>OX392463.1:108882711-109482711 GCA_947623515.1 Neoascia interrupta | reverse complement strand
CTTGGGACAACAACGTGTTTTTATTTTCGAAAACCTTTCTAATTCACCCTAAAAACCTGGACCTGGGGTGGAATCGGCTATGCGTAAGGTGACCACACAAATATTGTTCCGAATCGTTGCTTTATTTAGGCTTGTGAGGTAAGAACAATTGTTTTTCAAAAAACCAACTATCCAGAAATTGTGAAAACTGATGACCAGCTAATTTAAACGATGAATGATCTTGAGCTGTCACAAGAAAATTGTGATGATCACAGTTTTCGCAGACGAATTTTTATGATTTGTGACTTTTGTGATTTTGTGATTTTGATCTGCTAAGGTGATCTAGGTAAGGTGACAGATCACCTTAGCAGGTTCCACCTTGTTTTAGTTTTTTTTTTTCCAAAAACCACCCGATTTGGTGTTTCACAACAGGTATGCCAAAACACAAACTTCAAAGGATTTCGCACTCGAATTAAACTGGTCCGCGAAAACCATACGTGAAGCGTATATTTCAACGTGACTTCTTTTGAAGCCATCATGTTAAAGTTTTATATTGAATCAAAAGATGTAAAAAACCCGTGACCTGATGTATTTTAGTGCCAAAAAAGTTAAACATTTTATTAATCAACTTGCAAGATGCTAGTTTAAGACATATAAAAAGCTTGTGGGGTTTTTTGAAAATATTCAAAGAAATTATTAAGGTAGTCTCTACCACATGTGGTGTCTTTGAATACTTTCAAAAAGCACCTTGCATCTAAGCTAGCATCTTGCTAGCTTAAGCGTCTTGTTGCTTTCTTTAGTTTATTAGTTTGGCGGCTAAGGGCTACAATTTCCTAATTTTTTAAAAACACTGTTTTCCTGTTACGTTATCGCTTGCAACTCAAAAACAATGCTCCATCAAAAATTTAGACAATGTTCTATAAATTTTATACACATTTCACAACATTGTCGTTTATTTTGGCCAAACCATGTTGCACCTACACCACATTGAGATATAAAACCTAAAAAGAGCAACGTATATTTTTACTAGAACAATGCCATATAACTTATTGCATGTGTATCTCGTAGTAATTTTTAGGTAGATAGATAGATTTAGTTCGTTGTAAAACTTCTAACAATGTTTGAGTTAATTACACAATTTGCATTACAGAGATGTGACATATTTAAATTATATCTTTCTACTGAGAAATTCACATTATGTTTTAAGCTGTTAAATGGAAAATGAAAAAAAAACTGTTAAATTTGAAGAAAAACACGTCAAAAACAATTTAAGGATCGAAAAAAAAATATTGATAATAATAGTTAACTGAAAATAATAATTGAATTTATTATTTATGGTAAAAACCATGACCTAATAAATTAATAAATAGAAAGATAAATAAATCAATAAGTTAATAAATTAATAAATAAATAAACTAACTAATAAAATAAATAAAAAAGTTAATAAATATATATTATTAATTACTAGGTCAAAAAGAAATAAAATAAGTAAATCAACAACTAAAAAATATTGAAAAAATAATTAACTTTATAAACAAAAGAAGTAAATATAGCACAAAACACAGTTTTTTTAATGATTTTTAAACAATTCGCTAACTAATGGATTTTCAGCGAAAACGCATGAATTAATAAACTTACTTCTTAGCTTCGATATTCTTACAGCTATAGGTTCAACACTCGCTCTTTCATCCAAAATATAAGTAGGAAAATCATACGGAAAATTTAATATCATTTTAAGGACTTTATTTTGAGCCACTTGTAATTTTTTAATGTGGCCCTTCGCCGATTTTCCCCATACTGGACATCCATACAAAAGTAAAGCTCGAACAGTTTCCTTAAATATGATGCTTTTGCTTAATGCCGATAAAAAAGATTTTCTGTTTATAAAAGGATGAAGAACTGCCTTTGCAATCTTTACCTTATTAATGGTTTGTGTAATAAGATATAACTTTGTGTCTAGATGTATCTCCTAAGTATCTTACGGAGCTCCGCCACTCTACATATATTCCACTGAACTCCAGCAAACTAGGGAAAGGTAAAAAACAAGCTTTTCTTTTTCGACTGAAAAATACGGCTTGCATTTTATCTTCGTTAAGCTTAATTTTCCGCTTTTTGCAGTATTCGACCACAATTTCCATTGCATTCTTAAGTTTGTTCTCAATGACAAGAGCGAACTCATGACTCAATGGCTTTATCACACCCTGGTATTTTTGGGAAATGATGATGTATACAGGATGTACAGTATGGGCCCCAAGACAGATCCTTTTGGCACTCCTGCTTTGTGCCTAACGAGACTTGAAACTCCACTATTTACATGCACTTGAAAACATCAATCGGACAGAAAACGTAGGACTATATTGCACAGGTAAAGCAGAAAATTTAGATCAATCATTTCATAGATTAATCCATAATGCCACACGCTATCGAAAGCCTTTTCAATATCAAGTAATATCATTCATTTTGACGAAATTACGAATTCTCTGTACTTGATGGGATGTACTGTAGATAAGGTCTAAAACCAAACTACTCATTGGGAAGAATATGTTTTTCATCGATTAATTTCATAATTTTTTCTTTAACCACTCTTTCATAGATTTTACTAGTGTTTCTCAGTAAGCTTATGAGGCGGTAGCTATCTACATTATCTAGACCAGACTAGGTATGGGTATTATCTTAGCTAGTTTCCATTGAGTTGGAAAATACCGCATCTTTTGGCATGCATTAACTACATATGTTATCATTTTAATCCCAAGCTGTGGTAACTCCTTAAGATAAACATTTCAAACCCGTCAGACTTCCTTGTTTTTATATTTTTGATGAAGTACTCAATATCATCTTTGTTGTAATTTTAAGAAATGATTAAATACTTCAACGATTCTTAATATTTATTTCGATTAGCTTATAAAATATAAAAGTACAAAGGAGTAGGTTAGCTAGGCTTTAAGGTAAGAGCAGAAGTGCCAAATGAAAAATGCCAATTAAAGGGAATCAGCAGGGTTACCAACTAATTGTTAAGTTATGTAATAGACTGGAACCTTAAAGGATGTTGTTACATTATTCCCTCAGACCTTATTTGTCCTATAAGCCCGCTTGGTATATTAGTGTTGGTGTTGCCTTTGGATCCGTTTCCTGAGTGTTTGCGTTCTGCATTGCAGATTGACGTCCTCGTGTCTGGCTACTTGTTGCCATGGGGCTGGTCTCCCCTCTGCTCCATCCATCGTCTATTCCAGCGCCGTTGTGTGAAGCACCATCGTTGTCGGGCGTCGATATTGGCATTGCTCTTAAGTCGATCTCGAAATCGTCTGTAGCCACTTCGTCTCCGGTTTCTGTATGCTGTCAGGCTTGGAGTTGATTTTGATGTCGTTTGATGTTGCCCCTAGATGTTTCCACGATGTACGTCACGCGGCCAACCACCTTGCTAACCAGTCCTGGGATCCAACGATTCCCTCTTGTATAGGATCTTGCGAAGACTTTTTGTCCGATCACAAACTTCGTAGAATGAGGCTGACTTTGTTGTTCTTTTGGGAACATGGCTGAAAATATTGTGCGAGGTTGACGGCCGTGCAAAAGCTCCGATGGTGACTTGTGTGATGATGGATTTGGTGTCGCTCGAAATGTGATCAAATATTTATACAACGCTTTCTCTCGGTTACTCCCCTCTTGCATTATTTTGATGAAAGACTCCTTGAAAATCCGGACTGCACGCTCAGCTAACCCGTTTGATGCTGTGTGAAAAGGAGCTGTTCTGACATGGTCGATGGCATTTAGTTTGCAGAACATCTTGAACTCGGCTGATGAAAACTGTGGACCGTTGTCGCTCACTGTGGACCGTTGTCGCAATCGAGGGACTGCCAAGTACGATGGCAGTCCCTCGATTGCAAAAATTTTTTGGAGCGCGTCGATTGTAGATTCTGATGTTGTCGATGATAGCTCAAAAACGAATGGAAAAGTGGAGAAGGAATCCACAACAAGTAACAACATGCGAGAGAAAAATGGACCTGCAAAATCGATGTGGATTCTTTCCCACGGTGCAAGAGCTTCAGGCCAAGGTAAAATTTCATTGCAAACAACGTCCTCGAAGACGACACTAAACGTGCTTGTTTGCTTAGCTGGATTGGTGGCGAGTCACTGGATTTACTACAAAAGTTATACGGAAATAATTTAGCGCAAGTATCGTTCAGTGAATTAATTGAGAAACGTTCTAGTCATTTTGAAAAGAAACCTCATATGCTTGCATCTAGATTCAAGTTCTATAGGACGTTTATGCAACCTCACCAAACGTATTCTGACTGGGTAGCAGAGTTGCGCGGAACCTCCAAAGAATGTATGTTCGTCTGTGGAAAAACAGGATGTGGGGAGTCATACGTGGAGTCTAAAATTCGGGACATGATCATCCTTTACACTCCACATGATAAGGTCTGGTCAGCCGCCCTTCAAAAAGAAAACCCAACGCTCGATGAGGTAATCCAGATCGCACAACTATACGAAGAAACTACAAGAACATGTAGCGAGCTTAAGGGTGATCAGAAAAGTTGGGCAGAGGTAAATGCGGTCAATCAATCAACACATCATCGATCGAGAGGTACGCGGACAAACTTCAACAAAAAGAGTGCGGTGAGACAAAGCAGTAAGTCGTGCCCTGGGTGTAACAGTGCTCATCAGCGAACGGAGTGTTTTCACTATAAAAATAAAACCATCTGTAAAAATTGTAAAAGAGTTCGACATTGCATATTGGATATTGCAGCCGTATGCATGTCATCAAAAGGTCCAGAGTCGTTTCAGCAGAATCGGTCATCCCAGTCGCACAGCCCAAAACAAGATGTTCCAAAGTGGCAGAGCAGAAAACATGAAACCGTAAATCAGAGTAAACCATTTGAAACCGTGAGTACAGTTGATCTATTTGATTCAATAGTATCACAAATCGAAGTCAATCATAGCCATGTTCCTTCAGATAAGCTATTTGTCGATGTAAGTGTCAATCAGAAAATTCTAAAATTCCAAATTGATACGGGTGCGTCGTGCTCACTTATTGGCCTTGACGGATTTCAGCAACTTAACGAACCATTGTGAACGCCTACAACAAAAATTTTAAGAGCGTATGGTGGTAGTGTTTTGCCATTAAATTTAAGGCACAATTTCAGTCGACGTAGCAATAGGTTCGCATAATGAAAGCTTAAATTTGATCGTAGTGGACAGTCAAAATGCACCGAACATCCTTGGCATGGATTGGTTTCAAATATTGAATTTCGGCATACGGATGCCACAGAATATCGAGATAGACGAAAGCAACAAATCCCCAGCCCCTCAATGTTTCAATGTAGACCAGAAATCTCTCCAAGTCGAACTTGAAGCTCTCAAAAATTAATTCCAGTCCACGTTCTCGTCGGAACTTGGACACTGTTCCACGTATAAAGCCGATATCGTCTTAAAACCAAACGCACAACCTAATTTTTGCAAGCCATACAGCATACCTTTCGCACTCTATGAAGATGTACGTGCCGAAATTAATCGATTAGTGGCTCAAAATATTCTCAAGCCAATTAACTCAAGTGAGTGGGCTTCTCCAATTTTAGTCGTCAAAAAACCCAATGGAAAATTAAGAATTTGCGCCGATTTTAAGGTCTCTGTAAATCCCCAAATCGAAATTGATCGATACCCGATTCCAAAAATTGAGGAGTTGTTCCATAAGCTCAGCGGAGGTCAGTTATTTACTAAAATCGATTTGAGTGACGCTTATCTTCAGATCGAACTCACAGAAGCGTCAAAAAAGCTAATGGTTATCAACACCCCTTTTGGCCTCTTTCAATATGAAAGGATGCCATTTGGAATCGCTAGCGCACCTGGAATTTTCCAGAGAATTATGGAAGGGGTAGTAGCCAATATACCGGGTTGTGCAGTATACCTCGATGACGTTATAATCACAGGCAAAAATAATGAAGAGCACCGAAATAATGTCAAAAAACTTTTAGAAAGACTCTCCGCACATAACCTCAAATGCCGAAAAGAAAAGTGTCACATTGCGCAGATTCGATTAGAGTACGTCTTACACGAAATCGATGCAAAAGGTATCAGGCCATCTGGAAAAAGAATAGAAGCAATTAAGTTAAGGCCAAACCCAAAAAACATTACAGAACTAGAATCGTTTATTGGTAAAATCAATTACTATAACAAGTTCATTTCAGATTTCTCGTCAAAGGCCTCAGCCTTAAATCAATTTAGACGATCAGACAGACAATTCGTATGGGCAAGAGAACAAAATACAGCTTTCGAAGCACTGAAAGATGATATAATCAAAGCTGTACAGCTAGTTCATTTCGACGAAAATCTTCCTCTCATTCTAGCAACGGACGCATCCAAAACTGGGATCGGAGCTGCGCTATCACACCGCTATCCCGACGGTACAGAAAAATCGATTTCGTTTGCATCGAAGACCTTGACCGACAGCCAGGCCAGGTACTCTCAAATTGAAAGAGAGGCCTTGGCGATAATCTTCGGTGTAACTAAGCATCAACAGTACCTCTACGGACGACACTTCGATCTGCTAACTGATCATCAGGCACTCATCACTCTTTTCCATCCATCGAAAAAACTACCCGTTATGACTCTCCACCGGCTTCAGCGTTGGGCGATTATTCTGCAGTGCTACACATATTCGATTAACTACCGCAATTTTCAACGAATACATCCGAAGATACATCTGGTTTCAATAGGTGCTTTAAACGCTTGGATAGTATTGTTCACCAAATAATCAGTGTGAATATCTTCTTAACTTTGTGATACACAATGGTTTCGCTCAGGCGTCAAGGCAAGTGCATTGCTTTTTCTTTGTCAGTGAAAAAGGTATGTGATGAATTCTTCAGGCATGGTATAGTTCTATTTTTATTTTTTACTATGTTTACCATGTTCCAGAAAGGTTTCGAGTTCTTGTCTAAATTTTCAAGTTTGTTGTTCCAAGATTCATTCCGGTGACGAGCAATATTTTCTTTGATGTGCTTGTTAAGGCAAGCTTGTTACCTCATATTTAAAAATGTCCTGTCTGTACCTTTGCCAATTTCTTCTACATATATTGCTTTGTTTTATAAGAACTATTATGTGAGCGAAAAGCTTAAAAGAAATTTCGTTTTTTACTACTTTAGGTATACTCTCATTCACTTAATCTATAATTTGAGTTGTTAAGTTATGTAAGAGCCAATCAACATCCTGTTCACAATTAATATTTTCCAAATTAGTATTAGCTTGACAAAGCTTTTGATAAATTTGACTCTGTATCTTGCCCAGTTAACATTTTTAAAATCTCGGACATATTGAAGAAGTTTTTCTCGAGAAGCTCTAAGTTTACACAAAGCAGGGTAATGATCTGACCTAAGTTCATTAAAAACGATAGGTTGCGCAACAATAGCAGGACAACGAAAAGAATAAGGTAACGAAAAGATTAAGTACAGATGGACGACCGACTGAACCAGCAGGAACATGAGTAGGAGTACAAGGATAAATGGTATTAATTGGTAACGCAACAGAAAGATAAGAAAGTATATTTCCCCAGGAATTTGCTCGCAGACAACCCCAAACCCGATGTCTACAGTTAAGGTCTTAAGGTCCTCTTATTGCAAACTCTGCATTCATAGAAAAAAGCTTGCGCATATCATTCCTAAAGACAATTTTTTTAAAACACCACCAGAAAAATATACACAATATATTTTTATTGTCCTATTATTTTCTAACTCTACTTCAATGCCAACATTTTCAACATTTTCTACCCCTACTAGTTGTAGGGGTTTTGAAAATAGGCAAGAGCGAGTGTTGCACCGATCGTTTTACGAAAATAGCAACTCCACCACCTTTTCGAACAGCTCGATCAACTTGATAACATTTAAAATTTGGTCTGGATAAACGATAAGTTTTCTTTAGTCATGTTTCACTTACCGAAACTACATCAACATTTTTTGCATTTAAGAAGTTTAAAAACTCAGAGCTTTTTCCCCGAATACCGCTAGCATTCCATGTTACAATATTTAAATTTAACCACATAAAAACTAAAAAGAGCAACGTATATTTTTACTAGAGCTATATATATATATATATATTTATATTTTACTGCCATATAACTTATTGCATGTATATCGAGTTCTCGTAGTACCTTTTACAAAACGTATTTTTTGTGTGCTGTTTTTTTGCAGGAGACATTGGGTATCATCATTTATTTTTTTAAGATTTTTTACCACGTGTGGGAAAAAAAACCTTTAGGCTTTAATAGACCCAGATCTTGTATTACATCTGATTCAACCTTGTGTCTATCAGAAAATTGCCCGCGAATTTTGAACTGTAATGTAATTACAATTTTTTGAATTAACGAAGGTACCAATAACTTTAGAAATTTTTTGGTGACATCTGCGTTTAGCACAAATTATTGGTTTTCGCAGTGGGGCCCAAGTCAAATATAACTTATAACGTAGTATATTGTAAGATTCAACTATTCCTAATATTTAATTGAAAAATGTATTTAACTAACTCTTTTTAACGAAATCGCAGGCAATTTGCCCATCCTTAAGCTTTTATCATAATCAGCAAAACCAAACTCTAATGTCGCATTTAGTTCTATACACATTAGCAATTCCACTAACAAACAAATTGGTAGTACCTAATAAGAAAATTTGTTTTAAGTGCCTGTAATGGAAGTGCGCTCAACTCACCTCCAGCACCTGTATTGTTTTGCTAAAATGTTACACAAGTTCATCGAGATACCCCATTTGATGTACCTAACCTAACGTATACGGTATACTTATATACAAACGCCTCACAACCTTTTAGGGGCTAACAAAAACTAATTGCTGCCACTTTTCTCGGCTTTAGCTCCCAAGTCGTTATTCGTGATTTATTTGTATCTCGACTCGCAATGTCATCAAGTAGAAAATTGCCTTCACCTTGTATGTTTTGCTTATAGTTTGAAAAATAGTCAGCTAAAATTAAGTTTAAAATGAAGGAAAATGTGAAGGTCTTTGGTTAAGGTAAGTACCTACTCATGGACTAAGGTGGACTCAGTTGCAGTTGCATTTTGTCATCCATACACAACGTGTCAACGTGATTGGGGAGCTGTTTGAAATTCTGAGCTTTTATTCGAGTGATACTTTTCATTGAATAAGAATGACTGAGTTTATTGAGTATTGTAAAGAATTTTTCATTGCCTTTTTGCCAATGAACAACGACGCACGTTATAAACGCGGAACCTTATTTAAATTGTATGGTTTGTTTGTATTTAAATATGAAATCATGGGTCATTATTAGATTAACATTTAGAAAAACAAACGGGGGTCATTTGATCCATTTTTAAGTTAAGCGTTTTATAATTTTAAAACTATTGAGTTTTATGGCATACTTGTTGTAAGAATAAAAAATAAGCGACTTATTGTTAATAAAACACCTTATATGATTCTATTTTTTTAACTATTTGTTAAATCATCAATGAGCACTTTTTAATAATTTTCTATATTAAATTCAAAATGTTTACTGTCTCGTCTTTTTTGGTAAGAAGTTTTTCCCGTCTTTCTAGTGTAAAAGCTACGTTTTAAATAAACAACTTTATAAGAGTCATCTAGCACCAATTCGTCTCATTCTTTTAAATAATTAACTATATTAAATTCAAAATGTTTACTGTCTCGTCTTTTTTGGTAAGAAGTTTTTCCCGTCTTTCTAGTGTAAAAGCCACGTTTTAAATAAATTACTTTATAAGAGTCATCTAGCACAAATTCGTCTCATTCTATTCTCATACCGGATTTCATTGGAATAAAAGCATAAAAATTAATACCTACATATTTAAATGGGTAAAATTAAAGAAAAGAAATAAATGACTTTTGAGTTTTGACCAACCTCGATATAAAAAAAAACTTATTTGCTGAGCGCCCCCTAACTTAAACAGCCAAACCCGCTTTTTTGGCATGAGATAATAACTCTTTTTATGTGCAGCACCTTTAACTAGTTTGATATAGGCAAAATTACAACATCGAGAAATAATAAGGACTGCATTTTGATTAATTGTAATCGATCTTCATAGGATGGCAAAATGATGGAATCTGTCCAACCAAGGGCAAGGCCACGCAGAGCGAAGCGAAGAAATCTTCTTTGGTCTGCTTTTTCTCTGTGAATTTGTTGGTAGGGAGACCAAACCTGG
This sequence comes from Neoascia interrupta, assembly GCA_947623515.1. Taxonomy (NCBI): domain Eukaryota; kingdom Metazoa; phylum Arthropoda; class Insecta; order Diptera; family Syrphidae; genus Neoascia; species Neoascia interrupta. The sequence continues at coordinate 109,472,567 of OX392463.1, read as the reverse complement.
CTGGCATATTCAAGGAGAGGTCTTACATAAGTCATGTTAATGGTTTTGGTAACGTAGGGGTCCCATAATTTTTTTGGCCATCGCTGCACAAAACCAAGTGCGTAGTTAGCGCGGCTTATAATAATGTTGCTGTTATGGCTACGGAAGTTAAGCTCTCTATCACAAATAACTCCTAGATACCTACTTTCAGTAGTTGTCGGCAACAGTCTTGAGGGTCGAATGGTACGTTTGCGGGAGAAAGTAATTGCATTTATTGACGTTTCGGTCCAGTAGGTTCTTTTTACACTACTCTGAAAATCTTTTAAGGTCGTTCTGTAGATAGAAGGCATCCAAAGGCGAGGAGATTACCTTAGATATTCTCATGTCGTGTTCAAAGACAGATAAATTAGAATTTATCATGATCATATTAACATGATTGAATGAAAGTATGAAGAGTATTGGTCCTAGATGACTGCCTTGTGGTGCCCCAGAAAGGTTTCGGGACCTAGGAAGCCCAAATATAAAGTTTGAAAATCCTAGCTCAAAATTTAAGGCCTAAAAACTACCGACAGACTGACGGACGGATGGTTGGACTTGTCTCATTCAACTTACAATTCGGTCTCGATCATATGCCCTTAAAATGTTGGGGGTATACGGTGCTTATTTCTATATATTACAAACTATGAATCAAACTTAATATACCTCCTTTCCTATTAAATGCGGTATAAAAAGAAAACTAAAATATGTGCTGTAATTCGTGCTCAAATTTTTCAAAGGACTGTAAATTCAATGGCTGCCAAACTAGCTACACTTGTTTTTAGGTACTAGAGCAGGTGTAGTATTAACTAACATTTATTAAATTTCTTATCAAAATTGGTGTTTTGCTCTTTATAAATATAAATTACAATTCTGTAACAACTGTGTGCTTAAAAGTTTTCGGAAAGTTTAGCGTTAAGAGTTATTTCCAGACATTTTTCTTCGTTCCAAGAATGACTCCGGTTCCGGTGATATGTTCTCATTAAGAACGATTCGCCAAGTCTTATTCCAGTTGCAAGCTTTATTCTTAGTTCGTTGGAAGATTCTCGTTTGCCTTGTGGCATATGAACAATGCCATAACTATCTCATAATCTTAAGGCATGTACATTATGTAGAGCAATAACAGGGTCGGACTGATGACGCTTTTCTGGGGTACGCCAGCTCTAGTAATCCCCAATCAAATCGATCATTTAATTGATTCAAATCGATCATCAGAAGCTGATAGTGGTTTAGTTCAAGATCACCACAGTATGGTCGGTACATTGAATCTTCGCACTGGAGCCGTCGAAAAGATCCAATACGTATAGATTATAGATTCCCTCAGTACGCCAACAACTGGGTTTCTTTCCACTAGGGGTCCCATCCACCACTAGGCGGCCAATAAAATCCAATTTCATAAGCGCTGAGCATCAAATTGTTGGTCAGTTACAGCGATTTGGTAGTGCCTGGCTCACCGAATCAGGCAGAAATCAGCTCGTGTCCCTGTATGGCATAAAATGTAAAGAAGTTTAAGGTAGTGTGCGTTGTGACAAGCGCACAGATGATACATGCCCATAGCTCTCTTCAGCATCCTGTGAAAGGATTAGAGGGATCTCTGCTTCTTTTGTATGAGCCCCAACTCCAGCAGTAAGTAACATTACACATCGGTAATAAGTTATGTTTTTCCAAGCGCAGGACTAGACGAGTTCCCGCGGAAATAATCCAGGCATCTCCGCCGTCGTTGGTGGAGCCATTCCAATTCTCATCGAACGATCGTTGCAGAACTTTTTCCTGACGAGCGGAACCTGGAACAAAGGAATGATCGTCAAGATTTAAAAAGAGGAAATTTTTCTGAATGTTGAAATTGGACTTATGGGCTTATGATCATTGCCACGATGATCTTATCACGTATGAGCTCTTCGATTTTGCGTGGTTGTGTTGCTCCATCGTTTCACACTATTTTGTGTTCAGGAAAGAAGTTTTGGTCCACGCAGCGCTCTGAATAGTTCTACACAACAAACTCAAAATTCACAAACAACTCTTTACGCATCATGTTTCAACATAATTTTCTTCTAGACCAAAACTAAATATTTTAAAACGGCTCATTTGCCTATTTAGTTTTTGTCTTTTGTCGATATAGCAATGCCGTCCACTACTTTTTTGACTAATCATAACAGCATTTTTAAAAGTTTCAATCCTTTTACAATTAAAAACCAGTGAGTAAGTGCAACAGTGCGTATGTAATAGCTTAGGCCCGTCTGTAACGGACCGCGGTATGCCCTGTTCCTATTCCTATTCTCCTTTCAATTAATATTATCCTTTCCATTCCTATTTTCCTTTCTATTCCTATTCTCCTTTCCATTCCTATTTTCCTCTCCATTCTTATTCTCCTCCTCTCCATTCCTGTTCTCCTTTCCATTCTTTTCTCCTTTCCATTCCTATTCTCCTTTCCGTTCGTTTATTTTCTTGTTTTCAAGAATTTAAAATGCATCATTTTAAAAAGGAAAAAAAAAATTATTTCTTATAAGTTTTTGTTTACTCTTTTTTAAAAAGAGCGTGGCATGTCCAACCTCTTTAACCGAAAATCAATATACGCATAGAAATATCCAAGTTTGCGGCTAAAATGTACGCAAAACTGTAATTTTTTGGTTCAAATTCAACAATTTTGTGAAATCGACCTCTAAGGATGGGCGTGGCCAAAACGTTTGCATGAACGAAATCTGAAATAGTATCAGGTGTACTTTATGTGCTTAATTTTATTTCTTATTCTATCCTTAGTAAAGCTAAAAGCAGTCGAAATCCAGGTTTTTCTAGAAAATTATAAGTTTTTATGGAATTCTGCCTCTAAATGTGGGCGTGGCCAAAAACTTTGTAAGAACGAAATCTAGTATAGAACACGTTCAAGCTAATGTAATTATTATACTAAATTTTGTTTAATATTCTTACTTAAGTTAGGCTAAAACGTAGTCGAAATCCATGTTTTCTGGGAAAATAAAGGTTTTTCTTAAATTCTGCCTCCAAATGTGGGCGTGGCCCAAAACTTTGTTTGAAAGAAATTTTGAAAAAATGCTTTCTACATAATATATAAAGAAAAAATTTTTCGATTTGGAACAAAAATATTGAATAAACTGCATTTGAAAGATTACACTTTCAATCGATGCACGCCCACAAGGGTCGGCCTGCGGACTTTATTTTTATTTTTATGACTTGTAATCATTAGAAGATGCTAAATAATAAATTTCAGCTTTTCACGGCGTCTTACAGTCTTGAAAGCACCGGAGGTTGTTGCTCATTTAGACCGATTGTGGGCGTGTCTGTGGGCGGATTTGAAAAATGTTAACACTTGTATTGCTTAGGATGACAGAGAGCTTACGTACAAAATTGCAGCTTTCTAGCTCAAAATTTAAGGCCTAAAAATTGGTGACATACGGACAGACAGACGGACGGACGGACATGGCTCATTCGCCTCAGAAGTCGGTCTCGATCATATTGGGGGTCTATCGTCATTATTTCTGTATGTTACATTTTCGCCTGTATCAAACTTAATATATTCCATTCCTGTGGAATAGGGTATAAGAAAATTGGCGACTACTAGGTATGTAGCTGAATACGAAGACTTTGATAAGAGATCATTTAGAGAATCAGCAACACTCGCCCGCTCACGTCCCAAAAATATAAAATCATATAATTTTTCTACCTCAAAGGTTTTTGCAAGTTATATAATATATATTATTATTCATACTTATCGTCAAGTATAGATTCATACTTATCGTCAAGAAATAAAAAAAAAGCGATTTCGAAAAAACATTTAAAACCCGTTAGACTTATTTATAATACTGCAACCAACTGCGCGTTTGGCTACTTATCTTAAGCTTTGCAAACATGGATTTCTACATTTGCTTAAATGTACTTAAAAAAATTGGGTTGGAAACGGCGATTTGGAATTGTTTTAAATGGCTTGTCTTGTAAACAAAACATACTTTAACCAAATTTAAACAATATCGTCGTAGCAGTTAAGATACTAGGAACTTTAAAATAATCGTTTTCGAAAATGCTTTTGGGTTTTTTAGTCTTTTTTAGGTTTTTTAGATTTTTTAGGTTTTTGAATATTCAAAGTTTTCTATAATTTTGCGAGATAGATGGGGAAGCATACGTTCTTCTGACCCTTTTTTAACATTTTTAAAATTTCAAATGCATAAACAACTATTTTGAATTTTTTTCCAACTGCCGTTAGACTTTTTTCTATGGACACCGATTATTTCCTAAACGGTAAACACTTGCTTAGAAAAACTTAGGTTGGAAACGGCAATTTTAAATTTTTTTAACGCAGCTAGCTTACTTTTTGTACGCTTTGCCCTCGTACCAAACCTGAACAAAATCGCTAACTTAATATTAAAAATAAACTATTTTTGAAAATGCTTTTATGTTTTAGAGTTAAATCTCAGAAGCTTTTTAAACTTCGAAATTCGCTATAGTTTTCGCTAAAATTTTGGATAATATCTGCTACGTGTCATTTTTTCAATTGATTTCTCTAAATAGCACTGAAGTTCAAAATTTATGGTCTTAAACACTTTGAGAAACATTTTCAACACTTCATTTCTCAAAAGCTTTTAAATATTAAAAAAAAAAAAACTTATTTTTTCCATTTAAGTTCAATATTTACTTGACTTAAGTTTCTATTTTCTAGTTTTTGCTCTTCAGGTTCTTAAACTTCTCAAAATAAGTAGGTACCTAAAAACTTTAAGTCCATTTTCATAATTAAACCGTTATGTGTGCTTGAAAAAAGCCCTACTATGCGTTCTCTAACTATATTCCCCGAGTTTAAGGGCACACCAAATTTCGTCTTTCTACGACTTACCGTTCAGAAGTTATAAAGACGGACGGACGGATAATGTAGCGATACCATAAGAGGTCCTTTTTCCATTTTCAGGCGGACCCCTAAAAAACAAGAGAATTTTCAAAAATTTCTAGTCTATCATAAATAACCTCTGTACGGGCCCACTTCTCATCTGCTTTAATGTTCTTAAGCATTCCGTGTCATCTAGTGTCACACATATGTATTAGTCAATCACCCACTTTTATGCTGTAATTACTCAATCAATTATTCTTCATTGCTCAAATTGTAGTCTTTCCGCTGCCTCCAGTTTGTGGAATGTCGATCGTGGGCTTACCTTTAAAGCCTCACAAACTTCAGGCCCACTACAATGGCATAAATGCAAAGTAAAGTCTCTCCCATTTAACATGGGCGGTCGAGGGATGCGAGCCTCTCCTCTTCGCCAAATAAATCCATCTAACATTCAAGGTTAGAAATATAAGCTGACATCATCAAACCGTACGCATGCGTATCATCTTTCAGATTAGATCATCAGGTAGATGAGGAGATGCACATTGATTGCATTGAAGCAAATAAGTTAACACTTCTTCGTCAGTTCTCGTTTAATTGTCTCTTAACCACGTTAAGCAACTCACTGGAAATTTTGTTTAATAATTATCAAAATCGTGCCGCCTGCTCGAGTTTGTAGTGAATCAAATCGAAAGTTGTTTGATTGTAGTGTTCCTTAATTATTGAAATCTCATTATAGTGCTCCTTAATTACTTTCACTCTATGATCGGTAAGTAAATGAACTTTTTCCTGGCTAGAAATACGTAACGTGTCTGGCTGAGATTTTTTAAGTTCCATGTGTTTGCTATCTAAGGAAATGTAACGCCATGGGTTTAATTGTTATTTTGCTGATAAGATAAAATTTTAAGCTTTGACAAATTGATAATGTACCTGCCTGCAAAAAAGTGAAGCCAATGAAAGTATACTTGCTCACGACTATGGCAACGGAAAAGCTTAGCAGGCTGAGTCAGTTTATCGCGAAGTGTAACAAATATAGGGTAAAACGCACCCGGTGGATACTTAAAACGTTTTTTGTTTTCAATCTTACACGCGAGCAACAACAGGCAGTGTCCTACATAATCCGCAGTGCAGTGTTTTCAATCAAAAAGGTTGGCATTCAGTTAAGTTATATTTAGGCTCCAATCAATCATTTCTTGCGGATCGATTAATTTACTGCTGCAATTAAAAATATATTAAATATAAAGTCACACATTCCCTATACACCTTTTACCTTATTAAAATTGTAATACTGTCTAAATGCGTTTTCCTAACAAACCTTCGTGATCTTCAATTGAAGCAAATTTCTTCTATCTGAAAAGTGATAAACCTAAGTGGAGACAGCAATCTTGCGTCTGATAATTTTGGAATTTATGACAAACATACAAGTTCGCAGGTTCTGTAATTGTACATATTTCTTTTATCATGCGTATTTCTTACGCAGAAGATAAGGAAAAAAATTGGCTATAATGCTAGTTTACTGTGGAAGAAGAAGTTTACCAAGTAGAATCTACTCAACCAACAGTCGGTAAAAGCTATACTATATAATACTTTAACTTCGCATTTTAAAAGTGTAAAGTGCCGCAACTTGGTTTATTATCGGTACCTACTTTTTGGTTAAAGAATGTGTAAGTAGTTCAGTGGTGAGTGTGTCGTACTGCTGTGTAGGTATAAGCTCCCGGATTGTAGTGGGAACATTTTTTTTACGTCTCCATCACCAATAATATCTCATGTCATAAGCGACCCCTAAACATTTTTTCTAAGTGTGTAAAAACCCCCATAGCACACGAAGCATGCATGGTTTTGAATTATGAAATGTCATGCCAATTAATGGGGCCTGAGTTGTAAGGGCCTCAACCTTTGTTACACACTTCGATCCTGGATAAAAATCACACAAAGTATAGTCTTCATACCGAAGGCTGATTGGACTTCTCCCGTATACCTTAAAGACTTGCTTCCTCTCAGAGTTTCCTCTTTCTTATTAAATACGCTGGAGAGACTGATTCTTCTTCTTTTTCTTTTAAGCGCGAGGATTATAACCCTGCCACTATACTGCATTTCTAATGGTCCTCTTGTGGGCTACTCCGATTTGACCTCAGGATATACCGGCAGGCCACCCGGTTTTGGATCTCTTCGTCACTGAGGCCAAAAAAATGATTGCCATTACCTCTTTGACGTGGTTCGTGGGATCTCTCCTTTGAACATGGCAATCTACCAACTGAGCCGGTCGTGCTCCATTTTCCTGGAGATAGGTCCTTTTACGTTGAGGCTTTCTCGGATCTTCGTACTTCTTATTCTATCTCGCTTTGTTATTCCTGCTGTCATGCGAAGCATCTTCATCGCAGCTGACGTTTATTTGCTCTCATTGATACGCTGTCCAACATTGTGAACATATGTGAGCGCCGGACGCAGAACTGCGGTGTAGAGCCTTCCTTAATTTTTTTGGTCTCAGATTTTTTTTTTTTTCGTAGTGCCTAAAGAAGAAAAAACCTTCCTAGGCACTATGAGGACCAGCCGCGCGTGCTCATAGTAGTGTGAGATTCTTACTCACTTAAAAAACCTCCCATTTTCCGTCAGACTACGACTAAGTTTCCTTAAAAAGAAGTTAAAGCTTCTGTAGAAATCGCGTGTGGCAGGCTGCCTTCCAACGAAGGCACATACAATACCGTTAATTTAAGCGGTTTCATCTTATGCTGCCAGATCTAACGGTCTCATTCGTTGTAGTCGGCGCGTAAGATTTGTTTGATCCAAAGTTCAGATAATTTCGTTGTTGCAATGTCCGCGAAGTCGAGTACTAAGTTTGCGAGCAAAGTTTGTTACCTCGTCACTCACGGTTGCGATTCCTAGAACTCGGTGTAGATCGCTATTTCTTATGTACCATGAAGTATTAACGCTCTGAGTGTCTTATTTTGAAAAGTTTCTAAAATAGATATATTGCTTGGTTCAGTACAACCCCAGAGTTGTATACCATGCGTCCAAGATGGTTTTAGCACTTGCTTATACAAAAGCAGTTTGTTATGTACGCTAAGTTTCGAAAATCTTCCGATAAGCCAATTCATTTCTTTTAACCTGATCGAGCTCGTCGCGTTTCTTTTTAACGTGTGGCTTCCATTTAAGTCTTGCGTCTAGAGTCATTCCTAGATATTTTGCTTCATTTGAGTACGGGATTTGTACGGAGTTATTGAATAAAAGTTTGTTGTTTATCTTCTATAAGTAAAGTTAACATGCCTTGACTTAGTATCGTTAAGGACGACTCGCCAGCTCTTAGTCCAGTCGCATATTTTGTCTAAAGCGCGCTGAAGTTTCCATCTTGATAATTCAACTGTCGTATCAATAGCGAGAATAGCAGTGTCGTCACATGTGATGCCGAAGTTTTTTGCCACGGCAGCACATGTTCTCTGTCTTTTTCTGACTAATACGATACCCATTCTTCTCCAAAACATCCACCCATATATCAAGTGCTCGCTGCAGGGATGTATGATCTTCAATTATGATGGCCCCATCGTCTGCAAAGAATAACTCATCTACTTTCGGGTCCGTCAGTTTTTCTTCAAGCAGACAAGGACTACAATGAAAAGCAAAGGACTTAAAACGCTTCCCTAGTCGACACTGACATAAATTGGGAACTCCTCAGTGATGCCGGAAGGGCATCTTACTTTTGTCTTTGCTCCATCATACATGTCCATGATCATCCCTACGTAGGCTTCTGGAACTCCTCGTTTTCTAAGCGCCACCCATATCAGAACTTGTGGTATTCTATCGAAAACTTTTTCAAAATCAACCAGCGCCATACGCAGATCTTTGAGGGCATTGCGATTTTTTTTTCCGGTATGATTCTTATGTACTTTGAATTGCACCAGTGGTTGATTTTCCCGCGACAAGCCCGCACTGGTCTTCAGATAGCCTTATTATTTTCCGCAGTCCACTATATAATACCCGCTCTACAATCTTCATTGTTAATTGAGTAATTGGCACAGCTTTGTGTATCACCTTTTACTTGGTAAAAAGGAAGTTATTAACTTTACCTCCAAACCGATCACCCATTATTAGTTTGGATATGAAGGACGTGAGCCAACTAGACCCGCTGTCTCCCTTTTTTTTAAGAACTCTAAGGTCCTCTGATCCGGCCCAACAGCTTTTGGCTTTTTGGAGTACTTAGCCGCCTTCTAAACCTCTTGAGAACGGTGATGGCTGAGACGGTGATGGCTGATACTTCTTCCCAGTTGGGAGTGGTTTGTTCTGGAAAGTGTTGCCTGGGAAACTGTTCATTCAAAACTGCCCCTTAAATTGTTTAAACACAAGTAACAGAGAAAGTTTATTGCACACAGTTAAACGGCTTAATATAAGTACGTATAAGTAAAACTTTGGATTGCAAAGTTTTTTGATTGCAAAAATCGTACTGCAGCCGTCTGTGAAGAGTTTTGTCGTCATCCACAAGAAACTGGTCCTGAGCGTTATAGATGAATTTTGGCGAACGAATCTCCTGCGCATTTTTCTTCCTCTGAGCGGCAATATTGAAAATTGTGGCCGTCGTATTAAGGTGTTTGTCGAAGGTCCTTTATGGCCTTGTGTGCATCAGCAACTAGAGAATAAATTGCTTACAAATCCCGATACAGGTCCTCCATTGTCTTTGCTTGAAAGCACACTTGTTCTTAGCGTCTATGCTACGGCGTCTAGATTCCAATTCCAGGCGGAGCTTTTTATCTCTATTGTTTGAGGGGCACCACTTCCATGCCACACTTATTTAACCGTTTAACTGTCTGCAATAGATTTTCTATTAATGCCATTAATACCGCTTTCTTTTCACTAATCACTAGCTTCACCTGACCAGCACCATGTTTCTTTGACCTATTTGTAGTGGCCCTTTGAAGTTCCTAGGAGTGATTTGGAATTCTCAATGCACGTTTGCACTCTGTACGTGGACGACTGCGTTCAACATCATTTTCGTCTAGTACATGATAGAGGTAGTCTTGAGTCGTGTTTAAAAATGCTTCGCATTTTTCCTTATCTAAATTGTATCAGTTGATTCTCCCAGAAACCTTTGGTTGCCAAAGTTTTCTTCCCTGACGATTCCATAAAAATGACGGTCAGCAGCAGAGGTGTTGTGTTGCGATCGCCTCACCTAAAATCACTTTGCGATCTTTTACCCGCGGTTTTAGGGAACTGTGGACCAAATGATTGTAAATCATGGGGCTCATTCTCATCGCTACTATAAGTGATCTTCACGAGAAAAGTTCCTAGTTCCATGCCACAGTCCACCATGGCGGTCTTCATAGTCCTCGTTGGATTTCCCGACGTGTCCGTTTAAGACTCTGGCCAACAAACAAAAGCTCTTCCTTTGAGATCGCCTAGATGAGATTATGAGAGTCTAACCAATCCAGAATGCATCCTTTTCCCTCTGCTCGCACCCAACTTGGGAAGCATATGCAAATCACCAACAATGCGAGCCGAGTTCAGGTGCGCTATATTCTGTGTAGGAGTTCCAGTCCACAGAGATATTTCAGGCAACTGCAGAACAATGTTGTAAGCAAGTAAGTGACAAAGAAATAAGCGAGAAAAAAAAGTTTACCTGAATTGGAAGAAATTGCAGAAGCGAGGAAGAGATATTCTTACGAATCTGGAATTCATTCGTCTCGGACCCATGACATATCTTGAAAGATTCTCCAGTTCTTCGTTCGCCAGGAAATAAGTGTACCCTGGCACCAATTGAGTTACTGGCACCAGTCCAGTCACTGGTATTGCTAAGTGATATCCCGCATAGAACTTGCCTGCATAGTTTTACAGCCCTAGACTAAATCACATCTGACTCCATAGCCTTAATGGCCGCCGAGTCTGTGCCTCTTCAATCGCACGGTATAACGATTTCTGCTTCGCCGGGACAACATTTCAGTCGTCGTTGATCCTAACAGATTTGCTAGATCCCAGAACTTTACAGAAGATACCCATAAACAGCAAGAGAGCGAAAATTCGATGGTGGGTTGTATATGGTGCATATAATAAATACGTATACCCGCCCCAGGATTATATTTATTTCAATGCATAGTTTGTAAAACAATGAAATAATCACTATAGACCCCTAATGTTTTTTAGTGATATGATCGAGACCGACAGGTGAATTGATTGTATGCAGTGTAAAGGTCTTTAAAATTGAGCTAGAAAACTGAACAACTCGAGTGTTGCTTCGTTTTCATTTTGTACAGACGAAGCATGAAAATTGAAAAGATCTGCCCACAGCCACGGCCACAATTGCCTTGGATGTTAGACAACCTTAAATTTACATTTTATTTCAATATGTCATTTGGTCAAGTTGTACAAGGTATAGGAACTCAATTATTAGTCATCATCATCATTTTCGAATGCAGCTTATCCATTAAAAGGGTCGCGGAGCGAGGGTGGCTAAATGATCCTTCCATCTTTCTCGATCCTCCGCCACCAACTCAAGAGACTCCGGCGCAATCCCCAGGCGGGACTCAGGGAGGCGGCTAGCATGACCTGTCTCGGAAGTCTGTCAGGGGGCATGCGAACAACGTATCCAAACCATCGAAGAATCGATCGCTCCACTCGGAGAGGTAGGTGCTCAACATTAAGATTCCCACGAAAACTGACGTTTCTCACTCTATCCCTTAAAGTAACACCAGCAACGCACCTCAGGAATCTCATTTCGGCAGCTTGTACTCGTGATCTAATTCTTTCGGTCATTACCCAAATTTCATGACCATAGATGAGGGTCGGAACGAACACTGAATTAAAAACTGAGATCTTTGCTTTCACTCCAAGCTCAGCTTTCCTGATGACCGGCCGGCGCAGTTTCTTTACTATTGCTCCAGCTTGGCCAATTCTACAGGATAACTCAGTATCACTCCTCCCATATTTCGTGAAAAAGTCCCCGAGATACTTAAACTTCTCCACCTGTTTGAATGGAACTCCATTTATGTGCAGGGTACACTGCACATTAGTTCCGGAAACAACCATCACTTCCGATTTGTTCACGTTTACTTTCATCTCAGCATCACCACAAACGGCTGCAAACCTATCCAGTGCTCGTTGAAGTTCCTCTTTGGATGATGCAAGGGTGGCAAAATCATCTGCGAAAAGCAGATGGCTCATCCTGCCACCAGCCAATTCGAAATATTGCTCGCCAAGACTGCGCTTCACCGTCCAGTCCAGTTTGAAAAGGAGCGACGACAGAACACAGCCCGCGAAGCCCAATGCGCACATCAAAAGGATGGGATTTGACGCCATTTATCCGTACACAGCTTCTGCAGTTTCCATACAAAGACTGGATGGCTCTCAGAAGAGGCCCACTCAGCGCATAGTCCTGCAAAACTGTCCACAGTGTATCCCGAGGGACTCGGTCATACGCCTTTCCAGATCCACAAAACACGCAAAGACCGGTTTGGCATATTCCCAGGCCTTCTCAGGAATAACCTTCAGAGTAAAAAGCTGCTCGGTTGTGCCTCTGCCAGACCGAAAGCCGCACTGTTCTTCCCGTAACAAAGGCTCAATAACAGCTCTGGAACGCGTTTCCAACACCTTCGCGAATACTTTTCCCGGAAGACTCAAGAGAGATATGCCCCTGTAGTTGGCGCAATCTCTCCTGTTCCCTTTTTTGAAAATGGGCACTTTAACTCCCAAACGCTAGGTGCCTTCCCGCTATCCCAGGCCACCTTAATGGCACGTGTTAGCCATTTAACACCCTCTTCACCCATTGCATGAGCATTTCTGGCCGGATTTCATCAACTCCAGCAGACTTGCCAACTTTTAGCGATTTAATCGCTTCAGTGACTTCGTCTACTGTGGGACTACTCTCCGCCCTTATCTCGTCAGCAGTGGGAATGCCATCTTCAGTGCCCTGTTTGGGGGTTGAACAACTCCGAAAAGTGCTCTCTCCATCTGCGCAAGACATCGCTCTCATTTGAAAGAAGTGTACCGTCCTTGGATTTAACCCCTTGAATGATATTCAACTTCCTTCTCTGATCCGGCGAATGGTCTGCCAAAATATCTTGTTTGCAGATCTGTAATCGTGCTCCAACTTCTTGCCGAACTTTTTCCATGTCTGTTCCTTGGCTGTTCTGACTGCCAGATTGGAAGTCCTTCGCGCCTCATTGTACCGGGCTCGAGAAGTTGAGTTTCTACATTGGATCCACGCAATGTAGGCTTTCTTCTTCTCTCTGATGGCTTTTTGAACTCCAGGCGTTTTAAACCAAGCACTGCCAAACACTGCCATTCCTCCTCTACATTCAAAAGGTCAGTTGAAATTTGTTCAAACTTCTCCGAAACATGCTGTGCAAAGCGCTCTCTGAAATCAGAGTGAGCATCCTGCAACCTCTCCCACCGTATGCGGGTTACCAGTCTTGGTTTTCACCTGGGTAGAAAAGGAATACTGTCACTGAAAAACAATTTACACAGCACTAAGTGGTGATCAGTTGACAACTCAGCTCCCCTGAAAACTCGAACGTCACAAATCATTTTTTGAACACACGATGGTACAACAAAGAAATCAATCAGTGACCTCTGATTTAAACTGTGCTTGTACCATGTGTATGTGTGAATGTCTTTTTGTGGGAAAAAGGTGTTCATGATGGACAAGCCATATGCACAACAAAAGCCCAACAACTTCACTCCGTTCCTGTTTTGATCCGGGTCACCATGCCTCCCGATCACACTCTTCCAAGTACTGTCGTCCGTACCCACATGTGCATTGAAGTCACCCATCAGGAGAAAGAAGTCCATTTCTGCCACTCTGTCCAGGGCAGCATCAACTTCGTTCAAAAAGGACTCATACTCTCACTCTTGATTTGGTGCATAAACCTGAACCAGAGCCAGAGTCGATCTTTCAAGCTTAAGGTTTAAGATCAGAATCCTTCCCCCTGACGGACATCGAATACATTTTCTGACAACCTGGGGCTTGTGAGTATCCCCACACCCGCCTGTTCAGTCATGTGATTGGGGACGCCAGACCAGAAGAGCTTCCACCCATTATCGAAGTCTTTGGTTCCAGAAACCTTCCACTTAGTTGAGGAGATGCCAGTTGCATCGAGCTGATGCTTTTTGGCCTCCTCAACCAGTTTAAGTTCCTTCCTCGTTAGCGACGAGACATCCCACGTGCCAATTTTAAGTTGCTGCCGTTGTAAATTTGTAGAGTTTCCATCTAAGCCCTCATTTTGACTTGGCACTGTCCCCCTCCGCCCCCCGTAATGGATAGCGGCACCATTGACGGGCTGCTTGTAACTTCTTCGGCTTAAGCCCGGTCGAATACCGAGCGGGACCTTCCGACCACTAAGCGCGAATGCTGACACCCCTCAGGCCTAGCTCCAAAGGGTGCCCTGGATTACCAGGATCAGCAAATATCTGAGGCTGTTTTCGTTTTCTTTTCATGGTTGGGGGGGGGGGGGGGGGGGGGTGCATTTTATACCTAGCTGCCAGGTTTAAATTCGGTCGATCCTAACCCAGACAACAGACATCGACCAGGAAGCCGCTCGTCCCGAAACAGACGCTCCTGGATTTCTGTTATTTGAAGTTCAGCCGTCCCTCTGGGATCAGACGCTGACCAACGATCCGCACAATATGTAACAGACGCTGCTGGATTTTATTTAAACCTTCGGGTTAATCTTTTTCAGTTATAACTTTACTGCCAAGGGTGGCCCCACAAGGAGTTTATACTCACTTATGCCTGAAGATTTCTTCCTCCAGTGGGTTTTAGTCGGCTTTTACGAAGGGCATACCTTACCTCAAGGCTATTCTTAAACCCGACCTTGCAGGGTGCCTATTAAAAGTGCAAAGCAATAATGGCCGAAAACCTGTAATAAGGCTAAAATTAGACCGCCCACACCATCGACCATATGCACACTTTCAAATTCATTCTAAATCGAATAGATACAAATATTAAAGATAATAACTTTTTCTAGGATTGTGACACACAAGACTTGTGTGAAAACTTTTTTTCAACCATAAATAATTGCTTTTAACGCATTTTCTCATGATTCGAACGAAATTATAATCGATTGATTTTATATTGCAGTGCAAGGCAATTTTTGTTGGCTTCGCCCATAAAAATAATTGACATTCATATGGAATCAAGCCAAATAACTTTTAAATTTGGTGCGACAAAGTCTTGCACTTATACTTACTTGTTTTAATTTAAGTTTACTTACTTACTTACTTAAGGTGGCGCTACAGTCCGGGGTGGACCTGGGCCTCAGCCAACAAGCTTCGCCAGCCAGCTCTGTCTCTAGCTAGCCGTCTCCAGTTTCGCACGCGAAGTTGGCTGAGGTCCCCTTCCACTTGCGTGCGCCACCTGAGTCTCGGTGCTCCTCTACCGCGCCGTCCCTGCGGTGTGGATTCGAAGATTTTCCGGGTCGGGGCGTTGGTGTCCATCCGCTCTAGATGACCCAGCCATCGTAGACGTTGTGTCTTGACTCTTTTGGCTAGGTCGGTATCGCTGTACAGCCCGTACAGTTCTATGTTATATCTCCTCCTCCACTCTCCGTCTATGCAGACGGGACCGTAAATCGTCCTTTGACAGGGTCCATGCTTCTGCACAGTAAAGCAGGACTGGGATGATGAGGGTCTTATACATGGACACTTTATTTGCTCGAGAGAGGGCTTTGATACTCAATTGCCTCCTTAGCCCAAAGAAAAAGCGATTGGCAAGAGTTATCCTTCGTTTAATTTCAGCGCTGGTGTCATTGTCTGCATTGATAGCGGAACCCAGGTAGACAAAGTCCCTAACTGCCTCTAAATTATAGCTGTCGATGGTGATGTTGTGTCCAAGACGTCGGTGTTGGGTGTCTTTTCTTGCTGACAGCATATACTTGGTTTTGCCTTCATTGACTGCTTAACCCATATTCGCCACTTCCGTCCCAATACTCACGAAGGCTTCACTGACATCACGCTTTGTTCTACCGATTATGTCAATGTTG
Organism: Neoascia interrupta; assembly: GCA_947623515.1. NCBI lineage: Eukaryota > Metazoa > Arthropoda > Insecta > Diptera > Syrphidae > Neoascia > Neoascia interrupta. The sequence continues at coordinate 109,456,772 of OX392463.1, read as the reverse complement.
TCTGCGTATGCGAGTAGTTGAACGGACTTTTGAAAGATTCTACCTCTGGTGTTGGCGCGAGAGTTCTGCACAATTCTCTCAAGTATGATGTTAAAGAAGTCGCATGACAGCGCGTCGCCTTGTCTTAATCCTTTTTTGACATCAAAGGGGTCGGTGAGGTCTTTGCCGACGTTGACGGAACAGCGTGAATTTTCCATCGTCATCCTGCACAGACTGACGAGTTTGGCAGGGATGCCAAAACTAGATATTGCGCTATATAGCTCGTCTCTATAGATGCTGTCATACGCGGTCTTGAAATCGATGAAGAGGTGGTGTGTATCGATTTGAAATACCTGGGTTTTCTCCAAGATCTGCCGCAGTGTGAATATTTGATCGATGGTGGACTTTCCTGGCCTAAAGCCACACTGATATGTGCCTATCAGATTGTTGACGAACGGCTTCAGGCGCTCACACAGTACAGCAGAAAAGATCTTGTGTGCGATGTCTCCTCCAGAGGGTCTCCTTTCTTCAGGATCGGGCAAACAATGCTGAGATTGCATTCATTGGGCATGCTTTCTTCCGACCATATCTTGCAGATGAGCTGGTGCATGCTCCTAACCAGCTCATCGCCAGCGGATTTAAAAGTTCGGCAGCTAGGCCGTCTGCTCCCGCTGCTTTGTTGCACTTGAGCTTAGACATAGCTACTTTCACCTCCTCCAGGTCGTATGCTTCGTCGGTAACGTCTTCGCCCGGGTTGAATGGTTCGTTCTGCCTGACAGCGGTATTTGGTTCGTCCTCGCCGTTATACAGTCTGCAGAAGTGGTCTTTCCAAATCCTCAGCACCGACAGCGATTCTACAACGATGTTCCCTTGATGGTGCTTACAGGCTTCAGTTCGAAGTTTATACCCTTGGCAGGACCTTTTGATCCTTTGGTAAAACTTTCTAACCTCATTCCTGTTGTAACATCTCTCTATCTCTTCAACCGCGCACTTCTCGTGCTCTCTCATTTTCCTTCGGAGAAGCCGGTGTTCCTCTATCCTCCTCTGCTCGTAGAGCTCGCGAGCAGCTCTAGTCCTTCTGTGCAGCGCCGCTTTGTATTTGTTTAACTGCATGTGCTTGCCGGCATTCATCGTCAAACCAGGGGTTTCGTTGTGGTCGCCGTGTGAAACCCAGCACTTCAGAGGCGGCGTCTCTGATGGCATTTTGGCAGTGTTGCCACTGGCTATCAATACTTGATGCTGGTTGCAAAGGACTTCGTAGATGGTTTTGAGAGACTCGGTTGGAGAAGGACCTGGCGATCTCTTGCGATTGTAGTCGGCCGACGTCAAACTTCCTCACAGTATTTCCATTACTTGGCGCTGGTCGGGATATCCGCAGCCGTACCTTGGCTACAACAAGGTAGTGATCCGAGTCAATGTTGGCCCCTCGGAAAGTTCGGACATCCATGATACTGGAGGAGTGCCTTGCGTCGATCGCAATGTGCTCAATCTGGTTGACGGTTGATTGATCGGGAGATCTCCATGTCCCTTTGTGGATATTGAGATGCGGGAACTGTGTACTAGCTACAACAACGTGTCGCCCCGCAGCAAAGTTGATCAGCCTGAATCCGTTATCGGAGGTCGTGTCGTGCAGGCTATGCTTTCCGACAGTACGACCAAAGATGCCCTCCCTTCCTAGCTTGGTATTAAATCGCCCAGGACAATCTTAATGTCGTAGCTAGGGCACTGCTCATAAGTTTTGTCCAGGAGCTCGTAGGGCATATCTTTGGTCTCCTCATCTTTCTCCTGTAGGCTAATGTTGGCGAATTTAGCCTTGATGCGGATCGTCGCGAGGCGCTCGCTTACAGGGTTGAAGCTCAAGACTTTTTGCCTCCAACAACGAAACCACATCCAAATAGGCGCTGTCTTTGATGCCTATAGCAGTCGCCGTAGTAGAGGTTGCAGTTTTTCATCCTTCTTTTGCCCGGCCCGTCCCACCGCATTTCTTGGATGGCAGTAATGTCTGCCTTGCAGTCATTAAGGGCCTCCGCTAGTTGCTCGGCTGCACGTGGTTTATTAAGGGACCTAACATTCCACGTGCAGATCCGGAGCTCGTTGTCCTTTTCTCGTTTGCATTGGTCGTCAACAGTAAATCCGTCCGAATCCGAGGCTTGTTTCTACTTCATGACTGGTGTTTCTTTACGTGGCCGGGAAGTCACCCCGACGGCACGACCCCCAACCTGGAGGACCAGATCATTTGTTTAGCTCTAAGGACGGAGAGCCGGATAGCCAGCTCATTATAGGCCTGAGCTCCGAATACGTCGTAGTAGCCCATATAAGGTGTTCACTAAGTAGTTCGGCCTGACTGGAACTATGGACGCCACCGTTGGTTCTATCTGGGGAATTCCTCCGCTGCCGTCCGGATGCAAGGAGAAGTGCCTTAGTGGGAACACTCCTCCCCCCTCTCTCGTCTGCTACCCCCAACAACCTTCCAAAGGGGTTGGAACCCAATCTCCAGTTGAGGTACTAGGCACTCGGTGTTCACCACGGGGAGGTGAGAGTCTATCCTTTTACCACTATCCTTAAACTTTTAATTTTAGTTTAGTTAAAGAATTATTTTGTTTATTGCAATAATCCCTGGGTATATGGTATGAAAATAAACCATGAATATGAACATACTCAATTACATTTATTGAAAGACAAATGTTAAAATAACGTCCATTTAATTGTATCTTCACTGCATCTTAACACAAAAAACTCTACGTTGCATTTAAAAACGTGCGTCTTCAGCAGACAACTTTGTTCTTTTACGGCTTTTCTAATATACCTCGGCATGAGTATGATAAAATCTCACAAAAATTCGATTTTAAATTATTGTATTTATTTTTATATTCTAGTTAAGATAAACTATTTATAAACATGTACCTACCTAATTAGTTTATTTTTTTTATTTTTTCAGGTAATGAATTCTTCCTATCTCCCGTTGATACCAAGCAAATGGCACATTGCGTAAGTTTTCTATTTTTATCTTTTTAAGGCGTTATTCTATAGCATTATATGTATAAGTAATTTTTTTAATCTCAGGGTAAGTTTGTTCACTTTAAAGGTTGCGTGCTTTTTCTAGACGGATTGTTGTTCTTCTGTCAAAGAGACACAAGTTCAAAGCGTTGGGCTTTCTGAAATACCTTGGGGTTGGAGTAAAACGCATTCTTTGACTTCATTTTTGGTTTGACATAAGTAACGTTTCTTTTCAAGTTTTTTTTTTTTATCGTAAACGCACTCGATCTATTAGATTACATCATTTGACGCACAACTACACAATTTCATCTAGAAGTTCCCTTCTTGCAACAGTTTTTACTGCCAACCAAGATCACACTTCCTAACTTTGATTTATGCCTATTAGGTACCTAATTGATTGTCCACGGGTGAGCTCGATGTTAGTTTTCGTTACATAACCAGCCTCCTAGTTCTAGTGCACTTTTGGTGTTACTGAGGCGTGAGGGCTTGGGGTGCCATGGCGTAGTGATTAGTGCGTGTGATTATTACGCGGGAGGCCTCGGTTCAAATTCTACTGTATTGTCATCTGCAAAAAAGACTCGGTCTTTTTCACGATCCCAAATTTCACGAAGTTCTGACGAAGTTTGTCTCGAAAAACTTCTCAAAGGTGCCGCTCGGGTTCGGAAAAAATTGTAGGTCCCCTAGTTTGTGATGAATAACACATACAGCACACATGGTTGATAAGTTGGCCCTGGTTCACCTGGAGCTATTGCGCCTCTTTATATATTTTAATTATGAGGGACCAAAGTAACCTTCTAAGTTGCTGGCCCCAATTAAACGCCTGCCCGATTTAGTTGGGTCGTCTTTTTTTTAGTCGTCTTTTAGCTGTTTTCATTGAAACTTGAAAGAATTTCTCTTAAAATAGAGAACTGATCTTTTCAATAAAACGTCTTGTGAAGATTGACATTTGGAAATAACTGATAATAGTTTTCTCAATCGGTGTCTTCACTTAATGTTTCCCAGTCGTTTCCCAGTAACCTATTAATCGTGAAAATGTGCGAGCATTAATCTGACGAATGGAGACCCCAGGTTAGAAATATAAAAAGATCATATTTGTGCCTTTTGTGCGCGGGATGCATAAGTTTTCTTTAAGTGCCTGTTATTGTTTCAAATGTCTATAAAAACATCATTGCGCAAAAATCTACTCGATCAATGATCTCACCTCAGTCGAAGTGGCTGTCAAATAATTCAGTCATAGGTACTCCGTTCTTTTATTTTGTTCATGATCATAATATACGAGGCCTTATCTTTGAAATTCCAAACGAACCCGATAAAAATTGCGATAACATTTTTTCCACATTGACATTGTCTTGAGAGGCATTTTCTTACAAAACAAGTGCCCATAACATATATATGTGCACTGTATTTTAATCTTACCTTGCAAGTCGGCAGAGGTTTGTAAAGTGTTGGGATCAAAATATTGCCGGGGTCACAGCTTTTAAAAATTCTAGAAATGCAACTTTGACATTGAAAAGAGTATGGGGGCTGCCCATTACCTCATCTAACCTTTGCTTTCCTTCAAAAAAGTTAAGTTTTAAGTAAGAATTTAAAAAAAGCAGATTTTTTTTCGAAAATAATTATTATGTAAACTATCTAAGCAAATGTAGGCGTCGCGCCGGCTGTGTTTTGTTGGATAATTTTCAATGACTAGATGCGCGACTTGCTGACGATTAAACACAGGTCCGTACAAATAATGAATGTTGTTAGAAAAGCTTAATGTTTGTGAAGTTTCAGCCTAAGGCTGAAACATGTTGCCGAAGGCCTAGTAAACCGCTACAGTCAAAACGAGTACCTTACAGTTCGAGCTACAATATTAGGCATGTCTATAATTGTGACGATTAAGACGCAGCCACCAGAAACACCAACACATAGTTTATACACAATTCTGATAAAGAATAATTAAGAAGTCTCCTTAACACGATGCGCAATGGATATCCTGGTTTTTTGTCATAGGAGTGTTAACCCTTGAACTTATACATAATTTTTGATCGAACACTGTCTTCCATCCGTCTTTGCAATTGTCCGCCCTCTTTTAGCAGTCCGTCCAAAAATGGAAAAAGGACCTCTTCTGGTATCGCTACGTTGTCCGTCCATCCGTCCGACCAATCGCTTTATAACTTCTGAACGGTAAGTCGTAGAAAGACAAAATTTGGTGTGCGTAAAACTGCGGAAATAGTCAGAGAATCCAAAGAGGGCAATTTTTTCTAAGCACAAATAACGGTTTAATTACAGTTTGAAATTTCATGTGAAAATGGACTAATGTTTCTTAGTGTTTTTTTTTTTACAAGAAGTTTAGTAGACAAGAACTAGAAAAACGAAACTTAGGCTTAAGAAATACTAAGTTTTAATTAAAAAATAAAACCTTTCAAAAATATAAAAACGTTTTTAGAAATATAAAGTCGAAAATGCATGGCGTTTTTCAAAGTGTTGGAGGCCATAACTTTTGAACGGTTTATCAAAGTTAACCAAGTGCTTAGGTCATATTTTTCAAAAACAGTTTGAGTACTGCAGTTTTAACGCATTTTCGAAAAAAATCGCAAAAATGCATGAAAAAACGTGTGTCCTCCCCCTTATCTCCGGTGCTGTTAGGTGGAATTCTATGAAAAAAATCACACGTATCAGAAATAATTCAAAATTTTAAGAAAAATTATAGCGGATTTTGAAATTTCAAAATCTTCTGAGATTTAACTGAAAAACATAAAAGCATTTTCAAAAACATTTTTTTTAAGTCTACTAGTAGCTTAACGGTATAAGCGACCTTTTTCAGATTCGATTAAAGTAAAAGCTTGAAAAAAGAAGAAAGGCTGCGTTAAAATTTTCTTAAATTGCCGTTTTTAACCTAAGTTTTTAGAAGCCTATTTAAAAAACGAAATAAAAAAGGAACTTGTTTTACCGTTTGCACATAAACCGGTGGCCATAGAATTAAAAAAAAAACATCCAAGGCTAGTTCTGCTGGTTGTGCTATTGGAAAAAAGTCTAACGGGATCTGGAAAAAAAACTTCAAAATATTTGTTTTATGGATTTGAAATTTAAAAATCCATAAAAAAAAGTCAAAAGCACGCATGTCTCCCCCTCTATCTTCCAAACAGTATAAAGTATAATTTTTAAATCAACACCGGGTATAGTCATCTTATTAAATTTTATACAAAACTATAGCAGACTTCGAATATTCAAAAACTTCGAAGATTTAACTGAAAAACGTGAAAACATTTTCGAAAATTTTTTTTTAAAGATTTCTTGTTCCGTAACGGTTATGACCACCTTGTTTAAATTTGGCTGAAGAATGTAATGTTTAAAAGGCAAGCGAACTGCATCAAAAACGTTTCAAAATTGCCGTTTTCGACCGTAAGTTTTTAAGCCCATTCAAACAAGCAAAATAAAAGAGAGCATAATTTTTACCGTTAAAACTGACAAATCCTAGCACAGGTGATTGTAAAATCGATCAAAAAATAATAATAATAAAATTTCGGTAAAAAATAATTAAAAATAATCGAAATTGCTGTTTTATGGGTTTTAAATTATAAAAATCCTAAAAAAGGCCAAGAGTATGTCCTTCCTTCTATTTTCGAAACAGGTAAAGCTTTTTGTCAGCCTATTTTTAAAGTACCGAAACCCCATATAAAATCTCCCAATATAAGAACAGTAGGAAACAGTACAGAACCCAACAGGAACACTACGAAAAAAGTATTTTACAGACTGTAAAATATGTCCAGAAATAATTTTAACAAAGAAATAGAATGTTACACAAACTGCGCAATATAGATGACTATAACCTTCAACAAAAGCCGACGGACCGCTCCGCGTATGTCTTCATACTTGACGGTCTTTTTTTTAGTGGTCCGGCCAAAAATCGAAAAAGGATGTCTTTTGGTATAGCTAAAGCAATAATTTTCTTCATGGAATGTAAGCTACCAAACGCGATTACAACAGAAGCTTGTAATCGCGTTTGGTAGCTTAGTCTTACAAATATTGGGAGGTTTTTTAGTAACAATCGCGAGGCACTCGCGGTCGATCTACATAGTGCCTCTGAAGCTTTTTACCTACCCACAAAAAAAATTCTTCCTATGCCTTTAAACTCCCCTTCCTTGTTTTGATCAACATAATATTAAATTAAAGGATTCCATTGGTTACCACAATAGACGTTTGGCAAGCGGCGTCCTGATTACTTCACCAAAGTGCTGCCTGATAGTCTCAAAAGTAGAACATTTCCAAAGAGTAGAACTAAACTGAGTAAGTCTTTTAGTAATTAATGGCCTTTTCGGTTGGCGATTTCGGATCAGGCCGTTCTTGTCCCGGATTGGGGCTTCTCTCCGAACAACCAAACACGTTTTTCTTGATTTTGAAGTTTTTCTTGCGTTGTATTTGTGAACAAAAACAGAAGCAAATTTTTCTTCTATCCAGAAGAGGAACTGTCAAACGAGACCAAGAAAACAGTTTCAGGAGAGACCGGAAGTCTCCCGGACGCTCCCGAACGACCAACTGAAAAGACCATAAATTTTGATCATCTTCGTTGATATTCTTTTGCTAAAGCTCAGTATGCAGCTGAAGTGAAACTAAATTTTCCGGTGGTCTCCACTTCGAGAGCGAAATGCTTTGCGAAAAGGCACCGAAAATTATTTGTGGAGAGTTGCCAATGACATTCAATAAAAAAAAAAAAAAAACAATTATGTGACAGGTTTTTTCGCTTGCTAAAAATTGCAAACTGAAAACCCGACGCCCATGTTGATAAAAAAAATCATTTCCACAAAGCATGCGTATCTTTCAGCGACGTTCAATTGAAAAAAAAAAACCGTAGGAAGGCAATCAGTGCCCTCAAGTCATGTTCCCTTAATTTTGGGTTCTAGTTTATCTAGCAGCACTCGCAAAAAGTCTTGCACAAATCAAGACGCTGCTGGATTTTATTTAAACCTTCGGGTTCATCTTTTTTAGTTATACCTTTACTGCCAAGGGTGGCCCCACAAGGAGTTTATACTCCTGGACAGCATCACTTATGCCTGAAGATTACTTCCTCCAGTGGATTTCAGAGGGCTCTTACGACAGGCATACCTTACCTTAGGCTATTCTTAAACCCGACTTTGCAGAGTAACCCTGAGGCCATGAGTAACATTTTACCACTTAAAACACTTGTTTGTTGTAGATAAACTAGGTAGAAAGTAAGAAGAAAATTCAAAGAGGGAAAGCGCGAGCGCGGAGAGGTAGCTAATAAGGCACTTACTAAGGAAAAGGCAGAGAGAACGATCGAAAACGATGTTGTCGGCTCAGACGTTAGTCTGTGACTAGCATACAGCTTAAAAAATAGCGCTTCCCGTGTAATCCAGTCGATAAAGCATTTGCATAAAATCAGGACATACAATAACAAATGAACAAAAATCTAAAATTTTCTTTCTTTTGCAAAATTTAAAAACGCTTATAGTTTTTGTGGCAGAATTCCTGAATTAAATTCATTGGCTACTGTATAGAAAAGACTTATAATAAACTAAAAGTTACAAAATTACTTACTTACTTGTTCTACACAAACAAGTAAGTAGGTAAGTGCAAGAGTTCGTCTGTAAGGAACTTCTAAAAACCCGACCCTCTTTAGCCATTAACACCAAATTTAAAATTGTTTGGTCTGTTTCATATACTGAATGTGAATTATATGTATTGGCCACTCCCCTAAAAAATGGCATAGGCTGAAAATTAAAATGAATTAACTCTAGTTTCGTTGGAATCACGGGAAAATGCGTTAAAAGCGAATATTAATACTTAAAAAAACAGTTGTTTACCCCAAAAATGTCCCCCAAACGTGGGCGGAGCTCAATGCTTTTGTATTGTAATCTTTTCGGCCTGGGGTTGGGTATGTTCATTTAGTGAATCGAGCGGGTGCGTTTGTAGAGTGAATCGATGGGTGCATTCAGGGACTCCTGCGAGTTGTTTTATTTCTTGTCGCCACATAACAGTATGCAACAAACTTAGAAAATGGTAATATCTTTAATATTTGTCATATAATTTTTTTTTTTCAATTTAGAATGAATTTCCCAAGAAATCAGGTTTTCAAAGATTTCAGATTTTAAAAGTGGCCATGGTCAATAGAGTGGGCGTTTCAATTTTTGTCTAATTAAAGCTTCTGGTCAATATTGCTCTCCACCAAAATTTGAGTTCATATGTTTTGTCTATCTTGACCAAAAGGCATTTTGAAATAAAATGTAAATATGAGGTTGTCTGACATTCAAGTCAATTGTGGGCGGAGCTGTGGGCGGATCTTCTCAATTTTCATACCTTGTCTGAACAAAATAAGAACCAAGCAACGCTGCAAGTTTTTTTTTTCCTAGCTCAATTTTAAAGATCTCAAAACTGCATACATACGGACAGACGGACCGACGGACACGGCTTAATCGACTTACCTGTCGGTCTAGATCATATCTCTAAAAGGTCTTAGGGGTCTATGGTGATTATTCCACTGTGTTACAAACTATACATTAAAATATACCCTCGGTCGGGTATAAAAAGGTATAGGGAGAAAGCTTTATATGCAAATTACCATTTTTGTCCGTATTATCTGCTGTGAAAATATTTTTGCATTACTTTTATTGAAAATTTACTTGATTGAGCACATTTTTTTTAAGGTTATCTATTTTTGTTATTTCTATTATGTTTTCAATAAATCTACCCAGTTTTTTTGCTAGGAAAATATTCAAACTGATAAACTCAGATTTGAAGAAAACTCATTGGATTTCATATAATCTTTCCGTAAATACTAATTCTACTAAGTCTTTTCCAAATATTTTAAGTTTCATCAATTGAAAATGCAATATTTTCAATTTATTATGCGTTACTGACATGTGAAGTAGTATTGGTCTGCCTCGCTTGCGGCTGAAATTTTTTCATAATACAAAGGTGATCGCACCAGTAGTCGGCCTCTTTACTTCAATTTCGAGTTTGACTTGTTTTTAAAAATCCGTTATTAAAAAAGTGAATAGACGATTTAGCTTAATTAAATGTTTGAAATGTGTGGATTAGATATTTCTAAGTTTCTTAAGTTTAATTGTTACCCAATATAAATTATTTACAAAAATGTAAATGGAAACCACATTCTTCAGTAGTCGGCCTCCCTAACTGTAGTAGTCGGCCCCAATTTTTATGTCTGAAATTTCAATATTTTGACCAAGTCAGAAAAGCAATTGTTTTTAATTTTCAATATATTTCAATTTATGAAAACAATAAGAATACAAACTCAAAAAAAAATGTTTATTACATCAAATTTCATTTTAAATTCAACTTATGAATTAACACTTACGAAAACCATAAAAAAAATTCATTTAAAATGATAAGCCCCATCGAATGTTACCTACTTCAAAAAAAAAAAATACACAAAATATATGTTAAGTAATTTCTGACCTTACAACGAATATATAAATAAAAATTGAAAGCAAAGAGAACGGCCACTGTTTCCTTTTCGTTTCCATAGCTAACTTTGTAAGGGTTTTTCCAACCTTTTGGAGCTTAGACAACTCCAGTTTTCGGAGATAAGCAAAACGTCCTTCCTTTTTTAAAATTCGAAGGCATCTTTTCATGAAGAAATAGATCTATTTCACTAAGGACGGTTTTGCAGGACTATGCGCTGAGTGGACCTCTTCTGAGAGCCATCCAGTCGTTGTATGGAAACTGTAGAAGCTGTATACGGATAAATGACGTCAAATCCCGTCCTTTTGATGTGTGCGTTGGACTGCCTTTTCATAGCATATATGGAGTGGTTGGTGAAGCGTAGTCTTGGCGAGCAATGTTCCGAATTGGCTGTCATCAGGATAAGCCATCTGCTTGGGTTATGACCGAAAGAATTAGATCGCGGGTACAAGCTTCCCGCGATCTAAAGCTGAAATGAGATTTCTTGGATGCGTTGCTGGTATTGATTGCTCTCAGGGGTGGAGGGAAAATGAGAGAAACGTCAGTATTCGTGAGAGTCTTAATGTTGAGCATCTACTTCTTCAAGTGGAGCGATCGAAGGTTTGGACACGTTGTTCGCATGCCCCCTGACAGACTTCCTATACAGGTCATGCTAGCCGAGATGCGAGCGCGTCGCCCCCTGGTGGGCCAAGAAACAGGTGGTGGGGTCAGGTAAAGAATCTCTCCGAGTCCCGCCTCTGATTTGCGCTTGAGTCTCTTGAGTTGAAGGGGGAGGGTCGGGAACGGGGGAAAGACCATTAAGTCCCCCTCGCTCCGCGACCCTTTTAGAGGAAAAGCAGCCTAAAGAAAATAATGATGTTGATCTATTTCATGAAGATAAAGCTCAGTATGCAGCTAAAGTGAAACTAAATTTTCCGGTGGTCTCCACTTCGACAGCATGCTTTGCGAAAAGGCAACGAAAATTATTTGTGGAGAGTTGCCAACATTCAATAAAAAAAAAACATTTATGTGACAATTATCGCTTGCTAAAAATTGCAAACTGAAAACCCGATGCCCATGTTGCTAAAAAAAATCGTTTTCACAAAGCATGCTATCTTTCAGCGACGTTCAATTGCAAAAAAACCGTAGGAAGGCAATCAATGCCCTCGAGTCACGTTCCCTTAATTTTGGCAGCACTCGCAAAAAGTCTTGCACGAACAAATCAAGTGTCTTCCAGCCGTTCTCATAAGCTTGATGCCAAACTGAACGTCGTGGAAAATGCTGCTTTGATGTCGTTTAGTTTTGGTTAATAAATTCTGTTGAATCCAATTTAATTTCTTAAAAAAACCCGACCGGTCCATGCAAATTCGAAGTAAACATTACAAATGCAAGTGTCAAAGTTAAAAAGTACCAGGTGACCAGTGTTACCCTACTTAAATAAAAAAAGGACATATTTATGTGGAATCCCAATCTTCTTCCCTAGTCAACAGTTTTGTACTTGTAATTTATTTAACAATGTTATTTTATGCACAAACTCTAACAGAACTTGAAGATATTGAATGGGAAAAGGGGTTAACTTATGTGCCTAGTATTTATGAAGTCATTTTTGTAAAAAGTTATCCCAAAGGGCAAAAAAGGTTTTAGTACCAGTAAAAAATTGTATAGGTATATGGGATTGGCTTTTAAGGACTGCACACATGAACGCGAGCGAAAGAATTGAGCAATTGCGTACAAACCTCTTTAACCTTAAGACTATTGCACATTTTTGTAAAGATATATTATGGAAACCTAATTATAGTTGCGTAATTGTTTTCATATAGTTTGTGGAAAATGAGCAGTCGTAGCGAATTGTAAATAAACTTTGACATTTCACGACGGGAGCCTTTTGTCCACGTCAAAAAGTTTAAAATCTAATATTTAGTTTTTTTAGACACATTTTCAGCTCGGGGCACAAGGCTACAGAAAAACGTGCGTCAAAAAACAGAGCGATTTTCTGCAGCAAGCATACTCAACACACGAACAATAATTTTCCGTGCGGTTCCTGTCAGTTGTGATAAAAAATTTCAAATTTTCATCGATCAAAAAAAAGAGTTTGCAAGGTCTTTGTGGTAAACTCAGCACACAAACAATAGTTTGCTGTGCGATTCCAGTGAATTGTGGTGGAAACCGTCATTTTTATCGATAAATAAAACAAATCAATTTTTTGTTGTTTTGGAAATTGGAAAATTTGGAAATTTCTCGCAAATCGAGTCTCGCGACTAATTTTCGTAGACGCAATAGTGCGTTGTCTGATATTTTAACGCTTGTGCATTCGGACTGCAATTATTCGCACGTTTTTCTGTCGCCGTGTGTCCCTGGCCTACACGCCATTTTTGTGGAACCAGAACCTCGCTTGCCACTTGCATAAAAAAATGTCCGATTTGCGGCTGTTCAATAAAGAACTCTAAAATTGATTTGTTCGTAATTAAATTACTCAATTGCAGTTTGCACAAGTAATATCTTTTTGAAGGAGGAAATTTTTAACACACCAATGAACACAGAGCTAGAAGTGTCAAAATTTCGCAGGCAAATTAATGTCCAGTACAATAAATCGTGAACGAAAAGAGGTGGAGAGAATTTGAGTACAGTAATGTCAGTAAGTATGATTTCGCTATTGAACAGCGTACTGCAAAACGAAAAGAACAACATGACTGCAACTAAAATAAGTGCAAGTAAAAATATATACAGAGATTTAATTATTATTATTATTAGGTATTATTATAATTTTATTAAAACGTATGTAAATTACAAATTTAATGACAGTCCAGCAAAAGCTACAGAGATTTAAATAAAATCGATAAACGTCCATTGAACCCATTCAGTTGGTTGGTACCCAAATTTGATCACAGAACCTACTAGTTCTCAGTTGTATTTGGATGGATTTTCCGGTAGAGTAAAAATTCAACTCACGTTTTTGTGTGCGCTTAGATGTTTTCATATTTATGTCAATGCTGCCATATGCGTACCCATAGTCAACCGCTATCATACCTAATTGGAGTTCTTTTTGGTTTTCTTACTTGCGGATAAAGTTCGTTATATAGGTAATCATTATTTCTGATGACGGAAAGGTATGCACATGCTAATGTATTGTTATTTCCGGTATGACGAGCAAATGTGCGCACGCGTAAATTACTTAGTTCAATTTTTTCATGAGGTCGTATGCGTTATAGACGTAAACACCCATACGTTGTGGATGTACATTATGTATAAATTAAAGGGGTGCTACATGTTAACACCTTTCATTATCGACTATATGAACACAAAGAGAACATATAGTCGATAATGAAAGGTGAGGATGAGAACTGTGAAAGCTCTATGCGGTGGTCCCCGCAGGGACCACAAAGCAGCCTTGGCTTCGGCTTTGCCCCGTTACGGCTTTGCAATTACATTGCGCTCATGGAGAGAGAGCTTTTATTAGTGCAATCACTACGTTCTCTTAGTATGCCAAGATAAATTAAAAAATACGCTCACACAGACGAAAGCCCTGGGAGCTATTGCTGAGTACATAATTATGTGGAACATTTCGACATAATAAATAAATAGTAACAAAAATACGCTATTTTCCCCTGAAATGTAGACTCACTCAATGAGCATCATATCCGTCCGTAACTAACACTCTATAAAGCCCTGTCTCAAGTAGCACAAAAGTCTAAAATGCACCAAAATTTTTGGTGTATTATTTGCACTTTCGTGATATGCATTTTCAATATAAAAAATGTACTACTTTTCAGTATATAATTAGCACCGGCTGTACAAAAGTTATACCGATTTTCGGTATATAAATTGTGTTAGTGACATTAAAATGTTCTGGTTACTAGGACGTAATATGCTCCAAAGGCTTATACTATCTACTGAAAATAAGCTCAAATTATACTCCAAATGGTAAACCGCTTACACAACATCGATTCCCTTGAGTGCAAGAAAAACACGATAGTTCGATGATAAAATACACCATTATAGCGTACCGAAGCTTACTTTTTCAATCAAACACCGTTTATTGAATTAAAATTTAAACCGTTTATTATTTTTTGGTGTATTTATCTGCAAGAATTATGAATTCATTCCATGACTTAAGATATTCACCTTAATAATAAGGACGCAAGAATATCATGAATAATTTTTAATATGAGTGACTTATTTAAAAACAAAGCCCAATCTGTTGATTGATTTTCGGCCCTACCCCGTCTAAAAATCGAGCGCCTCGAACATTTTAATAAATTAAAGATTTTTTATTCGATTTGTGAAAAATAGTTTTTCGGAAATTATAATTTTCGCGTTACTTTTAAATGTAATACAGACATAATACTGAAATAAGACTGAAAATAAGTCAAAAATACCAAATTAAGTCGTTATATACCGTAAAATAATTAATTATCCGGCCAGTAGAAACTCATTTTTTTCTTATATTCTTTGCACAATATGGCCGTCGGACACTGGGGGCAACTGTATGCAAAACTAAATTTTGCACGAACAGAAGTACACATTTTAATAAATCATTTTTATTAATAAAAAATGAGCAATAAATCATTTAGCAGCAAAAAGTTTTTCTTATTTCGTTTAAAAATACAAGTTTTCACATTCGTTTAAAGATGAGTTGAAAAAAAAACATTCTCTCAGCAGATATTAATTTTTCATAAAAAAAATATCTTTTTGAAAATATATTGAAAGTTTTGGAAGAATTTTTGAAGATACGGAAAATATGTGCCTGTTGGCGACGTGTTTAAGGTCATTACTTTTCAATGAATTTCTAAACCTATGCTAGAATGAAAGCTCAAGTAGCATTCTGGAGAAAGTCTTAAAACCGCAGTTTTACCGCATCTTAGGGAAAAAAAATCGCAAAAGATCCTTAACGAAATTCTATGGCCTCGACTATTCCTGACACTAAGGGCAAATAAATTAAAAAAATCACACATATTAAAATTATTTAACATATTCGGGAAAACTATAGCGAAGTTTGAAAAACAAGCAATTTTGATATTTGGGTCGAAAAAATTTCAAAACCGATTTTTCAAAATATTTTGGAGTCTTAGACGATTGTGAGCAAATTTTTTTAATGGAGATTTTTTTTTTAATTTTCTAACTCAACTGAAAAAGTTCAAAAAGAAATTTAAAAACCCGATATTTCACCGTTACCTTTTTTAAAATTCTGCGCTTAGAATATTTTAAGACTATAGCGATTACTAGCTCAAAGATCCTCCAAAACAAACAAAAAATACAACTCTGATACACAATTGTATAAACCTCACATAAAAAAACATTCATAAAAATTTAGTAACATTAAATTTTGCAATTTGGCCCAACTCTCCCTATAATCGGCCCAGTGTACGACGTCAAAAGCATACAGCAGTTCCTAAATTTTTAAATAAAAATGCACCAAAAATACCAATCTCATAGTGTGGTTTTTTAAATGGTGCAGGATTTTAAAAAGGAGGGCACCGCACTCTCAGTGTGGTATATTTTGCAGTTCATATTCCACCATTGAGTGTATTAAGCACACCAGCAGACTCTGTATGAGTTTTTTTTTTAACCCTCAAGCATTTTCTGTATAAAACATCGTATATTGGGTGAGATCTCTTTCAGCATAATTAATATTTCTGACAAATCTTAAGCGAACAAAATTATGTATAATATTTGAGTTATCATAATATGAATATATTTAATAAATTTTATAAATAAAAATTCCATAAAATTAAAAAAAAAAATAAAGGGTAAAAGACACCTTTTTGGTGATAAATAGCTGTTTGTTTTTTATGCTCGTACATTACTACATATTTATACCCAACCCAGGGTATATTAAGTTTGCTGTTTAGTTTGTAACCTTGTGAAATAATCACCGTTGACCCCTTAGACCTTTTAGAGATATGAATGACACCGACAGGAGAATCGTTTATGTCGAATCGCCATGTCCGTCCGTCCGTCCGTAGGCAAACAAATTTTAATCCTTAAATTTTAAGCTAGAGAGCTGAAAATTTGTAAGTGGACTGGAAATCTATTGGGCCAGATTAAGTTTGAAAATCAGTTGAATCCGCCCACAGACACGCCCACTACGGGCCTGTATGTGCGACCATCTCCAATTTTCAAAAATCCTTTTTTCTCACTTTAGCTATGTTTAAATGGTGCTAGCACCATTTTTAGTATGTGACAGTGCTTTGTAATTGTTTTTGAGGCAGCAGAAAAATTTTGGCGTTAACATTGACCACGCCCACTTTTTAAGGAATTCTAACTTAAAGTGACTGTTTTTCAATAAATATATATAATAAATAAAAAATATTTTTTTATAAATATATATTAATAAAAAAATTATATAACAAAAGTTCTAGATGTTAGCATTTCCTATATTTTTAGTAAATATTATATATATCTCGGGATTAAAATGACGGGGTTTTAGTCCAAAATGTATGCAACCACCTGGCGTTAAGCATTCAACAATTATATTTTTACATCCCGCCCACTTTTTGGAGGCGTGGCAGGTTTCTTTTTGGTAGGGTTGGGTACTTTGCAATCCTTCGCAGACGGACTGAAGGATTTTTTTGCATACGCACTATTGCACTTTCTCACTTGTTTTACATATGGATGCAAAATAATAAGTTTACATCTAATAAATGCTCTATAAAATGATATTCTTTTATGATCTCAAACATGATATCAGCAGAATAAATTAGCCACGAAATAATAATGGAATTCCATGCATCTTTATTGTGGTTTTTTCAAGGACTTTACAATTTGTGGTCAAAAATCACTTTCATTGTTTTTCGATAATTTGTTTAAATCTGACTCTGCTATACATTTTAGAGTTTTCATTATTTTTTTTTTTGCTTAAATGGGATAGGCGGCTGGTTTTAAAAGTCTAGTATTTACCCTATACATTTCAATAATACGTTTAGGACTGGGATCAAGGGTCAGGAGTCCAGTAAGGAAGAAATGGTAAAAAAAGAAAAGGAAGAGATGGTAAATGACTTGTCGACTAAATAATTCCAATTACATTTGGTTGTTTATTTTTCACACCTATGAAGCCTGGTGTATTTAATTTCCACAGGGCGTAAATTCTTCACCGAAATATAGTGGACCATTTCAATTGGTGCATTTTATCTAAAACCATAGTGCGTAAACTATGCCATTTTGGTTGGTTTCAGAATTGAACTATTTTATGCACCATTAATGGTATATAATAAAAACATCTGAATATCGGTTTAATTTACGCACCAGAACTCAAGAGAAATGTTGAAATTTTGCACAGAAAAGACACAGTGCAATTCTTATACCGATATTATTTAAGAAATACACCAAAGTTTTGAAATTTTCTTGAGTTTTATCAATTTTGCACCAAAATTTTTAAATTTACACCAATTTATGCACCAGTGTGCTACTTGAGGTACCATGGGCAGACTGATTAACTTTGTGTGTGCGCTCGAAATCAACGTCCATTTGCTTCACTTCAAGCAAAAGTTAATTAGATATGAACTCGGGCTGGGCTTCGGAGCCTTACTACGACGCATTACGTTTTCTCTCTAAGCACTCTTTTTTGCCAAACGAAACTTTAAAGCCGAGCTTCCCGATTGTATTAGGAAACACTGAAATCGTATGGTTGAACTTGTAAACGGCCGCTTTAAACCTAAATTCACAAACACGCTTCAGATTCATCTTAGCCTAGTGTACGTTTCGTTAGGCAATCGTAGAGAAAAAATTTAATGCTACAATATTGTGACTCCAAAGCGAAGCTCTAGTTCAATTGCATTTGCTTCGTCTGACTGTTCAGCTTAATAGATAAGATAATAACTTTTGTAATAAAAGCAATTTTCCCGATAAAAGGATAGTTTCTTGGGAATTTTTGGCTGATCAGAAGGTTCAGAGCTACAAAAATGTTAAGCTTAAGATATTCGTCAGGGGGGTTTGTGAGGGGAATTTAAATTTTTTACAGTCCTTGCGCCTTTTTGCGTTCGATGAAAGATTGAACTTTGAGGTTTGCGAAGAGTGCGAGTACATTTTCAGGGAGCGCTGGGCTTAGTTTCATCAATTTCTGCAATATCATATCAGTTTTTAAATGCATAATTCTTAACACAGTGAAATAATCACCTTTGACCCCTACGACCTTTAAGAGGTATGATCGAGACCGACAGGTGAATCGGTTAAGCCATGTCCATCCGTCCGTCTGTCCGAATGTGTGAAGTTTTTAGGTCTTTAAAACTTGTCACATGGTCACAGGTCTTTAAAGCTAGGACGCTCAAACTTGGAGTGTATCTTGTTCTTATTTTGTACAGACAAAGTGTGAAAATTTGTTAATCCGCCAACGGCCACGCCCACCACTGGCTTTAATGTAAGACATCCTCTATTTTAAAATTTTCTTTCAAAATACCTTTTGGTCAAGTTGGACAAGGCGTAGGAGTTCAAATTTTAGTATAGAGCAATAATTAGCCAAAACCTTTAAGAAGGCGAAAATCGGATCGCCTATAATATTGACCATGCCCATTTTTAACATGTTAGATCTTTAAAAACCCGATTTCTTGCAAAGTTCATTGTTAATTGAAAAAAAAAATTATATGACAAATATTAAAGAAGAAATTACTATTTGGTAAGTTTGTTTCATACAAAAATTTTGAGCTTCGCCCACTTTTAGAGGGCGTTTTTAGGAAAAACCGGTTTTTTCCCGAAATAATTTTCGGTTTTTACGCATTATGTTTGTGTTTTGCCCAGGTCCCCTTGTGGGGGCGTAGCCTATACAAACTATATGTATTCGGGACAAAAAAACGTTAAGATTTGGTGTTACACGGTATACAGGGTCGGGTCTCGGGTATATAGAAGATTGTTACAGATGAACTCTTGCACTTACTCACTTGTTGCTCTGAAGAATCTGAAGGATCGTGTCAGCGAACTTCATAAGAGTAGCTGACGACTAGAAAAAAAGAAAAGCTTGGAGAGAACCTAATAGTTGCAAAAGCTGGGAAACTCTCTGCGTTGCTGCGTGCGTACGTTAATGTGCGTTGGCATGTTTTTCCAAAACTTCACGATACTTTACGTCAAAGTACTCACGTAGCAAATGTGCAAAACGAAATTCCGCTTGGCGTCTTGGGGTAAGAAACTGGAAAGTTTCTAGCCTAGGAATATTCAATTTCTGTTGAACAATTTTTTGAAAGATATTTTTAAAAGAAAGAGCAGAGAAGATGCTTTTCAAAAACAAACCAAGCTGCCTAGCAATGAAAATAAAACTATTTCTGTCAATGCGATTTCAAATATATCCAAGGTGGCTCACTTGTGTCTCTGTGCATGCAAAAAACCAACACATGAAAATTTAAAGCTGAAATAATATTGAAAACAAGTAGAAGAGTGCAACAGTGCGTATGTAAAAACTTCAGTACGTCTGTGACGGATTGCAAAATACCCTACCCTAGGGTATTTTGCCTCCAAAAAGTGAGCGGGATATAAAAATAGATAGATAATTATTTTTTATTTCACAAAGAATTAAACATGATATTGAAATAAAAAAATCAGTTACATTGGCTATAGCCGTCAGCCAGAGAAAGATAAAAAATTTCTTTACAATTTTGGTTTTAACTTTATCAAAAATCAATGATATGCAAAAATTATGTAAAGGACTCGTTAAAAATTTATAGACGGTATTTTAAAGCAGTTTTTACAAAGCTATACAGTTTATTCCAGTCTTGCCCGTTCAGTATATCGATAATATCTTGCGTGGTAAGAGGTTCCATTCCCCAGTATGCTCATTTTAATTATGTACTTTAGAACAGGACATGTGCCTATGAAATGTGCAACGTCTTCGTTTTCCGTAGGTTGCGAAGGGTACATTCTGGATTAAGATCAGCTCGATACTGTTGGTAATTAAGTCTTAAGAGCTCACCTCTAGTTTTAAATATAGTGCCGATCATTTCAATGCTGTATCGGTCGTGGAAATAGTTAGTTTCTCCTAGGTCGTGTTGAAGCATTCGGTACGTTATTCTGGTTTCACTATGGTTAGCTCGATCGTGGAACGCCTGGAACATTGAAGCGTTCATTTTACCTAGAAGTGTCGGGAAAACACTTTTCCATGTTGCAGTATTTCCATCCGTTAGTGTGACCTCGTGCAAGCTGCCAACCCTCGACCACTCTCTAAACCAGTGAGTAAGTGCTACAGTGTGTACGCAGAAGTTAGTCTGTAAAACGCACCGTTGAATACCCCATCCTATCCCACATTGTAAAATGCTGTGTAATTGTAAAAGGGGCGTGGTCTAACCGCCCCTAATTACAAACTATTAACTATAAGATACTTCCACAGATATTTCCAAGTTGCACTTAAATGTACGTAAAAATGCAATTTATTGGTTCAAATTCAATATTTTTGAAAATCGACCCCTAAAAGGGGGTGTGGCTAAAAACTTTATATGAACGAAATCTGGACTGAAGTCTCGTTTACCTAACCTGCTACTTTTTTTGTTTCATGCTTTCCTAAATTAGGCTCAAGGCCAGTCGAAATTAGGCCTAAATTAGGCTCAAAATTTAAGGCCTAAAAACATGTGACATACAGACGGACGGTCGGACGGACGGACATGTGACTTATTCGATTCACAATTCGGTCTCGATCATATGCCCTTAAGGTATTGGAGGTCTACCATTATTATTTCAACGTGTTACAAACTATGTGACAAACTTAATATACCTCCTATAGTCCTATCCTATGGGATGGGGTATAAAAACTGCAGATAACGTTGTTGAAGGTGTTTGACCTTCGGTGTTGGAGAGGCGTTGTTGGGGTAAAGCCATTGCCTTATGTAGATAGTTAAAGTACAAGCGCAATGTATATACGTGCAGCGGAACTAGTTCTGTTTCCAGGGGATTTATGTAAGTAGGGGTGTTTTCCGCTAGTCTAAAGATTTTTTTAATAAAGTATCTTAATCATTTTTTCACTTCTACAAACTGAAAGACTCCTCAAACTTGGGCTGCACAACATAAGATGGACCGAACAACTGCCTCAAAGACTTTAAATTTAACACTTGGTGCGATGTATTTCTTTCCCAGAATACGTTTCCAGTTACAATTGAAAGCTGTCTTAGCTTCTTTTAACTTATTTTCTAGATGTTTTTTAAAGGAAAGGTTTGGTGTTACAAGAACACCGAAAAAATTATACTCCTTGGCCTTTTCCAGTTCTTAAGTCCCGCAGATCCACATTTTCATCTCTAGCGTACCGCCCAGCCCTTTTCCGGACAACCATGATCTTGTCCGGAAAAAGGCTGGGCGGTGTTCACTGGGTGTTCACTTTGAGGTTTCACGTACTACAGTAAATCCACAGTTTGTTTATCATAAGCGGCAACAAGTTTGGGGTGTCAGCCAGGATCACAATATCATCTGCGTAGAGGAGAACTTTGATTGTTATTCCGGCAAACACGACTCCGCCAGCAAAAAACGCATTGAGATCGTCCAGGAAGATTGAGAACAGTAGGGGGCTGAGAATAAAGGCCTGTTTCACACCTGATGTTGACTGGAACCAATCTGACTTCTTCTTTCCGTCCCACACCGCTGATTTGTTCTCGACATAAAGGCTTTGTATAATTTAAAATATTTTTGTAGAAATACCAAAGTTACTCAATTTGTAGAAAAGTGCATTCCTTTTAATCAAGTCGAACGCGGGCCGCTCTAAAATGCACAAAAAGTGCGTACAATTTATTCCCACTGTCTACGAATGACGTTGCGATCGATGCTTGTTAGCGTAAAGATGTTGTCGACCGTTTATACATCGCACATTCTCGCGTTCGGTCATACGCGAAGTGAAGTAACATTTCGTTTTGCCTCATATGCGCCCGTCATTTCTACTCTGCTTGTCATCGAACGCACGCAAAAACGGAACATTGTGATTTGGACTTTAATTAGCTTTTATACGCCGGCCGGTCCAGAAATGTGCTGCGTAAAACCACCGTGGCGTACTTAGTGGTCATCAGGTCATAATTTTGCTTTTCAACATTCAGTTTTTCAAAAAAAAAATCTGCTTTCAAAATTCTTATTTTACAAAAGTCTGCTTTTGAAAATTCTGACTTAAACAATAGAATTCTGCATGTTCAGTTTATTCTATCCGAGATACAAGCAGCCCCCCGGTAGACGCTGCTGTGCACGGGTACCTCTTACCTCCATAGGTCAAAATTAAATGAAATCAAGAATTTAAATTGGTGATAAGGTTTTCCAAACTAACGGTAATGCGAAACTAGGAAAAAAGTTGACGTACTATTTTGTTTTTCATTCCCTTATAGCCATTCAAAGTTGACGTACATTTATAATAAAACATACTGCTTTCTTACATACGCCGTCCTAAAAATACGTTTCGACTGATGTGATGGTTTCCTCACAATGTTCTTGGTGCTTATGTGCATTAAATATGCATAGAACAAGTATTGGCTGTTTTAGCACCTCAGTGGCTGGGGGCTTTTAATCTTTAGTAGATACTGGTTATAATAAGTAATGAAATGCCATTTTTTAATTGATAAATGGTTTGAAATTCGAGGCAATAACCAAACTTGGTCAGCAAAATCTTCAGGAACATAAAATGCAGTTGGCCTTATCAAGGTGGTTGAAAATAATGAATTTGAGCCCCTCTATGGCCGAGTTTATTTCAATTGCAAGAAGTTAACAGAATTTTTAGCTTTTGACAAAACTCAAATTGTCTTCTTTAGGTACCTATAGTAATGAAAATGATCCAAGTACATCACAATAGCGAGGTCGTCCTAGAAAAAGCTTTTAAAAATTTTCTTTGCGGACTAAACGAAGACGAGTGACTAAAATCTTGAGATCCGACAAATCAATTGCCACAGCTTTATCAAGAAATGTCGTGTAATTCAGATTTGAGAGAAAAAAACCCATGAGTGTAACGCCGTACCAGTACCTACTTACTCAATGTCCTCAATGCTCCCGGACGCTTCCGGACAACCAACCGAAAAGGCCATAAAATTAGCTGTATAAATCATTAAATGTGACGCTAAAACCTTGACAACGAAACTATCTTCGATTGTAAAAATAGATAGATAATTATTTTTTATTTCACAAAGAATTAAACATGATATTGAAATAAAAAAATCAGTTACATTGGCTATAGCCGTCAGCCAGAGAAAGATAAAAAATTTCTTTACAATTTTGGTTTTAACTTTATCAAAAATCAATGATATGCAAAAATTATGTAAAGGACTCGTTAAAAATTTATAGACGGTATTTTAAAGCAGTTTTTACAAAGCTATACAGTTTATTCCAGTCTTGCCCGTTCAGTATATCGATAATATCTTGCGTGGTAAGAGGTTCCATTCCCCAGTATGCTCATTTTAATTATGTACTTTAGAACAGGACATGTGCCTATGAAATGTGCAACGTCTTCGTTTTCCGTAGGTTGCGAAGGGTACATTCTGGATTAAGATCAGCTCGATACTGTTGGTAATTAAGTCTTAAGAGCTCACCTCTAGTTTTAAATATAGTGCCGATCATTTCAATGCTGTATCGGTCGTGGAAATAGTTAGTTTCTCCTAGGTCGTGTTGAAGCATTCGGTACGTTATTCTGGTTTCACTATGGTTAGCTCGATCGTGGAACGCCTGGAACATTGAAGCGTTCATTTTACCTAGAAGTGTCGGGAAAACACTTTTCCATGTTGCAGTATTTCCATCCGTTAGTGTGACCTCGTGCAAGCTGCCAACCCTCGACCACTCTCTAAACCAGTGAGTAAGTGCTACAGTGTGTACGCAGAAGTTAGTCTGTAAAACGCACCGTTGAATACCCCATCCTATCCCACATTGTAAAATGCTGTGTAATTGTAAAAGGGGCGTGGTCTAACCGCCCCTAATTACAAACTATTAACTATAAGATACTTTCACAGATATTTCCAAGTTGCACTTAAATGTACGTAAAAATGCAATTTATTGGTTCAAATTCAATATTTTTGAAAATCGACCCCTAAAAGGGGGTGTGGCTAAAAACTTTATATGAACGAAATCTGGACTGAAGTCTCGTTTACCTAACCTGCTACTTTTTTTGTTTCATGCTTTCCTAAATTAGGCTCAAGGCCAGTCGAAATTAGGTTTTTCTGGAAAATTTTAGGTTTTTCTTCAATTCTGCCTCCAAATGTGGGCGTGGCCCAAAGTCTTGTATAAATAAAATGTGGAATTAAGCGTTTTCTAAATAAAATATTATGCAAATTTTTTTCAATTTCGAGCAAAAATATTGAGTATAAACTGCATTTGAAAATTTACCCTCAAAATAGATGCCACGCCCACTAGAGGAAGTATACCAATTAAATTTGTCTTTTTTGTGTCTTACATTCATAAGCGTTTTCTAAATAAAATATTATGCAAATTTTTTTCAATTTCGAGCAAAAATATTGAGTATAAACTGCATTTGAAAATTTACCCTCAAAATAGATGCCACGCCCACTAGAGGAAGTATACCAATTAAATTTGTCTTTTTTGTGTCTTACATTCATTAGGAGATGCTAAATGTCAAATTTCAGCCTTTTAGAACGTCTTACAGTTTTGAAAACTCTGGAGGTAGTTGCACATTTAGACCGATTGTGGGCGTGTCTTTGGGCGGATTTCAAAAATTTGTACACTTGTACTTCTTCGCATGACGTGGACCTTACATACGAAGTTTCAGCACCCTAGCTCAAAATTTAAGGCCTAAAAACATGTGACATACAGACGGACGGTCGGACGGACGGACATGTGACTTATTCGATTCACAATTCGGTCTCGATCATATGCCCTTAAGGTATTGGAGGTCTACCATTATTATTTCAACGTGTTACAAACTATGTGACAAACTTAATATACCTCCTATAGTCCTATCCTATGGGATGGGGTATAAAAACTGCAGATAACGTTGTTGAAGGTGTTTGACCTTCGGTGTTGGAGAGGCGTTGTTGGGGTAAAGCCATTGCCTTATGTAGATAGTTAAAGTACAAGCGCAATGTATATACGTGCAGCGGAACTAGTTCTGTTTCCAGGGGATTTATGTAAGTAGGGGTGTTTTCCGCTAGTCTAAAGATTTTTTTAATAAAGTATCTTAATCATTTTTTCACTTCTACAAACTGAAAGACTCCTCAAACTTGGGCTGCACAACATAAGATGGACCGAACAACTGCCTCAAAGACTTTAAATTTAACACTTGGTGCGATGTATTTCTTTCCCAGAATACGTTTCCAGTTACAATTGAAAGCTGTCTTAGCTTCTTTTAACTTATTTTCTAGATGTTTTTTAAAGGAAAGGTTTGGTGTTACAAGAACACCGAAAAAATTATACTCCTTGGCCTTTTCCAGTTCTTAAGTCCCGCAGATCCACATTTTCATCTCTAGCGTACCGCCCAGCCCTTTTCCGGACAACCATGATCTTGTCCGGAAAAAGGCTGGGCGGTGTTCACTGGGTGTTCACTTTGAGGTTTCACGTACTACAGTAAATCCACAGTTTGTTTATCATAAGCGGCAACAAGTTTGGGGTGTCAGCCAGGATCACAATATCATCTGCGTAGAGGAGAACTTTGATTGTTATTCCGGCAAACACGACTCCGCCAGCAAAAAACGCATTGAGATCGTCCAGGAAGATTGAGAACAGTAGGGGGCTGAGAATAAAGGCCTGTTTCACACCTGATGTTGACTGGAACCAATCTGACTTCTTCTTTCCGTCCCACACCGCTGATTTGTTCTCGACATAAAGGCTTTGTATAATTTAAAATATTTTTGTAGAAATACCAAAGTTACTCAATTTGTAGAAAAGTGCATTCCTTTTAATCAAGTCGAACGCGGGCCGCTCTAAAATGCACAAAAAGTGCGTACAATTTATTCCCACTGTCTACGAATGACGTTGCGATCGATGCTTGTTAGCGTAAAGATGTTGTCGACCGTTTATACATCGCACATTCTCGCGTTCGGTCATACGCGAAGTGAAGTAACATTTCGTTTTGCCTCATATGCGCCCGTCATTTCTACTCTGCTTGTCATCGAACGCACGCAAAAACGGAACATTGTGATTTGGACTTTAATTAGCTTTTATACGCCGGCCGGTCCAGAAATGTGCTGCGTAAAACCACCGTGGCGTACTTAGTGGTCATCAGGTCATAATTTTGCTTTTCAACATTCAGTTTTTCAAAAAAAAAATCTGCTTTCAAAATTCTTATTTTACAAAAGTCTGCTTTTGAAAATTCTGACTTAAACAATAGAATTCTGCATGTTCAGTTTATTCTATCCGAGATACAAGCAGCCCCCCGGTAGACGCTGCTGTGCACGGGTACCTCTTACCTCCATAGGTCAAAATTAAATGAAATCAAGAATTTAAATTGGTGATAAGGTTTTCCAAACTAACGGTAATGCGAAACTAGGAAAAAAGTTGACGTACTATTTTGTTTTTCATTCCCTTATAGCCATTCAAAGTTGACGTACATTTATAATAAAACATACTGCTTTCTTACATACGCCGTCCTAAAAATACGTTTCGACTGATGTGATGGTTTCCTCACAATGTTCTTGGTGCTTATGTGCATTAAATATGCATAGAACAAGTATTGGCTGTTTTAGCACCTCAGTGGCTGGGGGCTTTTAATCTTTAGTAGATACTGGTTATAATAAGTAATGAAATGCCATTTTTTAATTGATAAATGGTTTGAAATTCGAGGCAATAACCAAACTTGGTCAGCAAAATCTTCAGGAACATAAAATGCAGTTGGCCTTATCAAGGTGGTTGAAAATAATGAATTTGAGCCCCTCTATGGCCGAGTTTATTTCAATTGCAAGAAGTTAACAGAATTTTTAGCTTTTGACAAAACTCAAATTGTCTTCTTTAGGTACCTATAGTAATGAAAATGATCCAAGTACATCACAATAGCGAGGTCGTCCTAGAAAAAGCTTTTAAAAATTTTCTTTGCGGACTAAACGAAGACGAGTGACTAAAATCTTGAGATCCGACAAATCAATTGCCACAGCTTTATCAAGAAATGTCGTGTAATTCAGATTTGAGAGAAAAAAACCCATGAGTGTAACGCCGTACCAGTACCTACTTACTCAATGTCCTCAATGCTCCCGGACGCTTCCGGACAACCAACCGAAAAGGCCATAAAATTAGCTGTATAAATCATTAAATGTGACGCTAAAACCTTGACAACGAAACTATCTTCGATTGTAGGTGTTGCATGTGTCCTTAAAGCGGGGCAAATTAATGCGTCTGTAGCTCCAATAAAACTTAATCAAATTTGGACCTGTAGTTAAAAAGTAACCTGAAACCCGTCGACGGCTGGCGTCGACACGAAGAGAGCTGTTCTGAAACCATAGCTGTAGTTTCTACGCAATAATTATTATCGCAACAATACATAGGGTTTATATTTAAAAAAAAAATGACAGAGTACGTAAGCCCATATACCATTGTTACTGCCTTACTGTTTGTGTACACCTACTTAACGGCTGCTTCCATTGCCGCATGTCGCCGTCATTGTAAAACAATTATCGTACGATATCTTTCGACAAAAATTCCTTTCTCCACTTGGCACCTATTGCTTTTAATTGTTTGTTTGTCAACAAGCGTGTTGCCAGGAGTAAGTTTTTATTTAATTTCGCTGATTTCCCAAGTAAATATAGTACAATTTTTATTAAGTGATTGATGAGTAATTGCTGTGGATCAACGCTTAGCAGACTCGAGGAATGACTGAGTGGATTGCGTAAGTTTGAAAATGTGTTAATTTTTCTCATAATCTTTCTGTATAATAACATAAATTACAGTGTATCAAAAAATTGTGCGTACAGCATTCTGTTTTGTATAGGTATAGCTTATTTTTTATCGATTATCATATTTTACACTTCTTTAAACCGTTATTATAGTATTTTATTTTTTACTTCTTAGGAGATAAAGAATAAGACAAATAAAAATGTAACCTCTTAAATTTACCTCAAAAAAATATACGCACAGAAAAATACATAAAGATTTAATATAAGGATAAATAGGATGTTGGTATCGTTTGGGTAAAATAATTGTCATTAAACGGTTTTTAATGATTCCACCAAGTTTTTTGTTTCATCAGGACATATTTTGTCCTGTTACTCCAGAATGACCATTTTCAACTGCGGTGTTTTCGTTATACCCCTCCTTGGCCTCAGCTCATATTTTTTAATTAATACCGCATATGCGCAAGTGAATTGTTAGGTTGTCAGGTGAGGAGGTGTGGAAATCTATATTTGAAATTGTAAATCGAGCACGAGTGGATTAATTCGAAATAATGCTTGGGGTTTTTTGCGCCAGCAGAAATGCATATTTTTTCCCAATATTTCGGTATTGGCTTTAAGGTTTTTATTAATAAAAATAAATAAATAGAGTGGCGCAACAGCTCGAGGTGAACCAGGGCCAACTTCTTAACCAAGTATGCTATGTGTGCTATATTTTTTTTCACATAAAAGGGGACCTACTTTTTTTTGCCGAATCCGAACGGCACAATGAGAAGTTTTTCAAGACAAATGTTACTCTCGGAGGGTTTGTCAGACCCTCGCGGAGGTGGGAGCCGTGAAAAAGAACAAGTCTTTTTTCAGGTGGCAGAGGCAGGATTCGAACCCAGACCTCCGGCGTCAGAGGCACACACACTAACCACTGCGCCACGGCACCCCACTTTTCTTTCTTTTTTTTCTTTAATTTTCTTTAGTTTTATTAAACATAAATTTTCTAGGTTATATTAAGTTTGTTGTTTAGTTTGTAACTTAGTGAAATAATCACCGGGGCCTACGGTCCCGCTAAGACCTTTTAGAGATATGAATGGGACCGACGGGGGAATGGATTAAGCCAAGTCCGATGTCCGTCCGTCGGTATGTAAACAATTTAAGGCCTTTCATTTTAAGTTAGAGAGCTTAAGTTGGTGAGTTGGCTGGAGGTCCAGTCTTCAGATCAAGTTTGAAAATTAGCTCAATCCGCCCACAGGCACGCTCACTGCAGGCCTGTATGTGCGACCATCTCTAATTTTAACCATTTTTTTTAAATTTTAGTTATGTTACGATGAAGATAGCGCACTGAGGAATGTAACATTGCCTTGTTTGGCCACGCCTTCTTTTTTAAGGGATATTAACTTAAAATGACTGTTTTTCAATAAATATAAATGGAATTTGACTAGAAATTCTATGACAAACGTTGTAGATATTAGCATTTTTTTTACTTTTTTGTATAAAAAGTATATACGTCCGCCCCTTTTTGTGGGCGTGGCGTTAAAAAAAAGTGATTTTTATAGTTAAAAAGGTGGAGTTTACTAGGTGCCACCACCTAGTATAGAGCATGCAACAGTTACATGCCGCCCACTTTTTGGAGGCGTGGCAGTTTCCTTTTTTGGTCGGGTAGGGTATTTTGCAAGCCGTCACAGACGGACTGACGATACGCACTGTTGCACTTTCCCACATGTTATATTATGTTTTATAACTTAATTTAAAATTTATTAATATATAAGTTAAAAAAAATAATTTTAAGTTTAAGTCAGTGAGTCTTACATACTGTATGTGATAGCTTCGGTCTGTCTGTAACGGACCGCAGTACACCCTATTCATATTCCTATTCTCTTTTCCATTATTTGTTTGACATTCGCTTTGGCTTTCATGAATCATTAATTATTAAAAAAAAATTTTTTTATTCTTAAGATTAATAATCATAAAAGGTTTTTGTAGCCCACTTTTTGGAGGCGTGGCAGTTTCCTTTTTTGGTCGGGTAGGGTATTTTGCAAGCCGTCACAGACGGACTGACGATACGCACTGTTGCACTTTCCCACATGTTATATTATGTTTTATAACTTAATTTAAAATTTATTAATATATAAGTTAAAAAAAATAATTTTAAGTTTAAGTCAGTGAGTCTTACATACTGTATGTGATAGCTTCGGTCTGTCTGTAACGGACCGCAGTACACCCTATTCATATTCCTATTCTCTTTTCCATTATTTGTTTGACATTCGCTTTGGCTTTCATGAATCATTAATTATTAAAAAAAAAATCTTTTATTCTTAAGATTAATAATCATAAAAGGTTTTTGTAGAAAATATAAAAATCTTATATACTTATATTTTTTTTTTATTTGTTTCATAAAAGGGGCTCGGCATGCCCCTATAGCCAAAAATGGATAATAGCATAGAAATACCCAATCGACTCCTAAAAATGGGCGTGGCCAAAAACTGTGTGAACAAAATCTATGACAGAGTTTTGTGTACCTCGTTTGCAAATTTTACCCGACCTGAAAAAATCTATTAGAAATATTAAAGATATTACTATCAGCTAAGTTTTTTTTTTATAGAAAGTTTTGAGCTCCGCCCACTTTAAGGGGGTGTTTTTAGGAAAAAAATGTTTAGAAATAATTTTTGCTTTCAACACCTTTTCTCATAATTTCCCATAACAATTGATTATAATATACAGCCAACACCCATTCTTGAGGGCGTGGCAAAAAAAAATATTTGACATGCATACAGTATAGGAACTCGGGTCAAAAAAAACTATTAGATTTGGTGTTATATGGTAAATAAGGTCAGGTATATAGAAGCTCATTACAGACGAACTCTTGCACTAACTGACTCGTTTTTTATTCTTTCCTAAATTGGGCTTAAGAGCAATCAATGTTTTGCTGGTCATTTTGAGTTTTTTCTTAAATTCTGCCTCCAAATATAAGCAACGCCCAAAACTTTGTGTGAGCAAAATGTAGCACTTAGCGTTTTATATATTAGGTAATTTTTTCCCGATTTGGAACAAAATTATTGAATTCAATGCATTTAAAAAATTACTCCTCAAACCGATATACTAGGGGATGTTTACCTACCGACTTTACTTTTGTTTTGAATGCCAAACAGTCACGATTTACGACACGTCTTATTATTTTAAATGTAAGATCGATTATGGGCGTATGTAAAAAGTGTAAGTACTTGTATATTGTGTTAAATTGGATAACAAAGAGCTTATTGCACTATCGATGTAGGGTGGTTAAAGCAAGCAGCAACTACAAGCAGAAAATTGCCAAGCAAAATATTGCTTACACAGGCTCACCAACTAGTGCAGGTGTTAGTGGTAATGTAACGATCACTTAACACATACACAACAATTAAGAAAATAGGAAAAAATTAATAAAATAGATACACATAAAGAAAGAAAATTACAATTGCTTAAGCAGCTTTTTCAGTCCTTTTCAATATTGAAATCTAGAACACTACTATATAAATTGTACAGGGTACTCATGCGTGTAATAGGCTCATGCATGCCGTAATTCGATCTACGATTCGGAACGTTTAACAGATTGATATTACGTAGGTTATAAGAGCCACCACGAAATTTAAATTTGAAAGAGGACAAGAGGTCAGGTGCGTCAATGTGACCAATATTTGCTGAATAAAAACGAGATCGGTGTTAATACGTCTTTGAGAAAGGCTCTGCAGATTAAGTAATATTAGCCTCTGGGAATAAGGTGGAAGGTGAAATGGATCTTCCCAGGGAAGGCCTCGTAGAGCAAAGCGGATAAATCTCCTCTGAACAGCCTCAATCCTGTTAGCATAACAAATTTGGGATGGTGTCCAAACCTGTGAAGCATATTCGAGGTGTGGCCTAACGAAACTATTGTACAGCGAAAGAGTTCCACAAGGATTATTAAATTCCTTAGCCCATCTTTTAATAAACCCCAGCATACAGTTAGACTTATTAACGACATAATTAATGTGTTCGGAAAAAGTAAGATCGGAGCTAAAGAAAACACCAAGATCACTAAATCGAAAGACACGACCAAGGATGTGGTTGTTTATTGTATATGAGAACTCCGTCGACGTACGTTTTTTTTAAAACGTCATAACCTGACACTCATTTGGGTTAAGTGTGAGTCCAATTTTATCACACCAGATGGTGAAACTGTCGATGTCTGACTGCAAAAAACTATGGTCCGACACTGACTTTATTGTTTTTGCCAATATCACTATGTTTCACAGTTGACGGGAAATCATTAATTGAGAGTATAAAGAGAAGAGGACCAAGATGGCTCCCTTGGGGAGTAACACCTGATACCGCGGAAAAGATATTTGATTTAGTCCCTCTGAAATTTACTTGAAAAGTTCTCAAGTAAAGATAAGATATAATCCAAGATATGAAATTAGGTGGGAAACCTAGCGATGTAAGTTTAAAAACAATAATTTGATGTGAGATTAGATCAAAAGCTTTTGAAAAGTCTGTGAAAATACAGTCAACTTCAAATTGACTCTCCAGAGCGTTGGTACACTTGCTGTGAAAGGACACGAGGTTAGTGACAGTGGATCTGTTTCTTACAAAGCCATGTTGTTCTCTACAAATGATATTGCGACAGAAAAAGACAAGACTATCACAAACAACTTGCTCGTAAAGTTTGGGTATGGATGATAGCTTTGCAATCGGTCTGTAATTTGACAAATCACACGTATCTCCCTTTTTTAAAACAAGGGTTATATACGATAGCTTCCAAGCGTTTGGAAAAATTTCAGAAGAAAGCGACAGCTTAAATAGATGTTGGAGGGGAAAGGCAAGTTTATCCTTACATTTTTTTAACAAAATAGGTGAAATCCCGTCTGGTCCTGCAGAACAATCCTCTTTAAGATTAGACATAAACTCTTTAATAGACTCAAAAACAACTGATATTCCATTAAAGCTGACTTGTGCTGAATGCTTAAGATATTCAAAATATTCCGTGTCGACAGGAAACGGGCCATCTCTGAACGATTTAGAAAAGTTGTAAGCGAAGAAATTACAAATCACGGAAGGGTCATTGGATGAGTTTCCGTTATGCGTCCGTCTTTCTTTTCGAATTGACGAATTTCTAAAATTTATATGGATTAGATTTAAATGATGCTCCCATTTGAGAGATGTAACTGTTATATAGATAGTCCGAAAGAGCTTTGAATTCCTCAAAAATTACTATAAATCTTTCGAGGTCTGTATGATTTAAACTTTTTATATATAATTTCCAAGCCTTGTTTCGTTTGTTACGCAAGGATCTAAGTTCACTAGTATACCAGGGACGGTCACAAATTTCGTTTTTCTTTAATTTCCTAGGAATAATATTACCTATGGAGGTATTCAAAATAGAGTAAAAATTATCCAAGCAATAGTCTACATCAGAAGAGTTCGCAACGTTAGAAATACCTAACCTGGTTAACTCTTCTGAGAGAGCGTGAAAGTTAGCCTTTTTGAAATCAAACATGTATGAACGATCGTATGAATTATTATTCTCATGAATGAATCCGTTCAAGTCAAGAAATACATCCAGTGGTGGATGGTGAGTTTTTTTTTTAGTAATATTGCATGTGGACTTACAGGCAACAGTACTAACAACGTCTGATGAAAAGATGAAATTCGAGAATTCGATTATTAATACTTTTGATACAGCTTATTTGCTGTAAGTCAGAGGAAAGAATATTGTCTAGTTTATTAAGTGCCGTTTGAGCAGAGGAAACACATGGAATAAAATACGTACTATCATCTGAAGGTACCTATTTTAGAGGACTAAGGTTAAAGTCACCAATTAGGAGAACAGTACTATTGCAACATGAAAGGCTGAAAATATAATCAAGGGCTTTTGCTAGCTCCGAGTATATTTCAGCAGAGCTATCGGGAGGGATATATGTGTTTACAACATATGCAAAACAAGGCTTGAAATCAAGTTTTACACATACAATTTCCATATTGACAGAAAAGGGGAAGGGAACTTTCGACGAAGTAATGTGTTTCCGAACAGCGGTGAGAACTCCTCCACCCAATGCTTTCAAGTCGTCCTAATGACGATCTTTTCTATGTACTAGAAACTCATTATTAAAGAGCTCCGCGTCAGTAATACTAGCATTGAGCCAAATTTCAGTCAAAACAATGACGTCATGAGGAAAACCATTGAATTTTTAAATATGAATGAATTTTTAAAAGCTTCCATACAAGATTTCAGCTTTCTAGCTCAAAATTAAAGCCTTACCAGTGAGTAAGTGCTACAGTGTGTACGCAGAAGTTACCGTCCGTAAAACGGATCGTTAAATACCGCATCCTATCCCACATTGTAAAATGCTGATGGCATAGTTATTTTTTGACATTTTATAAGTAATGCAAACTTCGAAAAGGGGCGTGGTCCAACCGCCCCTAATTACAAACTATTATTTATAAGATATTTCCACAGATATTTCCAAGTTACACCTAATTGTTCGTAAAAATGCAATTTTTTGGTTCAAATTCAATATTTTTGAAAAATCGACTCCTAAAAGGGGCGTGGCTAAAAACTTTTTATGAACAAAATCTGGACGGAAGTATTGTTTACCTAACCTGCTGCTTTTTTGTTTCATGCTTTCCTAAATTAGGCTCAAGGGCAGTCGAAATTAAGTTATTCTGGAAAATTTTAGGTTTTTCTTCAATTCTGCCACCAAATGTGGGCGGGGCCCAAAGTCTTGTATAAAATAAATGTGGAACTAAGCGTTTTCTACATAAAGTATTAAGCAAATTTTTTTCAATTTCGAGCAAAAATACTGAGTAAACTGCATTTGAAAATTTACCCTTAAAATAGATGCCACGCCCACTAGAGGAGGTTTACCAATTAAATTTGTCTTTTTTGTGTCTTAAATTCACTAAGAGATGCTAAATGTCAAATTTCAGCCTTTTAGAACGTCTTACAGTTTTGAAAAATCTGGAGGTAGTTGCATATTTAGACCGATTGTGGGCGTGTCTTTGGGCGGATTTCAAAAATTTTTACACTTGTACTGCTTCGCATGACGTGCACCTGACGTACGAAGTTTCATAACCCTGGCTCAAAATTTAAGGCCTAAAAACATGTGACATACAGACGGACGGACGGACATGGCTCATTCGATTCAGAATTCGGTCTCGATCATATGCCCTTAAGGTCTTGGGGGTCTACCATTATTATTTCACCGTGTTAGAAACTATGTGACAAACTTAATATACCTCCTATCCTATGGGATGGGGTATAAAAATTGTAGAAATGTAGACAGACAGACATGGTTCTTTCAACTCAGAATTGGTTCTCAATCATTATGTCCTTAGGATTTTGGTTTCGTTATCGTTGTCATTTCTCTATACTACATTTTCGCTTGTATTAAAAATAATATACTCCATTCCCAAGGTATAAAAACTGATAAAAAAGTAGGCGTTGTCCACGCAAGGGCGAAATTTTTCTATTGCCTTGCAGCCAATTACTTGCCTCGAGAAACTTCCTATAGCACCGTTCAAGTTCGCCAAAAAGTTGTACGTCTCCTTATATGTGAATTACTTTATTCACATATAAGGAGACCTGTATTATACATGACTTCCTGCTCTTTCTTAGTGAATATACACTAATCACTTTAATTTACAAAATATTTCATTTTTAATATAATTTTAACATCTTATTCATTAAATTATTACATTACAAGTGATTTTATAGTAATCAAGTTAAGACTTTCGACCATCTGTATGCTTCCACTTAACACTATGATAACTGTCCCTGATAGAATCAACCTGAAGAAAGAAACTTGTTGCAGCACATAGAATGCTAAAAATATTGGTTTTCTTTGAAATCGACATTTAACTTAAATTCGTGCAGCGTGATCGAAAAGCTAAGCGTCTGATTTTTGTTTATTTTTCACACCCTAAACGGCGTTTCAAACAAAATAAAAATGTAATTATAAGATGATACACACTTCTTGTAACTATATCAAAAATTCTTTACGCACTCAAAGGCTTCCCAAAACAAAACAAAAAAATTAAACCACAGAAAAATTAATTACAGACCTTTTATGGTTGTGCTAATAATACCCAACCCAAATGGTTTAAAAAAAGTATGCATCTACGTGTACACGTGCATGATATTAAATGTATGAAGGAAAGGAAAGATTCAAATGATTATTTCAAAGCAAAGCACTTAGCACTCATTGATATTGGTTAGGAAATTCATTCCGTTGAATTTGCCCATGCATGGTGTACCTTCTCTAATGATGGTTTCTTATGAACTACCTATTTCTTATCAAAGTTAGTAGGTATAGGTATCTACATGCACGATAGCACCAGACGCAAAATAATTAAAAGCTTGTATTTTACAGCAGGCAAAACGTTTTTCCAGCTTTTCCCGACATAGATAGGTATAGAAAGCCTGAGTGATCTAAAATTCGACACACTGTCTCTGAAAGACCGTCACGAGACTGATAAAAAAGTTTACTAATTGGTAGATTGAAATCAGTGCTGGCGGGTGCGGGACATTTTGATATGAAAAGAAGTTTGTTGATTTAATCGACTTCCTCGACTCGAACAAAAAATAAATTGGGTTTAAATAACTCGGCGGAGGAAGGCCAGTAGCTGGGGCGTTGATTTCCATCCGCTCTTGATGACCTAACCACCGCAGCCGCTGAATTCTTACTGCTCTGGCTGGATAGTTTCGCTGTACTAGAATTTTAGATAAAATAAGAACTTATTTGTAATTTCAGTGCCAGTTCTCAGAATACTTGGTAACATCGGCGCCGTTAACATAGAGAGAAAACAAACACATGAAATAGAAGAAAAACAAAAAGATTTCTCTATAGTTTTAATCCAACAAGAAAGTCTTATTAAAACCAGTGAGTAAGTACAACAGTGCGTATGTTACTTCGCTCCATCAGCTACGGATTGCGGTATACCTATTTCTATTCTCCTTTCCATTCCTGTCCTGTCAACCTTATCATTGCTGTTTTCTTGTTATCGATACCCCCTTCCGCTGCCATTCATGAATTAGTTAATTAACCAAAAAAAATTTTTTTTATTCCTTAATATTTTTTTAAGGAGCATGCCCCGGCAGCCAGCCCCTATTCATAAAAATCAATACTAGCATAGAAATATCCATATTTGTGCCAAATGTACTCAAAAGGTAATTTTTTGGCTCAAATTAAATAATTTTGTAAAATCGACTCTAGTCGTGGCCAAAAAACATAAATACCAGATCCAGGGTATATTTACTTTAATGCATTGTTTGTAACACTGAAATAATTACCGAATTTATTATTTTAGGGGAATTGATTAAGCCCTAAGTCCCTATGTTGAAGTTTCTAGGCCTAAAATTTAACTAGAATGTTAAAACTTGGAGTGTAGCTTGGTTTTCATTTTGTATAGACAAAGTATAAAAATTGACCAGTGAGTAATTGCTACAGTGTGTACGCAGAAGTTACAGTCCGTAAACTGCACCTGAAAATTTACCCTCAAAATAAATGCCACGCCCACTAGAGGAGGTTTACCGATAAAATTTTTCTTTTTTGTGTCTTACATTTATTAATAGATGCTAAATGTTAAATTTCAGCCTTTTAGAACGTCTTACAGTTTTGAAAATTCTGGAGGTAGATGCACATTTAGATCGAATTTACTGAGACGTATTAAATTAAGCATCGGGTGTAAAGTATCGGGTGTGCCGTAGCGTAGTAGTTAAAGTGTTTACCTAAACCTACAACGTGGGAAGTCTGGGTTCGATTCCTCACTTGGGCGTTTTTTCCAAACCGAAATGTTTTACTTAATACATTTCGATAACACTTAGTTCTACATTTTGTTTATATTAGAATTTGCGCTATACTCACAGTTTAACTCAATATATTTAGGTAACACATAAAAGACAAATTTAATTGGTAAACCTGCTCTAGTGGGCGTGGCATTTATTTTGAGGGTAAATTTTCAGGTGCAGTTTACTCAATATTTTTGCTCGAAATTGAAAAAAAATTTGCTTAATATTTTATTTAGAAATCGCTCAGTTCCACATTTTGTTAATACAAGACTTTGGGCCACGCCCACATTTGGAGGCAGAATTGAAGAAAAACCTAAAATTTTCCAGAAAAACTTTTTTTCGACTGGCCTTGAGCCTAATTTAGGAAAGCATGAAACAAAAAAAGCAGCAGGTTGGGTAAACGAGACTTCAGTCTAGATTTCGTTAGTATAAAGTTTTTAGCCACGCCCCCTTTTAAGGGTCGATTTTTCAAAAATATTGAATTTGAACCAAAAAATTGCATTTTTACGTACAATTAGGTGTAACTCGGAAATATCTGTGGAAATATCTTATAATTAATAGTTTGCAATTAGGGGCGGTTGGACCACGCCCCTTTTCGAAGTTTGCATTACTTATAAAATGTCAAAAAATAACTTTGCCATCAGCATTTTACAATGTGGGATAGGATGGGGTATTCAACGGTCCGTTTTACGGACTGTAACTTCTGCGTACACACTGTAGCACTTACTCACTGGTTTTATTATATACTAAGCTGGTAGTATCACTATTTTTCTCCTTTAGGGCATAACACTTACGGGGGTAAAAAGCCCCCCACTAGCTATGCAGAACATGACACCAACTCTTGCCAATCGCTGTTTCTTTGGGCTAAGAAGGCAATTGAGTAGCAAAGCCCTCTCTCGAGCAACTAAAGTGTCCATGTATAAGACCCTCATCATCCCAGTCCTGCTTTACGGTGCAGAAGCATGGACCCTGTCAAAGGCGGATGAAAACACTTTAGGCTGCTTCGAGAGGAAAATTCTTCGGACGATTTACGGTCCCGTCTGCATAGACGGAGAGTGGAGGAGGAGATATAACATCGAACTGTACGGGCTGTACAGCGATACCGACCTAGCCAAAAGAGTCAAAACACAACGTCTACGATGGCTGGGTCATCTAGAGCGGATGGACACCAACGCCCCGGCCCGGAAAATGTTCGAATCCACACCGCAGGGACGACGCGGTAGAGGAGCACCGAGACTCAGGTGGCGCACGCAAGTGGAAGGGGACCAGCCAACTTCGCGTGCGAAACTGGAGACGACTAGCTAGAGACAGAGCTGGCTGGCGAAGCTTGTTGGCTGAGGCCCAGGTCCACCGGACCCCGGACTGTAGCGCCACCTTAAGTAAGTAAGTAAGTAAGCTATGCAGAACAAATCATAGGCACTAATGCACGAAAGTTGAATGCCAACTTCTATCGTTAAAAGAACTGAACTGGATAAACTATGCAGACTAACATTTTTTTTCTAGGTTAAAAGTTAAAAATATCGATTGTGACATCGCTCACTTAATAGATTTAGATCACTAATACTATTAGTACCTAAATGTTTCCGTTTTCTGAGTACAATGGAATGCAGCCTGTTTTTAACCCAAGACTAAAAGGACTGAAGTACGAAAAAATAATTATATCGTTTTTTCATTCGGTAGGCCGACGAAAACAATGGCAGATTTAAAACCTTTGGGATTCACTGGTGTCTCTGACTTAAGATTTAAGAAATTAAAATTCTTAAATGGGTATTTAAACCACATCGACGTATCTGCTGAATCATTGTACCGACAATGTACAATGTGCTTCATACATATATGTAATTAAACTCAGACTCAGCTCAGCTCATCACATCTCCCATAATATTGACGTAACTGCTCACTGTAAGAACTTGGCTCTGATTCAAGTCAGGTACTGAGACAGCAGGTAGTATGTCTAAGGATTCGAGAGTGTTAAGAATACTAATATTCCATTTTTACGATTTGACGCCCGGATTTAGTAGCTATTAAAGGCGAATACCTTGCCGATGACAGTATCATTGGCTTTATACTTACAGAATAGTAAAACTGAAATCGTAGGTTGATGCAATATTTGAATTTTAATGTGATTGTGCTAATTGAATTCAAGTATATTTTAAAAAAAAAAAGAAAATACCTTTTAACGATCAGATTTCTTTGTATTCGCCTCTGAAATTAATAACAAGCAGATGACACAATGCAAAGCTTGAGTCGCAATTCATGTTTAGCACCAAGAATTTTGCCATAGCGCGCTTGTGTACATTTGTTTAAGAATTCGTCTTATTGGCCGGGAGAAATACGAAACAGTTTTATTTTTATCTTTATTTATTGTCTTTGTTGACATTTTTAGTAATTCTTAGCAAGACTGTGCAAGATAACCTAAAGCAAAAGCACAGAACTGCAAACATTGTAAGAATAGAAATTCAAGGACATGAGATACTTAGATATCATATCTCCATTGCGTGTACATTTTTCGGTTAAAAAGGGGGTGACCTTGGTCAACACTAATAAAAGAGCTTTCATAACGATCTGTATCAGTTGGTGTTGTAAATTCCAGAATTGGTAATAGAATCTATTGCAAAGGCAACCAAGAAAAAGAATTATACCTAAGCATAAATGTTTGACCAGTAGGCGAAGTGACGTTGGTCGGTGCTAGCACGTTTTTAATATTTAAATGCAAGCAATGTTGTATAAAGAATATAGATATGTTCTTCATCATGTTGTTATTTGTCATGTCCTTCGAGTGATAAGATTTTTGTTATAAGCAGAGCTTTTCTGTGACTATATTAAAATAGAAATAGTAATAATTATGTTTAAATTAATTAAAAATAAAATGAAATGATGAGAAAATACAATGTTATCGAAAAGGAGACTTAAGTAGTATATGCAGTCATTCTTTAAAAAGTTTTATTTTGGATCTGTGATCGATATTTGGGGCTAACTTTGTTAAACTGCACAGCTTGCGCCAATATTGTCCATTTAGAATATCTACAATCTCGCTTGCAGCTCACAAACCTCGCTTTTCAAGTTTTTTCCCAGTGATTTCACCTGATCTGCCTTACAATGGGGTAGGTGCCAAGGAAATGCCGAACCCCGAACATCTTCTGTCACTGGAAGTTCATTGTACCCTAAACCAGGAGATCGGTCGACTGCATATGGTTGCGGTTGGTAGTTCAACTGCGCATAAGTTCCCCCCGCATTTTATTTCAAATTTCGAAGATGATAGGTTTCTAATCCTAATATACATACACATACAAAACACATTTTCCTTAAGTTATCTAACGCAACACTTTGATTTTTTATTAATTTTAGCCTGGTTTGAAAAAAATTAAGCCCGTTTTTTTTCAGACACAATTGCACATCGTCCGGGACAATCAATGAATAACGCACAGCCTTGACCTGACCAACAATCAGGCAAAAAGAAAAAAACCCATTTTTTGTTTTTAACGCATTTCGTTTTTACTATGAACATGAAGAATGGTTTCTCAACACTCAATAGATTGCTCGGCAAAAAGAGCAAATGTAAGACCAATCTAACTTTCAAGTTTTTTTTGCTATTTAATTAAAAGCCTTTTCTTCTACATAGCCAACACGAACCTTACAAAGTCAACCACAAATTTAAGCGTAACCGCAACTACGACAAACATCGATGACTCTAGTCAAATGCAACAAAACAAAATAACACCACTGCCCGTGGCAACCAGCAATGCTCCTTTCGAGCAGACCTTCCGCATAACTGTCCTGTTACCAAAGGATCAGCTGTATGTGACGCGCTTGGGTGCCAGGGTGCTGCTTGAAAAACTTCTGGAGCTGGTGTGCGAGAATAAGCAGATGGACGCGGAGAAGTACGAGTTCCGTCATCCATGTGAGTTTTAACACGCTCTCCCACCTTTCTCAAAACTATGTATAACATTTTTTTATATTTCAGCGGATCCTAGTCAAGTCTTTAGTTGTGACCTAACGATCGGCGCTGTTGGTCTTTCTGAAATACGTTTGTGTCACAAATCGGAAGCCTACGATACATTTAACGCTGCTGAGGTAATTAAACTTCACCGCACTACGGCTGGACGGGACTCAGTATCGTCATCAGAGTTTAGTAGTCGAAACTCGAAGCACACCATAAAGACGCCGAGCCCATACAGCTCAAGCAATTCACTAAATTCAATGGACTCTGCGGGAATGAATTCTAACTATCGTCATTCGACCCCTAAAATATTTGCACAGCTTACAGCGCCGCCAATTGCTCCGGCTAGAAAAAAACGTTTAGCTCCAAGGCCACCAAGTCAAAATTCTATACCAGAAAAATCTGTGCCAATAGAAAAACCAACCACAAAGCCGCCTTCACCGGAAACGCTCCCAACTCTGGAGACAAATAGTTTGCAACCTATTCCGCGTAAGGAATTTCACGTGTCATCGCCTAACCTTACTCAGACGCTGGAACTTAGCGTCCTGAGTAGCAACGATTTTCACAAAAGTAATCTTTCTGTGGACTGCAATGGAAACACAAAAGGAAGTCAAGACAACAACAAGAACTCTGTTGGACAACAGAATTGCAACCATGTCAATACAAATGGAGGTGTTAGCTTGCAGCGACCAATGTCTCTATACACTTTAAACCAGAAAGAGACATATTCTCCTAAATGTGATAGTGATGTGGCAGTAAAAAATGCCCGCAACTCTTTCAACAGTGTTCAAAATTTGTCCAGTATCGGGACGTCTAATCTTCCAGAGCCATCACCGCG
This sequence comes from Neoascia interrupta, assembly GCA_947623515.1. NCBI lineage: Eukaryota > Metazoa > Arthropoda > Insecta > Diptera > Syrphidae > Neoascia > Neoascia interrupta. Next base: position 109,414,134 of record OX392463.1, on the reverse strand, counting down.
GAAAAAAATAGTAAAAAGCAAAAAAGCTGCCCCCGCTCCACCCCCAAGATCGCTGCAAAGTCCAAAAGAAATCATCGAGGAAGCGCTACCATCTCCTGAAGATGAAAAGCCTCCGCCTGTTTCTACATTGCAGTTACCACAACCTGTTGCCCTTCCCAGATCTTCCACAGGCCGGTCAACGCCAGAGCCTTCTGAATCAGCATTAAATAACTCTCAGAATGTCTCTAAAACCATGCTTAATCGGAGCCCCACTCCTGAACCACAGAACAGAGGAGTCTCAACAACGACACCTGATGAAGCTTTCGATACACAATCGAAGCAAGCTGATTCTGGAATTGGAGAACCGTTACATCCATCCCCAATGCCATCGTCTGTACAAAACTCTCCAACACAATGCAAGTCACCCTTTGAGTCAAGCTCTGACGACGATGAAATGATCAAAGTTTACAATCTTAAGCTCGGGAAAACAATTGTGAAGACAATTTCGGATCATAAAACTTTCGAAGATTTAACGGTCCTCTCGACAGATGAGTCAGAGCCGACTGATCAGACACGCACTCCAGCCGAGACAGTTTCTATCAAATCGGAGACCACGTCCTGGTCTAACTTTACTATACCCGCTCCTCCAAACTTCGCAGATATCTCCGGTGGGGAAACTCTTCCTGACACACCTATTACGCCGATAATTAAAGAAAGACCAGCGCTCGATTTCTCCGCATTAACATTAGAGCAAATGACACTATCGCCTTTGGAGAGTCCAGAATCACCTGGGTTAAAAGTTATGGAAGAAAAAAAACTGGGCGATTCCGGCGTTGAGGATGGTTTTAAGAGTAAAAACAGGGAGCACTCACTACCAACACTGTCAACCGAAGTGAATACAGTTATCGAAGATGTGGATAAATCGCCACAAATAATCACTGAAACAAAGACTACCACAGGATATACTTTTCAACCGCAATATGATCACAAACCTTCAGCGCTTATAGAAAAGGGATCAATCGCTACCGAAAACCAATCGTCTATCACAGATCCTGACGGCATTGGAGAACCAGAGGCTAAAGCATTAAACGAAATGGATTCTATTATAAACAGCATTGAAACAATTATTCACCAGAAACCACTGTTTAGCACTCTTGAGCGACTAGGAGTTCCCGAAGAGGAAGAAGACGATCCAAAGGACACCAAAATGTATAAGAAACGAAGTAGCATCACCCTTAATACAAATATTCTCAAGCATCGTCGCAGCATCACAAGATCCGATTCCTTTCATTCAACCCGTCAACAGCAATTTGAAGAAACTGCGTTGCGCACAGAAAATGGTTTAACGGCCCGTAGTTCATCTTTTCTTTCGCTGGCTAAATTTGGCTTGGAAAATCAGCATAGTCCTCCGGTGGAAGAAAACCTCGGTCGTCGTCGATCATCTAGTGAACTAAGCATTGGAGAGTCACCAAGCCTTCAAAGTGTCGAGGTTATGAAATCTATTCTGAATTCCCGCAAAAACAGCTTAACGAGTCAAAGCAGCACCGAAGAACTAAAAACTCCTCCCTCCGTTTGTGATACTAGCCGTTCAATGGAACAGCCATCGCCAAAGAGTAACATTATAAGAACCCAAGTATCAAAAGTTAGTGGAGATAAGGTCTACCGATACTCAGGACCCCCAAGCATCAACTTTTCAACTTGGAATGAGCGGCCTAAGGGGCAAGTCTCTATAAAAAATGAAGGAGATTATATTTTCGGCGGAAAGACAGGCGGGCATAATGCCACTACAACAGCTACTGTAAACCTTGTGCAACAAAGAAACTACCGAAATTCCACATCAGAAATTTTACCGGTTGCCAATCGACTCCCGTTTGTGAGAAGTGTCGAATATAAGAAGCCTACATCTTTCTTGGCACAATTGAAGGAAACCAATTCAAAATATTCGTTTGCAAAGGATCCGGTAACTCCGCCGCCAACACCTCAACCACTAACTTCGTCTCCTCCGACTACAATGTCCAAGCCGAAGTTCATTCTCGGCGGGCGAATGTCCAATCCCCTTCCTGTGGTCAAGGGATTCTCGCAAACAACACCTGCTTCTCAATCTATTAACAGTAGCACACTTCCAAGGGCTCATGCCCCCACTACGATAACTTTACTTCGGTCGACATCTGTCACGCAGGCCGATGGTAAGCCGAAGTCAAAATTAGAACCAACACAACCCGCGTTCGGCCAGGGCACCTTACGCAAGACTGGTTTGAAAGAAAGAATACTAGCCAAGGAGGACAATGATGTTCCTAAGCCAACTCCAACTATTCTTAAAACTCCACCAAGTGCCAAAATTGAGCTTAAAATCACCAAAACTTATTTACCAGAAACGAATCAAAGTTCAAAGGCACTTGCGCCGGTGAAGTCAGTGCCAGTAGCTCCTCCCCCACCACCCATCATTCGAGCTGTTGTTACCAAGCAGAACTCAAACGGACTACCGACATCGCTACCCGCTGATCCCAGAGATCAGTTGCTGTTAGCAATCAGAAGCTTCAAAAGAGATGAACTTAAGAGAACATAGATGTGGATAACAGGGAAAAGAGTCACAAAGGATATTAAGTGATGGGTCTTGCATCCATGAAGAGTAAATGTCTATTAAATAAATTTATAAGCATACAACATTGTTAACATTATACTAAGTAATGATTTATTTATACAGAATGAGTTTATAAATGTGTACATTTTGTTAACCCTAGCTATGGTTTATCCTTACTTGGGCTGTAAACTAGCCGAATCGTTAAGAAGAAATACGTTTTCTTATTTTTCGTTGTAAATTCTATTGGAATTGTATTTTATTAGCTGGTAGTTGATAATTGTTTTATTATTATTATCATTTGCTTATGCAAGCAGAATTATTTTAAATAAAAGAATAAATAGTGGAAGAACTGACGTGATTTATTTTCTTCAAACAACAAATTCCGTTCCGTCTTTTTGTATCGATTATATAAGTCAGTAGAGCAAAGATAGGACATTTACTTCAGGCAAATTATTTACCAGAAACGAATGTTAATGCAATGTGGTTCAGGGCTTACCACATTGCATTAACCTAGGGTGGAATCGGCTAAGGTGATCTATGATAAGTGATGTCACAAGAATTCGTCTGCGTAAACTGTGATTATCACAATTTTCTTGTGACAGCTCCCGATCAATCACCGTCAAAATCAGCAGGTTTTTCAACTCTCTGGGAAGTTGGTGTTTTTGCCTACTCTTAGGCTGACTTTCTGCATGTGCGAATAAAAATCAGTGTCCTTTCTTCAAAAGCCTAAAGGCTTAACTACATTCAAAAACTAAGTGAAAAAATGGAAAACACCGCTTAGAGCTTATTTCCAAAAAGCTCACAGCTTTTTCCTATCTTCCCAGCCTTTAACTACATTCAAAAAGTAAGTGCAAAAGTCAAAAAGTGGAAAACACCGCTTAGACCTTATTTTTCAAAAAGCTCATAGCTTTTTCCTACCCACCCCCCGAAACCAAAAGCATGCAGAAACAACCAACAAACTCATTGAAATCGTACGAGATCGTATGTTCAACGGTTAAATTTGCTTTGTTCATTGCATACATATCGGCGGAGTTCATATGCAAAAGAGCTTTTCAAAAAGTGGAAAAGTTAAAGTAGGCTAAGAGTCTACCTAAAATGAGGATTTTAGAGGCATTTTTTTGCGCATTTTACTCGCAAACGGTGGTACTTTTTCTCCAAGGTTTTTTGGCTGTGGGTAGAGAATTTCCAAAATTCCGAAACGAACAAAACAGATTTTTGAGAAAGGGCTTTGGTTCCGTTTACAAAGGCCACAAACTTTGGCAATTTATTGCGCACTTTACAGCGAAGTTATCGACTTTTTTAGATTTTTTTAATTTTTATAGGAAGCTACATATATTTTTATCCGAAATAAACTAGCCACATTTTCGATTTTCCGTCCAGGTATATTTTAAATAAAATTTAATAGAAACTGCCAATAAAAGATCTATACAATTTCCAAACAAAAGAGTTCCCCAAAAATTCAAAATCATCTGTTGGCGCTGTTTTAAAAAATTCAAATTAAAGCTTTTATATGAAAGCTCTTCTTATGCTCTTTAAATGAGAGCGAATTCTGATAAATAATGTCGCAAAACATAAACCGAAAGCCTTGTTAGGTTCCCAGTGAGGAAAGTTTGTTATTTTTGTCGTCCTGACAACGAATTGAAAGAAACAGAACAGAGAATTTGCGTAGAAATATATTTTGATTATTGCTTTTGTATTGAAAAGGTTTATATGTGTTTAATTATTTTAATTTTACTAAGGAGTACATGTTTTGCTTTGAAGTCAAACAACAGAATCAATGTTTTGATAATAATTGTTTATACGGTTTTAAAAAGTAACGGTCAAGTCGCTCTCTTTATGTATACTCCTAGACTATTTAACATGTCAATAAAATCAAGATCTGGGTTTAATTTATTTTGCAGAGTTGATTATATTCAATGGAGCACCTAGACGCAAAGAAAACTAGTCTTTTACCCTACCATGCAGACACCATGTGACATGATAGCCGCAATGACAAAACGTCAGCGTTTACCATAACCTAATAATGAGAAAATCTTTATTTAATGCCTGAAATTAAGCATTTTAGATATTGAACTGGTCGAATAATATTTTCAGTGTAAATTCAGTTTTGCAAATATCAGTGAATAATTTTGTTGGTAGAGGAGATGTATTATATACGAGACTTCTTACGTGCAACTTGTTCGTTACAAGCACCTCTTTCTTTAAGATTATGCTCTGCACTGTAGCACTGAATCACCTGTGTTTGCTGAAAGCTACATTACTTTTTTGTTCAAAGTAGCCTAGATTACAATTTTATTAACCTAAATACATATTTTTTCATTCTTAGAGTCTGTTTCGCTTTCTTCAGTTGATGAAATTCTTCCATAAATTCTTCTCACAATATTAAATATTTTTTGTCTTAATTTAATCTCTAAAATAACTAAAAGTGTTTGTTATTTTTGAGCCTTTTAATCTAAATATTTAAATTTAAAAATATTGCGTTGTACCTACTAGTGTAGCATAAATTATAATTAACAAAATATGAGTTTGGTACCGCGACATATTTATACGTGCAAAAGTACTGAGTCTAACTACGGGAAAAACATAGAGAAAAGTAAGTCCTTATCATCCCTTGCGTTCCAAACAAAAAGTATGAAGTAGTATAAATAAAGCGCTAAAAGTGCAAAGCGCGGTCCGTTGGCTCTCGTTAAAGGTTGCCATTATAATGCACATTGCTACAAAAAGTTGTTTTACATTTTCGGCGTAGATACTGCATTTCTTAATTTTTTTTAATAATATGGCATATGTATATCCAAACCTATCTCAAAAAATCAATATTTTAATAAAGATTTTCAATATAATTTCCAAAATTTGTAAAAGATGTTAAGCTTTAAACTTTAATTAATTTAATTGATTAATTAATTAATTATTTGATTTAAACTTTAGTAAGGTTAGGTTGAAGCAGCTGTTGTATATTAGAACACTGACACACTTAACCCTTTTAAGATCCATTGCGATATACGTGGGTCTCTAAAGTTGTACCATTCTTCTTCCGCTTACAATTTTAAGAAAAGTATAGCGAGAATAGATGGTATCCAAGACATTCTTTAAGACATTTTTATTGTTTGACTAAAATTAATGACTTAGTAAGATAAACATTATCTCCCAACCATTTAATTTTTATGTCTTAAGTAGCTTTACTATAAACGTTTTAAAGACACATGAATCAATAACTTCCCGGCATAATGCGACACTTTTTTTAAGTGTCACGTGCTGAATTTTTGTTTATTTTAGTTGAGAGTTTACGCATGTATCTAAATATTTTTTAATAAAAGTTTTTCTTGATTTCAAGCAAATATGTACATATTCTAAATAATCACCGGTTATAAGAATGCAAATGAAATGCGGACACGCTCAAATGCAGGCGTTTTTTGCTTTTCTTGAACTGCCAATCATAATACACTCAAGAAAGAATGCAGTTAACAAAATTTCAGCATCCTGCGACAATGTTGATATTTATGGTAACATAAATATAGACCCCCTTAACGTATTGGGGGTCTATAAACGTTATTTCTGTATGTTACAAAGGTTTTTATACCATATCTATATGTGTCACATGTTAGAAGAGAAGGTATCGTAATATAACACCACCGAAGCTACTATGAAATTGTTGATCCTCGAGTGAAAAAAGGAATGCCCATACGTGGATCTCAGAATTCACAAAGTAAATGAGTCATTGTATCTATATATAGAGCATATATTTATTTTCATTTTTACTTTTAATGTAGCCGACTGTCTAACCAACTAAACGAGTAAGTAGGTATCTTTCCAATTATCTAACCATCCGATGCAGCAAAACTTTTTTTTTTAATGTACATAGTCATTATAACGTATCATAAAAAATTTTCCTTACAATAATGGTTTATATTGCTATTTACTTTTAATTATGCCATAGCGCCAAAAAATATCTATATAAACCTTTAATAGGTTATATTTTTTAATTTTCACAAATCAACGGTTTCAAGCTAAGATTGCTTATGTTTGCATGGATGTTTTAACTATAACTTCCAACTGGAAGTTCAAAACTTGGAACTCGTAATATAGGAATTGACGCCTTTGACAGTTCGTAGTGACCATAAAATTGCTGCTTTGGATTTGAGTGACATTTCAGGTGAGCAGAAAACAGCAAAAAACAGTTATACGCAATGGTAACATAAATATCTTGTATGTAATTTTTTTTTAAGTTCTCCTTTGCATTGATTAAACCAATTTCAAGTGTAATACTTTTGCTTTACGTTAAAGAAGATAATAATGACTCTTGGATAAAATCATTTACTTATACATGAGCAAACAAAGCCGAAACGAAGTAGCGTCCCTGATGTAATTATTTGAGGCAGAAGCATTTTTGTTCCGAAATACCCTATCAAGAGCAAGTATCATAAATATTATACACTAGCTGGGCCAGCCGACTTTGCTCTGCCTCTTTCTGTTTTTTGTAATTGCTGTCAGTGACTATTTACCAGCTTTAGCCAAGGGTTTTTAGAAACCTCAAAAATATTACTATTATAGTCAGTCAGCAGCATGGTCAGCAGCTGTGTAGCTCAGGCCGCACATTTCACAAGCCAACGAAGTGATCTTGTAATGATGCTTTGCAGCAAAACATATTAACATGCACATGCACAATAATTTATATAAAAAAGTGAAAAATCGTATGGCCCCTATGGCAAGAGCCGCTCCTCAATTCTTATATTGATGAACAGAACTATACGTTCTCTTAGCCTTTTAATTAATAATTCATATAATTCACTTTAGAACTACATATGTAACCACTTTGTTATTAACCCTTTTTATTATATAAATACCTATTTCATCCCATTGGAGCTGAATTCAGACCTTTAAATGCTTTTCTTATTAAGTTCTGTTACTTAAATACCAATTCCATCCTTTTTAAGCATAATCTAATCACTTCTATGCCTTTCGGAATATAATGTACTGAAAACAGTACGTTGAAGCTACTTGTATGAGCTTCCAATCCAAAAAAATTATTGAAAACGAAATTTATCCTCGAAATTTTGCTTGAAAATACGCACACCCTCAATAGTTCTCTCACAAGTAAATATTTCGTGTATGTACACTTATCCTATTCGCTTTTATCTGCTTCTTTCTATAAATAAAAATAAATAATAATCATAGTTCCGGAGCGTACAGGCAAGCATTTATTCAATACCCGCCGGCAGTCGCCGTCGAACTGAACAAAATATTGAATATTTTTTCTATGAACAGTACAATTTTCGAATTTTTAAGGGTTACAAAAACCAATTTTAAATTTCATTTTCCTGAATAACGAAATCAACGATAACGTGAGAGAGAGAGCTTTTGATATAAAATGCATTTGAATATAGCTTTTCAATTTTGTAACGGAATATGTGACGTCAGGATTCGAAGCTTTTTCTAGGTGTGCTCCCCTCTTAACTACATTCAAAAAGTAAGTGCAAAAGTGAAAAAGTGGAAAGCTCCACTTAGAGCTTATTTTTCAAAAAGCTCACAGCTTTTTCCTTTTCCCCAAACCAAAAACATGCAGAAACAACCAACAAACACAATAAGATCGTACGTTCAACAGATAAATTTGCTTTGTTCATTGCATACATATCGGCGGAGTTCACATGCAAAAGAGCTTTTCAAAAAGTAAAAAAGTAAAGCTAGCTATACCTCGAATATTCAAAATAACAAAACACAGAATGAAAAAAAACAAACGAAATGTCAAAACATTTGAGACATTCCACATCACAAGTTTATGAAGAACTAGATATTCAACTTGCGCTCCTCTTACCCTCCAACACCCATTTGTTTACGTTTTTTATAAAGCCTTTAAAAGCTTTAAAATTCCGTGTCGGTGAATACGTGTAAGAAGATACAACAACAATTTACCTTACGCGATCAGCTGATGTAAAAGCTGCAAAACGAAATTGCATGGAAATGACAAATTCATGAATTTACTCACATTTGTAAACAAATGTCGGAGAATGGGTAAATTCATAAATTTTAGCTTGTGGGCAAAGCTTTTACATGTCCGAAGTTGAATATCTAGTTATTCAGTAATTTATGTTCCACATCAAAAGCATAAATTACTGAATAACTAGATATTCAACTTCGCACATGTAAAGCTAGAAACAGATTACACCAGCAACATCGACATCAACGTTGACAGCAAAATTTTTCTGCTCAGTGTATATACTGACGTATAAGTAGATAACCACAGCAACTTCGATGTCCTAAAGTTCGATGTTGCTGTGCAAGTGCTACCAAATTCACAAGCTTTATAAAAGCTTAAAAGGCCTTATAAAAAACGTAAACAAATGGGTGTTGGAGGGCAAAAGGGACGCAAGTTGAATATCTAATTATTCAGTAATTTATGATCAAAAGTTCACATTCCACGCTGATGCATCCGTCAGCTGTTCAACGAATGGACACACACAAAGCTAAGGGATGACGACATTTTCATCATTGCGCATTGAGAAAGAAAACACCGTCACGACGAAACCGAGAAAACTTTTCTCCAGCATATTTTCTCAACACAATTAACCGGATTTATAATCGACATATTATATGTACATAGTATATTAGTTAATAAAACGTATATTATAGTGGCACTCGCTGTATTTATTTAAACAGTAGTACGACAGGCCTACAGATGAAAGCCCTAGCGCGCCATCCATAGGAAGCCACAGTGAGCCTCTTTGACCCAGTTTTGCATTCAATTAAACTAAGACAACAACCCAGTCCATTTTGCACTTCATTCGATGCACCACTGCGGCGCACATTGCCATAATACCTATATAATATAACTAATAAATATCGTACCTAGAAATGAAATATAACCGTCAAGTATGAAGTCATACAAAACGGAGCGGTCCGTCGGGTTTTTTGAAGGATTTGCGTGCAATTATTGCTTTATTTACATATAAAATGTTGTTTATGTAGTATATTTGCGATTTTATCTTTTTCTTTTAAAGACAATTTCCGACTTTATTTTATTTTTTCAAACGTATCGCGCTAACTCATTTGTTTCGCTCACATAATATTTATTCGAGTGCGATTTTAAGAAGATATTGATATACCTATTGTAATGTGGCGACAAGAAATAAAACAACATGCAGGAGTCGCTGAATGAACCCATCGATTCACTCTGTGAACACACCCACTCGATTTACTGAACGAACATACCCAACTGTCATTCCAGTCATTTGACAGCAGACTGCCGTTCGAATTCGATTTCGAAATTATCCTCCATAGAATTCAATGGAAAATTACCAGCGTCGAACTGTCGAGGACATGGTGAATTTGTATAAATACATGAATGACAGGCTCGGACGGGCGGTTATATTTTAAACATTGACTTATGAAAATCGGAATAAAGTAAAAAGTGATTTTAGAGTGAAATAAAGTGTGGAATTCTAAGTAATAAAGTGGAATAACAGTGTGATTTGAATTTAAATAAGTTTGTTTGACTAATAAAGTGTTTCATTGTGAAATTGAGTTTTATTCGACGAACCCCAGGCCGAAAACATTAGATTGGTGTCAGAAATCGGGGATAGAACTCAAAATCGTGCGGGTTAATTCTAGAGTGCAATTTTCCGAAACAGTGTTAGTGCGTCAAACAGTTTTAAGTGGAGTTTTCTAGAGAAAGTGTGCGTAAATAGCGTTGGGACGAAAACGGTTTATTTTTTCAGAATTTTCCAGACATATCGTGTGTGTAAACAGTGTCGGTGACTCATACAAATTTGATTGTGGAATATTCCGGATATATTGAAACTGGTTGTGCGATAAAGCTATAATTAACTAAGTTATATAAACAGTGTCAGTGATTTGTTTATTTGCGATTGAATTTTCTGGAACATATACAAAAAATAAACTGATTGTGTTGTGGAAATTGTGTGAAGACAATTTAAAATGGGTCGAAAAATTGAACAATTGGGTAAAAGAAACCTCCAGACTTCGGGGCTCAAAAGGGAACTGTTGCACCGACTCCAGTACGCTATTACCGAGGAAGGTGGAGACCCAGACACGATGCTTTTCGAAGTTAAAGAAGGACATCAACAAAGCGCAGTAAGTACTGCCGATGAAATGCCCGCTTTCATGAAGTTGCTTCTGGAGAAATCCGAAAAGATGGAGAGAAGCCAAAAGAATGCTCTCGAAGAACAAAAGAACGCTCTCGAAGGGAAATTCGAGAAACTGGAGAACGGCCAGAAGGAACAAAAGAACGTTCTCGAAAGCAAATTTGATGAACAAAAGAACGCTTTAGAGAAGCAGCTCGAAAGTCTGGACACTAAACTCGAAACGAAGCTCAATGCCTAAAGTTTGATTTATAAAGATCAAATCAAGACAATAGATCACAAGTTCGAAGCGAATTTCGATAAAGAAGATTCTCAAGTGGAAAAGGTGGAGCAACAGTACGAACAGCTAGCTTAAGAGCTCGACTAAGCAGAAAGTTCGGGAATATTCCATCGACAACCCACGACGCAAAGAAATGCAGCCGCCTGTGTTCGATGGTCAGACATCATGGTCAACATTTGTAAGCCGACATCGAGCGATTGGCGAATTTGTCATATCCCAACACCAGCAGGGAAATTATCAACGAGTTGGCTACCTATGCGTTTACTAATGCCATTGCGGATGGAAAGCTACAAATGGCTGTAAGAATGGCAGGTAAGAAGACGCTCGCTGAAGCACTAGCATTTGCCTTGACAATGGAAGCAGCAGACCAAGCTTCGCAAGGTAGCCATCGCATCAGAGAAGTGGCCACGCTAGAATTTCCATGTCAGCGCATCGACATCGAAAGGCAAAACACGAACACCGCTCGGGGACAAATGAGATGCTGGAATTGTAACAAGCTTGGACACCTAAAGCTACAGTACAGAGCTCCAGCCAGACAAGCGAGCCGTCCACATTGCGCTAGAAGAAGGCAGAACGAAGAAGCATCCCCAGGACCACCACACAAGTTTTGCAAACAAAACTGACCTTCTCACATGCATTCTTGGTAGCCGATATATGCGACGAATACATCATTGGAGTGGACTTCATGAAGGCGCACGAGGTAATTCTAGACCTTCGACTGCAGGTGCTAAGGTATCGAACCGTCGAGATCCCTATGGTATACGGAAATGACAACGCTGTGAATCTTCGAGCGATAATGGCAAGCGATGAAGTTCTGCGGCCCTCTTCAGAGACAGTTCTTTGGACACGTTTGGAGGGTGATCCTGGGAAACACCGTTTCTATCTCATCGAACCCGATAACAAAAGTAAGCTTAAAAGTTACGTCGTGGGAAAGATTCTTGCAGCCATTTCGACCGTGACTGAAAGTGAGCCTGCGAGTCCTGTCTCTCCATCAAAAGTGACCGAGGTATGTAAGACTATACTCGGAGACTGTGAGCTAAATCAGGAGCAGCAAACCATAGCGGAAAATCTCATTGGCGAGTTTGCTGAAATATTTGCGTCACAGGATAGAGGCTATGGTCGAACACACTCAGTACAATACCGCATAGACACCGGAGATGCTGGACCAATCCGCCAACCTGCTAGACGACTTCCTTTGGCGAAACAGGATGAGGCCACCGAGATGATATCGACCATGGAAAAAGAAGGTTTGATCGAAAGCTCGAACAGTCCGTGGGCTTTGCCTATTGTACTGGTGAAAAAGAAGGACGGCAGCACTCGAATCTGCGTGGATTACCGGAGGCTTAACGATGTCACAAAGAAGGACAGCTACCCTTTACCTCGAATCGATGACACACTGGACACACTCTTTGGAGCGAAATGGTTTTCCACGAGATCCATCCAGAAGACAAAGAGAAGACTGCTCTTTTACTGGCGATGAAACATTTCCAGAAATACCTGAGTGGCCAGAAGTTCATCTTGCGTACAGACCACGCCGCTCTCAAATGGTTACTTCAATTCAAAAATCCTCAGGGCCAAGTCGCAAGATGGATAGAGCAATTGCAGGCTTTTGACTTCAAGATACAACATCGCAAAGGAAGACTGCACTGCAACGCCCAAGCAACACATAAACTCTTAAAGATATCTGCCAAATCAATTTGAGCTCTTAGTGGAGTCTTATTTCACGGTTGTTAATACCATTGTACTTATTTTCATCTAAATGAAGTCTTTTAATAAACATTATTTTCTATTCCTAAAAAAAGAACTACAAAAGGTATTCAAAACTATTTTCTGTAGAGCGAATAAGGAGGTGACATCTGAAAATGACAGCCAAAGATGTCTTTAAGACGGCAGATGAAAAGAACTCTCGATATCTTCTATTTGACCTCATTAAGATATTTTAAATACATCTAATTTGTAGTTTAGATCCATGCTATCTTCAGCATATATGGTTTATGTCTTCGATCTGTATCACTTATCGCAGAGTAAGTTTATACATTTTAAAGATGTAAACACTGACTGGATTTGATTAGCCATATTGAATGAGAACGACATCGAAAATGGCATTTGTGTACATACGGTATCATATGGAAAAGGTGGAATTTTATTTTTCGAAAAATGTTGCAGTGCGACTTTTCTAGGGCGCGTGATTTTTAAGGGGGCAAAATACAATCTTTCCAGATAAATCTTATCTTGCCCATCAAAATTAGTTTAAGGAAATACAAAATCATAACATTATTTCTACATATTGCGCGGAATCGGATAAATGTGTTTGAGTATTTTTGAAATGTGATGTATCTGATGGCAGAGTTTTATTCCATTTCATTTATGTTTGTTAAATTTGTTATTGCGTGAAAGAGAAAGAACGCAACGCGATGACACAAGCTGGACAGCGTCTCTTAATGACCTCTTAATAATGTTCGCAATATTAATCTTAAAGAACTTTTGCTCCCATACAATAAGCTCCTCCCCTTTGGGCCTTTTTAAGTCTTAAAAGGCTCTTTTAGATATCATCAAGATTTTGTTTGCATTTGAAAAAGTGTTCTTGAAGACATCATTAAGAGCCATTTGTGTTGCTTGGGCGCGGACGCGTTATCCCGGAGATCATGTGAGCCCAATTGTAAGCATTGCACGCGACAAGAGGAAAGAGACGAAGGTGTAGGAGAAGGCTGGAGTACTGAGGAACTTCGCGACGCACAACAAGAAGATCCTGACATTGAGCCAATTCTTGCATGAAAGGAATCTGTGGAGAAACCGAGCGCAAGAAATATTTTCGACAGAAGTCCCACATTCAACAAGACACTGAAGGAACGTCTCTCTAAAGTCGTAGACGAGAGTCAACGGGATTGGGATCGGCGAATAGCTTTATTCCTCATGGCCTACCGAAATGCTATTCACAGCACAACTGGATATACTCCATCTGAAGTTTTATTTGGACGAACTGCCAGGCTACCCAGTGAACTCAAATTCGAATTTCCCATTGAAGACCCAACATGCGAGGAGGACTACGTGGTGGATTTTAGAGAAAGGATCTATGACATACACCAAAGGACCAGAAGCAATATAAAGATTGCGAGCGTTCGCAAGAAGACCCGATACGATGCACGAGCAACAGCACCCGAGCTCAAAGAGGGAGATTTGCTGTGGCTCTACAACCCATATCGTAAAAAGGGAAGATCACCAAACCTACAGCAAGACTGGGAAGGTCCGTACCAAGTTGTAAAGCGAATTAATGATGTGGTGTTCCGAATCCAACGAGGACCAAGAGCGAAGATGAAAGTTGTCCATGTTGACCGACTACATCGCTACCACGGAAGCAATGATGACGTACTTGTTCGGGACGAACAAAACTAAGAGGGGGGCAATGTTATGTGACGACAAGAAATAAAACGACCTGCAGGAGTCGCTGAATGCACCCATCGATTAAAAAAAAAAAAAAAAAAACTTTACGAACACACCCGCTCGATTCACTGAACGAGTATACCAAACTGTTATTCCAGTCGTTTGACAGCAGACTGCCGTTCGAAGTTCGAATTCGATATCGAACTTCCCCTCCATGGAATTCAATGGAAAAGTACCAATGGAAAATTACCAGCGTCGAACTTTCGAGAACATGGTGAATTTGTATAAATACATGGATGATACTCTGATGGATGTCAGATACGTAAGCGTAGCATAGAAGTTGCGCCAGGTCGGCACCAAGCCTGCAGGTATTTCTCGTTCCACTTCACGCCAGAACGCCATATGTCCTGGATAAACACCTTCGCACTGACTACGACTGGAGCGAGATATCCGTTCGGATCGTACAGCTTGGCTATCTCGCTGTCGACCGCTCGCTTAGTCATCTTTGGCTCTCTCTCCTTGTGATGCACTTTGATTACGATCTCCTCCTTGAGTGGATTCCAGCCGATACTTAGTATCGAAGTCCCACGATCCCCAGATATGCTCAGCTCAATTTGGTTGTCGTCCTCGATGCCCAGACCGGACAGCACTTGCCTGCTTGAGGACATGAATTTGTCAAGCTCGAAGCCTCCTGTTCCGAGTGGGATGATCTCTGCACATAGTGTGGTGGCCTTCTCCACACTCTCTGCTCCGACGAGCATGTCGTCCATGCAAAAGTTGGACTTCATTGCGCTGTAAGCTCTGGGATGCTCTTCCTTGTTGTCGTAGCCGCACTGCTGCATAGCTCTTACCGCGTTGAATCCGCTGGATGTCATGCCGTATGTCACCACTGTCGGCCAGAATTCCTGTAGCGGATCATCTGGTTTTTCTCTTCGGAAGATTCTCTGCAAAGCCCACTTGCCGGAACATCTTTTTTACATCCGCGGTAACTGCTACCTTGCAGGACCTGAACCGCGTTAAGATGTCTGCCACGTTGTCTTGAAGCTTCCCGCCTGGGAACTGCACGTCGTTCAGCGATAAGCCACTGTCGCTCTGACATGAAGCATCGAACACCACACCACGCCCGTCTGTGGTGTAGCCTCTGGTGACTGGCATCATGTGTCCTAGCTGCTCGTACTCACGCATGAAGCGTCGTATTTAGTCCTAAGCTCTGGACTGTTCTGCATCTTCTGCTCGAGGTGGAAAAATCTCTGCAATGCTGCTGAGCGGGTGCTGCCCAAGTTCTCTATGTGTTGATTGAGTGGGATGGTGACGACGTATCCGCCCGATGGTGGGTATTTTTGAAGTTGTTTTCTACCCATTGCTCCTCTGCCGACACCGGAATGGTTCTGTCCTGCTCCTGCGTCTCCCAGAACGCCTAAAGAAGGTCGTTCAGCTCTTCATTTGATGGCTCTTCAACCGCGAGCATGACGCTCGCGCTCTGCTCCGTCGACGACTGTCAAGAAGCATCCTTGCCTCTCGTGTTCGTCCTGCTCCGGGTTGTTGCCAACAACGCACCTCCGATTCCAGCTATGTTGTCATCTTCTTGGCTCATGTGATGATTTGTTGCAGACTTAGCGCTTGGTTGCTAGTCTGGCTGCACTGCTTGCTCTTTAGTTTGAGTCACAAGGTTCGCTGCAACCCGTGGACTGGCTCTTCGGCTCGCTGACTGCTGCCGCTGCACAATTTGCTCGTGAGGTGGGGTACTCTGAACACAAGACACTGCTATGAACTTTTTTTGCACCTTCCCCCATTGCCGCTAGCTGCACTGCTAGGTGGTTGCTCTTACCGTTAGGCTGAGCAGAAGTCATGATCGTAGTGATCCTGCACAGGATTGAGCTCACTGATTTTAACACATGTGGTTTTTATCCGCACTGGATGTCGTTGCTCTGCGCTCTGGTATAATGATAATTTGAACGTACAAGAAAAGGTTGATATGTACATGCCCTGCCGCGTACACGCTTGTAAAAATTGTCTAAATCGGGAACTGCACTGTTCGCAATTAAAATTATTTAAAACGGATTGGTACGCATGACAAAGTTTTGCGTTCCCTGCTGTGCACACGCTCGTAAAAAGGTTGCGTACCTCTGACGCACGCACACTGAGTATGTTTACTGAGTACTGTTCTACAGCACTGTAGGTTGCACAGGGGATTATTCTGTTGTTTTCACGAATCCCTGTGATCATGCTCAGATCGTTTAAATTTTTTTTTTTAATCGCACTGATAAAAAGTGAAGCTCGCTTGCACAGTGGCGCACTTTAACGCTATACAATTTGTTTTTGCGGCGGCGGTGCCACTCATGAAACCAAGTGGGAGGGTTTCGACCTACGCACTCGCACTGCACTTTAAATATATATGTATATGCACGCTATCGCTCTGATAGAATATAAAACCGCACTGATTCTAGCTCATTTGGCTCGATAGGACCAAAAAATGTCGGATTAAATGAAAAGCACTATTTTGGACTGTATTTTTATTATCGCTCAATATCATAGCTCGCACAGAAAAGAAATATATTTAAACTCGCGCACTCTACTTTGCCGTTGAATGCCTTTTTATGAGTGATGTCACTGCTTGGTATGTCGAACAACGAGATTCCCTTTTCGTCCCGTTGCCTGTGCGCCTGATTCCTCCATTCTCCTTTGCTTCGTTGCGCCGTTTGTAGTGGTATCGGTCGGTCGATGGTCGCTCTGCCGTTGCTCTGCTGCTGTGTCGTTTTTGGTTCTCTGGCTCGGTTGCCAGTCGATGCCCAGATGAAGACATTTGTATAATTTTGGCCTCGCGCCGCTGAAGGTTACCGTTGGCTGTGCTGGCTCTTGTGTATTGGGTTTCTTGTATTATTTGCGCTGGCTGGAGTGTTTTTTATACACGGTATGTTTGATGTTGGTACCGCTGGCCGCTGATAACAGTGGCGTCTATAATTTTTCACCCATTGCTTCAACTAAGGTACAAAGATTGGTTTGTCACGTCACTACAGGTGCTCTGAGATCTTCGCCAACCATGGGGCTAGAGACAATCCTAAGCATTACGCCTATACACCTGTTGACAGCTAATTAGAACCGATTCCGAGTTTAAATAGAAATATGGATTCTCTAAGTCGACTATAAAAATGTTAACTTTTATTTTTTATGCTCAAAAAATTTGAGTTATCTTTTAAAAACATCAGAGCTTTTTACTCAATTTTAAAAGACACATTATGGTTTTTAACATTTTTTTATACTTAAAGCTCTGATTTGGCTAAACAAGTATCATTCATCATCGCATCGCCAATAGTGCAAAAATAAAATCGTTTCTAATTATCTGTCAACGGCTGTATATCACTTCATAAAATAAAGCGCCGCAAAAATCGCTAAAAGACTTCAAGCTACAGACAATCGGAGTATGCGGGCCCAGGGCATAGCTCGATCCTACACACAAAAGTTTGATGTGTTTTAATAACATACCATATAACACCTTATATTGACTTCTATCAATACTACTCCATTTACATTTCCAGCGGAGAATACTGGAGGCCTAATAATGTTATAACCAAATCCTAGGTAGCGATCTATACAGATGGTTGCAAATCAAGTGAGGGTACTGGAGCAAGTGTATGCCCTGAGGCTCTGACAAACTTGGTATCCTAACAAGCAGAAGACTGCTGATCTCGTGCAGTATCTTCCAAGCCGAAACTCTAGCAAAACTTATGGCCGCCAGAGTATTGGAACTATCACATTAGGACATTTCCATTTATGTAGACAGCCAAGCAGCCATTAAGGCCCTGGCAACACCAACAGTAAAATCTCGTGTAGCAGGAACTCTAAGCAGACAAATTAATGTCCGCATTGTTTGGGTACCAAGCCCAATTGACTTTTTCCGGAATAAAAAGGCTGACGATCTAGCGAAATATGGCTGATATCTGTGTACCACTACAGCGGACAAAAGCACCCATCCTGCGCTCTGTGTTGAGATAGGCGAAATGTCTTCGACTATTCATAATATAGCCCGAAACAGATGGGAAAATTTACTAAAAATTCACTAAAAAAGCCATCACTGGCCACAACCACAAAAGTGATAACAGGCCACAACCTGCTGGGAAAACACTTAGCACAATTGAGAGTCATTAACACCACCTACATTTGCAGGGGCTGTCATGATTCGGAAGAATATGTAAAACACCTCCTGCTGCTGGGAAATATGCGTTTTCGCTTCGCTAAGTGGGCCTGCGATCGACTTAGAGAAGATGCCGATTTTGCCAAAAAAATCATCTTTTCAGGTGAAGCTTATTTTGGTCTTGGCGGGTATGTAAACAAGCAAAATTGTTGCATTTGGGGCACAGAAAACCCGCACGCATACATTGAAAAGCCGATACACCCAGAACGAGTCACTGTTTGGTGCGGATTTCGGTGCAAAGGAATAATTGGGCAATTTTTCTTCGAAAATGAGCAATGGCGATCGTTATCGGGCCATATTGAACGAATTTTTGCCGAAGCTACACTCGATGTTTTGCGCTTTGTTTTTGAAGATTGCATTATCAGCCGCAGAGCTGATGTCGTTTGGCCACCTCAGAGCTGCGATTTGACACCGTTGGACTATTATTTGTGGGGTGCCGTTAAGTGTTACGCCGATAAACCAGAGACAATTGGCACTTTAAAGGGCAATATTCGTGAAGCCATTGATGAAATACAGCTGCACACAATCGATAATGTGCTTAAAAATTGGACCGATCGTGTAGGCTACTGCATGGCCAGCCAAGGCAGCCATTTGAATGATATTATTTTCCATTATTAACCGGAAGGATTGTACTTTCAAACAAAAAAAGAAATTTGAGAAAATATTCAGTAGTTTTTTTTATAGCATTTTCAAAAAAAAAGTTATTTGGCGGACCCTTAATTATAGTTACATTAATACCTTTACTCCTTGCAGATTGTCTCCATAGGGTGGCGGTAAATGCCCTCGTAGGCCTATGCGAGCGGGTGCAGCAACCCAATCTGACCAACCTACCCTACCAGTCACATTTAGTTTGCAAGGCAGTGAAATAATCACCGTAGGCCCCTTTTACCTTTAAGAGATATGATTGAGACCGACCGACGCACGGGAGAATTGTCCTTTTGTCCTTTTGTCGATCCATCCGTATGTAAACGATTTCTAGGCCTTAAATTTTAAAAGAAGAAGCTAAAAAACCAGTTCTTCAGACCAGGTTTGTAAACTAGTCGAATCCATCCCCAGACATGCCCACTACAGGCCTGTATATGCGGCCATATCTAGTTAAAACAAGTACGTAAGTGCAAGAGTTCGTCTGTAACGAACTTCTAAATACCCGAACCTCTTCACCCTGTAACACTAAATTTAAAAGTTTTTTGCCTGATTTAGTATACCTACTGTATGTCAATTATTTGTTTTGGCCATGCCCCCAAAAATAATTGGTGTGGGGGCGTGGGATGAAAATTAAACGCCCCCTAAAGGTATGCGGAGCTCAATACTTTCTATGTAACAAACTTAGCAAATGGTAATATTTTCAATATTCTTTATAAATTTTTTTTATCGATTTCGAACGAATTACCGGGTAAATCCGGTTTTTCAAGATTTAACATTTTAAAAATGGGCCTGGCCGCCGGTCCAATTTATGTCTAACTAAAAGCTTCTGGCCACTATTGCTTTGGACCAAAATTTGAGTTCCCATGCCTTGTCTAACTTAGCCAACTTTGTCAATTTTCATACCTTGTCTGTACAAAATAAGAACCAAGAAGTCTTATTTATTATTATTAGAATAAAGAAGTAAGAACTCCAAGTTTCAGTTTCTAGCTCAATTTTACAGCCCTAAAAACTTCACACATACTTAATCAATTTACATGTCGGTCTCGATCTAATCTCTAAAAGGTCTTAGGGATATAATCGAAAGTGAACGGAGACATAAAAAAGTTATGTCTCCGTTATGTCTCTATACACAAAAAAGTTATCAAAATGCTAATACCTACAGGATTTGTGACTTATTTTTTTTTCAAATTTCTTATACCTACTTATAACTATTAAACAACCGCTCTGCACTCGTCTCGGCTGCACGCGCTCCGCCATCGGTCCTTGTTTTTTTTTTCACAAATACTAATTACATAATCGAAAGTGCAGTGCAAAATCGAAATAGTTTATTCTCAGTTTACCATTTACCAGTAAAAACCATAGTGCTCCGCCCAAATTATAAAAATCACGCACGGATCTAAAATTAAAAAAAAAAATCCATTCAGTGCTTGTGCAGTGCTAAAAATTAACCACCGCATCGAATTAGCAAAAAAAAAAACAAAAATCATTCAATCGCACATCACCCATCAAGTGTCACACTCGCGCCGCTGAGCTACAATCTTCATCTCGCGTGCATCACCCCTCCCCCCATCCTCTATATACAACACATAGCCCAGTCCACATTATCAATTTTCTTGTCTTCTACTGTTTCCCTTTGCCTGTCGCTGCTGGTATCAACACTCCAATGCACGGTTGGAGTGCCGCTGCCAGCAGTGGCAATGAGCGTATAGCGGATTGTTGATGATTTTTTTTTGCTTGAATTTACCACACAATGCTATGTACAGGCATAGTACTTGCAAAGTATTGTTGTGGTGTTTCTTTGCGAGGATTTTCACGCAACAATCCAGCTTAGTGTTTGTCGTTTATTTATTGTTTCCGAGCAGTTGTATTGTCTTGCGCAGATGAGTGACTTCCGTGTCGACATTTGCAACATTCGTGGGCTGCGGAAAAACCTAATTGCAGCATGCGTCCATGTCTGTACTTACAGCCCAGCTGTTTTGGCGCTAAGTGAAACTCAGGTATTAGGCAAAGATCCTGTAACAGGTCAACCCGATCCGGGTTTTAAACTCCCTGGTTATCGCTTAGAGCCATTATTCTTTCCACATCGTGGCCTCGCCATTTATATTCGTGATGATACTGTCTACCATATTCCTCCACAACTCAACACCTGTTCCAACCCGGAATTCAATTTCATGTAGATAAATTTCACCGTCCGTAGACAAACAATTCATTACTGTTTCGTGTACAGAAGCCCTAACTTGGGCAGTGCATTAACTTGTAATGAGTTTGATGCTCTGTCCGACTCCATCTTAAGAATTGTTTCCTTGAATCCTAATAATGAAATCGTGATTACGGGCGATTTCAATATTCACAATTCTAAGTGGCTTCGACATTCTGGTCAGACAACACCCGAAGGAAGGTATGTTGAGATCTTTGCCGCGTTAAATAACCTAACGCAACTTGTAAACGTATCGTCAACCCGGGCGAAGACGTTACCGACGAAGCATACGAACGATACCGCCCACCCGACCTGGAGGAGGTGAAAGTAGCTGTGTCTAAGCTCAAGTGCAACAAAGCAGCCGGAGCAGACGGCCTAGCTGCCGAACTTTTTAAATCCGCTGGCGATGAGCTGGTTAGGAGCATGCACCAGCTCATCTGCAAGATATGGTCGGAAGAAAGCATGCCCGACGAATGGAACCTCAGCATTGTTTGCCCGATCCTGAAGAAAGGAGACCCTCTGAGTTGTGCCAACTACAGAGGCATAAGTCTTCTTAACATCGCATACAAGATCTTTTCTGCTGTACTGTGTGAACGCCTGAAGCCGTTTGTCAACAATCTGATAGGCACATATCAGTGTGGCTTTAGGCCAGGAAAGTCCACCATCGATCAAATATTCACACTGCGGCAGATCTTGGAGAAAACCCAGGAATTCCAAATCGATACACACCACCTCTTCATCGATTTCAAGGCCGCGTATGACAGCATCTATAGAGACGAGCTATATAGCGCAATGTATGGTTTTGGCATCCCTGCCAAACTCGTCAGTCTGTGCAGGATGACGATGGAAAACTCACGCTGTTCCGTCAAGGTCGGCAAAGACCTCACCGACCCCTTTGATGTCAAAAAAGGATTTAGACAAGGCGATGCGCTGTCATTTGACTTCTTTAACATCATACTTGAGAGAATTGTGCAGAACTCTCGCGCCAACACCAGAGGTACAATCTTTCAAAAGTCCGTTCAACTACTTGCATACGCAGACGACATTGACATAATCGGTAGAACAAAGCGTGATGTCAGTGAAGCCTTCGTGAGTATTGGGACGGAAGCGGCGAATATGGGTTTAGCAGTCAATGAGGGCAAAACCAAGTATATGCTGTCATCAAGAAAAGACACCCAACACCGACGTCTTGGACAAAACATCACCATCGACAGCTATAACTTTGAGGTAGTTAGGGACTTTGTCTACCTGGGTTCCGCTATCAATTCAGACAATGACACCAGCGCTGAAATCAAACGAAGGATAACTCTCGCCAATCGCTTTTTCTTTGGGCTAAGAAGGCAATTGGGTAGCAAAGCCCTCTCTCGAGCAACAAAAGTGTCCATGTATAAGACCCTCATCATCCCAGTCCTGCTTTACGGTGCAGAAGCATGGACCCTGTCAAAGGCGGATGAAAACACTTTAGGCTGCTTCGAGAGGAAAATTCTTCGGACGATTTACGGTCCCGTCTGCATAGATGGAGAGCGGAGGAGGAGATATAACATCGAACTGTACGGGCTGTACAGCGATACCGACCTAGCCAAAAGAGTCAAAACACAACGTCTGCGATGGCTGGGTCATCTAGAGCGGATGGACACCAACGCCCCGGCCCGGAAAATCTTCGAATCCACACCGCAGGGACGACGCGGTAGAGGAGCACCGAGACTCAGGTGGCGCACGCAAGTGGAATGGGACCTCAGCCAACTTCGCGTGCGAAACTGGAGACGGCTAGCTAGGGACAGAGCTGGCTGGCGAAGCTTGTTGGCTGAGGCCCAGGTCCACCCCGGACTGTAGCGCCACCTTAAGTAAGTAAGTAAGTAACTTGTAAACGAGCCTACACGGATACCCGACATTAACAATCATTCCGCCAACACTCTGGATTTGTTTCTTACCTCCCATCCCGATAAGTACACAGTGAATGTACTGTCTCCTCTAGGCTCGTCAGACCACTGCGTCATATCAGCCACGTTCCTATTGGGTAGTCAACCTAATAAGGAAATTACTCCAAGGAGAACAGTGTGGCGGTACGAGAAAGCCAACTGGGACGGCCTTAATAACATCTTCAGTCGTTTTAACTGGTCTTTGTGCTTTCTCGATGACAACGTAGATGCTGCTGCTGATATGATAACTAACACCATTCTCCTTGGTATGAGATCCTTTATCCCTTACAGGATTAAGAGTATCAAACCAAAGGAGAACTCGTGGTTTGACTCGAGCTGTAAAGAGGTTAAAGGAGTTATGTTTTCGGTCCTACAAGACCAACCCATCACAGGTAAACCGAAAAAAGTTTAAACAAGCCAGAAATGATTGTAATGCTCATATTCGCCGTGTCAAATTCCAATACGACCAAAAGCTGAGGCAGAAAATACTATATTACTACCAAGGGTAGTAAAAACTTTTGGTCTTTTGTCAAAAATGTCAAAAACTGTGCCTCATCTTCCATCCCAACACTCGTTTACAATGACATTCCAGCTGTCACCTCTCTAGACAAAGCGAATCTACTTGCAGCCCATTTCGCTGCTAGCTCCATGCTCCCTGATTCTGCAATGTCCCCGCCTACAC
Source organism: Neoascia interrupta (assembly GCA_947623515.1). Taxonomy (NCBI): domain Eukaryota; kingdom Metazoa; phylum Arthropoda; class Insecta; order Diptera; family Syrphidae; genus Neoascia; species Neoascia interrupta. Next base: position 109,390,185 of record OX392463.1, on the reverse strand, counting down.
TTGAGCGCGTCGAATATACCATGGGACAAATTCACTTTCGCGCTCGTGCAGTCAAAAGAGTACTTCGAGATCTTAACATTCACAAATCCGCTGGTCCAGATGGAATATCCCCCATTGTTCTGAAGAGGTGTTCTTCCGCGCTGGCAAAACCATTGTGTAAGCTTTTTCATCGGTCCTACTCCTCAGGTCTCTTTCCGAGTAGATGGAAAACAGCATTTGTCCAGCCCGTCCCTAAAAAAGGCGATTCTTCTTCTCCCTCTAGCTATCGTCCAATTGCACTTACCTCCCTTCTTTCTAAGGTCATGGAAACGCTGATTAATTCTCAGCTTATGAAATATCTTGAAACACGAAACATTCTTAATGACCGGCAATACGGTTTTCGTAGCAAACGGTCCACTGGTGATTTGATGGCATATCTCACTGAAAAGTGGAATCATTCCTTGCATCTTCTAGGTGAAAGCAAGATTGTTGCGCTTGATATTTCAAAAGCATTTGACAGAGTTTGGCACCAAGCTCTCTTGTCGAAAATGCGTGCATTTGGAATCGACTAATCTCTTATTCAGTGGATTAGTAATGTATCATGGGGATCTCGAAACAGAGTGGAGTTTAATGCTTCTAAAACTCAATGCTGTCTTCTGTCATTGAAGCAAAACCGAATCACCCAGCCATTATCCATGAATGGCACTTGCATCGACGAAGCCGAAACGCTTTCCATTCTCGGTATGTGTGTCAATTAGAACCTTAGTTGGAATGACCACATATTCGACGTCGCCAAGAACGCTGCGAAATGCCTAGGCTTCCTTAAAAGATGCAAGAAGTATTTCACCCCCTCTGATTTGGCTATTTTATATAAGGCATATATTCGCCCCAAGTTGGAATATAAGTCCCATGTCTGGGCTGGTGCTCCAAAAACAGCACTGCTCTTGCTAGATAGGATACAAAAACGCGCGTTAAAACTTGTTGGAGACAAAAACATTGCGAAGTCTTTTGACTCATTAGAACATCGACGTAATGTATCTTGTCTTTCACTGTTTTATCGCTTTTTTCACAAACAATGTTCCATCGAAATAGCCAATTGCATTCCGCCCCTAAAGACGTTCCACCGTAATACTCGCCAAAGATCGAATGCACATCAGTTTACCCTCGAGCCCACCTTCGGACGCACAGTAAAGTTTAGAGGTTCTTTCATAAGCCGTACAACGCAAATGTGGAATGCTCTCCCACGGTCAATCTTTCCTGCGCAATACAACTTGCAACTGTTCAAAACAAGAGTGCATCGGTACCTCTCCTCCTTTTCCTCTTCTTCTAATCCTTTCCGCTCGTGAGATGTGTAACATTAAAAAGGGTATCCAATCCCTTATATTCGCGAGTGCATTATAAAAAAAAAAAAAACCGTCATTTAAAATAAAACTCACTTAAAAGTATGCGTGGTCAATGCTAGGGCCAACATTTTTTTGTTTCGTCAAAGACAATTACAAAGCAACCAGGATGTATTAATTTTAACACATAGTTTGCAACACAGTGAAATAATCACCGTAGACACCTAAAGCCTTTAAAAGATGTGATCGAGACCAATAGGTGAATTTATTAAGTCCGAGCGTCTGTCCATCCGTCAATGTGTGTGAAGGTTTTAGATCTTCAAAATTATGCTGGGGAGCTGAAACTTGGGGCACGGTTTGGTTCTCATATGAAGTGTTGAAATTGGTTAAATCCGCCAACAGTCACGCCCCCTATTGGCTTGAATGTAAGACAGGCTCTAATTCGCATTTAATTTTATTCTTTAAACGTATTATGCACAAAAGTTTAAAATAAAAATAAAGTACAACATGGCTTAGTGTCGTCTGCCGTGTTAAAAAAGTTGATTAAAGTTGATTTTTCATGCTAATAAGCAAAGTGGGCGTGTCAGTGGGCGGATTTCAAAAAATTGAACGCTTGTACTCTTCGGGACCTAGAAAGAACAGATATCAAGTTTCAAGTTCCTAGCTCAAAATTTAAGGCCTTAAAACTACCGACAGACGGACGGACATGGCTTATTCGACTAACAATTCGGTCTCGATCATAAGTACTTAAGGTCTTGGGGGTCTACGGTAATTATTTCTCTATGCTACAAACTATGAATCAAACTAAACATACCTCCTATCCTATGGGATGGGGTATAACAACATCGAAGCAGCCCTTAAGCTTGGCTTTGTCCAGATTAAAGTCTAATATACTGCTGTGGTCGTTGTAAATTGAACACATACGGCTTATTGGCTCGTTTTTCCCATAGTTAGTTCTATGCGGTGGAATGTGTAATAGTTTGATATTACGGAGGTTGTGGAAGCCTCTACGAAATCTTAAGTTAATAGTAGATAGAAGGTCAGGTGAATCGATAAGACCTTGTTCTAATTGCTGAATATAGAACAAATCATTATTGGTACGTCTTTGAAGAAGACTTTGAATGTTAAGTAATTTTAGCCGATCAGTATTTGGAGGCAGACAAAGAAGATCATCGCAAGGAAGACCCCTCCTGAGTACAAAACGAATGAATCTACGTTGGATCGCTTCGATCCTGTTGGTTTCGCATAGTTGTGATGGAGTCCAAACTTGCGATGTGTATTCAAGGTGTGTACGAATAAAACTATTATAGAGGGAAAGAGTGATGTAAGGATCGTTAAACTCCTTAGACCATCTTTTAATAAAACCAAGCATGCAATGATTTATGCATGATTTATTCATGATATGATGAATATGTTTTTTGAATTCAAGATTTTTACTAAAGATAACACCAAGATCCTTCAAATGTTTAACACGGCAAAGAACATGTTCATTAATACAGTAAGAAAATTTAGTAGCTGCAGGCTTTTAGAAAAGGGATGACCTGACACTTAGCATGATTTAGGGACAAACCATTTTTGTTAGACCGTGTATCGGACTGAAGAAGGACGTGGTCATTCGAGTTCTTAATAGTTTTATATGTTTTCATATCATCTTCATAAGACAATATTTAACTATAAATGACATTAAAAGGTGCATCATTTATAGCAATAGAATAAATAAGAGTGGACCAAGGTGACCTCCTTGGGGAACACCGGATAGTGCAAGAAAGGGATCTGATGAATCCCCTCGAAACTTAGCTTTATATGATCTAGACTGAAGATAGGACGTGATCCAACAAACAAAATTTGGAGGAAAACCAGGAAAAGTAAGCTTTATAAACAATGATTTCATGCGAAATTAAATCGAAAGCCTTAGAGAAGTCGGTATAAACACAATCCATCTGGAAGCCATTCTCAACAGCATTTGAACATTTCCTATGAAACAAAATCGATTTGTGACAATAGATCTATTTTTAAAAAATCCATGCTGATCTTTGCAAATTATGTTACGACAGTAAAATATAAGTCCTTCACAAATTAATTGCTCAAACAATGTCGGGATAGTGGATAGTTTGGCAATTGGCCTATACCTAGTTGGAAACATCACATTTATCCCCCTTTTTAAAAACCAGCGTAAAAAAAGAGACTTTCCAAATAGATGAGTCCTTTAGGTTAGACAGAAGTTCAAAAAAGGTTTCTTAATGTACTGGTATATTACAAAAACTTACTTGAGCAGAATCGTTGAGGTACTTGTAATAATAAGTGTCAACAGTAAATGGACCGTCCCTAAACGATTTTGAAAAATGATCAGCGAAATTATTACAAATAAGGACAGGATCGTTAGAAGCACAATCTTTATATTTAAAAGTGGATGGATAACCATCAGTCTTTCTTTTAGCTTCCAAAATTCCTTAGTATTGGTTTTAAAATTGCAACCAGTTAGAGAAACATAGTTATTGTACAAGCGCTCTGAGAGAGAGTTGAATTCATTGAAAAGAAACATGAAACTGTCAAGGTCAAAAGCACTTAAGCTCTTGATGTATGTTTGCGCTTATTGCGTAAAACTTTCAGTTCCTTGGTATACCATGAATGGCTGAGATTAGAATTCTTAATTAACTTCATAGGTATAGTATTACTGATACAGGTATCGGATATAGAATAGAATTTAACTAAAGAATGCTCAATGTCAGTGAAGTCAACAATATCAGAAATACCACATCTATTCATGTAAGCATCATTACAATATAAAGGATCCTAGCGATGCTCGCCTGACAGCGTTTGCAATGATCATTATTATATAACATATATCAAAATGTTTCTAGAATTGTAAATTGTTGTAATTTTTCAATTTTCAACCTTACTACCTAATATCGGGAACTATGGAAGGACCAATTTAGCAGCCATAGCTCCGCAACCCTTCTAGGGATAAGCGGTCACCGAAAATGACTGATTGAACCTTACTAAATTGGAGAGCTCTAGCGGCTGTTCTAATTTATTTATTTTTAATAATAACACATCTTAGTCAGCACCATCCAACCTTTATGCTCCTCCGTCACGTAGTGGTACTTTGTTTTTAAGCAGCAGGTCAGAGTCACCCATATCGGCATTGTATCCTGGCCGATACTTCATTCCAGGAGCCTATACAAAAAACATGTCTTTGAATGAACCTTCGGTTGGCCCGAAATAACAACTCACGCTCTCAAGAACATCACGCCAGATTTTACCACCTTCGGCGTCGCGTAACAGCTCTGGTACATCAAATCGGGGCACATTGAAGTAGTTCATCAGGGTGTGCTTTTGGTTGCAATACTTGATTCTCGATTCACACCATTCCCACTCAAGCGGGAAACGCCAATCCTTCATCTTCTTATTGTGAAAGTACTCTTCGAAAACGTTGAAGTCAATGCGTTCTATATCTTCGATGACAACTTCGGTCTCGCCCTCAGCGGTCCAGTCGTATACCAAAATCTCAGCGTGGGTGCTTATATCCTTTAAGAATTGTTGCTTATAGGTAGTCTCGATGTCCGAAAGGTACGCGTCGGAAAAGACTTTCGACTGCACTTCATAGTCAAGGTTACGAGCCTTTATGCGCTTCTGAAAACAAGAATTTAATACATATTCTTACTCAGATCAGTAGTCAACTTACCTTAACAACGTCGACTGGGCAGTCCAGATAGATAACTAAATGCGGCTTGAGCAGTTCATGAATAGTATTCTGCTTGATCTCGTGGTAAACGCTATGAGCACCCTTTGAGATGTATCCATTCTTGTGCATTGCCTCGAGGAATACAAAGTCCGAATATACACAACGGTCGAGAACTACTCCCTGTCCGGTGGAAAAAACATGTGCCAAAGCGTCGATGTACTGTGAATAACGAATCATATACATTCGAATCTGGAACTGTGCTGCCAGTGGATGGTTTGGGTTGCGACAAAAACTCTTTTCATCAAAACTGCGACACATCTCAGGCAACTTCTCATCCAACTGACGGAGATCATAGCCATAGGCATTGATAAAGACTTCGTCCATGTTTGCATGAGGCACGTAAAGCATATCAAGTTCATCCGCAAGCTCTTTTGCTAGTTTGGACTTTCCACAAGCCACGGGACCTTCGACACAGATCACTTTTGAGTTTTCATCCATACGGTGACTTGTTTTATCGAACATTGCTTGGAACACACCATATTTCTTCTCTTTGTATGGCCATGGCTTTCCCTTGGGAATGCGGGGCCCACCACGCATGGATTTGCTCGAAATGTTACAAGATTGGATTGCCGCTGGTAGGGACTTGTTCTGAAGGATTGTCGCAGATGGCCGTGCGCCCGTCAAACGAACAATTCCAACTCGGAAAACAGATGCCATTATTCTGAAAAATCACACAAAATATGGTTACATCACACATAACCTGTGCTCATATTTATTTATTATATCTGATTTTGTGTGTTGTCTTTTGCAATCGAACGAAGGTGGAACGAGGCAAATGTCCGAAAATGTATAATTTTGCAAAATTAATTAATTTTACCTTGCTTATTTGAAGAAAAATTAATTTTTTCGGTGTTTTTCAGACAAAGTTTTAATTGTACACCACACAAATGCAAGTCCGATGACATTTGTTCGACGTTTTGAAACATTTACTGACAGTTTCTTTGCTTTCGGTTGAATACATTCATTCTACGTCCCCCCTGTTGGTTAATAGGAGAACTACAAGAGAGTTCGAAAGACAGTGTGTGACAAGAGTTTTATGACAAGAATACATATAACTCCTCCTTTCGTCGAATTCGTCGGGCGTATGCAGAATTGTAGAACACGGTAAATTCTGCACTGGCGTTATTGGAGTATACCACAGCCATAAACTACTGAATAACTAAATATTCAGCTTGCGTCCCTCTTACCCTGTAGTAGACAGGTGGTGTAGGCTTAAGGGGGTTTTTAGGATGAAGAATGTGAGAGGAAACCAGGATGAGAACGGAACTTAAAGATGGGATGTGACAGAAGAAGGGAATAAGACGACTGAGCTCGCCAGAAAATGTCGGAGGCTCTTGTCCCCTCTCTCGATCTGGCTGCATACTACAAAAACATTTATCATGCCAAGTACAAGAACCGAAAAATAAACCAAAAAGGTAATTCTCTTATATCGGACGGACGCTTACCACATCGAGGGACGCTGATGTTGGTATTCAGCGCGGTCATTAACCCACCCTTCCATGAAGACCATGGCCAAACTGATCTTCCCAATATTTCTAAACACGAATGGTTACCGCATCATCCTCACGTCTTAAACTTAGCGACATGTTGCCATTGGTATACGTTACAATATATTTGTAACGTGTTTTATTTTGAGCCCTCTTTTTAACTAAAAGCATCACTTTTCTTAAAAAATACGTTTTTTTAAAGCAAAAAATGGGACGGGATATAGTACAGATACCAAAATATTAGTAAAAGCTAATACCTACTTCATTTGTCTAATTTTTTGTCAGATTTCATATATACTTAATGCACAAACGTAATTTAAGTTAAAACTAGGGATAATTTTTTTTGTTGCCTTAAAGACAATAACAAAAGTGTTGCGTACCAAAAATTAATGGGTTGACTGACGCTGTTATAAGAACGCAAAAAGTGTTTTTTTTTCAACAGAGATGGTCAAACATACGGGCCTGAGCCTGTGTGCGTGACTTTGGGCGGATTAGATAATTTTTTTTACTTTTCTGTTTAACATCAGAACAAAGCGGTTACCCGAATTCCACGTCTCTAACTCAATTTCAAAGACCTTAAAATAAAACTTTACACATACAGACCGACAAACTTCCGTCTACTCATACCTTCCCAGAGTATAACAAGTTTAATGAATAGTTTGTAAGAACGCATTCAAACAATCACCGTAGACCCGGTCTAATCACTGTAGATCGAGACCGACAGGAGAATCGAATAAACCATGTCCATCCATCCGTTTATCCCTAGTATGAAAGTTTTAGGTCTTCAGAATAAAGCTAGAAGTGACGGCCACGCTCACTATTGCCTTATTGCCTTCAATGTGAGACAACCTTTAATGCACATTTTATTTCAATTATATGACACATATTACAGATACTAGTATTTTCTAAGTTTGTTCCATACAAAATTTTAAGCTCCGCCTAAATTAAGGGGCGTTTTTAGGAAAAAACTTTTTTTTGGCTTAAATTATCGTTTTTAACACATTTCCTCATGGTCCTAACGAAATAAGTTTAAATGATTTTCTTCTTAGTCCATGCACACTTTTTAGGGCTTGTCCCATACAAATAATTGACTTCGAATGAACCATTCAGGCCAAGAGCTTCAAGATTTGGTGTTGCTGGGTAAATAGAGTCGCGCATTGAGTAGTTCGTAACAAGCGAACTCTTGCACTTACTTTCTTGTTTTATGTTCGCAATATGCCTCCCCCTTTATTCAGAGCGTGGCTTTAAGAAAGTTATTTTCTAGCTATCCAGGCGGGGTTTCAGTCCAAAATCTATGCAACTACCTAATATAAGGCATTCAAATATTATATTTTTTACATCCCACCTTCTTTCTATAGGCAAGGAAATTTATATTAATAGCAGGGTTGCATACTTATGGCATAATTTATAAAAAAAAAGTATATCATTCACAAACTAAATAAGCTTGGTTTTTGATTTAATTTTGTTGTTGAAAATCTGCAGGGCTCGTTACTGGAACATCATTATTTTTTAGTCAATCCAAAACCGAGCCCCCCCTAGCTCGCTACTGGATTTCCCTATTTTTTCGTTCCAGTAACGATCCCCCAACAAATTTTAATAAATAACTTCTTTTTTTTACTTTTTCTTTTGAAAAAATTAATTATAGATTATTATTGTTATATAAAGCCGTAATTTGTTAACTTAAACTGAAAGATAATCGCCTAACTTCTTAATTAAAGCTTCTAATTTCTTAAAAAAATTTCACATATTATGCTCTCTTTTTCTTGCTTACCAAAGACTGCTAAACACTTTGAATTTTTCTAATCACATGAAAAGAAATTACCTGAAAATAAATTATACGATGCGAAGAAAAGATATTAATTATTTTTTTGGCTAAAAAACGTTTATTGTTTTAAAAGCCAGGGCTTAGCTTTTTAAACAAATTCATCCAGGGGGCTCGCTATTGGGAGGGGGCTCGAATTAGGGTACTTTCCCCTAATTTGGCCGGAAACTAAATTTTAACAAAAAAATGTTAAATGTAAATAAAAACTACCAAGTTAAACTTAAAGAACTTACTTACTTACTTACTTAAGGTGGCGCTACAGTCCGGGGTGGACCTGGGCCTCAGCCAACAAGCTTCGCCAGCCAGCTCTGTCTCTAGCTAGCCGTCTCCAGTTTCGCACGCGAAGTTGGCTGAGGTCTCCTTCCACTTGCGTGCGCCACCTGAGTCTCGGTGCTCCTCTACCGCGTCGTCCCTGCGGTGTGGATTCGAAGATTTTCCGGGCCGGGGCGTTGGTGTCCATCCGCTCTAGATGACCCAGCCATCGTAGACGTTGTGTTTTGACTCTTTTGGCTAGGTCGGTATCGCTGTACAGCCCGTACAGTTCGATGTTATATCTCCTCCTCCACTCTCCGTCTATGCAGACGGGACCGGACGGGACGGGAAACTTAAAGAACACGAAAGAAAAACTATTATTGAAAATAAGCCTAAAAGTATACTAATAAAATAAACTAACATATATTTTATAACGGAGCGCGTTAATTTTATTTAGCGTATGGCAAATTAACTGAACAGATACAGACTATTATGAAAGTACATATCACAACAAAAAATAAGAAAAACATATCCTATACATGAATTGCACAATTTATCAAAATTGAATGTCGAGGTTTTGCAGCCATTGGATAGCAGCGGGTGAGGCAGTGATAAAATCGGCTGGGTCACCATCATACCTTCGAAGGACGCATTCGGTGGTCACGTGCTTGATGTTCTGGACAGCTCCGCAGTCGCAATAAGGTGACTCGACCGCTCCCGATTTATACAGTGTTGCGGCACATCTGCCATAGTTCGATCGCAAGCGATTCAAGCTCACCCAAGTTTTCCTTTGAAGGTCGTGACCAACTGGCATAGATGAAGGGTCTCTTATACGAAAAAGGTCGTTTCCAGAGGAAGAAATCCACTCGTTTCTCCATGACTCGGTTGCGTTGAAGTTATTGGAGTCTAGTTTTTGTTAGATGGGTGCCGAGATTTAAGCCGAGTTCTTTCACTGCTCTCGATATCGTCGTGTATTGGTAGGAGGCGGTTTGACTTAATTTTTTTTTATATTCGCGAAGAAGGGCATTTGTCGCCGAAGTCCTGCTGGGAGTATATAGCTGAGCACTGGGAGGAATCTCGTCGGGGTAGAACTTATTGCGCCAGAGATTATGCGCATTGATGCATTAAGCTGTACATCCACTTTGTGTGTGTGGGCACTATTAAGCCAGACGGGTGCGCAATATTCGGCAGTGGAGAAAACAATTCCCAGAGTCGCGGAGCGTAGTGTTTTTGCGGGAGCTCCCCATGTTGTTGAGCTTTTGGACGATGTTGTTGCGGGTTTTCAGCTTTGCTGCTGTGTTAGACAGATGTGCCTTGAATGAAAGTGTGCGGTCCAGAGTAACTCCCGTGTATTTTAGGTAAGGACTGTGGTTCAACTGGACATTTTTGAAAAACACCGACAGTTTTACATGAGCAGGTTTGTTGTTCAGGTGAAAACAAGTTACTTCCGTTTTGCTCATGTTTGGGCATAGCCTTAACTTTTTAAAGTACATGCTTAGGCTGGCAAGGTCGTTGTTGAGGATAGCCTCCGCGCAGCCCATGTTCCGGTGTTGTGTGGCTATTGCGAGATCATCCGCGTATGTAAACTTTCTTGAAAGAGTCCGTGGAAGGTCATGAGTGTACAGGCTAAAAAGCAGCGGAGCCAACACTGAGCCTTGAGGGATTGCGTTGTTAAGCTTCCTACGTGAGTTTTGTGTTCGTTAAGGAAGACCTTCAATGACATGTCACAGAGCATGTTGTTAAGGATCGTAGCTGTCTTTATGCAGGGTACTACTTGTAGGAGCTTCAGAATAAGCCCATCTCTCCAAACTGTGTCGTACGCTGCTGTACGGTCGATAAATGCCACCGATGTTTTAAGGTTAGCCTGATAACCAGATTCGATGTGTTGTTAGCGCCAGTACTTGGTCCGAGCAACTGCGTCCAGGTCTGAACCTAGCCTGTTCTATAGGTACTACAGCGTTGATGGCAGGCTCAATTCTGTTGTATATCAACCGTTTGAAAATGTTGTACACGATGCTAAGTAAAGCAATCGGTCGATAGCTTTCAGGTTGGTCGTTGGGCTTGCCAGGTTTTAGTGAGGCGATTATTTTTGATCCTTTAAGGGGGGATCCTGTTGCGGAAATTGTCCGGAGTTTAATATGTCCGAGAAAAAGAGTACTAGCCATTTCCTGAAGTGAACCCCACTGTGTAGGATAAATTCAGGGAAAATACCATCTAATCTGGCGGCCTTGCCCTCCCTAAGCTTGCCAAGCTCGGCTTCGAGTTCCTGAAGGCTGAATGGACGTAAGAATTTTTGCATTGCATAAGTTTGGTTTCGTTTTTATCGGGAGAGGCCTTTGAAAGTTGAACTATTCTAGCAGCTATCGCGTTGGGACTGATTGACGGCTTTGGAACGGAAACTGGCGTGCTATTCCCAAGTTTCTGGAGAAGACTCCAGGCCTTACGACTGGAGTGGACAAAGCTGGTGTTTTCAACTCTTTGTTGCCATTTCTTGCTGCGAGCCATGTCGAGGGAATGGAGTAACGCGTCCGCAGTAGTGTACTCCCGGTGTGTCATGAATTGTTTGTAAAGACGGTCGCTTTCTACGGACAATCCAGGAATGTATTCTTTCCGATAGCCTCTCGGTACATGTTTTTTAGCGGTAGAAAGAATGGTGCCAACAAGTCGTTTGTAGTTGTGAGCTTTAGGGGGGATCCATCTTATATTGGCGTCCAGTTGTTTCGAGAACTTGCCCCAGCAGGCTTTGTTGAAATTCCATCTTGGCTTGGCCACAGATTCAATGACAGGAATTTGGATGCCGATTTCAGTAATAATAAGCCTATGCTGGCTATATGGGAAGTTCGCAAGAACTTTGCGAGTTGATTGGAGAGGCCTCTGATCTGAATTGCAGCTCACGAATGTAAGGTCGGGGTTGTAGTCCTTTCGCCACCGTCTAGAATGAAAAGAACCAGAGTCCTTAGCGTCGAAAACAAGGTGAAGGTGGTTGATTTCGGACCATTCTAATAACTTAAGACCGTTTGTGTCGCTACGTGGGTATCTCCATGAAGTATGATGGCTGTTGAAGTCGCCCGTATAGACAGCTGGGTGATCGAAGGTTGGTAATACGTTTCGAGGCCAGGGCTTGGATGGGGGTTTATAAATATTGGTTCGGTGTATGCCCGCTATTCTATGGTGATGGAGAAAACGTTGTCTGTGGCACTTTGCTGGATAAGCCTTGCCGCATCCAGCCCGTTGCGAATGTAGGTTGCACTTCCATATACGTGGTGGTAAAGCTTTCTAATTTCTGTGTACCTGTGTATTTTTCCTCTAGAAGTCCTTATTTTTGAGTTGGAATTTGACGGCTGCATTTATTTCGTGTTTCTCTTATGTCTCATTGGCCAGGAGATCGGTAGATGTAGTTTGATTGTCTGGCAGCCTCGTTGTGATAGATCATTTAGCGTTACCCAGGGTGCACCGAACGTGGAGGCGATCTATCCTTACACCCCGAAGTTGTGTAAGTCTGCTTTTACTTTTTTGTTTAATGAATTGCATATCTTTGCGTAATACACGAAAGTGAATACTTATTAGTTTTCTAGTGAAATTATTTTTACAGTTAGTTTAGTTTACACTTAAACTATTGGTATTTAAATTAAGCGTTATAATAATTAAAGGAACTATCATATGGTACTGATGGTATACAACAGCTATCTACTTCAAACTACAATTCGTTACCGCAGTCAGAGGCTGCGGGAATATAAGCCTTGAAGATCTTGAAGCATGTGGAAGGAATTTTTCACTAAATAATCAGTATTTCACTAAAATTTATTTACACTAAGATTAATTATTAATTTCACCAGATTAATTTCACTAAAATTCTCTTTTTTTTGCTTTTTCTTTTGTTTTTTATTTTTATTTTATTTTCTTAAACCTTAAAATTCCCACACTTTTCTCTTCTTTTCTTTAAGGGTCTTTTTGATTAAAGGAACTTCTCCCCTTTCCATTTTTCGTTACAGGGTTTTGGGGTGGCCAAAAGATACGAAAACCACCCACTGCACTGGCTTTGACAGTCGCACCATTTCCTGCCCGCAGTATCACCCCACCAGGCTCTAAGTTTTCGCCAACCAACCGCTGCTTCATCGTACGACTCTATAGTATTTTTTGCTTTTACTATATATTTTCACATAGTTATAGAAGGCAGCAGTAGTGGGAGTGCGTAATGTGAACTATACGTATTTCACGCCCCATTCGCTGTTCACATACACAAATGCATCTTATTATCATATCTGCACTGGCGTTATTGGAGTATACCACAGCCATAAACTACTGAATAACTAAATATTCAGCTTGCGTCCCTCTTACCCTGTAGTAGACAGGTGGTGTAGGCTTAAGGGGGTTTTTAGGATGAAGAATGTGAGAGGAAACCAGGATGAGAACGGAACTTAAAGATGGGATGTGACAGAAGAAGGGAATGAGACGACTGAGCTCGCCGGAAAATGTCGGAGGCTCTTGTCCCCTCTCTCGATCTGCCTGCATACTACAAAAACATTTATCATGCCAAGTACTGGAACCGAAAAATAAACCAAAAAGGTAATTCTCTTATATCGGACGGACGCTTACCACATCGAGGGACGCTGATGTTGGTATTCAGCGCGGTCATTAACCCACCCTTTCATGAAGACCATGGCCAAACTGATCTTCCCAATATTTCTAAACACGAATGGTTACCGCATCATCCTCACGTCTTAAACTTAGCGACATGTTGCCATTGGTATACGTTACAATATATTTGTAACGTGTTTTATTTTGAGCCCTCTTTTTAACTAAAAGCATCACTTTTCTTAAAAAATACGTTTTTTTAAAGCAAAAAATGGGACGGGATATAGTACAGATACCAAAATATTAGTAAAAGCTAATACCTACTTAATTTGTCTAATTTTTTGTCAGATTTCATATATACTTAATGCACAAACGTAATTTAAGTTAAAACTAGGGATAATTTTTTTTGTTGCCTTAAAGACAATAACAAAAGTGTTGCGTACCAAAAATTAATGGGTTGACTGACGCTGTTATAAGAACGCAAAAAGTGTTTTTTTTTCAACAGAGATGGTCAAACATACGGGCCTGAGCCTGTGTGCGTGACTTTGGGCGGATTAGATAATTTTTTTTACTTTTCTGTTTAACATCAGAACAAAGCGGTTACCCGAATTCCACGTCTCTAACTCAATTTCAAAGACCTTAAAATAAAACTTTACACATACAGACCGACAAACTTCCGTCTACTCATACCTTCCCAGAGTATAACAAGTTTAATGAATAGTTTGTAAGAACGCATTCAAACAATCACCGTAGACCCGGTCTAATCACTGTAGATCGAGACCGACAGGAGAATCGAATAAACCATGTCCATCCATCCGTTTATCCCTAGTATGAAAGTTTTAGGTCTTCAGAATAAAGCTAGAAGTGACGGCCACGCTCACTATTGCCTTATTGCCTTCAATGTGAGACAACCTTTAATGCACATTTTATTTCAATTATATGACACATATTACAGATACTAGTATTTTCTAAGTTTGTTCCATACAAAATTTTAAGCTCCGCCTAAATTAAGGGGCGTTTTTAGGAAAAAACTTTTTTTTGGCTTAAATTATCGTTTTTAACACATTTCCTCATGGTCCTAACGAAATAAGTTTAAATGATTTTCTTCTTAGTCCATGCACACTTTTTAGGGCTTGTCCCATACAAATAATTGACTTCGAATGAACCATTCAGGCCAAGAGCTTCAAGATTTGGTGTTGCTGGGTAAATAGAGTCGCGCATTGAGTAGTTCGTAACAAGCGAACTCTTGCACTTACTTTCTTGTTTTATGTTCGCAATATGCCTCCCCCTTTATTCAGAGCGTGGCTTTAAGAAAGTTATTTTCTAGCTATCCAGGCGGGGTTTCAGTCCAAAATCTATGCAACTACCTAATATAAGGCATTCAAATATTATATTTTTTACATCCCACCTTCTTTCTGTAGGCAAGGAAATTTATATTAATAGCAGGGTTGCATACTTATGGCATAATTTATAAAAAAAAAGTATATCATACGGACATTCACAAACTAAATAAGCTTGGTTTTTGATTTAATTTTGTTGTTGAAAATCTGCAGGGCTCGTTACTGGAACATCATTATTTTTTAGTCAATCCAAAACCGAGCCCCCTCTAGCTCGCTACTGGATTTTACTATTTTTTCGATCCAGTAACGATCCCCCAACAAATTTTAATAAATAACTTCTTTTTTTTACTTTTTCTTTTGAAAAAATTAATTATAGATTATTATTGTTATATAAAGCCGTAATTTGTTAACTTAAACTGAAAGATAATCGCCTAACTTCTTAATTAAAGCTTCTAATTTCTTAAAAAAATTTCACATATTATGCTCTCTTTTTCTTGCTTACCAAAGACTGCTAAACACTTTGAATTTTTTTTTTGGTTTATTGTTTTAAAAGCCAGGGCTTAGCTTTTTAAACAAATTCATCCAGGGGGCTCGCTATTGGGAGGGGGCTCGAATTAGGGTACTTTCCCCTAATTTGGCCGGAAACTAAATTTTAACAAAAAAATGTTAAATGTAAATAAAAACTACCAAGTTAAACTTAAAGAACTTACTTACTTACTTACTTAAGGTGGCGCTACAGTCCGGGGTGGACCTGGGCCTCAGCCAACAAGCTTCGCCAGCCAGCTCTGTCTCTAGCTAGCCGTCTCCAGTTTCGCACGCGAAGTTGGCTGAGGTCTCCTTCCACTTGCGTGCGCCACCTGAGTCTCGGTGCTCCTCTACCGCGTCGTCCCTGCGGTGTGGATTCGAAGATTTTCCGGGCCGGGGCGTTGGTGTCCATCCGCTCTAGATGACCCAGCCATCGTAGACGTTGTGTTTTGACTCTTTTGGCTAGGTCGGTATCGCTGTACAGCCCGTACAGTTCGATGTTATATCTCCTCCTCCACTCTCCGTCTATGCAGACGGGACCGGACGGGACGGGAAACTTAAAGAACACGAAAGAAAAACTATTATTGAAAATAAGCCTAAAAGTATACTAATAAAATAAACTAACATATATCTTATAACGGAGCGCGTTAATTTTATTTAGCGTATGGCAAATTAACTGAACAGATACAGACTATTATGAAAGTACATATCACAACAAAAAATAAGAAAAACATATCCTATACATGAATTGCACAATTTATCAAAATTGAATGTCGAGGTTTTGCAGCCATTGGATAGCAGCGGGTGAGGCAGTAATAAAATCGGCTGGGTCACCATCATACCTTCGAAGGACGCATTCGGTGGTCACGTGCTTGATGTTCTGGACAGCTCCGCAGTCGCAATAAGGTGACTCGACCGCTCCCGATTTATACAGTGTTGCGGCACATCTGCCATAGTTCGATCGCAAGCGATTCAAGCTCACCCAAGTTTTCCTTTGAAGGTCGTGACCAACTGGCATAGATGAAGGGTCTCTTATACGAAAAAGGTCGTTTCCAGAGGAAGAAATCCACTCGTTTCTCCATGACTCGGTTGCGTTGAAGTAATTGGAGTCTAGTTTTTGTGCCAATGCTAAGGATGGGTGCCGAGACTTAAGCCGAGTTCTTTCACTGCTCTCGATATCGTCGTGTATTGGTAGGAGGCGGTTTGACTTAATTTTTTTTTATATTCGCGAAGAAGGGCATTTGTCGCCGAAGTCCTGCTGGGAGTATATAGCTGAGCACTGGGAGGAATCTCGTCGGGGTAGAACTTATTGCGCCAGAGATTATGCGCATTGATGCATTAAGCTGTACATCCACTTTGTGTGTGTGGGCACTATTAAGCCAGACGGGTGCGCAATATTCGGCAGTGGAGAAAACAATTCCCAGAGTCGCGGAGCGTAGTGTTTTTGCGGGAGCTCCCCATGTTGTTGAGCTTTTGGACGATGTTGTTGCGGGTTTTCAGCTTTGCTGCTGTGTTCGACAGATGTGCCTTGAATGAAAGTGTGCGGTCCAGAGTAACTCCCGTGTATTTTAGGTAAGGACTGTGGTTCAACTGGACATTTTTGAAAAACACCGACAGTTTTACATGAGCAGGTTTGTTGTTCAGGTGAAAACAAGTTACTTCCGTTTTGCTCATGTTTGGGCATAGCCTTAACTTTTTAAAGTACGTGCTTAGGCTGGCAAGGTCGTTGTTGAGGATAGCCTCCGTGCAGCCCATGTTCCGGTGTTGTGTGGCTATTGCGAGATCATCCGCGTATGTAAACTTTCTTGAAAGAGTCCGTGGAAGGTCATGAGTGTACAGGCTAAAAAGCAGCGGAGCCAACACTGAGCCTTGAGGGATTGCGTTGTTAAGCTTCCTACGTGAGTTTTGTGTTCGTTAAGGAAGACCTTAAATGACCTGTCACAGAGCATGTTGTTAAGGATCGTAGCTGTCTTTATGCAGGGTACTACTTGTAGGAGCTTCAGAATAAGCCCATCTCTCCAAACTGTGTCGTACGCTGCTGTACGGTCGATAAATGCCACCGATGTTTTAAGGTTAGCCTGATAACCAGATTCGATGTGTTGTTAGCGCCAGTACTTGGTCCGAGCAACTGCGTCCAGGTCTGAACCTAGCCTGTTCTATAGGTACTACAGCGTTGATGGCAGGCTCAATTCTGTTGTATATCAACCGTTTGAAAATTTTGTACACGATGCTAAGTAAAGCAATCGGTCGATAGCTTTCAGGTTGGTCGTTGGGCTTGCCAGGTTTTAGTGAGGCGATTATTTTTGATCCTTTAAGGGGGGATCCTGGGGCGGAAATTGTCCGGAGTTTAATATGTCCGAGAAAAAGAGTACTAGCCATTTCCTGAAGTGAACCCCACTGTGTAGGATAAATTCATGGAAAATACCATCTAATCTGGCGGTCTTGCCCTCCCTAAGCTTGCCAAGCTCGGCTTCGAGTTCCTGAAGGCTGAATGGACGTAAGAATTTTTGCAGTGCATGTGATTTTCGTTTTAGCAGCTTAAGCTTTTTCTTGATAAGTTTGGTTTCGTTTTTATCGGGAGAGGCCTTTGAAAGTTGAACTATTCTAGCAGCTATCGCGTTGGGACTGATTGACGGCTTTGGAACGGAAACTGGCGTGCTATTCCCAAGTTTCTGGAGAAGACTCCAGGCCTTACGACTGGAGTGGACAAAGCTGGTGTTTTCAACTCTTTGTTGCCATTTCTTGCTGCGAGCCATGTCGAGGGAATGGAGTAACGCGTCCGCAGTAGTGTACTCCCCGTGTGTCATGAATTGTTTGTAAAGACGGTCGCTTTCTACGGACAATCCAGGAATGTATTCTTTCCGATAGCCTCTCGGTACATGTTTTTTAGCGGTAGAAAGAATGGTGCCAACGAGTCGTTTGTAGTTGTTAGCTTTAGGGGGGATCCATCTTATATTGGCGTCCAGTTGTTTCGAGAACTTGCCCCAGCAGGCTTTGTTGAAATTCCATCTTGGCTTGGCCACAGATTCAATGACAGGAATTCGGATGCCGATTTCAGTAACAATATGGGAAGTTCGCAAGAACTTTGCGAGTTGATTGGAGAGGCCTCTGATCTGAATTGCAGCTCACGAATGTAAGGTCGGGGTTGTAGTCCTTTCGCCACCGTCTAGAATGAAAAGAACCAGAGTCCTTAGCGTCGAAAACAAGGTGAAGGTGGTTGATTTCGGACCATTCTAATAACTTAAAACCGTTTGTGTCGCTACGTGGGTATCTCCATGAAGTATGATGGCTGTTGAAGTCGCCCGTATAGACAGCTGGGTGATCGAAGGTTGGTAATACGTTTCGAGGCCAGGGCTTGGATGGTGGTTTATAAATATTGGTTCGGTGTATGCCCGCTATTCTATGGTGATGGAGAAAACGTTGTCTGTGGCACTTTGCTGGATAAGCCTTGCCGCATCCAGCCCGTTGCGAATGTAGGTTGCACTTCCATATTCGTGGTGGTAAAGCTTTCTAATTTCTGTGTACCTGTGTATTTTTCCTCTTTTTTGAAACTCAGCTTCAGAAGCTGTGTGAGTTTCTTGAATAACCGCAACGTCAATTGCATTTTCCTTAAGAATCCTTGCAAGGCATTCGCATTTGGATTTGCCTATACCTTCAATGTTGGAGAATTCGAACTGAAGGTCCGATTCTCTTTGTCACGAAGCTCTTAGAAGTCCTTATTTTTGAGTTGGAATTTGACGGCTGCATTTATTTCGTGTTTCTCTTATGTCTCATTGGCCAGGAGATCGGTAGATGTAGTTTGATTGTCTGGCAGCCTCGTTGTGATAGATCATTTAGCGTTACCCAGGGTGCACCGAACGTGGAGGCGATCTATCCTTACACCCCGAAGTTGTGTAAGTCTGCTTTTACTTTTTTGTTTAATGAATTGCATATCTTTGGTTATACACGAAAGTGAATACTTATTAGTTTTCTAGTGAAATTATTTTTACAGTTAGTTTAGTTTACACTTAAACTATTGGTATTTAAATTAAGCGTTATAATAATTAAAGGAACTATCATATGGTACTGATGGTACACAACAGCTATCTACTTCAAACTACAATTCGTTACCGCAGTCAGAGGCTGCGGGAATATAAGCCTTGAAGATCTTGAAGCATGTGGAAGGAATTTTTCACTAAATAATCAGTATTTCACTAAAATTTATTTACACTAAGATTAATTATTAATTTCACCAGATTAATTTCACTAAAATTCTCTTTTTTTTTGCTTTTTCTTTTGGAAAGGAACTTCTCCCCTTTCCATTTTTCGTTACAGGGTTTTGGGGTGGCCAAAAGATACGAAAACCACCCACTGCACTGGCTTGACAGTCGCACCATTTCCTGCCCGCAGTATCACCCCACCAGGCTCTAAGTTTCCGCCAACCAACCGCTGCTTCATCGTACGACTCTATAGTATTTTTTGCTTTTACTATATATTTTCACATTGTTATAGAAAGCAGCAGTAGTGGGAGTGCGTAATGTGAACTATACGTATTTCACGCCCCATTCGCTGTTCACATACACAAATGCATCTTATTAAACATTTGCTTAACATGCCCCTTAATTGCGACTACAAAAAGGCATGTCACAGCTGCACTCAGTGAAGTCGTTGTTTACCAATAAGTCGGGTTGTCAACACACCATCGTGAGTCATATCTGGCATCACTGGCTCAATAAGTCAAGGTACCACCATCATCCAACTGTCATACCGACCTTCAAAGCGGGTGTCGTGTCGTTGTATTTATATTTTATTGTTTATTTTTATTATTATTATTCATTTAAATTTAAATTATTCATTTAATTAAAATTTATTATTTTTCAGACTTAACACGTGCCCGCAACAACCCTCCAGCGACCGTTTGTTTACGTGATTTATGGGCGATTGAAAGCAACCCCCTGGTGGAGAATAGAGGATTATGTAGAGACCTGCAGCAACATCAAATTTCAAAATTCTGCCAAGAATGTTGTCTGGCCTTGATTTACTTGTCACTTGGGTGAAAAATAAACTAAAACTGACCAATAAAACTAAGGCGGGAAAACAGTATTGAAGCTTTTGTCAGTAAACAAACAGTCAAAACTTTCAGTTTGACGTTGTTGCAGGTTTCCACATATTCCGCTCCTGTCCACCAGTTATCGCATTCCGACTTTTCCAATCGTCAAATTCATTCAAATTGAATGGAAAAGTCACAATATCGCATTGTCCATTGACCTGGTGGAGAATAGAGGAATATGTACAGACCTGCAACAACTTCTAAATGAAAATAGTTGACTGATAAAAACTTCAATGAAGAAGACGTGTTTTTTCTCGCCTTTATTTCAATGGTCAGTGTTTGTTTATTTTTTTGCCAGTTGACATAGGATCAAAGCCGGATGATGAATTGGGGGATTTTTTTGAAAGCTGACGTTGTTGCAGGTCTCTACATGCTCGCTGCTTTTCCGTTCCGCCGGGGCGGGCTTTCCATTATTCCCCTTGTTTCAGCTAAACAAACAAAAACAGACCGTCAAGTATGAACAGATACGCGGAGCGGTCCGTCGACTTTTGTTGAAAGTGAAGTTTATCTTTATTATGCAGGTTGTGTAAAATTCTATAAACATGTTTTTTTTAAATCATTTCTGTATGTATTTTTTTCTGTTTTTGTTTTATCAAAGCTTATGTGTTGGATTAACGGTAATGTAGTTGTGCTTGCGTCAAATTGGGTGATGTATAATAAGCGGTCCAGAAGTTACAATATATATGTTCATATTTGCTAGCACCATCATTTAAAGTTAGTCAACTAAAATGTTTTGAAGCACATTTAGGAAACCATTTACTGTTCCAAACCTGCTATAGTTTTTTGTTTAATTTCAAAAGATGGACTACGTCCGTTATTTATTTAAAATTTTGGCATATTACTTTTTCGAAAATAGAGGGAAGGAAAAAAGTTTTCCTGGCATTTTTCAAGATTTTCAAAATTTAAAATCTATGAAACAGCAATAAAGATTTGTTTTTCAATTACCGTTGGTCTTTTTTCATTCAAAAACCTACTTTGCTAGAATTGGCTACTTCTCTTATATTCTGCTGACATGGATTTTTCAGTGAACGCTATAACATGCTGTTTCTTATTCCAGTTGTTGGGCTAAAGAACTTGAGGTTGGAAACGGCAATTGGAAAAATTTTTCATGCAGTTAGTTGCCTTTTAAACTTTACATACATTAGTAAAATTTAATCGAGATCGTCATAACCGTTAAGAAACCAGAAATCTTAAAAAAATCGTTTTCGAAATTGTTTTTACGTTTTTGTTTCGAACCTTAGAAGTTATTGAATTTTCGCAAATGACTATAGAGCTTTTCGTCAAAATGTATATTTTCGTCACTTGGTATAGAGATCTTTGTCCACTTGTCAAAATCAATGACATTCAAGCTGTCAATAGTGTAATGTTTTTGCCTGGCGTTTGTCGAATAAAACTCAATTTCACTTTTATAATTACACAATGAAACACTTTATTTATCAAACAAAACTTATTTATAAAACACTGTATTTGAATTCGATCACACTTTAATTACTATCGATTTTCACACGGCAACGTTTAACATATAGGTATAACTGTTTCGTACGAGTCTGTCACCCGTGTATTTAAATAAATTAAACACCTTCTAGTTCCTTCCATACTTCCCCTTTGGTAATTTTCCATGGGTACTTTTCAGCTGAATTCCATGGAGGGGAAATTTTCGATATCGAAACTTGAACTGCCAATATCATTTTGCTTTCAGCTGACTGGAATAACAGTTGGGTGCGTTCGTTTAGTGAATCGAGTAGGTGTGTTCGTAAGGTGAATCGATGGGTGCATTCAGCGATTCCTGCATGTCATTTATTTTTTATCAACACATAACAATAATTATTGAGGGGTAAACGTGCGATTTGAGTTTGGTTTCACTACTGTTTTTTAACCTAATAATAAGTTAAAGTTAAGTTTACCACCACAGAAAAATGTGTTGCTAGATACTGTGCGCTGTCTAACCCTCTTTCGGTCCACATATGGGTAATTATCAAACATTGCTGCACGTCATACCTTTCGGTCCTTAATATCTAGGGAAGTCGTGAATAGGCCTGTGAATAATACGTTTAGCAACACTGTTTTGTGTAATTGTTTCCATGAAAATTGCAATTTTGTGAATCGCAACTTTCTGTCCCACATTATAATTATAGTCTAAGAGCTGGTGAAAAATTTTGGTAGTCATTTGAACAACAAAATCACGTACCTTGATGTGTTGACCTTAACGCGATACTGCGAGAAATGGTGTTCTGCCGGATCGCAGGCGGTCCCTTGGGTGCGGTACGCGGTCCAGAAGCGGTAAAAAAAATCGAAATTATCCTCATTTGACTCATCTTGAATTTTTGTGTATAGCACCTAGCGGCAAATCTATGAAATTTCCTACAATTGGCAGATTATTAGGGTGGGCCCTAATGCGTGGCAGAACGCCCCCAAAGTACAAAAAAAATTGTTTTTTGTACTTATTTGAACAGAATTGAAATTTATATACATGCTTCGTCACATCATGTGTAACTTATGTGTGCAATGGCAGAACGTAATTCCGGTCCTAAGTCCTTGGCAGAAGATGCTTAAGATACCCGACCTGTACATGTCTTTCAGCAAGAAACCGGTGTATAAATAACTTTTTTTTGCAAAAAATATACGTTCTATCAATTTCAAAAGGATGTTAAAAGAAAGCTGATTATCAGGACTATTATATCTGCAATTTTCATGGTTTTAGAACATGTACTTTATCTGATAACTTACTTCAGACCAAAAATAAATGAAAAGAGGTTAGGTCATTCACATTATAATAATATTAATATCTTGATGAGTATGCACTTAGTTTACATAATACGTATTCTACTGGAAACGCTTTAAATTTCACTTTAAGGCTATATTACACTATATTTAATTTTTCGTTAGGCATAGAAAGAGAAACTGTAGAAAAATGTTGGATATTGTATAACCATGTTTTTATTTTGTATACAGGGTATTTCCTTATTCGATGCAAATATCTTGGGATACGATATTTGGGTTTAATTAAAGAAATATATATCGTGTTACAGCATGTGTCTATCTCCAATTTTGATAGCATTTATTGGGAATTTAAGAAAACACCTACTTTGAGGTACCTTGACATATACTAACACAAATATATTCGCTAACACTAACAACAAACACTTAATTTAGGACTTTAATTTTAAAAGAAATAGTACTTCTTTTAACTGCATTAAAATAAAATTTATGGCTTTTATGAATTTCGAGATATTTGCCATTATTTCGAATCCTTTTTCCTTGCCCATGAAATTTTTTTGAGTTACAAGTCACTGTTTTGCAAAAATTAACCTAACAATACTTAACAAAAATTGCTGTAACAAGTTACCCGAAAAACCCAAAAATTTTACTTGGGAAATTTTGTTATTTTTTACTTGGGAAAAGTTGTAGCAAGTAATATTAAAAAAAAAATATTTTCACAAAGCCGCGCAGGTATAAGGTGGAAATATCATTTTTTGCCTACTTTAATAACCGCAGTTAACAACAAGAACGATTTCTTGGCTACGTATTCATTATTTACGTAGGTGTTTAGAGCATGCATTTTTATTAGACTACATGATAAAATCCTGATATATTTACCATTTTTCTTTTAAATCTCAAAAAGTCTGGGTTTGGACAACTGTTGGAAAATTTACCATAGGTATAAAACTGTAGTAAACGTAGTTAAATCCATCAGTTTGATTTTCGATGCCGAGGTTACACAATGGTTATTTAGATTTTTTTTGAAATTGCATATTTTACAAACGAAGAATACGCAGATATTATATACGTTTATGGGAGGTCTCTACGTTCAACGGGAATTCTAGTATAGCACGGCAAAGATACCGTTAGCTTTTGCCTAACCGAAGAAAACCTAATCCCCGCGTATTTAATTTAATCTCTGTGTCGATTTGTGGGCAGATGTTATTGGAAACAACTTAATCGGTCCCTTCAAACTGCCTCGCATACTAAATTATACAAACTATCTTAACTTTTTGGGCAATGATTAAACAGATCCATTGGAGGATGTTCCGCTTGCTCAACAAGCTTTGTCATATTTTTAACACGATGGAAATTAAGAATTGGCTGGACGAAAAGGACGGTGGTCATTGGATAGGAATAAATGGAACAGTTCACTAGCCTGCAAGACCTCCTGACCTTACAATTATTGATTTTTGTGTATTATGCAGAATGAAAGAACCTGGTTAGTCTACCGAAATAATAACTTTAAATGCTTTAGGAGAGCGTTGGACAATTCCAAGCCTTGTCACAAATGAGGCAGCAGCTAGCAGTCTCAATTGACAGCGCAATCCAAAAACGGGCTATAGCATGCATACAAAATGGAGGAGACACTTTAAGCACCTTTTTTGTGTTTAATTCACTTAATACAAATAGTGAGTAAGTGCTTCAGTGTGTACGCAGAAGTTATAGTCCGTAAAACGGGCCGTTGAACACCGCATCCTATCCCACATTGTAAAATGCTAATGGCGTTGTTATTTTTTGACATTTTATAAGTAGTGTAAACTTCGAAAAGGGGCGTTGTCCGAACGCCCCTATTTACAAACTATCAATAATTATAAGATATTTCCAAGTTACGCTTGAATGTACGTAAAAATGCAATTTTTTGGTTCAAATTCAATATTTTTGAAAAATCAACCTCTAAAAAATGGCGTGGCTAAAAACTTTATATAAACGAAATCTGGAATGAAGTCTCGTTTACCTAACCTGCTATTTTTTTTGTTTCATGTTTTTCTAAATTAGGCCCAAGGCCAGACGAAATTTTCCTGGAAAATTTCAGGTTTTTCTTCAATTCTGCCTCCAAATATGGGCGTGGTCCAAAGTCTTGTATAAAGAAAATTTAGAACTCAACGTTTTCTACAGAAAATATTAAGCGAAATTTTTTCAATTTGGCACAAAAATATTGAGTAAACTGCATTTGAGAAGTTACCCTAAAAATAGATGCGACGCCCACTGGAGGAGGTTTACCAAAAAAAATTTTTCTTTTTTGTGTTTTACATTCATTAGGAGATGCTAAACGTCATATTTCAGCTATTTAGAACGTCTCCCAGTTCTTAAATCTATGGAGGTAGTTGCACATTTAGACCGATTGTGGGCGTGTCTGTGGGCGGATTTGTTTGTTGTTAGTGTTAGCGAATATATTTGTGTTAGTATATGTCAAGGTACCTCAAAGTAGGTGTTTTCTTAAATTCCCAATAAATGCTATCAAAATTGGAGATAGGCACATACTGTAACACGATATATGTTTCTTTAATTAAACCCAAATATCGTATCCCAAGATATTTGCATCGAATAAGGAAATACCCTGTATACAAAATAAAAACATGGTTATACAATATCCAACATTTTTCTACAGTTTCTCTTTCTATGCCTAACGAAAAATTAAATATAGTGTAATATAGCCTTAAAGTGAAATTTAAAGCGTTTCAAGTAGAATACATATTATGTAAACTAAGTGCATACTCATCAAGATATTAATATTATTATAATGTGAATGACCTAACCTCTTTTCATTTATTTTTGGTCTGAAGTAAGTTATCAGATAAAGTACATGTTCTAAAAACATGAAAATTGCATATATAATAGTCCTGATAATCAGCTTTCTTTTAACATCCTTTTGAATCAACATCATTTGAATTAACATCCATTGATAGTACGTATATTTTTTGCAAAAAAAGTTATTTATACACCGGTTTCTTGCTGAAAGACATGTACAGGTCGGGTATCTTAAGCATCTTCTGCCAAGGACTTAGGACCGGAATTTCGTTCTGCCATTGCACATATAAGTTACACATGATGTGACGAAGCATGTATATAAATTTCAGTTCTTTTCAAATAAGTACAAAAAACAATTTTTTTTTGTACTTTGGGGGCGTTCTGCCACGCATTAGGGCCCACCCTGATGATCTGCCAACTGTAGGAAATTTCATAGAATTGCCGCTAGGTGCTATACACAAAAATTCAAGATGAGTCAAATGAGAATAATTTCGATTTTTTTTTACCGCTTTTGGACCGCGTACCGCACCCAAGGGACCGCCTGCGATCCGGCAGAACACCATTTCTCGCAGTATCGCGTATAGGTCAACACATCAAGGTACGTGATTTTGTTGTTCAAATGACTACCAAAATTTTTCACCATCTCTCCGACTATTATAAACTTGGTACAAATTTTGTGCGCAAACGAGGCGAAATATTTAGGCATGACCCTAGACGCAAAACTTAAGTGGAAGCCACACGTTAAAAAGAAACGCGATGAACTTGAAATCAAGCTACGAGAACTGAATTGGCTTATCGGACGTTTTTCGAAACTAAGCGTATATAACAAACTGCTATTGTATAAGCAAGTGCTAAAACCATCTTGGACGTACGGTATACAACTTTGGGGTTGTACCAAACCAAGCAACATATCTATTTTAGAAACTTTTCAAAATAAGACACTAAGAGCAATCGTAAATGCTCCATGGTATATAAGAAATAGCGATTTACATCGAGATCTAGGCATCGCAACCGTGACCGACGAAGTAAGAAACTTTGCTCGCAAACTTCACACTCGCCTTCACCGCCATTGCAACCACGAAATAATCCGAACTCTGGATCAGACAAATCTTGCACGCCGACTACAACGAACAAGACCGTTGGATCTAGCGTCGTAAGAGGAAACCGCACATAATGACGGTATTGCAGGTGCTTTCGTTGGAAGGTAGCCTGCCAAACGCGATTACTATACAGAAGCTTGAACTACTTGTTAAGGAAACTTAGTCGTAGTCTTACAAAGATTGGGAGGTTTTTTAGTGAGTAAGAATCTCACACTACTATGAGCACGCGCGTTCGATTCTCATAGTGCCTATGAAGGTTTTTACCTACCCACGAAAAAAAAAAAAAAAAAAAATGTCCAAAAAGATAGGGCCTAGAATATTTCGTTGCCCAAACTATGGCTAAGCGTTCTACTTGCATAGCAAATTGGTTTGTCGCTTCCAATTGGACCTTGGGAGAGTATAGCACCAATTTCGTAGTTGCTAGCATCAGTAGTTAAAACAAAGGGTTTTGAAAAGTCGGGGTACTGTAAAATAGGATCGTTTGATAAAATGTCTTTGCATGTGTTAAAGGTTTTTATGTAGTTTTCATCTATAACAACGGTACTTCCTTTTTTAAGGCATTCGGTAAGTGGTTTGACTAGTTTTGCAAAATTGTTAATGAATTTTCGATAGTATCCAAGCAGTCCTAAATGATTTTATTTCAAATATTTATGATTTTATTTTATAGATTTTAATTATCTGAGTTCGGTTTAATACCATCGGTTGAGACGATATGTCCAAAGAAAGCAATCTCTTTATGAAGGAACTCGGATTTATCCAATTGGATTTTTAAATTGAAGGAACGTAATTTCTGGAAAACTTTTTTAAGATTTTCGATGTGCTCTTGGAGGGATGTGGAAAATATGATGATCTCATCTAGGTAAACTAGACATATCTTTCCAATTAAGTCTTTAAGAATGTTTTCCATCACTCGCTGAAATGTAGATGGAGCGTTTTTAAGGCCAAAGGGCATTCTTAAGTATTCACAATGACATCCTTCTACCGTAAAGGCAGTTTTTTGAATATCTTTGGGATCCATCCATCCAATACATGCATTTTCCGAGTTTGTCAAGTATTTAATTATATTAGGAAGCGGGTATCTGTCTGCAATAGTTTTATCATTTAGTTTTTGTAGGAAACTACATTTTTCATTTTGTTAATCCTGGGGAAAACAAAAAAAAAATAAACAAAAGAAGAATTTCTCCTACGCTATCAACACTATCCTGTTTTGCATTTCCCCAATGCACCAAGCTATCCGGCCAATAAGATGCTGCAACGTGGCTTAACATGGGTCACCTAGCTGCATCGGACGATCTACAAAACCGCTCTCCTTAAGCGGTTTCGTAAGCCAACCAAGATGTAGAGCCGAGAGTAGCTGAGCTGCAGCTTCAGTCGGTGCTTGGGTTGTGGACTATCAAGTCCACTAATTGTGCGGGTGCTAAAGCCCCTAACAGTCGTGTGCGGGGCAAAATAATTGAATTTTTTTGTACAGTCGCGAAACTTGTTTTTTGAATTATATAAAACTCGAAAGTTATATTATTTCGCGAATTTTTAAAGTCAAAGTTTAAGCTTTTTTTCATACCGTCGAAGTTAATAACGTCTAGAGAATTTTCCAAAAAATAAATAAAAAAACACAAAGTATTACACGTGATTCTGCAGACCGTACATAGATAGGAAAAAGCATTACACTACCCCCTTCGCCTAAAGAAAAAAAAAAAAAACAAAATTTGCACAAATAAAGACAAAAAAACGAGGAAAAAAAAGAAATAGTTTGTGCCCAAAACTCTGTAAAAGGAAAAAAGAAAAAAAAACACAAAATGGCACAAGTTCCTATATAAAGAAAAAGATTGCCCAAAGCCCTAAATAAATAACAAGTACTATACCCAAAAAACATAAAGAGACAGACACATAAAAAACAATATAGTGGATAAATTATAATAGTGTTGGTGCCCTCAAATTCCATCCACGCCGAAAAAAAAACACCACGTTATCATCGAGAACGAGAGACCAGTTTCCAAACCAACATAGTACCTCCACCCAATATCCCGTCAGCGAAAGCTTGATTGTGACGTCACCGAAGCCCCACCGTCGAGAAACCCTGGAACCCTGCAAATTCACCATTCACCCCACGGCAAATTCACCATACGGACATTCGACCATACCACAGCAGTGAATGTGTTTAATCCTCTCCCTATCAAATCCTCTCCCAAGTTCCTATCACTACATTTGCTTAAAACATACCTTAGATATTAAATACTAAATAAATTAAACAAAAAAAAAAGAAAAGACCAACTTGATTAAATTTCTAAAAAAAAAAAAAAAAATGCCTAAGATTCATATCCAAATAAGAAAAAGAAGAAATAACAGATAGTTTTATTTTCATTTCAAATTTCAATGTAGTTCAATCCACCTGCCTAACTACTAAATACAGAAAAAAAACATCAAGAAACATAACCAACGGCCCAAGATACTGTGCACAGGATCGCCGGGGAGTTTACGTAAATAACTCTCGTATAAAGGGTGAGTGAGTTTTGGTTTCATTATATTTAAATTTGAATCCACCTTAAAACTATCTTTATGTATCTTTATGTATCTTTATTCCTGTATCGAAGTATTTTTACGGATCGCCTTGGTTTTGGATTTATTTAAAGAAAAAAAATTGTAGTTAAGTAATCCTACCCCTATTCGGATATCCCCTTTCCTGCTCCTGGTCCATATACGTAAACTAGATTCCAGAAAAAGAAATAAAGAGTCTAAGAGTAGCATATATATAAAAAAAAACAATTAAATGAAAAATAAAGCGCAAGTTTTTGAGTGCTGCCACCTTTTTTTAGTTTAAACACTTTTTTTTGGCTTATAACATGCCCAGATTTTCCTTGCGGAATTTTTTTTTTGTTTGTATGGAATTAATAACTTTAAATCAGTAATTTTATTATTTTTTTTTGTAATTGGTTATTATTATTTTTTTTTTGTTCATTTTTTTTTTGGTTGCTCATAAGATTTTTTTTTATTTAATTCGTATTCCGGACAGTTGATTAACCAATTAGAGTTCTCAATTTCAAGAAATAGATTTTTAATTTGTTGCTATCTATTGCGCCATTTGGTTATGTATAATTATTTTTTTTTCTTGTTCATAATAAAATAATTTTTTTATGCAATATCTATCTGTTTCCCTGGCATCAACAGAGATGTCGTGTATTGCGAATTTATTAAGATCTTGCTTCTGAAAAGGAGAAGATGAGGCGTTAGTCCCATTGTTTCTATGATGTGAGGTGCTGAAGCGAGAAGCTGCTAGAGGGAAGATGAGGTCGGAAGTCAAGGACGATTGGCGTTCTTTTGGTTTACTTTTTGTTTCAGCGTGTTTTAGGGGTTGCTACTGAATTGGAGTGGGATAGCAACCATGGAGCATTATGGCTTAAGCCTAATGCTAAGGGAGGGTCACACTCTGGGAGCCCTACCACCTAAGCTCCCCAACTTAAGCGCGTGTCGGGATTCGGAATAAAACGGTAAGACCTTTCGAACATTCGGGTTCCTCCTAATTTTTTTTAATAATTTTTTTTTGCTCCTCTGAGAGCCTGTCGAACAACACCCCCTCGACTCTAGTTGTTTGGATATAATATCAGGTCTGAAACAAAGTAACAACATCCGAGATCCTTTAGCAAGATCCCCCCCGTTCCGGCGAGCTAGTCCGCACAAAAAGCAAGCAGGCCTACAGCTATCCAGAAACCGGACGCCCCTCCATATCAGAACTTGTTGTTTTTTTTTTTTCGCTGTCCGATAAGTCTGAGTTATTTCCTGACTTATGTCTGAAGCTGCGAGTACACACAACTTTTTTGTTTTGCCTCGAGGGTAACCTTACGTCCAGAATTCGGAGAGACATCTTTTTTTCTCGTTGCGTAGGTCACCTCAGGCTATATTAACATGAGAGTGTACCTTAATCGTGTAAGCCAAAAAAGATTAAGTCCGGTAGATTGTGTAAGACACTGATCTACGCTTGTAGCTTAATTTTCTTTGTGTGGTCCTTATGGTATTTGGAAAGCTGTTTGAAAACCTCTCAAAAGCACATTAACTTCGTGAAATGAATTAACCTCAGTTGTTATAAATCTCGATCTTAGTAAAATCTTAATTCAGTCCGATAGGTCAGAGTTTAAACTCAGACTTATGCCGCTGCTGATATTATAGATTTGAAAGAGTTTAATCAGTTTCCATCTCGCTTATGAACTAACTTGACATATCTTGTATGCGCTTAAAAATTTTTCTATTAATATTTTCTTTTGTTATGTATATTCCGCTACAAAATCTCCTTCAGTATCCTCACATCAGAAAAATTATGAAAAGAAAAAAAAACAGCTTAAACCATTTTTTCCTATACTGTGCTTTACCCCTGCAAGGTCGGGGTTAGAATAGCCTTGAGGTAAGGTATGCCTGTCGTAAGAGCCGACTAAAATCCACGGGAAGAAATATTCTTTAATGTTTCAACGGATGCTGTCGATGCTGCTCCATTTGGGGCAACTTTTGGCAGTAAGGTTTTAACTTATAGATGAATCTGAAGGTTAAATTAAAATCCAGAAGCGTCTGTCACACATTGTGCGGCTCACTGGTCGGCGTCTGTCTCCAAAGGGGCGGCTGTATTTAAAAATGAAAACAGAATTGACTTACCTATTTCTCATAAAAACGACAAGTTAAAAAAAAATGGCAATGAACAAAACGAAAGATTTGATTACCCCAGGTGGCAGCCCAGCTATGCTGGAAAATCCACCCTCTTCGGAGGCAGGCTCTACGGATTCTGGGGAGAGCCTTTTATTGCTTATAAATCCTTTTGAGAAAAGGACAAAACTAAATCGATCACCACAACCTAGATTGAACATATCCGGAAAAAGCAGTCCACCGGTAAACCAGGACTCTGTGAAAATTAAGAGCTTAGAAAAGGAGAATAATGAACTCCGAGCTAAGCTTACTGAAATGGAGCGACTCTTCCAAGATCTAAAAATGGAAGTTGACTCTCTGCGAAAAGAAAACGAGGATATTAAAAATACTCGTTTAACGAAAGACTGTGAGGTAACGAAAGAGTGTGTAACACCGAACCGACCAGCAGTCGAATACTTCACGGACGAGGACGAACTTGCACTTGAGACCGATTCAGTCTTAAGGAAAAGGTCTAGCAAGAAGCGAAAGGCGAATTCCTCTCCCAAAGTAATACAAAAAGAAGATAAGCCCTCTGGCTCAAACAAGGCTAAACCAGAAGCGAAAATTCGTCCACCTCCCGCAATAAACATCGTCGGGATAGCAGACTTTGGGAGATTGCGCAACCTTCTTGCAAACACGGTGAGAACAGAAAACTATAAGCTTACCTCGCACCGAAATAACGTGTGGAAAGTAAATGTTGACAATGCCGATTCCTATCGCGCACTGTCTCTTAGACTGAATGCAGAAAGAATCGAGTGGTATACTTATCAAAATAAGTACGAAAAACCACTGCGAGTCATTGTCAGGGGACTCCACCCATCATGCACAAAAGAACACGTTGTAAAAGACGTAAAAAATAAAGGCATTAAAATTATTGATGCCGTCAATATCATTAAAAAGGAAAAGCAACGCACGGAAGGAGAAAGAGACACTGTGATCAGACGCGGCCTTCCAATTTTTATGCTCTCCTTTGAAAGAACTGAGAGCATAAACGATATTTATAAAATAAAAATGATACTTAACATCAGGGTTAAAATCGAACCCATGCGAAAGGGCAATAGACTGATACCACAGTGTAAGCGATGCCAAGAATTCAGGCACACAAGTGCCTACTGCCAAAAAGAACCACGTTGCGTGAAATGTGCCGGGAAACACCTGTCAACAGAGTGCAAAGTTGACATAAAGGCTCCAGCAGTTTGCGCCAATTGCCACGGAAACCACCCCGCGAACTATCGAGGATGCGAAGTAGCCATAGAGCTGCAAAAGGGACGAGAACCTCTTAAGGAAAATACTAGAGGTCAGAATCAAAGCCTAGGACGCCTAAAACCTGCTGAAACTCCTAAGTCAAAGACTCCAAAGACGCCAAAGACGATCAAAAGTGAAAGATTGGCAAAGGAGGCGTCGACAAAAGGCGTAAAAGCTCCACAAAAGAGCGGCGCCAGTTCAAGTGCAGCGGAGAAACCACCACTGGTCGGACCGAAATCATACGCACAGGTTGCGACAAACGAAAGCAAGACAAGATCGCCCACAACAGATGCAGTGTCTCAGATCCTCGCTGTAATCTTGGAGAAACTTGAGGATCAGACTAAAATCAACAAAGTTATATTTGACAAACTGAGCAAGCTCGAGTTTAAGCCTCGAAAAAATTACAAGAGAACATGAATATGAAACAGTTATTTAAAATACTATCATGGAATGCAAACGGCCTTCTGAATAAAATAGACGAACTAGAAGTATTTCTACGGAAAAACAATATTGATATTTGCATGATTACGGAAACTCACCTTAAAAACGGGTCTACACCCAAACTTAAAGGTTACAATGACTATCACGCACATCGCCCGTCGCAAAAATCGAGAGGAGGATCCTCCCTCTACATTAAGAACTGCATAAAGCACTTCAAGAACACAGAAGTTGAGCTAGACTCTATGCAGATCAGTTCAGTTTCTGTAAAAATTGACTGCTTAGATTATAACGTTGCATCTTGTTATTTCCCGCCAGGATATAGACTGGTGGAAGACGATCTTGATCGTATGTATGACTTCATTGGGTCCAATTTTATCATTGGGGGTGACTTTAACGCGAAGCACACTTTTTGGGGCTCACGATGCAATTCAACAAGAGGCAGATTACTGTACAAAAATAGTATGAAGCATGGGGTGGACTTTTTCTCCACGGGTAAGCCAACATATTGGCCAACCGATAGGAATAAAAAGCCTGACATTGTCGATTTTTTCATCGCAAAAGGGTACCCCATATACCTTACGCGAATTCGCCAGTCTTCCCTTAACTCAGGAGTTATCTTGAAGATGGGTGGAAGACTGGCGAAAATAGAAAGAGCTCCTAGATTAGCTAGCAAAAACATGAACTGGGACGCTTTCAGAAAGGACTGTAAGGAGGGTGTTGGCTTGAATGTGCCATTGAAAACTCCTTTCGAGTTAGAAACCGCAGTTGACAAATTCATTGAAGCAATTCAGAGCGCTGCTTGGAACAACAATTCGTCCCAAAAGAACGCAGTTAGCACCGACGGGCATGTACGTAAAACATATCCGCTCGAAATCGAAGAATTGATTCGTGAAAAGAGAAGAGCGCGTAGGAGATGGCAAGGCACGACAGACAAAACCCTATTGAACCACCTCTCTAACAAACTGAAAGGAATGTTGCAAGATCTTAAAAATCGTAAGACCACTGAATACCTTGAAGGCTTGTCGGCGGATAGGAGCTCAAACTACTCGCTGTGGAAAGCAGTTCAGTATATCAAGAAACCTATAATCCACTCGGCACCAATAAAAAAAGCTAACGGCGAATTGGCAAGAGAAGACAAAGAGAAAGCGAATTTGTTTGCTGAACATTTAGAAGAAACATTCAAGCCTTTCGACGGTCCGCCGTTGGCTGACG
Source organism: Neoascia interrupta (assembly GCA_947623515.1). Lineage (NCBI taxonomy): Eukaryota > Metazoa > Arthropoda > Insecta > Diptera > Syrphidae > Neoascia > Neoascia interrupta. The sequence continues at coordinate 109,355,857 of OX392463.1, read as the reverse complement.
TTCTAAACAACAACGGGGAACCTGATCCTGCTTTAGAATGAAAAAAGTTTCGTTAGTTGAACTCCGACAGACAATTAGCAAACTTAAAAATAATAAGGCCCCGGGTTACGACCTGATCACTGGCGAAATATTAAAAGAGCTACCAAAAAAGGCATTAGTCAAGCTACTTTATATGATAAACGCTTCTCTTAGACTTCTATACGTTCCAAGACAATGGAAAGTTGCTGAAGTCATTATGGTTCCTAAACCGGGGAAATGCGCAAATGATAAAAAATCTTATAGGCCCATATCGCTTCTGCCGATAATATCGAAAGTATTCGAGAAACTTCTGCTGAAGCGATTACAACCAATAATTGCAGAAAGACGCTTGATCCCGGATCATCAATTCGGTTTCAGACCTAACCATTCCACAATAGATCAAGTCTACAGAATAACGCATGAAATTGAAAAAGCCTTAGAAGGGAAAAAAATATGTTCAAGTGCTTTCCTCGACGTATCGCAAGCCTTCGACAGGGTATGGCACGAGGGCTTGAAATATAAGCTACGGCAAAACTTGCCGGAAGACATGTTTAAAATATTGGAAAATTATCTTGAAAGCAGACTCTTTCGTGTTAGGTGTAGTAGTGAATACTCGAGTTTCAAGCAAATTCGGGCTGGCGTACCCCAGGGAAGCGTCCTCGGTCCGACCCTGTTCCTGCTCTACACAAGAGACATACCTCTAGATGACGAGACAGTCGTGGCCACGTTTGCGGACGATACGGCCATCCTGGCAACAGGTGAATCAGTCGAGTCAACGAGAAACCTCCAACGAGCATTGGACAGAATTTGTGTCTGGACGAAGACTTGGCGAATCGCTCTTAACGAGAACAAGTCTACGCATGTGAATTTCACTTACAGAAGGGTTAACAATTTGCCTCTGTTCATAAATTCTGCACAAATACCTTATGCAAATAAAGCGAAGTATCTAGGGATGACACTGGACGCTAAAATAAGGTGGAAACCACACGTAAAGAAGAAGCGTGATGAGCTCGAGATTAGGCTCAGGGAAATGTATTAGCTTATTGGAAGATTTTCGAAATTAAGCACATATAACAAACTGCTCTTGTACAGGCAGGTGTTGAAGCCGTCCTGGACATACGGTATACAACTTTAGGGTTGTACCAAGCCGAGCAACATGTCCATGTTGCAGACTTTCCAAAACAAAACACTAAGAGCAATTGTGAATGCTCCATGGTATATAAGGAATAGCGATATTCACAGAGATTTAGGAATAGCTACCGTGGGCGAAGAAGTAACAAACTTCGCTCGAAAGCTAAATGCTCGCCTTCATGTTCATTGCAACAATGAAATGATCCGTACTCTAAACGAGACTCTTAACGATGTTAACAACGAGCGACGACTACAAAGAACAAGACCCTTCGATCTAGCGACGTAGGGTGAAGCCGCATGAATGAACGGCTTAGTAGGTGCATTCACTGGAAAGCAACCTATCCAATGCGATCAACACTATGGAAGCGTAAACTACTTGCTAAGTTAACTTAGTTGTAGTCAAGAATATTATGAGAGAGCGAAAATTTACTACTATGAAGTGCGTTCTGGCAGTTTCATAGTGTCTCTCATAAATGGGTGGTTTTTTAGCACGTGGAAATCGGGCATAACCAATATCGGCTACTTCGGTATTATGTACCTGCTATAGTGGGCGTATTGGTATCTTTGAAAGATTTTGGAGTTTTAGTCTCCGTCCATCCTAGTATTCAAAAAAAAAAAAAAAAATACTGTGCTTCGTAAGCCTATTGAAATTGTAATTTGTTTAAGGCCCTTAAGTAATAGAGAACTTCCATTCTTCGAAGTCTTTATTTTTTTTCAACATACTTTCGTGCGCAACAATTAACAGTTTTTCTGATCTAACATGTCCAGGCGAAATAATCCTCGCCTTCCTAAATTTCAATCGGAATATAACTTACGTCATTCAAAACAAGTACCGCGAAACAATTATTCCCTTTCTGGCAACATGTCCGTACTAGAAAGAAACCCCCTTGAGCCAATCGAGGAATCCAGACCCTCAGGATCCGGTTCTAGTACGAGATCTCAAATAGTTACAGCCCAAGTGCATAACTCTGCACCGGCGGACCATAATGTTGATGCCAACACTTCTCATGCATCCAGTGAAGGCGAACAATTTGAACAGTATGTCCACGATGTTGTGTCCGCAGCTGTAGGCCTACATCGCACAGAAAATCTCAGACTTATCCAAGACGCCCTCGACAAAAACCGCGTCGAATTGCGAAAGGAAATGACTTCGATTCTTCGTGAATCCCTTTCTGCTTTGACTCCAGCTGTGGCCCCAGAAGCAACGAATGTTCGCGGATTATACGCTTTCACAACCCCCGCAGTGGAGCCAGGGAACGAGTATGTGAACAGACCATCTCAGGTTAACCGTCTACCTACAGGTTCCCAACAACGAGCCGAAATACCTGAGCACCATCCGGTCTACCCCATAAATATGGCTCGTGGTTCCAAAGTGGACAATTTCCTTGCACAGTTGAGTCAAATGAATTTGAATGACCCTTCTCCTAGACTAAACATTCCCACTCAGACTTTTTCTCCATCAAATTCCTTCGGTAGATTCCCCAGTTACCATAAATGTCGAATCAAATTCGACAACAAACAGTTGACCGTTGATGACTTTTTGTTCCGCCTCGAAAGAGTAAAATAAAGCCACAACGTTAGTTGGAATGAAATCCTACTCAACTTTCACTATTTCGTGAGCGGACAAGTAGAAACATGGTACTGCATGTTCCTAAAGAGCCATCCATCAGCAACTTGGTCTACACTAAGACTTGCTCTTATCGAACAGTACCGCAGTCTCGAGACCGATTCCGAACTGTCGAGAAAAATGTCTGAGCGAAAACAATTAACCCATGAAAGCTTTGATGAGTTCTACTCATATTTGATCCAGACCAATTCCAGGTTACGGGCCCCGAAGCCGAACCGTGAACTCATCGAGCTCATCAAGCAAAACGTTCGTCGTCGAATCGGTGAGTTGCTTATCATCTTCAATACGCCTAGTCTCTCGGAGATGGTTTACGTGTGTCGGACTGTCGAAAAATATCTCCAAGGATATGAGACTCAAAGCCCACTATTTCCAGCTCCACCTCGACCTCAAAATTGACAAAGGCGCAATGTCAGCGAGGTTGCTGTTCCTGTAGATGAGCCGCTTCCTGTAGAAACAGTTAACTTTCACCGTCGAGAGGGAACAAAACTTAACTGCTGGAACTGCAAAGTGGCTGGCCATGCATTCCATGATTGTCCTGATCCCAAATGCAAGTCCCAAATGCGAACAAGTCCCAAATTCGAACGCTGCCAGGGAAACTAATCGTTGAGCAACCCTCAATCCGGGGAGAGTTGTTCGAGCCGAAGGAACCCGGAACACCACTAGAATCGACACAAAAACAAATCACACTACTAAAACGTCCGTACCCTTCTCATAAATCTCATACATCCAATGAAAATCTTTTACCTGTGCAAGATCCTGTACCAGAAAATGGTAGAAAAACTTTGCACGAACGTCAAGTAGCCTATTATCAAGCACGCAACAGAATTTTTGGGACTAGTCCTCCCTCACCTAAAATAGTTAAATTGAGACAAAAATTTAACAAGAAAAAATGCCTTTACGGGTCTATTGCGGCCACCACCTTACGCAATCTTAACGAAGACCAACGCCCATATGTGAACGGGCGTTGGTCTTCGTTAAGATTTTTCGGCACAGAATGGCGTGGCCTACTTGATAGTGGCGCTTGTATCAGCTGTTTAGGCAACGGATGCATAGAATTTTTGAAGGAGAACAACGTTCCCTTTCAAACTTTCTCTGCTTCAGTTTTAACAGCTGATGGTCAAGGTCAGCCTAAAGTGGGTAAGGTGATGGCAGAAATTTCGTATAAAGGCCAGAAGGCTAGCATCGAATTGTTTGTCGTTCCATCGCTAAAGCAAAAACTTTACCTTGGTATCGATTTTTGGAAAACCTTTCGATTAGCGCCTGATATAATTGCGAATTTATCCTTACCACCTTCTCGTGAAACTGCAAAACGTTCAGCCGAATTTCTCACTAAAGCTCACCTCCTATCATCAGAGCAATCGGACAAACTGCAGGCCGTTGTCAACCAATTTCCTTCTTTTTCCACACTTGGGCTCGGGAAGACATCGCTGATGGAGCATGTCATCGACACCGGGGACGCGACGCCAATCAAACAGCGTCACTATCCCATATCACCGGCGGTTCAAGCCTTGATGTATGCGGAATTGGACCGCGTGCTTTAGCTTGGGGTCATAGAAGAGATTTCCAGTGCATGGAGTTCGCCAGTAGTACTGGTGCGAAAACCGGGAAAAAATCGCCTCTGCCTGGGCTCTCGGAAATTGAACTCGGTTACCAAGAAGTTTGCTTATCCGATTGCGCAAATTGAGGCTCTGCTGGGAAGACTTTCAGATACGCGCTACATTTCTAGTGCGGATCTGAAAGGTGCTTTTTGGCAAATACCGCTGGCGAAAGGATCACGGGAGAAGACTGCTTTTACCGTCCCCGGAAGGCCGCTTTATCAATTTAAAGTGATGCCCTTCGGTCTTTGTAATGCTCCTCAGTCGCTGTCCATGTTGATGGATAGGGTGATACCTCACGAATTGAGAGTGCAGGTTTTCGTGTACCTAGATGATTTGCTGGTTATATCTAGATCATTTGAGGAGCACTTAAAAATTTTGTCGGTAATTGCCCAAAGGTTGCGAGGTGCTGGCTTGACAATCAACGTTGGGAAGTCCAGGTTTTGTTACAAAGAGTTGCAATATTTAGGGTATGTGGTATCTAAGGGTTGTCTCAAAACTGACCAATCTAAAATTAATGATTAATTTTACTATTAATGACATTCCTGTACCGAACACCCCTCGCCAAGTGAGAAGATTTCTCGGCATGGCAGGGTGGTACAGGAGGTTTGTTAAAGATTTTTCTTCTCTAGCAGCTCCTATAACAGACACTCTTAAAAAAGGGGTGAAATTTTGTTTTAGTGTAGAAGCTCTAGAGCCCTTTGATTCGATCAAGGCTACCTTAACATCAGCCCCAGTTCTTGTAAACCCTGATTTTAGCAAGGAGTTTGTTATCCTGTGTGATGCGTCAGCTACCGGGATAGGTTGCATGTTATGCCAAGAGGACACAGAAGGAACTGAGCGTCCCATATATTACTTTTACTTTTTTACAAAAATTGAATTTTGCTCAGCGCAACTACACAGTCACGGAAAGAGAATGCTTGGCAGCTGTGAAGGGAATTCAGAAGTTCCGTCCATATGTGGAAGGCCACAAATTTAAGGTGATCACCGACCATGCGAGCTTAAAGTGGTTGATGAGCCTTAGAGACCCGACTGGAAGGTTAGCGCGCTGGAGTCTCAAGCTACAAGGATTGACTTTTGACATCGAGCACCGGAAAGGCTCTCTTCACGTTGTACCGGATGATCTTTCACGGAAGCATGAGGTAGACGCGTTGGAGTCTAAGGAGCTGATGTCAAAGGATCCTCCCGATGTTCTGCACATTGATTTGACGGATCCTAGTTTTGACTGTGAAGAATACCGACGAATCAAGCAACACATCGAAGAGCACAAAGACAAGCTACCGGACCTACAAGTCTCAAATAATTTTGTGTATAAGCGGGTCCACTATAGCACAGGGAATCCGATCTAAGAGAATTTGGCGTGGAAGCTATGGATTCTAAGCGCGTTGACCAGCCGTCTGATTCCTCTGGCTCATTGTCCACCAAGAGCCTCGCATGGTGGTATTGCAAAGACCATCTATCGCCTTCGCCAACAATTTTTCTGGCCAAACATGGCTGCACAAGTAACGACACCTTGAGATCTGAAATGGGGAAAGCGTTTGTAGTTGACCGCCCGTTCCAACACACCTATATCGATTTTTTATGTCCTTATCCGCGATCAAGAAGTGGACACACTCATATAGTGATTATTTTGGAACAGCTCCCAAAATTTGTTCTGTTAAAGCCTCTTAAAAGAGCCACATCCGAAGTAGTGCTAAGAACCTTAAAAGAAGAAATAGTTCTTTTTGTTTGGAGTCCCGGAAAGCATATTGTCTGACAATGCTTCTCAATTTATTAGCCATGACTTTGCCAAAGTGATTGATGTTTTCGGAATCAAACATTATAGAACGGCCATTTACTCACCGCAGGCAAATGCTAGTGAGAGAGTTAATCGATCAATTCTAGCGGCTATTCGAGCATACATTGATCCCAGGCAATATAACTGGGATGCCAACCTGTCTTCAATCGGATGCGCGCTTAGAACGACGATTCATTCTGCAATCGGTATGTCCCCATACGAAGCCCTCTTTGGCCAAAGAATGGTGGAACATGGGCAAGATTATCAGCTTTTGAAGACATTGGATTGTCTGAATAACTCGGAGATGAACTGGATCTCAAAGCCGACTAAAATGAATATTATCCATGCTTATCTAAAGGATTCATTGACCAAAGCTCATGAGTCCTACGAAAAGACATATAATCTACGAAGTAGAATTATCAGTTATTCTGTGGGTGATAAGGTGTATAGGAGAAATTTTCTCTTGAGTGATGCTGCAAAACATTTTAATGCGAAGTTATGCCCAAAGTTTCTAAGAGTGACAGTTCGTCGACTGGTTGGCAACCATCTATATGAGGTAAGAGATGAAAAGGGCAACATAACGATAGGTTTAGGCTCAAAGGACCTGAAACGGTGATTGATGATATATTTCTTGCAAAGATTTCATTAGCCCGGCTAGTTCGGCCTGTGCATGAGACATAATTTTTCTTCACCTTCGTAAATAATTCATTTCCGTTTCTTTTCTTCTCCAAATCACTCGACAAACCTCGAGACTTTGAGAAGTTTAGAAGGAAACTACATTTTTCATTTTGTAGTTTCCTGGGGAAAACAAAAAAAAAATAAACAAAAGAAGAATTTCCCCTACGCTATCAACACTTCCTGTATAGTACAAGACCCATGTTGCGGGTTTAGCAATTTTTTTTTTTGAGCCGATTCCTCTCCGTTTTTTTTTTTTGCTATCTTGCATTTCCCCAATACACCAGCTATCCGGCCAATAAGATGCTGCAACGTGGCTTAACATGGGTCACCAGCTGCATCGGACAATCTACAAAACCGCTCTCCTTAAGCGGTTTCGTAAGCTAACCAAGATGTAGAGCCGAGAGTAGCTGAGCTGCAGCTTCAGTCAGTGCTTGGGTTGTGGACTATCAAGTCCACTAATTGTGCGGGTGCTAAAACCCCTAACAGTCGTGTGCGGGAAATAATTGAATTTTTTTGTACAGTCGCGAAACTTGTTTTTTGAATTATATAAAACTCGAAAGTGATATCATTTCGCGAATTTTTAAAGTCAAAGTTTAAGCTTTCTTTTCATATCGTCGAAGTTAATACCGTCTAGCGAATTTACCAAAAAAAATAAAAAAAAACACAAAATATTACACGTGATTCTGCAGACCGTACATAGATAGGAAAAAGCATTACACGACCCCCTTAGCCTAAAGAAAAAAAAAAATAAAATTTGCACACATAAAGACAAAAAAACGAGGAAAAAAAAGAAATAGTTTGTGCCCAAAACTCTGTAAAAGGAAAAAAGAAAAAAAAAACACAAATTCCTATATAAAGAAAAAGATTGCCCAAAGCCCTAAATAAATAACAAAAACTATACCCAAAAAAAATAAAGAGACAGACACATAAAGAACAATATAGTGGATATATTATAATAGCGTTGGTGCCCTCAAACTCCATCCACGCCCGAAAAAAAACACCACGTTATCATCGAGAACTTCAGAGATCAGTTTCCAAACCAACATAGTACCTCCACCCAATATCCCGTCAGCGAAAACTTGATTGTGACGTCACCGAAGCCCCACCGTCGAGAAACCCTAGGGACGCAACGAGATCGTGTTCCACGGCAAATTCATCACACGAACATTCGACCATACCACAGCAGTGAATGTGTTTAATCCTCTCCCTATCAAATCCTCTCCCAAGTTCCTATCACTACATTTGCTTAAAACATACCTTAGATATTAAATACTAAATAAATTAAACAAAAAAAAAAGAAAAGACCAATTTGATTAAATTTCTAACAAAAAAAAAAAAAAAATACCTAAGATCCATATCCAAATAAGAAAAAAAAAAACAGATAGTTTTATTATCATTTCAAATTTCAATGTAGTTCAATCCACCTGCCTAACTACTAAATACAAAAAAAAACATCAAGAAACATCACCAACGGCCCAAGATACTGTGCACAGGATCGCCGGGGAGTTTACGTAAATAACTCTCGTATAAACGGTGAGTGAGTTTTGGTTTCATTATGTTTAAATTTGAATCCACCTTAAAACTATATTTATGTTAACAAATTAAAACAAACAAAAGTGAATTTCCTGTATCGAAGTATTTTAACGGATCGCCTTAATTTTGGATTTATTTAAAGAAAAAAAAAATTTAGTTAAGTAATCCTACCCCTATTCGGATATCCCCTTTCCCGCTCCTGGTCCATATACGTAAACTAGATTCCAGAAAACGAAATAAAGAGTCTAAGAGAAGCATATATATTTAAAAAAAAAAACAATTAAATGAAAAATAAAGTGCAAGTTTTTGAGTGCTGCCACCTTTTTTTAGTTTAAACACATTTTTTTTTGGCTTATAACATGCCTAGATTTTCCTTGCGGAATTTTTTCTTTGTTTGTATGGAATTAATAACTTTAAATCAGTAATTTTATAATTTTTTTTTTGTAATTGATTATTTTTTTTTGGTTGCTCATAAGATTTTTTTTATTTAATTTGTATTCCGGACAGTTGATTAACCAATAAGAGTTCTCAATTTCAAGAAATAGATTTTTAATTTGTTGCTATCTATTGCGCCATTTGGTTATGTATAATTATTACTTTTTTTTCTTGTTCATAATAAAATAATTTTTTTATGCAATATCTATCTGTTTTCCTGGCATCAACAGAGATGTCGTGTATTGCGAATTTGCGGAGCATTATGGCTTAAGCCTAATGCTAGGGGAGGGTCACACTCTGGGAGCCCTACCACCTAAGCTCCCCAACTTAAGCGCGTGTCGGGATTCGGAATAAAACGGAAAGACCTCTCGAACATTCGGGTTCCTCCTAATTTTTTTTAATAATTTTTTTTGCTCGTCTGAGAGCCTGTCGAACAACAACCCCTCGACTCTAGTTGTTTGGATATAATATCAGGCCTGAAACAACGTAACAACGTCCGAGTTCCTTTAGCAAGATCCCCTACGCTCCGGCGAGCTCGTCCGCACAAAAAGCAAGCAGGCCTACAGCTATCCAGGAACCGGACGCCCCTCCATAGCTCCCGCCCAGACGGGCTAGGGAATCCTGTAGTCCTTAGTCCTAAGGGTGGGTTACAGGCTAAAGAGGCGGTGGTCAGATGGCCAAAACGTTAAATTTTCTATAATCGATTACAAGTCTCCATTTTTGTTTGCCGCTTGAATCAGATTTTTTGGGAACAACCCAAACGGGCGAGCTCCAAGGAGAGCAACTTGGACGGATAATATTTTGATTGGGGATTTTTTGTTATTTGGCCTCGTACTTCTTCCTAACGGACATACGGATATCGGTAAGATTTAGTGTAAATGGGTATATCGTCCGTTGTCGAGATTTTGTGTTTTATTTAATTGGTCAAACTTAATGACTAGTCAGCTTTAAAGAAAATATCTTCGAATTGTTTACTCACTTTTAAGAGAGATTTTGTTTCTTCGGAATTAAGATGTCCGGTACGAATTAAACTTTTTATGTCTATGGATGCTTCCGTTGAGGAAATTGGTTCAATATTGAAGTTGTTTATTTCGATATATTGTGGAGAAAAATACGGCTTAACCTTTAAAGGCTGTTCTAAGAATAGTATTTTTTCGCTGTTGGAATCGTTGTTTACTTCTACGAAACTAAACCAGTTATATGCTGAATATGTTTACTCACTTTTAAGAGAGATTTTGTTTCTTCGGAATTAAGATGTCCGGTACGAATTAAACTTTTTATGTCTATGGATGCTTCCGTTGAGGAAATTGGTTCAATATTGAAGTTGTTTATTTCGATATATTGTGGAGAAAAATACGGCTTAACCTTTAAAGGCTGTTCTAAGAATAGTATTTTTTCGCTGTTGGAATCGTTGTTTACTTCTACGAAACTAAACCAGTTATATGCTGAATATATGCCTTCGGAAATTTTTAAATCTGGAATAAGTTCAGTGGTTGTTAAGAAGAAATCGCCGTTGCAAAGATCTACAGGTAATTGGACAATAGTTTTAGAGTTTGCAGGAATGATATATTTACCAGAGTTTAAGTTTGGGTTAAATTTTAGCGGAACAACGGCATTTTTAGTTATTAAAATCTTATCAGCTAGATCAACTTTTGCATTTAATTGTGTTTAACAGCCAAGTCCCAAAAGACCGTCAAAATAGTTGTGAAATTTAAATAAAATAAATTGGAGGTGTCCAGGGGATTTAAATTCTATAAATGTGGGGATGTTGACTATCTGATTTAGTGGAATTTTTTCATAATCGTAGATATTGTAACTTGTTCACAAGTTTCTCGATTTTTTGGGTTGACGAATATGGGATTAATAAAAGAGGAGGATGCACCAGTATCAATTAGAAATTTGAGTGGGGGTCCAAAAGGTGATGAAATTTCAATGTAGGGAAGTGTTAGTCCGTGGGTATTAACATCTACGTCTCCTGTGGATTCAGGGAGGCTGATTGAGGAAAATTTTAATTATCTAGATCAGCAAAAGTATCAATTAAACTTTGATATAGTTCATTCAAGTTTCCAGTATTCGGTTAAGGGGCCTGTTGCTGGTGTTCATATGCGTTCGGATTATAGTAGTGATCCAATGATTGCTGATATGCTCCATACTGTTGATTTCCTGGTGTTTAATTTATATTATGCACTTCCTCAGTATATCTAGGATTTCTAGGCTGGAAGCTTTGATTTGTCGTGTTTGTCATCCTTGTTCTGGCTGAGAGAATTTTTGAAATCCGCCCAAAGACACGCCCACAATCGGTTTAAATGTGCAACTACCTCCAGAGTTTTCAAAACTGTAAGACGTTCTAAAAGGCTGAAATTTGACATTTGGCATCTCCTAATGAATGTAATGCACAAAAAAGACAAATTGTATTGGTAAACCTCCTCTAGTGGGTGTGGCATCTATTTTAAGGGTAAATTTTCAAATGCATTGTACTCAATATTTTTGCTCGTTAAAAATTTGCTTGTTATTTGATGTAGAAAACGCTTAGTTCCACATTCTTCTTACCATTCCACATAGTTCTTTATACAAGACTTCGGGCCTTGCCCACATTTGGAGGCAGAATTAAAGAAAAACCTAAAATTTTCCAGAAAAACTTAATTTCGACTGGCATTGAGCCTAATTTAGGAAAGCATGAAACAAAAAAATTAGCCACGCCCCCTTTTGGGGATCGCTTTTTCAAAAATATTGAAATTGAACCTTGGAAATATTTAATTGTAACTTGGAAATATCTTATAATTAATAGTTTGTAATTAGGGGCGGTTGGACCACGCCCTCATTCAATGTTTACATTACTTATAAAATATCAAAAAAAAAACTATGCCATCAGCATTTTACAATGTGGTCCACAATACAGATCAGCATTTTACAATGTGGTTGCAATACGGTCCTCACTGGTTAACATATAACTATAATACAGGTTCTTACTTACGTGCGGGTCGATCATGACCACTATTCTACTTATAATATATACATCTTTTGAAAGTACAGTGTTTTGTTATAAGAGAGATAACTCTATACATAAAGTATGTTGTTAACAATGCGAGATAAATTTTTGTCTACAGGTAAGTATACCTATGTATTTACCTACATACATAAAATATTTGCTTCACTGCTAAGGTACTTTCACAGCCACTCAGCGAATCGACACTTAATTGGACATTGCTCTAAGGCAGGGGTTCCCAAACTATTTTGGGTAGGCGACCCCTTTTCCAAAATGAACTGAAACCTTCGACCCCCATGTCCAAATTACTTAAAATATCATATATCCAGTTTTTTCTATTGATACAAAATACTTACCAACTTAGAAAAAGTAGACAAAAACTAAGTAAATATCAAGTGTAATTAATAATTTATTAAAACAAATTAAGTAGAAGTACTTAAGTAGGTTATTACTTATTTTTAAAAAAACAACATTAAAAGCGTAAAAAAATAAGTGTGATGGATGAACCCGGTGACTGTCTACCAATCTAGCTAAATCCGGTTCAATATTGGTGAGTTGCAGCCTTAAATCTCCGCGTTCGTTGATTTTTATACGATTTCTTTGTTTTGTCAAAATGTTTGCAACCACACTGAAGCCTCTTTCGACTAGGTACGATGATGGAAATGCGATAAGGTATTTTTCAGTCACGTTCCACAATGCAGGACACTGTGTTACAATGTTGCGTTGCAACCAGAATTTCTGATAACCTTGGTTGAAATTCGGCTTGAGCTCCTCGTCTGCGCTGATGGTAATCAACTCTTCTTGGATTATCACATTGGCTTCTTCCATGGCTATGCTATTATACGGATTTATTATCCATTGAGGAACTTGTAGATTTAAGAGATCCTCGAACCTTTTAGTAAAGTCCTTGTGTAATTCATCCAAGTGATTGACATATGATAAAATAACGTCGTCCTGAAGCATTTCCGTTAATTTTGACAAATGCGGAAACTGTGAATACTCTTTTCTGCCTAAATTTTGTTTGTAAGGAATGAGTTTGCCCACAAAGGCCGATTTTATTGATTTAGTTTTAACCAAGTTGAGATCGTCACCCTGAAGCTGCAAATTAACTTTGTTGAACATGCCAAAGATATCAGTCAAGTAATAGATATCTGTTTTACAATTGTTCTAATTTTCTTTCAAATTCGGATATTTTTCTTCTAAAAACTCCAAAACAGATTCAAAAATAGCGCAAAATCTTGCTAGGCAAGAGCCTCTTGACAGCCAGCGAACTTCAGTGTGCAGTAATAACCGAGTGAATACTTCGTCGTTTTCCTCACATAACTGAGCAAATAACCGGGAGTTTAAAGAACTGCTTCGAATCTTGTTGACAGCATTTATTACATATTGTAAGGACTGGTGCAATCTAGGACTCAAATTTTTTGTTACTAAATGCTGTCTGTGAATCACGCAGTGAATTACCAGTACCCCAGGGATTTGTCGTTTTAAGAGGGCTATAAAACCACGATGACGACCAACCATAGATGGTGCGCCATCAGTCACAACAGAAACAATATTCTTCCATGGAATAGCTTTGTCGGTAAGAAAACGGTCCACGGCCTGAAAAATCGATTCTCCTCTTGTATCAGTTTCTAAATATATAGCAAAAAGAAGTTCTTGGCACATATTTTCGTCCTTGATATATCGAACATATCCTAACAACAGAGCCTCATTGCCCGGTAAAGTAGACTCGTCCAACTGGAGAGAGAATCTTTTGGTCTGAAGCAAACTGCATAGAATGTTTTCCACGTCACGACCCATTTCGTCTATTCGTCTCTGAACGGTGTTATTGCTCAAGGAAATTCTCTTAATAATGTCATGTGCGGGCTTGTGCAATACATTATTGAGAACCTCCGTAATGGCAGGTAAAATCAGCTGTTCTCCAATTGTGTGGGGTTTCCCCGACTTCGCTATAAGTAATGATATATTATAGGACGCTCGTAAGCCATCGTCGTCTTGAACAGATGATGACGCAAACATCGATTTTACGGATGGCCTTTTCTCCAGTGTTTCTTTGAGTGCTTTGGAGAAGGATAAAGGCTTACTTTTCTTGTCAGCATGTGCCCTAGATATGTGGTCCTCCATTTTTGAAGGCTTCATGGCATCATTACTGAAAACTCTTTCACACATAAGACACATCGGCAAGTGTTGATTTGAAAGAGATGGAACAAATCCAAACTTCAAGTAGTCCAAACTGTATTGCCTGCATTTTTTTTTGTGTCTGCCATTATAAAATTCGCACTAAACCTGCAAATTAAAAAAAAATAATTTGCAGGTTTAAGAAACTACTTAAGAAAACAATAACGAAACTGTCAAATTTGCACACGACCTTATTTTTATCACACCTAAGAACTGGATGTTTTTTTTAGGTGTGTTCACGAAATTTAAGGTACCAAAAAATTTTCCTAACGTTATTTCAAAGAATAATAAGAAAAATATGAAAATGTTTTTTAGGATTTACTTACCCTATCACTTTTTCACAAACTGCAGAAATGTATGTTTACGCTATAAACGCCTGTAGGTAGAAGGATTAATTACTTTTTTTTTCAATCACGTTTTTAAGTTCACTTTATTTAATTTCACTTTAACTGCAGAAATGTATGACTACGATATTAACGCTCGTAAGTAACTTAAAATTGTTTAAATTTTGTAAACTATAACTTATTTCAATTCACTTTATTTAGCTTTGTATTCACTTTTAATCTCATGAGATGACAAGACGCAAATGAGCTTTGCTACATCGTACATTCCTTATCGCGTCATGCAGACCTGAGTCGGGGTTTCCCCGATTAGCATCAGACACATATGGATGGGAACGGGATGGAATGGAATTATGGTGGTCACTTTTTGATATGTTTTGATTTTGGTTTGGCCTCATTGACTCGTAACTTGACTCGCATGCAAAAAATGAGTTCGAATGAGTGAAACAGTAGGATTTTCAACAAATATTATACATATACCTATGTATATTATAGCAAGTTGTGATACGTAACACAACTTCTGCAGTATCTAGAAAGTTTCAAATAAAACTTGTGTTAATTGATAGGGGGTCGACGTTTAGACCTCGTCGACCCCCACAATCAGTTTTCCTTTATGTCGACCCCTGGGAAACCGATTTCGACCCCAAGGGGTCGATACCGACCACTTTGGGAACCCATGCTCTAAGGAATTGCTTAAAACTTAATTTTGTCAAATAGAATCCTAACAAGAATCCTCAACTCTACTATTTGACTATCTTAAAATCCATCGTTTTCAAAAGCTTTGTGAAAATATTTGCAATTCGCATTGTAATTTGCACAAGGCGCTGCGAATTTGTTTTGAAATCAGCGAACTGCGAATAATCTTGACAGAATTTTGTGTAAATTGATTATGTTGTAGTGTCAAGTAATTGTTTTTGATTATTTGATCTATAAAAGATTTCCGTGCTGCGATTTTGATTTGGAAACAGTATTTTGGAGTAAAGTAATTTGGTCGCCAGTTCGCTGGTCGTAAGTTCGTCGACAAGCACGAAGAACCTCTACTCTCCTTAGTAGGTTACGCGACGCCAGCGCGAGAACAATGTCGGCATTTTTTCAAACGCATTTCCATAACTCATTTGTTCCGCTTGTAAAATATTTATGATATATTTCGAGTGCAATTTTAAGAAGGTATACCTACGCAAAAGATCTGTGTGCCTGTGCAAACAATCGCCCAAAACCAAAAAATGAATAATCACCCAAAAATGTTGGGCTATGTTCGTAATCAAGAATCGCCCATAAAAATCGAACAATCGCCGAGTTAGGTATAATCCCCTAAAACCGCAACATTAATAATCGCCCAAAATCCGTTTTGGGCAATAGTGCATTGAATTTTGGGCGATTATCCATTTTTTGGTTGGGGCGATTGTTAATAAAGAATTATTACCCAAAAAGTATAAAAAGAACAATTACAATTATTAAAAAAATGTTATCTTCCTTATGATACCATAAGAAGTCCTTTTTCCATTTTTGGACGGACCGCTTAACCCGGACGGACCCAGACCCACCTACCTATCTTACTTAGGTGCTTAATAGATTTGGTTATGTATCAATCGAGTCAATCACTCACCCAATCGACTTACACAATAGTACCTACGCACCTTGCCTACCTGGCAATTCAAATATAAAATATGTATAGTTAACCACCATTTACTTTCCCGAGTCATCGAATTATGAATATTGACATGAAACACATTACACAAATACCAAATTCTTCTTCAAATTCAGCCTGCAAAAAAATGAAATCTCCTAAAAGGAGTTAGGTAGATACATGCAAATACGAAGCAAGCAACAAAAAAACAATAAAGATCCAAACCACATTTCTCTTTCAAACGAACAAAACGAGGAAAGGGCATTTGCCAGCGCCACGGCTTCTGCGGGAACTTCATATTCGATTGTGCGTGTTTACAACGAATTTTATTTGCAAAAAATGCGAAAAAGGCACTTTAGAGGCTAAAGAAAAATCAAAAATTAATTTCTAAAACTGAGCTTGCCCCGTGGTCGGATTTGAAAAAAAGCGGCATTTTTCGTTTTAAAGCCTTATACATCAAGAAAAAAATTTGCCAAAAAATATCCAGTATACCACTAAAAGCATCTACCTTTAGCTACTTAAAAATAAATATTTTATTAAATTCGGTTTGGTATTTTGGAAGCAGTGCTTGCAAATGCATGGTAAAATTCCAAAAAAGGTCTACTTTTTGCACCTCAATTTACAATAGTTAAAACAAAAAATCCATTTTCTGCGACAACAGCTCCGAGGAAAAACATTTGAAAATTCAATAAATAAAGGGTGATTTTTTAGCTGGTTTGGTTTTGGCAACACTGGTTTTGACAGCTGATGTGTGTTTAGTACCTTGTGTCACTGTCAAACAGCCTCAGTTTGGTTTGCAATTTAACCATGGATCGTCTTACAAATGAACAACGCTTGCAAATTATTGAATTTTACTATCAAAATTCGTGCTCGGTTCGAAATGTTCATCGCGCGCTGCTTCCATTTTATGGTCGGCATTCTCGTGAACAGTTAATTTCACGTTTCGGGCCGGTCAATTGGCCGCCTAGATCGTGCGATTTGACACCATTAGACAAGCCCGCTTCGATTGACTCACTGGAAGCCAACATCCATGCATTCATTCGTGAGATACCGGCCGATATGTGTGAAAGAGTATGCCAAAATTGGACTCAGCGGATGGGCTACCTGAGACGCAGCCGCGGTCAACATTTGCATGAAATTATCTTTAAACATTAAATTGCAAGGTTCAAACTATCGATTCAAATAAATATTTCATTAATTTTTTCGAATTTTTTTTGTTTTTTTTTAAAAAAAAAGTTCTCAACCTCTTAAAAAGTCACCCGTTAGAATAAAAAAAAAAGTGAATTCTTAGTACTGCCCTGCGGTAGGATTTAGACTGTGCCTAAATAATACTAAAAAAACATTGTTTCTCCTACACTAAAAACTTTTATATTTACTTAAGTAAATTTTTAACAATGAGCATATCTGGGCACATTCAATACCAAAATAATGATTTTTATTAGAATAAATAATCTTTAAAAATGTGGAAGTTATCACTCAATTTAAAAGCACACCACCATAAATTTGTGCAGGGAACATACCCTTAAGACCTTATGATCTTATGATTAATTATCATATACCCCATGACCACGCATATGCGAAATCTAGAAATAGCTGCTGCAAGTACATTTTTTTCAATAACTTTTTGAAAATTTTGTTGTCATTATAGCCACACTGTTTTGTTATCGCCAATATATTCTTTAAAATGTCGATTGTCATTTGACAATCGAAAGCGTAGAATATTGGCTGCTTCCAATTATCCATAAACCTATACAAGATCCCCTATAAGCCTTTACAAGATATACAAGTCCCCTTCGGGTAGGGGTTAGAATATACCCGAGGTAAGGCATGCCTGTCGTAAGAGGCGACTAAAATCCACATTCCGTATGCCGAGCGCGTAGCGCATACAAACTATGCAATGGACAAAACAAAAGATATTATTTCTCCAGGTGGCAATCCAGTTTCACTGGCAAATCCACCCTCTTCGGAGGTAGGCTCTACGGATTCTGGGGAGAGCCATTTATTGCTTATAAATCCCTTTTTGAAAAAATCAAGGGTGCCTCGATCTCCACCAGCTGGATCGAAGGTCTCCGGGAAAGGAAGTCCGCCGGTTAATCAGGACTCAGCGAAAATTAAATGCTTTGAAGCGGAAAACAACGAACTCCGTGCTAAGCTTAATGAGTTGAAACGTCTCTACCATGAGCTTAAAAGTGAAGTAGATTCGTTACGTAAAAAAATGAAGGCTTAAGGAGCCCCCGTGGTACTATAGTATGCGAGGAAACGCCGAAACGTCAATGTGAATACCAGACGGACGAGGAAGAACTTGCACGCGAAACGAATCCGGTCTTTAGGAAAAGGCTTACCAAGAAACGAAAGGCCGGTTCTTCACCCGAAGTAGAAACCGTGCAGCAAACCGTGCAGAAGAAACACCAGTCGTATCAAACAAAGCGACAGGAATACCCCAAGAAAAAAACCGCCGACCACCTGCAATAACTGTCGTTGGGATCGCGGACTACGGAAAGTTGCGAAACATCCTTAAAAATACTCTTGTGACGAAATATAACTTAACATCACTTCGAAACAACGTATGGAAAGTTAACGTCGATGACTCTGATGCCTATCGGTCACTGTCACAAAAGTTTAATTTAGAGAAAATCCAATGGTTTACTTATGAAAATCACCTCGAAAAGCCGCTGCGGGTTATCGCGAGGGGACTACACCCATCCTGTACCAAGGACGAAATAATACAAGACGTTCAAGCCCAGGGCTTTAAAATTCTTGACGCCGTGAACATAATAAAGAAAGAGAAGCAACGTACGGACGAAGGCAAAGATTCCGCTGTTGTCCGACGCGGCCTGCAAATTTTTATGCTTTCTTTTGATAGAACTGAAAATATTAACGAAATCTACAAAATTAAATCAATCCTTAACATCAAGTTAAAAATCGAGCCCAAGCGGAAGGGCAACAGGCTAGTTCCCCAATGTAAGCGATGCCAAGGCGATGCGTAAAATGCGTCGGCGAACATCTCTCGACGGATTGCAATGTCAGCAGTCAGGCCCCTGCGGTTTGCGACAATTGCAGGGGAAGTCACCCAGCGAGCTACCGAGGTTGCGAAATTGCCATTGAGTTGCAAAAATGACATGAAGCTCCGAAGAAAAATAGTGAAAATAAGGGCCCAAGCCTAAAACCTCCTAAAGTAGATAAGCCAAAAACCCCTAAAGCGGCATATACACACGTCAAAATCTCATCAAGCATGCGAGAGTGTATTTGTAAATTTGCTTTGACGCAGCATATACACACATCAAGCATGAGGCTTCAAGCATTCAGTTTTACCTTACATTTTATTGTAAAAACACGTGCGGTTTCTTGTGTTCAGTTTTTTAGAAAATATGAGTGACACGGATAATTGCTGCCTTGCTGTGGGATTGGCTCTAGCGTTGAAAAAGAGAAATAAAAAGTTTCGGAAAAAACGAACGTGGATGAAAGAATGGCTGAAAAAACGAAAGCAGTTTACGCATGAAAATCTTCTTAATGAGCTGAAAATAAGTTCGCCGAATGATTTTAAAAATTTCGTCCGCATGAACGAGGAGACCTATAACCAACTTTTGGAAATGATCACACCCAAAATTATAAAAAAAGATACCCAAATGAGAGAAGCTATACCTGTCAGTCAACGTCTTTCAATCACTCTTCGTTTTCTGGCTACAGGTAATACGTTTGCGGACTTAAAATTCAGTGCTATCTATCTATCAGTGCTATTTCTGAACATTCTATTGGTCGTATTGTTATGGAAACTTGCGAAGCGATTGTCGAGGTTCAAAAATGATCAACTTAAAGTAAGTAAAACAATTCTTTTCAATCCATATTTTGTATTTAAATTATAGGTATGTACTTCACAAAAAAAAAAATTAAAAATTCAAAGTTATATAACTACATAGGTATACACTTATTAGGTATTTAAATTAAAGGTACTTCATAAAAAATTTAAATTAAAAGTTAAATTACTACATAGGTATACACTTATTAGGTATTTAAATCAAAGGCACTTCATAAAAAAATTAAATTAAAAATTAAAAGTTAAATTACTACATAGGTATTCACGAAAATCAAAATATAAAAAAAAAAATTATTTAAACGAAGAAAAATAGCGGGAAACTTCAGTGCCGCTATTTTGGGGGGAAAACGCCTCTGTCTGATCTGATGAGGAATTCCATGCATCAATCGATAATGATGTACTTCGAATGTGCCCATTTGCCCTTCAAACAGTATCTCGTTAATAAATCTTTCTGCGAAGATTCTTTGGATTTCATCCATTTTTTTTAATTTCAACGCCCATGTCTGGGCAACTCCATGGAATTCATCCCTCGGTTCTGTAAGCCGCTTAGCTGCTAGAGCTATCAGTTCATCACTTGAATCTTGGGTCTTTTTTCGTTTTCTTGGTGTTTCAATTTCAACTTCCTAAAAGAGATTAAAATTATATTTTTGTTAGAAATTTGTCTTTGAACTACATAGATAATTTCAATTCAATTAAGTAATTTGAAATACGTATTTTTTATTTTAACAGATGCCTACAACAAAAGAAGAGTGGAAAAATATTGCGGACGAGTTTGCTTTTCGTTGGAATTTCCCGAACTGTCTGGGAGCAATAGACGGAAAACATATTGCTATCAGAAAGCCTCCCGACTCGGGCTCGTTTTATTTTAATTATAAAAATTTTTTTAGCATTGTGCTTATGGCAGTCGTTAACGCGAATTACGAGTTCATTATGGTAGATGTAGGCGTCAACGGCATAATATCTGATGGAGGTGTTTTGGGACACACAAAATTTGGAAAAGCGTTTTCTGACAATGTCTTAAATTTGCCAGATCCTTGTCTGCTGCCCACAAGCAACAAAAAGCTACCATACGTTTTCGTTGGCGATGATGCATTTCAACTCTCTGACCATCTAATGAAACCGTATTCACAGACGGGGCTTACAAAACAACAAAGAATTTTCAACTACCGATTGAGCCGCTCCCGTCGAATAGTAGAGAATGCTTTCGGCATTTTGGTTTCAAGATTCGGAGTACTTCAAAGAACAATCGCACTTGCACCAGAAAAAGTTCAAACTATTGTACTTGCGTGTTGTTATCTTCACAATTTCTTGCGAGCAAAAGCTCCAAAGCAGTATTTTTCAACGGGCTCTGTAGATCAAGAGCTGTTGTGTAACGGTACTATAGTTCAAGGAGCGTGGAGAAGTGAATGCAGCTTAACTGATTTAGAAAAAATTAGCAGTCGAAATTCTACGAGTGCCTCAAAAATGATAAGAGACGAATATTGCGACTACTTTAACAATGAAGGTCAGGTTTCTTGGCAAAACAAATTTGTAAATGGTTAAGTATCTAATATTTATGAATTTGCAAAAAACATGCTTTGAATAAAATTAAAAAAAGAGCTCACCTGTGTTTCATTGTCGTCAAGTATGCTGCTTCTGGATGGGCAGGAACTCTCGTTATCACGCAAAAAATCCATTGCGTCGAAATAAAATAATGTCGGGTCATTTTCGTCGCCAATTCCCGATCCGCTTCTTTCAAGTTGCGAAATTCTCTTTAACTCCCGTCTGTAGTTTGTTCGTAGAGTATTTATTTTTTGCGTGACCTCTTTTTTGGTTGCCTCCGGGTGCTTTTCTTTATATTTTGCAAGGAGCGTTTCATACTGCACATTTTTTAAATTGCGGTTGCTGTACTCCTTTGATTTAATGTTCCATAACGCTGGGAGAGAACGATAAACCTCTAGAAACTCCAAAATAAAACTTTTTTCTTCCATATTTACACATATAAACCCGCACTGCTAAAAAAAATCCCGCGAAACTGACGTCTTTACGCTGGCGTCGCAAAAATCAGAATGAATGCTTGATCAAGCATTCAATCACGAATATACACTACGTCAAGCATTGACGCCTGATTGAAGAAAAATCAAAACGTTTTGATTTTGCTTCAAGCATGCACACAACGTATAGGTGTTTCATTTTCACTCATACACTCTCGCATGCTTGATGAGATTTTGACGTGTGTATATGCCGCTTAAGTAGACAAGGGGTAAGGGTTTGATTAAAGGCAAAATTCAAAATGCGCAAGAAAACGTCGCTGGTCCTAATTCCCACCGGAGTCAAAAGGGCGAATCCACACTTGTTGGTCCAAGATCGTACGCTCAAGTCGCGTCACGTGAAAGTAAGCCACAATCGGCCGCATCAGATTCGGTCTCTCAAATTCTAGGCATGATTTTAGAAAAGTTTGGGCAACAGGCGAAACTTAATCAAGTAATATTCAACAAATTGAGCGAGCTCGAGTTTAAACCTCGAAAAGCATTTAATAAAAAATCATGAATATGGGAAAGTCAATCAAAATAATTACATGGAATGCAAACGGCCTTTTGCAAAAAATTGACGAACTAGAAGTATTCCTACGGAAGAATAATGTAGATATATGCCTGATTTCGGAAACCCACTTTAAAAAGGGTTCAGCACGCAAAATAAAAGGTTACATTGACTATCACGCGCATCATCCTTCAGAAAATTCGAGAGGTGGATCCTCTCTCTTCATTAAAGACTGCATTAAGCACTCCAAAAACGAAGAAATAGAACTTGACTCTATGCAAATAACCTCAGTCTCAGTAAAATTAAGTCACATAAATTACAACATCGCGACGAGCTATTTTCCTCCGCAGTATCGGCTGGCAGATGAAGATCTTGCTCTGCTATTTGATTCACTTGGGTCAAACTTTATGATCGGCGGGGACTTTAACGCGAAAAATACTTTTTGGGGCTCACGGTGCAATTCAACAAGAGGCAGAGCCCTCTTTAAAGCAAGTACAAAACGCGGCGTAATCTTCTTATCGAAGGGAAAGCCAACATATTGGCCAACCGACAGAAATAAAATACCTGATCTCGTCGGCTACCTCGTTACCTTACGAACGTAGAAGAACGCTTTGATCTCTGTTCAGATCACTCGGCAGTTCTTTTGAAAATAGGCGGAAGCCTAGCGAAAAAGAATAGAGCGCCTAGATTAACTAACAACAACACCGACTGGGACGGCCTTAGAAAATACTGCAAAGAAAACATAGCTTTAAATGTACCGCTCAAAACGCCACTTGAAATAGAAGACGAATTAGATAAACTCGTGAGAGTTATTCAGAGCGCTGCGTGGAATAACACTTCTTTTCGGAGGTCCGAATTATCGAACAGCGGAACAATATATCCGCGAGAAATAGAAGAGCTAATATGCGAAAAGAGGAGAGCGCACAAGAGATGGCAACGTTCTCGAGCACCCCCGGATAAGACCATCTTGAACCACCTTTCTAACAAACTGAAGCACGAACTTCAAGATTTTAAAAGTCGCGAGACTACTGCTTACCTCGAAAGTTTGACTATAAAGGTTCGAACTACTCTCTTTGGAAAGCAGTCAAGTCCGTTAAGAAGCCTATAGCACACTCTGCGCCAATAAGAAAAGCCAACGGCGAATGGGCAAGGGAAGACAAAGAAAAAGCGGATTTATTTGCAGATTACCTAGAAGAAACATTCAAACCGTTTGACGGGGAACCGTTGGTCGAGGAGCTCAATCCTTATGCGGCACAAGATAATTATAGAATAAAAACCGTGTCATTGGCTGAACTTCGTCAAACGATAATTAATCTGAAAAACAACAAAGCCCCTGGCTACGACTTAATTACTAGCGAAATTCTAAAGGAGCTACCGAAAAAAGCTTTGGTCAAGCTACTTTATATCGTTAACGCTTCCATGAGAGTCTTATACGTTCCAAGGCAATGGAAAGTGGCCGAGGTCATAATGGTCCCGAAACCAGGAAAATGTCCAAACGAAATAAAGTCATACAGACCTATTTCGCTACTGCCGATAATATCTAAGGTATTCGAGAAATGTTGCTTAAAAGATTGCAACCAATCATTGAAGAAAGACGATTGATTCCGGATCACCAATTCGGATTTAGGAAAATGCATTCAACAATCGACCAGGTATATCGAATAACAAACGAAATCGAAAAAGCTCTGGAATCGAAAAAGATATGTACTAGCGCTTTTGTCGACGTATCGCAAGCCTTCGACAAGGTGTGGCACGAAGGCCTGAAGTACAAGTTAAGGCTTAGCTTAACTTGTACTTCAGGCCTTCGAAAAACTCTATAGAATCTTAGAGTCTTACCTTAAAGACAGAATCTTTCGCGTAAGGTACGAAAATGAGTACTCGGAATTCAAAGAGATAAATGCCGGTGTCCCGGAAGGAAGCGTTCTCGGCCCAATATTATTTTTGCTTTATACAAGAGACATTCCCCACGATGAGGGAACAATTTTAGCTACGTTCGCAGACGACACTGCTATTCTCGCTATTGATACGACAGTTGAATTATTAACAGGGAAACTCCAGCGCGTTTTAGACAAAATATGCGACTGGACGAAGAGCTGGCGAGTCGTCCTCAACGAGACTAAGTCAACGCATGTTAACTTTGCTTATAACAAGATTTTTTTTTTTTTTTTGAATACTAGGATGGACGGAGGCTAAAACTCCAAAATCTTTCAAAGATACCAATACGCCCTCTATAGCAGGTACATAATACCGAAGTAGCCGATATTGGTTATGCCCGATTTCCACGTGCTAAAAAACCACCCATTTATGAGAGACACTATGAAACTGCCAGAACGCACTTCATAGTAGTAAATTTTCGCTCTCTCATAATACTTCTTGACTACAACTAAGTTAACTTAACAAGTAGTCTACGCTTCCATAGTGTTAATCGCATTGTATAGGTTGCTTTCCAGTGAATGCACCTACTAAGCCGTTCATTCATGCGGCTTCACCCTACGTCGCTAGATCGAAGGGTCTTGTTTTTTGTAGTCGTCGCTCGTTGCTAACATCGTTAAGAGTCTCGTTTAGAGTACGGATCATTTCATTGTTGCAATGAACATTAAGGCGAGCATTTAGCTTTCGAGCGAAGTTTGTTACTTCTTCGCCCACGGTAGCTATTCCTTAATCTCTGTGAATATCGCTATTCCTAATATACCATGGAGCATTCACAATTGCTCTTAGTGTCTTGTTTTGGAAAGTCTGCAACATGGACATGTTGCTCGGCTTGGTACAACCCCAAAGTTGTATACCGTATGTCCAGGACGGCTTTAACACCTGCCTGTACAAGAGCAGTTTGTTATATGTGCTTAATTTCGAAAATCTTTCAATAAGCCAATACATTTCCCTGAGCCTAATCTCGAGCTCGTCACGCTTCTTCTTTACGTGTGGTTTCCACCTTAGTTTAGCGTCCAGTGTCATCCCTAGATACTTTGCTTCATTTGCATAAGGTATTTGTGCAGAATTTATGAACAGAGGCAAATTGTTAACCCTTCTGTAAGTGAAATTCACATGCGTAGACTTGTTTTCGTTAAGAGCGATTCGCCAAGTCTTCGTCCAGACACAAATTATGTCCAATGCTCGTTGGAGGTTTCTCGTTGATGACTCGACTGATTCACCTGTTGCCAGGATGGCCGTATCGTCCGCAAACGTGGCCACGACTGTCTCGTCATCTAGAGGTATGTCTCTTGTGTAGAGCAGGAACAGGGTCGGACCGAGGACGCTTCCCTGGGGTACGCCAGCCCGAATTTGCTTGAAACTAAGGTATTCACTACTACACCTAACACGAAAGAGTCTGCTTTCAAGATAATTTTCCAATATTTTAAACATGTCTTCCGGCAAGTTTTGTTGTAGCTTATATTTCAAGCCTTCGTGCCATAACTTGTCGAACGCTTGCGATACGTCGAGGAAAGCACTTGAACATATTTTTTTCCCTTCTAAGGCTTTTTCAATTTCATGCGTTATTCTGTAGACTTGATCTATTGTGGAATGGTTAGGTCTGAAACCGAATTGATGATCCGGGATCAAGCGTCTTTCTGCAATTATTGGTTGTAATCGCTTCAGCAGAAGTTTCTCGAATACTTTCGATATTATCGGCAGAAGCGATATGGGCCTATAAGATTTTTTATCATTTGCGCATTTCCCCGATTTTGGAACCATAATGACTTCAGCAACTTTCCATTGTCTTGGAACGTATAGAAGTCTAAGAGAAGCGTTTATCATATAAAGTAGCTTGACTAATGCCTTTTTTGGTAGCTCTTTTAATATTTCGCCAGTGATCAGGTCGTAACCCGGGGCCTTATTATTTTTAAGTTTGCTAATTGTCTGTCGGAGTTCAACTAACGAAACTTTTGTCATTCTAAAGCTATCAGGTTCCCCGTTGTTGTTTAGAACGTCAGCCAACGGCGGACCGTCGAAAGGCTTGAATGTTTCTTCTAAATGTTCAGCAAACAAATTCGCTTTCTCTTTGTCTTCTCTTGCCCATTCGCCGTTAGCTTTTTTTATTGCTGCCGAGTGGATTATAGGTTTCTTGATAGACTTAACTGCTTTCCAAAGCGAGTAGTTTGAGCTCCTATCCGCCGACAAGCCTTCAAGGTATTCAGTGGTCTCACGATTTTTAAGATCTTGCAACATTCCTTTCAGTTTGTTAGAGAGGTGGTTTAATAGGGTTTTGTCTGGGGGGCCCTCGTGCCTTGCCATCTCCTACGCGCTCTTTTTTTTCACGAATCAATTCTTCGATTTCAAGCGGATATGTTTTACGTACATGCCCGTCGGTGCTAACTGCGTTCTTTTGGGACGAATTGTTGTTCCAAGCAGCGCTCTGAATTGCTTCAATGAATTTGTCAACTGCGGTTTCTAACTCGAAAGGAGTTTTCAATGGCACATTCAAGCCAACACCCTCCTTACAGTCCTTTCTGAAAGCGTCCCAGTTCATGTTTTTGCTAGCTAATCTAGGAGCTCTTTCTATTTTCGCCAGTCTTCCACCCATCTTCAAGATAACTCCTGAGTGGTCTGAGCAAAGATCATAACACTCTTCAATTCGCGTAAGGTATATGGGGTACCCTTTAGCGATGAAAAAATCGACAAGGTCAGGTTTTTTATTCCTATCGGTTGGCCTATATGTTGGCTTACCCGTGGAGAAAAAGTCCACCCCACGCTTCATACTATTTTTGTACAGTAATCTGCCTCTTGTTGAATTGCGTCGTGAGCCCCAAAAAGTATGCTTCGCATTAAAGTCACCCCCGATGATAAAATTGGACCCAATGAAGTCATACATACGATCAAGATCGTCTTCCACCAGTCTATATCCTGGCGGGAAATAACAAGATGCAATGTTATAATCTAAGCAGTCAATTTTTACAGAAACTGAACTGATCTGCATAGAGTCTAGCTCAACTTCTGTGTTCTTAAAGTGCTTTATGCAGTTCTTAATGTAGAGGGAGGATCCTCCTCTCGAATTTTGCGAAGGGTGATGTGCGCGATAGTCATTGTAACCTTTAAGTTTGGGTGTAGACCCGTTTTTAAGGTGAGTTTCCGTAATCATGCAAATATCAATATTGTTTTTCCGTAGAAATACTTCTAGTTCGTCTATTTTATTCAGATGGCCGTTTGCATTCCATGTTAGTATTTTAAATAACTGTTTCATATTCATGTTCTCTTGTAATTTTTTCGAGGCTTAAACTCGAGCTTGCTCAGTTTGTCAAATATAACTTTGTTGATTTTAGTCTGATCCTCAAGTTTCTCCAAGATTACAGCGAGGATCTGAGACACTGCATCTGTTGTGGGCGATCTTGCCTTCTTTTCGTTTGCCGCAACCTGTGCGTATGATTTCGGTCCGACCAGTGGTGGTTTCTCCGCTGCACTTGAACTGGCGCCGCTCTTTTGTGGAGCTTTTACGCCTTTTGTCGACGCCTCCTTTGCCAATCTTTCACTTTTGATCGGCTTTGGCGTTTTTGGAGTCTTTGGCTTAGGAGTTTCAGCAGGTTTTGGGCGTCCTAGGCTTTGATTCTGACCCCTAGTATTTTCCTTAAGAGGTTCTCGTCCCTTTTGCAGCTCTATGGCTACTTCGCATCCTCGATAGCAATTGGCGCAAACTGCTGGAGCCTTTATGTCAACTTTACACTCTGTTGAGAGGTGTTTTCCGGCACATTTCACGCAACGTGGTTCTTTTTGGCAGTAGGCACTTGTGTGCCTGAATTCTTGGCATCGCTTACACTGTGGTATCAGTCTATTGCCCTTTCGCATGGGTTCGATTTTAACCCTGATGTTAAGTATAATTTTTATTTTATAAATATCGTTTATGCTCGCAGTTCTTTCAAAGGAGAGAATAAAAATTGGAAGGCCGCGTCTGATCACAGTGTCTCTTTCTCCTTCCGTGCGTTGCTTTTCCTTTTTAATGATATTGACGGCATCAATAATTTTAAGGCCTTTATTTTTTACGTCTTTTACAACGTCTTCTTTTGTGCATGGTGGGTGGAGCCCCCTTACAATGACTCGCAGTGGTTTTTCGTACTTATTTTAATAAGTATACCACTCGATTCTTTCTGCATTCAGTCTAAGAGACAGGGCGCGATAATAATCGGCGTTTTTAACATTTACTTTCCACACGTTATTTCGGTGCGAGGTAAGCTTATAGTTTTCTGTTCTCACCGTATTTGCAAGAAGGTTGCGCAATCTCCCGAAGCCTGCTATCCCGACGATGTTTATTGCGGGAGGTGGACGAATTTTCGCTTCTGGTTTAGCCTTGTTTGAGCCAGAGGGTTTTTCTTCTTTTTGTATTACTTCGGGAGAGGAATTCGCCTTTCGCTTCTTGCTAGACCTTTTCCTTAAGACTGAATCGGTCTCAAGTGCAAGTTCGTCCTCGTCCATGAAGTATTCGACTGCTGGTCGGTTTGGTGTTACACACTCTTTCGTTACCTCACAGTCTTTCGTTAAACGAGTATTTTTAATATCCTCGTTTTCTTTTCGCAGAGAGTCAACTTCCATTTTTAGATCTTGGAAGAGTCGCTCCATTTCAGTAAGCTTAGCTCGGAGTTCATTATTCTCCTTTTCTAAGCTCTTAATTTTCACAGAGTCCTGGTTTACCGGTGGATTGCTTTTTCCGGATATGTTCGATCTAGGTGGTGGTGATCGATTTAGTTTTGTCCTTTTCTCAAAAGGATTTATAAGCAATAAAAGGCTCTCCCCAGAATCCGTAGACCCTGCCTCCGAAGAGGGTGGATTTTCCAGCATAGCTGGGCTGCCACCTGGGTAATCAAATCTTTCGTTTTGTTCATTGCCATTTTTTTTTTAACTTGTCGTTTTTATGAGAAATAGGTGAGTCACTTCTATTTTCATTTTTAAATACAGCCGCCCCTTTGGAGACAGACGCCGACCAGTGAGCCGCACAATGTGTGACAGACGCTTCTGGATTTTAATTTAACCTTCAGATTCATCTATAAGTTAAAACCTTACTGCCAAAAGTTGCCCCAAATGGAGCAGCATCGACAGCATCCGTTGAAACATTAAAGAATATTTCTTCCGGTGGATTTTAGTCGGCTCTTACGACAAGCATACCTTACCTCAAGGCTATTCTAACCCCGACCTTGCAGGGGTATAACTTAACAAGATAAACAAGATAAACAAGCTTATAACAAAATAAACAACAAACCTTTATTCATTAACTCCGTACAAATCCCGTACTCAAATGAAGCGAAATATCTAGGAGTGACTCTAGACGCAAAACTTAAATGGAAGCCGCACGTTTAAAAGAAACGCGACGAGCTCGAAATTAAGTTAAGAGAAATGAATTGGCTTATCGGAAGATTTTCGAAACTTAGCATATATAACAAACTGCTTTTTTATAAGCAAGTGCTAAAACCATCTTGGACGTACGGTATACAATTATAGAATTGTACTAAACCAAGCAATATATCTATTTTAGAAACTTTTTAAAATAAGACACTCAGAGCAATTGTTAATGCTCCATGGTACATAAGAAATAGCGATCTACACCGAGATCCAGGAATCGCAACCGTGTCTGACGAGGTAACAAACTTTGCTCGCAAACTAAGTACTCGTCTTCGCGGACACTGCAACAATGAAATTATCCGAACTTTGGATCAGACAAATCTTACGCGCCGACTACACCGAATGAGACCGTTAGATCTAGCAGCATAAGATGAAACCGCATAAATTGAAGGTATTGTAGGTGCCTTCGTTGGAAGGCAGCCTGCCACACGCGATTACTACAGAAGCTTGAACTACTTGTTAAGGAAACTTAGTCGTTGTCTGAAGGAAAATGGGAGGTTTTTTAGTGAGTAAGAATCTCACACTACTATGAGCACGCGCGGCCGGTCCTCGTAGTGCCTATGAAGGTTTTTCCTACCCACGAAAAAAAAACCTATACAAGATAATTGAATAAAAAAATAGACAATTTTATTTACCTCTTAGCATTGCCACTTGGACATAATAAGCAGGAGCCAAGGTTAAGTCAGATGATCTGTCGTAGGAAAAAGTTTTACGAGTTTTCTTCTCGTCAAAGCTCAGAACACAAACTTTCTGGGCTTCATCGAGTTGAGTAGCTGCCGACAAAATCTTCACAACAGGCTCAATAATTCCTGGTGAAATATCCACTTTATGTGCCCAGCTTTGGATAGTACGCACGCCAGGAAGCGGAAAATTCTTCTTCCGCAGCAGCTTATATGCCTTAGCACTTGTGGAGTATAGCGTGACTGCCTGTGCTATATCCGCTTCATGCCACCGTATCCTCTTAAGGCCATTCTTAAGTTTTTTTTACCTGGCCTGCTGTAAATATTCGCTTCAGTTTGTCCTCCATATTGATGCGCTCAAATTCTGACTTTTTAAGAAGCTTTTCCAAGGAACGTACTTGCTGCTGGGGTTGTTTTCCATTTTCAGCTAACACGAAGTTATTTCGTTAAAGAGTTTCACTAAAAATTGGGCACATAAGAGTTTTGTTTCTATAAAAGGAAACCAGGAAAGTTACACTTCGTTTTCCAAATAAGCAATGCGCTCCTTAAGAGTTTCTGTAGAGACCGTGTTCTCTGCAAAAGCATCCTCTACTTCCAACTCTGCGGGTTTTATTGAGGGAGCCTCTGTATGAACCTCTTGAGTTCCAGTTGCTTCAGCAGGATTCGGGCTTTCCTGAGGCAAGCACGCAATCATCTCCTGCTTTTCTCGCGCTTACATCCGGTTGGAGCTAGATGAAACGCTAAGTGTCCCAGCTTGTGGGTCTATGGTTGGAATAATTCCCGCCTTCAACTTAAACCCATTTTTCTGACAAAGTCCTGTAAAGTTTTTATTCTAGGTTTGAAAATTTGAGCTCAAGCATAATAAGAATAACACACCTATTTAAAATTGCAGATTTCTTTCGATGTCTTCTAGTTTAAAATGAGCACAACATCTTTTCTTTGGCAAAAGTGAACCCATTGCATCCTTAAGACTTTGTCTTTAGGAAAGCAATAAAATCTTATGCTTATACCCTCTAACAAAAAACAACTTAATGTTTGTTTTTTGTTAGAGGGTTTTTATTTTGGAGGAGATTTCACTGATTGTCACCTGCAATTAGTATACTGCTATGAAGAACAATGAAAACCACTCTATTAGACCTTTATCAGCCCAGTCCATGGCACATGTGCTTTAGGTGTTCGTCATATCATTCAAATGGAGGGACGAAATAAGAGAACATCAATAGAACAATCTCAAGTGGATTGTGGATAGCAAATACAGAGGGCAAACTCAATAAGATTGGAAGCTTGGAGTGGGCGGCTTAGTCCTAGCCAGAGATAGGATATGGCCGCAGCCATCTGCGGCACAGGTTGTCCAAAAGGGAAGAAGTTTTTTTTGCTTTGCATATTCGGTTGTTCCTTATATGAAGATAGTTATTTGAAACCCTACCTCAAAGTGACTGCAGAGATAACGTTTCTCCATCGGCTGTTCTGATATGTTATGTTAGGTCGAAAAAGACTCAGCAGCTCATCAAAACCTGTAACGCTCATTTGATGGTACAAAAAAAACTTTTTCGGATGCAAACGCAAATCTTGATAAATTTTGTGAAATTGACCTTCGATCATCTTTGAGAAATTAGTGGATGAACCCAATAGCTTCTTTTGTTTCTTTTCTTTTTAAGTCTATTAAATTCAAAGGGGCACACTGATGCGATATCCATGAAATCCATTTTTACTTTGAAGAATAATGTTGGTTGTTGACATTGTGTCTTTTAATAAAGTGCCGTAAGAAAGAAGAATATTTTTGTCTTACATTAACAAGCAATGCATTTATCTCTTTCTTTCAGGAGCACATAATCATTTTCTATTTCGCTGACATTTGAAAAAAGTCAAACGGAGAAATTATTTATCTGTATTTGTGTGTACCCGGAGAGTTTTTGAAAAGTTTCCCATGTGAGCGCTGCTTGCTTCAATCGTAAGTCAACGGTTGGTTGTCAATTAGTTGCATGTGGGCGATAAGTCTTAAGCTCGGCGCAGAATGGTTGATGTTGATGTGGATGTTGATGTAACCATACTTTTCGAAAAAGTAAAATAGAATGAACTGCTTGCATACAAACAGAATTGTGGATGTTGATGTTGGTGTAGCTACAAATGTTGACCAAATTGGTCTACTTTCAACTTTGTGGACTAAAAAGCCAATCAACATATTTGACGTTTTGACGTTTTGATTTTTTTTTTGTTTTGTTTTCTTGAGTTTATTCTTTGCGTGGTGTTTTGGTTGAACCAAATTAAAAAAAAAAACTGAAAAAATGTATTTTAAGCGAAATTAATTTTTCGCACTGAATTTAATTTAAAATTCTTTTTTTGATGACTGAAGATGACGAACTACAGCATAACGGAGGAGTTTATTTTGGCAGTGCAGCAGTGCGAAGCTCTATGGAGCCTTGCCAACCCAGAGTACAAAAACCGAAACAAAAAATTTTGTTACTTGAGAGTCATAGCTTCGAGTTTGGGAGTGACTGGTAAGCTTAAATTTTTTATATGCAACTATCGAGAAGAAAGGACATTTCAGAAAACGGTTTTGCATTTTAAAACTTGCAGTTGATGAATGCATCAAGAAATGGAAAGGTCTTCGAAGCTCGTTTTCCCGCGAATTGTCAAAGCGGAGCAAATCTAGCCAGGCTCCTAGCGAGGACCAGTGTCTGGAAGTTTCGCAAACAAATGGAGTTCCTACGCGAGCACATGAAAGGACGCACGTAATGAGTTTTATTTGAATATAATAAAATTAAAATAGTATTATTTACTATTTACATAGGACAACAAACAGAGAGTCCAGAACAAATATTCTCAACTCCAGCAATAGATGTCGTGGACTATCCTAGCCCAGATCTTGAGGAGGTAGGCTTTACACAGCAAATATTTATACTAGTTTCCTAATTACGTTTTGCACATTTTAGTTGACTTTTTCCGAGAACTTGCCGCAAGAAGAAGAGACTCCGTGTTCCTCCAGGCATGCTCACGGAACTTATAAACACACCAACAAGGGCCTCGAACGAGATGTGTTTGGGACCATCAAAAGCGTCCAAGAGTATATGATGCGGCCAAAACCTCCAGTACCTTCAACAACCACACCTAACGAGGACGAATTGTTTGTGCAAAACAAACTTTTTGGTGCTTTGCAATAAGTTATGTACCTAATGCCTTACCTCTAAAAGTCATGTGTGTGGCCTTTTACAGGTACCTGTGGAATAAGGATTTCGTATTTTTTTTTTTTTTTTTTTTGTTTTTTACCGTGAAGTTTGTTGTTTCGTTTTCTATTAATAAGACTGTGAAATCTGTGACTACTAGGATAAGTTATTTTTATTTACATATTTTTTCTTGTGTTTATGAAGTAAATACATGAGTTGACGTTCATAAAGTTGAAGACTATACTTTTTATTTTGGCTGAAAACTTACTTTGCCCTTAGCTGTAAAATTGTCTTTAAGAGTTTCCCGAATAAGAATAGCTTCTTGTGTTCCGTTATTGCTACCAAATCTCTGAATCGATGGTGAAGGTCTTACCTCCGCACGCCATCCACCGTTTATTGGCCATTATTTCTTCACTGTCACAGTAATTTTAAGTACAGTAGTAACTATTTACGTGAGCTGATGTGGAAGCTTTTACAAAATTGTGCAACGCAACACATTCTGCCTGGGGAAGGAACTCAATGCAGCTGTTCAGAATTCTCCAAAGCATTTTCAACAGTTCGTCGTGCTCTTGACAGCCTCATGTTAAAAATTTCCTTTGGGAGTTCTAATTGCTCAGCAGGATAAGGTCTCATATTTTTCCTAAGTGGGAAGGCTGCATCGGCCACAAAATAAAACGGAGTACTTTTTTCGGAAGCTTTCTCGTTGGTTGCAGTGACATATTCTCCTTAAAAATTTGTTTTCCGATCGTAGATTCCTTTAAAATTCCACTGTCACTCTGGTTTCCATATGCTCCCACATCTACAGCGGTGAACATGTATTTGGAGTCCGATATTCGATGGACGATGCTGAAATATCCTTTATAATTTATATATTTGCATTCTGAGTTTGGTGGGCATTTAATTTTGATGTGTTTTCCTTCAATGCTTCCTACACAATTAGGCATTTGCCATTTTTGTGAAAAATCACTTCCAATCTCCTGCCAGTTCGCAGAATTAAGTTTTTCGAGGTATATAGAGCTGATAAAACCGTCCAAAAAATTCCACAGACTTCGATGATTATCTCTCTTACTGTTGAGGCCCCCATTCGGAAAGTCCAAGCAAGATAATTAGGAGAAACTCCTTGCGCGAGATACCTAAAAAATGTTTTGTGAAGTGTCTAGTCCTAGTAAAATTAACAACTTACCACAATGCGACAGCAAGACGACATTCTGGTTTTCAAACAATTCGCAACTGAAAGTGACACGTGGGCGATACTCCTTACTGAGGAAATCGTCAACCGCATCTCAACGGAAATCAATCTATCGAGTGATGATTTATTTCTTCGTATTTCCTCCATCGAAGAAAGACTAGCGTCACACCACACATCAAGGAAACAGAATTAGTTATGGATAACTTGATTATATGAAACTTCATGCCATGTACATTCCACCTAAGTTTCCAAGACATTACCCTTAAAATCTAAGAAGTTCATTTTTCAACCAAGCATAGAAGACCTACGGCGATTATGTACAGATTCAGTACAGAAGTAGGTAATAGGTAGTAATCGCTGCATGCACATACAAAACTCAAATTCGAGTATTTGCTGTCGTACACGGATTGTATCTTATGAGTCATCCAGCCCAAACGACAAGCAAATATTCATAAAACATTCATTATCTGGGTCAATAAATTTTAATCATAAAAAATAAAAGAATGTAGGTAGGTATCTACTCAAAAAAATTTTAATATTCCACCCCAAAAACAATGGAACACGTACATAATCTTTCATGTCCATCCTTCTCAGCACAGTGATCAACACAAACCACAAATCCACAAAATAACTCAGGATACTTGTCAACACAAACGCCTCCTAAAAAAATCATGCAATCTTGGGATGTGTCCAAGCAACCAACGAAAAAACTCTGGCGTAGGTATTTCTCATCTACTGTACCTGACCTACCTTACATTCAAATAGTAAACTGATTCTACTACCTATAATATCTATCCGTACAATAAATGGGGTACCTGATATTTTTTTATGGGATACATTATGGGGTACAGTTCAGGTTTGAACAAAGACATTGTCTTCAGCTACGCTTGAGGTTTCGATCGTGTCCTACATCGTGTTGTGTCGTATGTATAGGTATATATGTACTTTTGTTACTTTTTAGGGCGCTTAATCAAACAATGTTTTCGAGGAGCAATGAAAAAAAAATAAATATGTGTGAATGGATATGGATGTTTATTTCTTATGGTTTTCGGGATTTCAGGCAAAAGATTATGCTCGGCGACATTGCACTGTAAATAAAAAAGACCGTCAAGTATGAAGTCATACACAGAGCGGCCCGTCGGCTTTTTTTGAACGCTTAGCGTAGTATTATTGCTAGATTTTTTATTTTTTTTGAATACTAGGATGGACGGAGGCTAAAACTCCAAAATCTTTCAAAGATACCAATACGCCCTCTATAGCATAATACCGAAGTAGCCGATATTCGTTATG
The DNA here is from genome assembly GCA_947623515.1 of Neoascia interrupta. Lineage (NCBI taxonomy): Eukaryota > Metazoa > Arthropoda > Insecta > Diptera > Syrphidae > Neoascia > Neoascia interrupta. The sequence goes on along the minus strand of OX392463.1, from coordinate 109,319,951 downwards.
CCCGATTTCCACGTGCTAAAAAACCACCCATTTATGAGAGACACTATGAAACTGCCAGAACGCACTTCATAGTAGTAAATTTTCGCTCTCTCATAATACTTCTTGACTACAACTAAGTTAACTTAACAAGTAGTTTACGCTTCCATAGTGTTAATCGCATTGGATAGGTTGCTTTCCAGTGAATGCACCTACTAAGCCGTTCATTCATGCGGCTTCACCCTACGTCGCTAGATCGAAGGGTCTTGTTCTTTGTAGTCGTCGCTCGTTGTTAACAACGTAAAGAGTCTCGTTTAGAGTACGGATCATTTCATTGTTGCAATGAACATGAAGGCGAGCATTAAGCTTTCGAGCGAAGTTTGTTACTTCTTCGCCCACGGTAGCTATTCCTAAATCTCTGTGAATATCGCTATTCCTAATATACCATGGAGCATTCACAATTGCTCTTAGTGTCTTTTTTTGGAAAGTCTGCAACATGGACATGTTGCTCGGCTTGGTACAACCCCAAAGTTGTATACCGTATGGCCAGGACGGCTTTAACACCTGCCTGTACAAGAGCAGTTTGTTATATGTGCTTAATTTCGAAAATCTTCCAATAAGCCAATACATTTCCCTGAGCCTAATCTCGAGCTCGTCACGCTTCTTCTTTACGTGTGGTTTCCACCTTAGTTTAGCGTCCAGTGTCATCCCTAGATACTTTGCTTCATTTGCATAAGGTATTTGTGCAGAATTTATGAACAGAGGCAAATTGTTAACCCTTCTGTAAGTGAAATTCACATGCGTAGACTTGTTCTCGTTAAGAGCGATTTGCCAAGTCTTCGTCCAGACACAAATTCTGTCCAATGCTCGTTGGAGGTTTCTCGTTGATGACTCGACTGATTCACCTGCTGCCAGGATGGCCGTATCGTCCGCAAACGTGGCCACGACTGTCTCGTCATCTAGAGGTATGTCTCTTGTGTAGAGCAGGAACAGGGTCGGACCGAGGACGCTTCACTGGGGTACGCCAGCCCGAATTTGCTTGAAACTCGAGTATTCACTACTACACCTTACACGAAAGTGTCTGCTTTCAAGATAATTTTCCAATATTTTAAACATGTCTTCCGGCAAGTTTTGCCGTAGCTTATATTTCAAGCCTTCGTGCCATACCTTGTCGAAGGCTTGCGATACGTCGAGGAAAGCACTTGAACATATTTTTTCCCTTCTAATGCTTTTTCAATTTCATGCGTTATTCTGTAGACTTGATCTATTGTGGAATGGTTAGGTCTGAAACCGAATTGATGATCCGGGATCAAGCGTCTTTCTGCAATTATTGGTTGTAATCGTTTCAGCAGAAGTTTCCCGAATACTTTCGATATTATCGGCAGAAGCGATATGGGCCTATAAGATTTTTTATCATTTGCGCATTTCCCCGGTTTTGGAACCATAATGACTTCAGCAACTTTCCATTGTCTTGGAAGGTATAGAAGTCTAAGAGAAGCGTTTATCATATAAAGTAGCTTGACTAATGCCTTTTTTGGTAGCTCTTTTAATATTTCGCCAGTGATCAGGTCGTAACCCGGGGCCTTATTATTTTTGAGTTTGCTAATTGTCTGTCGGAGTTCAACTAACGAAACTTTTTTCATTCTAAAGCTATCAGGTTCCACGTTGTTGTTTAGAACGTAAGCCAACGGCGGACCGTCGAAAGGCTTGAATGTTTCTTCTAAATGTTCAGCAAACAAATTCGCTTTCTCTTTGTCTTCTCTTGCCTATTCGCCGTTAGGTTTTTTTATTGGTGCCGAGTGGATTATAGGTTTCTTGATAGACTTAACTGCTTTCCACAGTGAGTAGTTTGAGCTCCTATCCGCCGACAAGCCTTCAAGGTATCCAGTGGTCTCACGATTTTTAAGATCTTGCAACATTCCTTTCAGTTTATTAGAGAGGTGGTTCAATAGGGTATTGTCTGGGTTCTCTTTTCACGAATCAATTCTTCGATTTCGAGCGGATATGTTTTACGTACATGCCCGTCGGTGCTAACTGCGTTCTTTTGGGACGAATTGTTGTTCCAAGCAGCGCTCTGAATTGCTTCAATGAATTTGTCAACTGCGGTTTCTAACTCGAAAGGAGTTTTCAATGGCACATTAAAGCCAACACCATCCTTACAGTCCTTTCTGAAAGCGTCCCAGTTCATGTTTTTGCTAGCTAATCTAGGAGCTCTTTCTATTTTCGCCAGTCTTCCACCTATCTTCAAGATAACTCCTGAGTGCTCTGAGCAAAGATCATAACACTCTTCAATTCGCGTAAGGTATTTGGGGTACCCTTTAGCGATGAAAAAATCGACAAGGTCAGGTTTTTTATTCCTATCGGTTGGCCTATATGTTGGCTTACCCGTGGAGAAAAAGTCCACCCCACGCTTCATACTATTTTTGTACAGTAATCTGCCTCTTGTTGAATTGCATCGTGAACCCCAAAAAGTATGCTTCGCGTTAAAATTGATACCCCCCATGATAAAATTGGACCCAATGAAGTCATACATACGATCAAGATCGTCTTCCACCAGTCTATATCCTGGCGGGAAATAACAAGATGCAATGTTATAATCTAAGCAGTCAATTTTTACAGAAACTGAACTGATCTGCATAGAGTCTAGCTCAACTTCTGTGTTCTTGAAGTGCTTTATGCAGTTTTTAAGGTAGAGGGAGGATCCTCCTCGAATTTTGCGAAGGGTGATGTGCGTGATAGTCATTGTAACCTTTAAGTTTGGGTGTAGACCCGTTTTTAAGGTGAATTTCCGAAATCATGCAGATATCAATATTGTTTTTCGTCTATTTTGTAGTTCGTCTATTTTATTTAGAAGGCCGTTTGCATTCCATGTTAGTATTTTAAATAACTGTTTCATATTCATGTTCTCTTGTAATTTTTTCGAGGCTTAAACTCGAGCTTGCTCAGTTTGTCAAATATAACTTTGTTGATTTTAGTCTGATCCTCAAGTTTCTCCAAGATTACAGCGAGGATCTGAGACACTGCATCTGTTGTGGGCGATCTTGCCTTGTTTTCGTTTGCCGCAACCTGTGCGTATGATTTCGGTCCGACCAGTGGTGGTTTCTCCGCTGCATTGCTAGATTTGAATATAAAATGTTGTTTAGTATATTTGCGACTTTATTTTTCTTTTCTTTTAATGACGATTTCGGACTTTATGACATTTTTTCAGGCACATTTCGATAGCTTATTTGTTTCGCTTAAATAAAATTAATAGAATAGGTATTTCGAATTCAATTATAAATCTTCTTATATGCACAAGATCTGTGGATCCGAGTTATTAAATGCTGCCATTGCAGTGTACTAAATAATGGGGAAAATTTTGACTTTTTGCCCGGTATTCGGGTTTGAGATTCTTAAAATAGATATTTTTTCATTAATTTTACTCTAGGTACTGTAAATATATTTTTACAAGTCTACTGTACTTATTTTATCCGAATCTTAAGTTTAGGCACAAATTACTCAATAACTAGATCAACTAGCGCTCCCCCTTCCCCCTAAAACCCATTTGTTTATTTGTTGTTGTTGTTTTAAGTCTCGTGTCGGTGAATCCCTGTTAGACACGTAAACAATAATTTAAAAGCCCGCCTAAACAGTGAGGTGAGTTTCGCTGATATTTGAAAAACCGAAATGTCTTCAGTAAAATAAGTAAACATAAACAAAGATTTTCTTGTTTTAATGTGTTATAAATCATTATTTATCGCATGTTTTCTTTAGCGAATTATGTATCAAATCAACACACAAGAAGACTTCCCCAAAAAGAAGAAACAGCACGTCCCAACTATAAAAGTTTAAAAGAAGAAACGGCACGCCTCAACATTAAAACTTCAAATGAATAAAAGGCACTATCCAATTATAGAGAAATAATTGCCAAAGACCAATGTGTGATCGATACCCAGATGGCACATGTGTCGAAGGGTGATCTTGAATACCATGGTTCAAGGGGGGACGTTGCTGGGACAAACCATATCTTGTGCTGAGAAAACATCTGAAAGCAAAGGCAGTCCATAACAGAGAATCAAAGAAACCACAAGTTGGCTCCCACAAAAAATCAAAAGTCTTTATAAATGTTCAAAAATAAATTTTTAATAAAGTTTTTTTTTTTAATTAAATTAAATTAAATTCTTTTAATTAGCGAGACGATTTATCCAATAGATCTTTCGGACGTCTTGGAGCCATCTCAGATGCGTACAAGAAAACCGGATTGAGCAGGATGCTCGAAGAACGGAGTAAATTTAATTGACCTCGAGATGTTCTTGTCGCTGGAGGATACTTTTACGCAAACAGAAATATCTCAGCATGGTGCTACTATTCAACCACAAGTATTTCCACATCCCATCCCTGAAGGCAAAGTCTAGCACCAAGGAGGATTGATACAAAGTTTCTCAGTGTCCATAAATGTTTCTTTCGACGTGTACATAAGTGCGCATGAACAACAAGCTCCACGAGATGTTAGATGACGTAAAAAAAACCCTTCCTTCCAACTTCCTCGGCTACCTCTACAACATCTGTCGGATATTATTCAGTGAAAACAGTCTAGTCACCGAAAATGCACTTTCGGCCAAATCTCATACTGGAGCGACTGAGTACAACTACTTAAACGGATTCAAACTAAAACAACCAATATGTTCCGGCTAACAAGCTACGAACTATTCACGCCTGTAAGTGAAGCCAACTTATTTGCTCATATGTATTAGCTACTAATGCATTTTTCCTTAGGTTAAGGCATCACGAAAATCGGAATTGCCTGCTTCACTGATGTTGTCGCCAAAGGCAAAGTCAGAGTCGCATACATACATTCCATATACGTAGCGGTGGGGGATGAAGAAGCGAAGAAGTTTTTATTAAGGATCTTCCACGTGGACAACGTATACATGAAGTATAAATAAAACTAGTGGGAGGGTCCCATCCGCCTAGGCGAATCGTTGGATACCCCATCCCAATTGACCACTGTCAAGCTTCAAAAAGGATCAAAAATCTTGGTTGTTAAATTTCAGTTTCTATTAACATTTGTCAGTTAAGAATTTTCTTTCTTAAAAAAGGGGCGTGGCATCAACCCCTTTTCAAAAATTATTTTGAAATTTATAAATTTAAATTTATTCTAAATCTAATTTAATTTATTAATCTAATAAATTTATTTTGAAATTTAAGTTTATAAGAATGCATACTAAATATGACCACGCCTACAAAGGGGCGGTTTTCGCTTTTTTTAGATGCCAATCACAATACACTTAAGCGGGGATATCGCATACCGAACTGCAGCTTCCTACGACAACTTTGATTTTTCATGCTTCTGAGTAAAGTGGGCGGATTTAAAAAATGTTTACACTTGCACTGCTTCGGGACCTAGAAAGAACAGATATCAAGTTTCAAGTTCCTAGCTAAATTTAAGGCCTAACAACTACCGACAGACGGACGGGCGGACATGGCTCATTCGACTTACTATTCGGTCTCGATCATATGCCCTAAAGTTCTTGGTGGTCTACGGTGATTATTTCTCTTTGTTATAAGCTATGAATCAAACTTAATATACACATAGTCCAAAAAGTGTCCGTACAGCAGATTAATTTTTATATTATTGTAAAAAATATTTACCGTTCAATATTAAAAGCTTAATATAAAACACAGAAAGAGAAAATCTATGTTTTTTTGTCTTTTTACCGATTTTCAGGTATTTGTGTGCAGTATGAGAACCGTTATATAAACAATTACTTGCTAAGATCGTAAAAAAGAGTCAAAAAAGTCTCCGTACAGATGTCATTCTTTTGTTTAAATTGAAAATGTAAGTGCAGGGACGAGGAATTTTGTAGGTTTTTGGTAAGCTCAATTTTAAACAATTTCATTAAGGTAAAAAAATTTCTTTTTTTTACCTTAATGAAATTAAAAGGAATAGAAAGCCAGAATAAGCTTATTTCTCTGGCCACTAGTTAACTATTATAAAGTAGCCAACTTGCAACCTTCTGCCGCTAGGACTCTCATAAAAATTTGATAACGGGATATCTCTCAGACTTCTGTGCATTAACACGTGTGAAATGAGCGATGACAGTGTATTGGTTTATAAGGAAATGCTCGCTAAAAAACGATATGAAATATGAAGTTTCGCCGAAGATCATAAGGTAGGTGGTCCTGTTATTGCTGGTTAAATGGTAGGTGAAATATTCGCAGATGGAATAGTTATCTGTTTTAAGGAGATAAGAAATGCGTCAAAAAGAAGTCTGCATAATGGCTGAGTGAACCGGATCAAGCTATTTGCACGGAAAGCTATTATACAAGCGAGGAAAAAGAATGTCTTTGAATATTTGAGGAAAGCAGCACTTGATGCCGGAAGCCGAATTTATTTCGGAATTAATTTTTATTAATTGACGATGGTAAATCTAACATCTTTGGCTTAGATGAAGTCGACGCATGGAGTGGAGAAAACTAAACACAGCTTTGAATCCGAACAATTAAACATCTGTTGTTAGGTATGGTGGGGAAATATTAAAGTTTGGGGAAGTATGGTCTCTTTTGGGGCCGGAGTAACTTGTGTTCATAGATTGATGATGAGAAATGGACCAATCTAAGTGACGTACCGCATGCAGACCCAATCTTACTTTTAACGGTGCAGCACAAACCTGGCGAATCCTGAGCATCCTTAATGGAATAGTCCATCATAATCCATCTTTTGAATGCAATGCAACTCCCTCAGACTTCGAGTCCTTTACACGATGAACATGCGTTCACTGTGCACGAGAAAATTTGCGTCGAATGGATGGAGCATACCCCATGCTTGACGATCTTTCAGAACGGAGTCTACTTTATATGTTTGCTGAAATATAGTATTATGTTACTATTGCTTCATGAAAAATAATTTAAAGAAATTATTTACCATTTTTTAGCAGCAATCCTGCAACACAAAACAACAAAGCCAAGAGCAAAATAAAAATGTGTCAACAGCAGACTTGGCACGACAATTCTGATTTCGTTTTGCCCACACACGCCATTTTTCTTGGGGTGAGCCTACATTGAGACAACACAATCGTATAAATTCAGTTCATTAACAAATGCCTGGACGTACTGGAACGTGTATGTCGTCATAAGTTATTATTACTATTATAATTACGCAGTTGGGCCTTTCTTCCTAATTATTCGCGCCAATCAATTTTCAATTGTGAGTTATGTAAGTATGCAAACCAAAAGATATGTTTTCTAATTGATATGCACATAATTATGGTGATAAAAACAAAAGTTATTTAGCAAATAAGCGCAACTGTGTATATTTGTTATTTGTTAATATTAAATCAAACGATATTCTTATCCAATTTTAACCCTCTTTAAGAAAACAGAGATTTATAAGAATATTTTATTATTATTTTATTCTGCGATTAGAGAAAATTTCTTTGCAAGTTATTTAGAGGTTAATTTTAACTTTTATTTTACATTTTTTATTTGCAACACTGTATTTTGCATCCGCTTTCGAGATTCTGGATTGCAACCAAGAATATGCAGGGGAAAAGATCATACATTTTTTTTATGTTTAGCTTAGCTTCAATATTTTTGATACGAACTTAACTTAAAGCCAATGGCGTCTTTTCCTGAATTGAAGAATTGTTGCTCGCAATAATTATAATTGGACCCATGAAATAAAATGTGTAAAGGTTTTCCAAATTAAACTAAAATATAAAGGTTATTATAACAACTATCATTGTATCGCATCATTGAAACTGTTATGTATTGCACATATGCTTAGAAGATTGAGCATAAAATGTAGGATTCAATTAATATCAAATTTTATTGGTACTATTGCACAAATATATTATTTATACTATTTTTTTTTTTTAAATTTTACTTATTTACTGACAGAAAGCAGTTCCAATGAGCTGCTGATTTTTTAACAAAATCTTGCACAGAAGAGCGCTATTCTCTCTGTCAGTTTCACTTTCATTGGCCATTATTTCAAGCTTCGAATGCATGTATTTGTTAGAGGCTAACTGGCAGTAGATCTCAAGAATTGATTTAACTGACTTGTCAGAAAAGACGAACTGTAACTCTGATTTTTTCCAATGAGGAAGTCATAGCTATAAGCCCTTGTATCATGTAAGAAGCCTTTACTTTTTTAAATCTGCATAGATGCTTGAATAATTCGCTTAAATCTATAGAATTAAAAGAAAGCATTATTTTGGTGATTTTTTTTTGCTTTTAAACCTAAAACGAAACATAAAAAGTTGAAATAAAATTAAGTATAAGTAATGCTTAATATTTAAAGTTATGCTATGTTGCTTGATATTTGATTTGAAGATAAGCTTTTGTTTTGGTAACCGGAATACCTATAACAAAAGCTTATCTTAAAGCAAAAAATTTAGCAACGAAGATTTACTTTAAGTACTAAGCATTATTTATACTTTCTTAATTTATTATTTATAAGAGATTTCATGTGCTCGTATCCGATTTCGGTAGAAAGAAAATTTTATTACTCAAATAAATTTACATCAATGCAACGTGACCCTGCGGCTCCATTTCCAGTTGTTTGTTACCGTTTTTGTCCGGTAGATGGTGCAAAAATTGGATTCTGCCATGTTTTCGTGCTGAATTACTTGAACTCTGTGGGCGATCACTTGAGCTTCGTGGTTAATCTCTTCAAGTATGGAATACATTGACAGAATGTGAGAGTATGCGTTGTTTTGCAGGCATATCCATGGCTACAGCTTCTAGGCCCCCTGGCTTTCCAGTCTAATTAAATATCTAATTCATTAAGTAATTTGTGGTTTAGGTATTAAAATTTCTATTGAAACGCAGGGTGACAATTAATTTTTTTGATTTTTTTTTTGAAAAAAAAATAAAAAAATTAAAAACAGGTTTTTTGTTTTAATTTTTTTTATATATTTCGCTTTCTACTTCAGTGTTTTGCGCTTGTGTAAAATTAAGTTGATAAGATAGAAACAACTTGGAAGTTATAGGCATTTTTAAGTGCTACCATTTGAGTAAATCAACTTAATTGATTTTTAGCATATCTCAAAAACTACGCAATATTTCAGGCTTTCTATATTTTTCTTCCGAACCTCAAAAAATTGTCTATGTCTGATATTTAATTCAAAATGGTACATGTTATCGAGATAGTGTGGGGGGACACGCGGATTTTAGCTTTTTTCTGCATATTTATGATTTTAAATCCATAAAACGCTATGTTTTTTTATGCCCATATACTTTAGGCTGGCAAAGGTTACTTTTTCTAAATACTCGGAGCACAGGTTTTTTAGTTATAAATAAAAATAAATAGAGTGGCGCAACAGCTCGAGGTGAACCAGGGCCAACTTCTCAACAATGTATGCTGTGTGTGTTGATTTCTTCACATACAAGGGGACCTACAATTTTTTGCCGAATCCGAACGGCGCTTTTTGAGAAGTTTTTCAAGACAATTGATACTCTCGGAGGGCTTGTCAAACCCTCGCGGAGAGGTTTTTTTAGTTATCGGTTATAAAAGCGAGTTTTTCAATTTGTTTTCTAAACCGTTTCAGAAAATTTTAGGTTAGAAACGCCATTTTTGAAAGATGTTAAAAGTTTTAGAGTTCACTTCATACGTTCTATCTATAAACCGAATTTCATTATAATCGGTTAAGATTCCAAAATATTTAAAAAATATTTTTTGAAATGTTTTTGAAGTTTTCAAGCTAAATCTCAGAATGGATTTTTGTTTTGATTTTCTATTAAGAATTACTTCTCTCCATAAGTAAGGAGCAGATATGGAAAACTATCATTTCGAGTTGTACTAAAAGTACTTTCTAGTTTGTACTGAAAATGATCCAATTGTACTGAAATTTTTTGCATGAAAAGTTAGAATGCGTTATTTAAACGAACAATTTTTTAATGAAATAAGATGCTAATACAACTATCGATGCACTTGGGTTTCTAATTTTCCAAGTATTCCTATTCTATGCATGCTGATTTTCAGGTAAAATTTCATTTCAATAGGTTCTGTATTCGGGCGACATACTTTTATCATCGAATTCAACTCGAATTCGATACAATTGTATCAAACACAAAATAGAGTAAAGAAATAAGATCAATGGATTAAAACATGACTGTGGTGAATTTAAACCAATTTGGTGAATTTAAAGGAAATTTTTTTTTTTCTAAATAAATTCTCAAAAACGATGAATATTAGAAAAAAAAAAAAAGTCAAAGATTCAATTTCAGGATTATAACTTAATCCATTAAACCATCTTTTACAATATATTTTTGCATATAACTAAAAAAAAAAAAAATATTTCTCTCTCAATTCGCATGTTTTTTGTCACGGGAATAGAGCACTTGTTATATTTTTCTTACTTTAACGTGGTTTTTGTCATTTAGATACATATTTCGAAAAAAAATTATAGTATTATTACAGTTATTCAACTCGGTACCTCAAAAAATTATTAAATCAATAGATTTAATGCGTTCCAGAACACAGCCGTTTAACAATGCCAGAGAGAATTTAAAAATTAAAGAGAGCTTCTGACAATTAAATAGACCATTTGACAATCAGCTGGTCTCTGCCTGTCCTAGTCATAACACTCGTCCGCTTAGAATGTATTAGTGACTTTTTTTCCTGTTTTAAGGCAAGCACTGAACATACATAATGCAGACCACAGTAAGTCGAAGCTTCGGGGGCCAAAAGAGAATCATCGACCGAAGTTCGCTATCTCCTTATAATTTGATCAGTGCCCTGGTGAGGACGTTGTCTTTTACACTGATAATTGTGGCGGGAACAAAAAACAGGTAAGATAATTTAACGCTAGGTCTTTCAAAGAGATGGTAGGTAACTGCAACAACGATTTTTTAGATTCGTAGTCGGAATGTACTTGTATGCAGTGGAAAAGCCCGAAATAAATTTCATAATGCGTAATTTTCTCATTCGGGGCCACACAAGAATGAAGGAGTAGTTCATAGCAGAATTGAAAATTAAATTAAGAAGGCAAAAAAATCGTTACCAATTTACGTGCCTGATCAATACCTATGTATCAATCATAAGGACTGCTAAAAGAAAGGAAATCCGTTTATTGTAAAATAACTAAACTTCACAGATTTTTTGGATTTAAAATTGCTTTCGGTAGAAATGGCCATCAACACTACAAAAAACATGAACGGAGACACAACAAAATTGTATGAGGGGGTTAATTTTACATTTACAAAAGTAGTTATAAGGATGTTAATTGGGAGATGGTAGTATTTAAAATTTCCACAGACGCTCCGAATCCAAGCCTAACGAAAGTGTTACAGCAAAGCCTGTATACACTTCAAAAAATACAATTTACAGCCAAGAAAGAAGCCGATCTCTTGAGCCTTCTAGAAAGCAGTATAATTCCGAGCTTTTATGAGCAATTTTTCAACAGAATATTTGAATTTAACAAATGGATTGAACAATTTTTTTCTAATACTCACAGGAGCTCTTTTTTGTTTTGTATTTTTATGTTTTGTACTTTTATTGTTATTTGAATTGAACTACTACACCAGAAAGGGTATCAAATTTTCTTATTAAATTTAAAAAAAAAAAAAATTAAAAAACTTAAAGAGAGAGAAATGGATCAAAGACCGAAAAACTGCAGCAGTATTTTTGTTTCTTAAGTTTAGAGTCGGTAGCTCGCAGTACTAGTAGCCACACTTGTGTGTTTTGATACAGTTTGTTGCTTTTATTTGTTTTTCAAATACTTGTTCTCTTATGGGAAACCGTAGGAAGAGTTGTCACTTAATGTCAGCATCATTATAATATAAAGTGTTCCTGACGATGTTTGCCTGGCAGCGTTTGAAATGATCATCGGACTAGCCATTATTATAATTTTTGTAGAATTGTAAATTGTTGTAATTTTTGGGGCGCCTTTCCTTTACCATCACCACTAAATAATTTTTAGTTTTTTTCGGGACCACCAAAAACGGCTTTAGAACAGTGTTTTTTATGTTGTGTCCAAAAGAAATTATCGAAAACGCACTAGAAATGGCTAAAAAACGATTTAAAATTCGTAATTTTCGCACATATTTGAAGTTATTTTTGTCGTATTTTTGACGTTTGGAAAGTACGAAAATGGGTGCGTTCAGCCAAAGTGAAATACTTTTTCGGTAAAAGCTCGGCTACTTGTTTTACTGTGTGAACTATTTTGTTATTTTGAAACATTATTTTGTAGTAAATGTTTTATATCCAGGCCATTTATGAACAATGTTGCGGAAAAAAAATCGGAAGATTATTAGGAAGTTCAAAAATTGTGGCATTTTTGTAATTATTTGCAAAAAGTCTAAAGAAACAATTTTTTCTTAGAAAATAATACCGAAAATCCCGCGATTTTTGGTATTACTTTCAAAAAGTTTAAAAAAAATCCTTGGGGTTTAAGAAAAGCATTGCATTCCTTTCAACTTTTTGAAAATAGCACGAAAAATCGCGCGATTTTTGATTATTTTCAAGAAGTTGAACGCAATGAATTTTATGTATCTTTTTTGCTAAATTGTGTTGCTTAAAACTTTTTAAAAATAATACAAAAAATCGCGCGATTTTTCGTATTATTTTCAAAAAGTTGAAAGGAACGCAATATTTTTCTTAAACCAAAAGCATTGCATTTCTTAAACCCCAAGGAATTTTTTTAAAAATTTTTGGTATTATTTTCGAAAAGTTGAAAGGAACGCAATATTTTTCTTAAATTTCCAAGAAATTTTGAAAAATACGTCAAAAATACAACAAAAATAAACTCAAATATGTGCGAAAATTACGAATTTTAAATCGTTTTTAACCATTTTTAGCGCGTTTTCGATAATTTCTTTTGGACACAACATAAAAAACACTGTTCTTAAGCCGTTTTTGGTATTATTTTCTCAAAAATTGCGTTTCTTTAAATTTTTGAAAATAATAAATAAAAATCCCGCGATTTTTGGTATTATTTTCAAAAATTTAAAGAAACGCAATACCTACTTTTTCTTTTTTGTGTTGCAAAAAGGCGATTTTTGGTAGTAATTTCTCAAAAATTGCGTTGTTTACAACATTCTCAAAAATACTGCGTTGAAAATTCGCTTATTCTAAAATATCAGATTTAAATCGGTTCTACACGAAAGGCTGAACGCGCTCATTTCGAGATGACAACATAAACGTCACTAATGACATCAGACGTTGAAGCCTTTCACATTTGACACATTCGACGGCTGAAAAAAAAAACAACCAAATTGTATGGAAAATATTATATTTTTGCTAATTTATTAAATAAACATTTCCTTTGCATAATTTTGGTGTGGAACGTCTACTAAAATTATTAGAAAGCGTTTAAAACAAACCGGGAGTCAAAGTTCGTGCTGTCCTAAAGAGAGGACTAATTTTAGAGCCTAATTTGTTCTCAATTTAAAAAACTTCAAATGCGTTTTTCTTAGAATCATCATTTTTGCACTTACGTCGTTTTTCGCTTTCAACTGAATAAAGCAATCAATAAAATTAAAATAATAAACCAATTTTATAAATTTTTGCGCCCTATTAACTACTTTTTCCTATTCGGTGTGGGAGCCCTGGCGTTAGCAGTGTGAAGAGAGAGAGGAAATTACGGACCGTTATAATGTTCCTAGAATTGTTTGCTATGGCTGGCAACATAATTTGCATCAAACCCCTTTCTCAAAAGCGAATAATACGTTCGACAATATACAAGCGATATTTCTGTAAAAATTTTCTGATTTTTGAAATTTAGGTAGGTAATAGATAAAAGTGTGAAAAGTTTTTATAAAGATTAAAAAAAGCATTTATAAAGTGTAGTGAAATACATACGAAAAAAACAACAAAACAATAAATTAAAAATAGTGAAACTATTTGTAATTTTACAAAGAGGTATATTGTACGTACTTACAAGTATAAAAAGTGATTTCCAATTGCGCAAAGAAATATTGTACCTACAAATATTTGCGAAGAAAAAGTGTGCCACAAAAACCGAGATTTGATATATTGTAAGTAGATACATGTTTTTGCATATTTTTTATTTGTTATTTTTTTTGTGGTAATTTGTTAACAACATGCAATGTAAATGCACAGCAGTATTGCCGGTGAAAAATTCTTTTTGTCGAATTTCTGACCTCAAAAGCCCATCCCATAAGACTGAAGATTAAGTTTGTCACATAGTTTGTGACACAGTGAATGGTAGACCCCCAAGAATAATGGTAGACCCCCAAGGCCTTAAAGGTATACGATCGAGACCGAATTCAGAATCGAATAAGCCAAGTCCTGTCATATGTTTTTAGGGCTTACATTTTGAGCTAGAGAGTTAAAATTTTGTGCTTAGCTCCTTGTTATCCGAAGCAGTAGAAATGTTAAAATTTTTCAAGTCCGCTCACAGACACGTCTAAATGTGCTACTACCTCCAGAGTTTTCAAAACATAAAAAATGATGTGAATCAAAATTTTCAAAGGCGGATGAAAACACTTTAGGCTGTTTCGAGAGGAAAATTCTTCGGACGATTTGCGGTCCCGTCTGCATAGACGGAGAGTGGAGGAGAAGATATAACATCGAACTGTACGGGCTGTTCAGCGATACCGACCTAGCCAAAAGAGTCAAAACACAACGTCTACGATGGCTGGGTCATCTAGAGCGGATGGACACCAACGCCCCGGCCCGGAAAATCTTCGAATCCACACCGCAGGGACGGCGCGGTAGAGGAGCACCGAGACTCAGGTGGCGCACGCAAGTGGAAGGGGACCTCAGCCAACTTCGCGTGCGAAACTGGAGACGGCTAGCTAGAGACAGAGCTGGCTGGCGAAGCTTGTTGGCTGAGGCCCAGGTCCACCCCGGACTGTAGCGCCACCTTAACTAAGTAAGTAAAAAATGATGTAGGACGCATGTAGTCCTATATTTCCTAAGAAAAAAATTTTTTGGCCACGCCCTCATTTGGAGGGCAGAAATGAAGTAAAACCATGAATTTTATAGAAAAGATTAAGAAATAAAAATTATGACGTAAGGTATGAGGTAATCTTCTTTCTAGATTTCACTCCTACAAAGTTTTTAGCCCCGCCTTCTTTTAGGGGTCAAATTTAAAAAAAAATCAAACCAAAATTGCATTTCTGTGTACATTTTAGCGTTACTTGGAGATATCTATGCTAACATTGATAGTTTGTTATCTTGTCTTTAAAATTCTGAATCAGTACCTATATCAATCAGTGTTGACTTAGTTTTGTGAAATAGGCGAGCTTTATTTTAAACACTTAATTAAACTTTGAATTGATCATAGAACTATTGTAAAACAACCGAAATGGCTACATTGTTAAACGTTCAACAAAAGCTTTTGCCATGGGATGAGGTGGAGGACGGTTTGGCTAAGCTTAAGCTCCAGTCAAAACAACTTTTGACAAAGAAAAAAAAAAAAAAAAAAAGAAACAACAAGAAGCTGACGATGGTGCTTAGCAATGAATTTTAATAATATAATAATTGTAGTTTTTGATATAAAAACGAACTTAACACAAGCAAAACTTACCTTAACAATGCATTTGAACAAAAACTACAATGCAATGTTATTAAAAGGAATTGATGCCACGCCCCTTTTTTGAATGAAGGAGATTGTCCTTTTTCACATTTGGTGATCTAGAGCTTGACGGGGATCAATTGGGATGGGAAATCCTACAATTCGCCTAAGCGGACTGTAACCCACCCATTAGTTTTAGTATGGTTATCTTATGCATATAATATCACCAATGATAGAAATTTTTAATTATTGAAAAATTCCAAAAAAAAACAACTACTCATAACTCTTATTTTTTTTAAACATTGACATAACATATATGGACTGCTAGTTGCCTATTTTCATCTAGTCAAAACATAATACAGTTTTCGTTTCTCATAATACAGTTTCTGCGTAAATAATCTAGATTTTGTTGATTTTTCGATTAGTTCAACACCAACTGTCTTATTTTTCACCGTTGTCACAAGTTAAACAGCTTCAAATAAGTATAAACAATTGTAGATAACTAAAGAACCACGTGGAAATATATAAAAATCACCGCACAATTAAATAGTATAAAAAAACGAGAATATTTCTCCTTTTTATTTTATAAACAAACTACATCGGCTGTCATGTCTTCTTTTGATTGAATTAAAAAAGTGTGTTTGCTTTTATTTTCCTATGATTTCCACAAAATCGAATACAATCTTTTACATTTGTATTCGATTTTGTGGGAATCTAGATTCTGATCTAGATTCTGAGTTCTACAAATGAATGGGAAATCTAATAGATTTTAATTAGATTTGGGACTTTTTTACTCTGAATCTAGATTCTGACTCTGTGTGAAAACAGTGTAAGTAACGACGCCAAAATGCAAGCGGAAAAAAAGCAGAAACGCAAAAAAGCATTGCCAATTCAAACTATTTGAGCATTAAAAAATTAGTAAAAACTATGTAGGTATTATTTTTATTTGAAGTAGGTAATTTAAATTGTACTTATGAACCACAAAAATAGTTTCCCTTGTGGACTTTAACTCTCATAATGCAATTTTAATTTTAGAATAAGATTTCCAATGTCACTTCTCATCGGAAAACAGGCAAAGAATTTCGAGTTGTTCAATAGACTGCTCAAATGCAGTTGTCACGGAAACACACAGTCTGGGTTAACCAACAGAGTGCAGTTTTTCAGAACACTAACTCCGTCAATAAAGTTATAGATATATTCGACTCTTGCAATTATTGTCTCTCCTAAGTGTCAGTTAACTGTTGGCATAAGAAAAACAAGCTAAGGCGTTAAAGCTTGACTATTGTTTATCTACTAATCTAGAAACTTTTAAAAATTGTGTTTGAAAATGTTTGAATGTTTTAGTTTCAAATCTCAGTATTTTTTTATCTTTAAAGCTCAGGCTATTTTCCCTTTAGATTTTTGTTATAATTACGACGTGAGACTTTCCCAAATGATTTGTGCCATTATGTAGGAGGGTAAAAGCAGTATAAGTGTAAAAATTTTTGAAATCCACCCACTGATACGCCTACTTTACTTATTAGCATAAAAAATTAAAAGTTGTCGTAGGAAGCTGAAATTTGATATGCGATATTCTCGCTTTGTGGGGGGTATTGTGATTGACATTAAAAAAAAACAAAACCACCCCCTTGTAGGCGTGGTCATATTTAATATGCATTCTAATAAAAGGTTATTATTTGATATATTTGCTTTAAATCCAAAAAACTTGCACTATAAAATGTTCAGATATGTGCGTAAGCTATCAACTCAAATGAAAAATTTTTTACCACGCCCACCTGTGGTGCGTTTTGAAGAGAAACCAGTAAGTAAGTCCTACAGTGTCTATGAGTAGTTACAGTCCGTAAAACGGACCGTTGAATACCCCATCATATCCCACATTGTAAAATGCTAATGGCATTGTTATTTTTTGAAATTTTATAAGTATTGCAAACTTCGAAAAAGGCGTGGTCCAACCGCCCCTAGTTACAGACTATAAATTATAAGATATTTCCACAGATATTTCCAAGTTAAGCTTAAATGTACGTAAAAATGAAATTTTTTGGTTCAAATTCAATATTTTTGAAAAATCTTACCCCAAAAGGGGCGTGGCTAAAAACTTTATGTTAACGAAATCTGGACTGAATTCTCGTTTAGCTAACCTGCTTCTTTTTTTGTTTCATGCTCTCCTAAATTAGGCTCAAGGCCAGTCGAAAATATATTTTATGGAAAATTTCAGGCTTTTCTTCAATTCTGCCTCCAAATGTGGGCCTGGCCCAAAGTCTTGTATGAACAAAATGTAGGACTAAGCGTTTTCTACATAAAATATTAGGCAACATTTTTTCAATTTCGAGCAAAAATATTGAGTAAACTGCATTTGAAAATTTACCCTTAAAATAGATGCCACGCCCACTGGAGTAGGATTAAATTCTTTTTTGTGTCTTTTTTGTGTCCAATTATTTTCTTATTTTTTGTGTCTTAAATTCATTAGGAGATGCTAAATGTCACCTTTGTAGTCAATAAGGAACTAAATCTTTTATTTGACTGCAAATCACGGTTCAAAGCACGTTGATTATTAAATTAATCATTAATTAAAAGTTGTCGTAGGAAGCTGAAATTTGATATGCGATATTCTCGCTTTGTGGGGGGCATTGTGATTGACATGAAAAAAAAACCACCCCCTTGTAGGCGTGGTCATATTTAATATGCATTCTAATAAAAGGTTATTATTTGATATATTTGCTTTAAATCCAAAAAACTTGCACTATAAAATGTTCAGATATGTGCGTAAGCTATCAACTCAAATGAAAAATTTTTTACCACGCCCACCTGTGGTGCGTTTTGAAGAGAAACCAGTAAGTAAGTCCTACAGTGTCTATGAGTAGTTACAGTCCGTAAAACGGACCGTTGAATACCCCATCATATCCCACATTGTAAAATGCTAATGGCATTGTTATTTTTTGAAATTTTATAAGTATTGCAAACTTCGAAAAAGGCGTGGTTCAACCGCCCCTAGTTACAGACTATAAATTATAAGATATTTCCACAGATATTTCCAAGTTAAGCTTAAATGTACGTAAAAATGAAATTTTTTGGTTCAAATTCAATATTTTTGAAAAATCTTACCCCAAAAGGGGCGTGGCTAAAAACTTTATGTTAACGAAATCTGAACTGAATTCTCGTTTAGATAACCTGCTTCTTTTTTTGTTGCATGCTCTCCTAAATTAGGCTCAAGGCCAGTCGAAAATATATTTTATGGAAAATTTCAGGCTTTTCTTCAATTCTGCCTCCAAATGTGGGCCTGGCCCAAAGTCTTGTATGAACAAAATGTAGGACTAAGCGTTTTCTACATAAAATATTAGGCAACATTTTTTCAATTTCGAGCAAAAATGTTGAGTAAACTGCATTTGAAAATTTACCCTTAAAGTAGATGCCACGCCCACTGGAGTAGGACTAAATTCTTTTTTGTGTCTTTTTTGTGTCCAATTATATTCTTATTTTTTGTGTCTTAAATTCATTAGGAGATGCTAAATGTCACCTTTGTAGTCAATAAGGAACTAAATCTTTTATTTGACTGCAAATCACGGTTCAAAGCACGTTGATTATTAAATTCTGAAGTTCTACTCATAGATCATCTTAGCCGAGATGCGTGCGCGTCGCCCCTGGTAGACCAAGAAACAGGTGGTATGATCAGCTAAGGAACATTTCCGAGACCCGTCTGGAGATCGTTGGTGGGGGAGGATCGGGAACGATGAAAGGAGGAAGGACTATTTAGACGCCCTCGGTTCGTGACCCTTATAGATAAGCAGAAGTGCAGGATTTCCTATGCTAGACGATTTGGGTCTTGGGTGTACGGAGAACACCTGCGCACCGTAGAATAAACGTCGCTAACGTGAATATACTCAAGAATAAAAAAACAACTTACCGCAGGCGAAAAAGACGCCATCGTCAAACCCGGTCTTCCTATTTTCATGCGGACGTCAACAATATCTTTAAAATCAAAACAAATCCTTAATATCATGGTTAAAATCGAGCCCAAACGAAAGGGTAACAGACTAGTCCGTCAATTTAGGCGATACCAAGGTTCAGAACCGCGACGCGATGTATCAAGTGCGCTGGTGAACATCTTTCGAAAGATTGCAACGTAAGCAGCAGGCCCTGCGACTTGCCTCAATCGTAATGAAAGTCACCCAGCAAGCTCGCGAGGTTGCAAAATGGCAATAGAGCTACAAAAATGTCACGAAACTGTTAAGAAACGTATTGAAGACAAGGTCACAACCCCAAAATGTTCTGAAACTGACAAGCCGAAAACCCCAAAGTCAGTCAGAAGCACGGTATTGACACGGAAAATAATAAAAATTTCGCAAGAAAACGTCGCCGGTTCAAGTGCAAAGGGCATTGACCCAAAATCGTACGCTGAAGTCGCGTCACGCAAAAGCAAATTCAGAACCTTCCACAACAGATTCGATATCTCAAATAAATTAAGGTTGAGCAACAAACTAAATTATCAAGCCTTTTTTGACAAACTGAGCGAGCTAGGGTTTAAACCTCGCAAAAAGAATAACAAATTACGAAAATGAAGCTCATTTACACACTTACATCGAATGCAAACGGGCTTTTTAACAATATCGACGAATTTTAGGTATCTATTTCTACGGAAGAAATATATTGACAATGCATGATTTCGAAAACCAATTTCGAAGGGAAAAATAACTTCAGTCTCGGTAAAATTAAGTCTTGAACAAAAATTGTTATATTAGGTATTATATTTTAATAATATAATAATTGTAGTTTTTGATATAAAAACGAACTTAACGAACTTAAGCAAACCTTATCTTAACAATGCATTTGAAAAAAAAACTACAATGCAAACAATGCAATGGTTTTAAAAGGAGTTGATGCCACGCCCCTTTTTTGAATGAAGGAGATTGTCTTTTTTCACATTTGGTGATTTGGAGCTTGACAGGGATCAATTGGGATGGGAAATCCTACAATTCGCCTAAGCGGACTGTAACCCACCCATTAGTTTTAGTATGGTTATCTTATGCATATAATATCACCATTGATAGAAATTTTTAATGATTGAAAAATTCAAAAAAAAAAACAACTACTCATAATTCTTATTTTTTTTAAACATTGACATAACATATATGGACTGCTAGTTGGCTATTTTCATCTAGTCAGAACATAATACAGTTTTCTAGATTTTGAGCAATTCGATTTCAAAATCGAATTGACCCTTTCACACTGTGTAAATAATCTAGATTTTGTTGACTTTTCGATTAGTTCAACACCAACTGTCTTATTTTTCACCGTTGTCACAAGTTAAACAGCTTCAAATAAGTATAAACAATTGTAGATAACTAAAGAACCACGTTGAAATATATAAAAATCACCGCACAATTAAATAGTATAAAAAAACGAGAATATTTCTCCTTTTTATTTTATAAACTACATCGGCTGTCATGTCTTCTTTTGATTGAATTAAAAAAGTGTGTTTGCTTTTATTTTCCTATGATTTCCACAAAATCGAATAAAATCTATTACATTTGTATTCGATTTTGTGGGAATCTAGATTCTGATCTAGATTCTGAATTCTACAAATGAATGGGAAGTCTAATAGATTTTAATTAGATTTGGGACTTTTTTACTCTGAATCTAGATTCTGGCTCGGTGTGAAAACGGTGTAAGTAACGACGCCAAAATGCAAGCGGAAAAAAACAGAAACGCAAAAAAAGGAGTTAAAGCTTGTTTATTGTTTATCTACTAATCTAGAAACTTTTAAAAATTGTGTTTGAAAATGTCTGTATGTTTTCGTTTCAAATCTCAGTATTTTTTTTTATCTTTAAAGCTCAGGCTATTTTCCGTTTAGATTCTTGTTATAATTACGACGTGAGACTTTCCCAAATGATTTGTGCCAATTGTGTAGGAGGGTAAAAGCAGTACAAGTGTAAAGTTTTTTGAAATCCACCCACTGACACGCCTACTTTACGTATTAGCATGAAAAATTAAAAGTTGTCGTAGGAAGCTGAAATTTGATATGCGATATTCTCGCTTAAGTGTATTGTGATTGACTTTAAAAAAAAAATTGAAACCACCCCCTTGTAGGCGTGGTCATATTTAATATGCATTCTAATAAACGGTTTTTATTTGATATATTTGCTTTAAATCCAAAAAACTTGCACTATAAAATGTTCAGATATGTGCGTAAGCTATCAACTCAAATGAAAAATTTTTTACCACGCCCACCTGTGGTGCGTTTTGAAGAAAAACCAGTGAGTAAGTCCCCATCATATCCCACATTGTAAAATGCTAATGGCATTGTTATTTTTTGACATTTTATAAGTAGTGTAAACTTCGAAAAAGGCGTGGTCCAACCGCCCCTAGTTACAGACTCTAAATTATAAGATATTTCCACAGATGTTTCCAAGTTAAGCTTAAATGTACGTAAAAATGAAATTTTTTGGTTCAAATTCAATATTTTTGAAAATCTTACCCCAAAAGGGGGCGCGGCTAAAAACTTTATGTGAACGAAATCTGGACTGAAGTCTCGTTTAGCTAACCTGCTTCTTTTTTTGTTTCATGCTTTCCTAAATTAGGCTCAAGGCCAGTCGAATATATGTTTTCTGGAAAATTTCAGGTTTTTCTTCAATTCTGCCGCCAAATGTCGGCCTGGCCCAAAAACTTGCATGAGCAAAATGTAGAACTAAGCGTTTTCTACATAAAATATTAGGCAACATTTTTTCAATTTCGAGCAAAAATATTGAGAAAACTGCATTTGAAATTTTACCCTTAAAATAGATGCCACGCCCACTGGAGTAGGTTTAAATTCTTTTTTTGTGTCCAATTAAATTCTTATTTTTTGTGTCTTAAATTCATTAGGAGAAGCTAAATGTCACTTTTGTAATAAATAAGGAACTAAATCTTTCATTTGACTGCAAATCACTTTGATTATTAAATTCTGAAGTTCTACTCATAGATCATCTTAGCCGAGATGCGTGCGCGTCGCCCCTGGTAGACCAAGAAACAGGTGGTATGATCAGGTAAGGAACATTTCCGAGACCCGTCTGGAGATCGTTGGTGGGGGAGGATCGGGAACGATGATACAGTAATCTGCCTCTTGTTGAATTGCATCGTGAACCCCAAAAAGTATGCTTCGCGTTAAAGTCACCCCCAATGATAAAATTAGACCCAATGAAGTCATACATACGATCAAGATCGTCTTCCACCAGTCTATATCCTGGCGGGAAATAACAAGATGCAATGTTATAATCTAAGCAGTCAATTTTTACAGAAACTGAACTGATCTGCATAGAGTCTAGCTCAACTTCTGTGTTCTTGAAGTGCTTTATGCAGTTTTTAATGTAGAGGGAGGATCCTCCTCTCGAATTTCGCGAAGGGAGATGTGCGTGATAGTCATTGTAACCTTTAAGTTTGGGTGTAGACCCGTTTTTAAGGTGAGTTTCCGTAATCATGCAAATATCATTATTGTTTTTCCGTGGAAATACTTCTAGTTCGTCTATTTTATTCAGAGGGCCGTTTGCATTCCATGTTAGTATTTTAAATAGCTGTTTCATATTCATATTCTCTTGTAATTTTTTCGAGGCTTAAACTCGAGCTTGCTCAGTTTGTCAAATATACTTTGTTTATTTTAGTCTGATCCTCAAGTTTCTCCAAGATTACAGCGATGATCTGAGACACTGCATCTGTTGTGGGCGATCTTGCCTTGTTTTCGTTTGCCGCAACCTGTGCGTATGATTTCGGTCCGACCAGTGGTGGTTTCTCCGCTGCACTTGAGCTGGCGCCGCTCTTTTCTGGAGCTTTCACGCCTTTTGTCGACGCCTCCTTTGCCAATCTCGCACTTTTGATCGGCTTTGGCGTCTTTGGAGTCTTTGGCTTAGGAGTTTTAGCAGTTTTTGGACGTCCTAGGCTTTGATTCTGACCTCTAGTACTTTCCTTAAGAGGTTCTCGTCCCTTTTGCAGCTCTATGGCTACTTCGCATCCTCGATAGTTTTCGCTGGTGGTTTCCGTGGCAATTGGCGCAAACTGCTGGAGCCTTTATGTCAACTTTGCACTCTGTTGACAGGTGTTTCCCGGCACATTTCACGCAACGTGGTTCTTTTTGCCAGTAGGCACTTGTGTGCCTGAATTCTTGGCATCGCTTACACTGTGGTATCAGTCTATTGCCCTTTCGCATGGGTTCGATTTTAACCCTGATGTTAAGTATCATTTTTATTTTATAAACATCGTTTATGCTCTCAGTTCTTTCAAAGGAGAGCATAAAAATTGGAAGGCCGCGTCTGATCACAGTGTCTCTTTCTCCTTCCGTGCGTTGCTTTTCCTTTTTAATGATATTGACGGCATCAATAATTTTAAGGCCTTTATTTTTTACGTCATTTACGACGTCTTCTTTTGTGCATGATGGGTGGAGCCTTTCAATGCCCTTTCAATGACTCGCAGTGGTTTTTCGTACTTATTTTGATAAGTATACCACTCGATTCTTTCTGCATTCAGTCTAAGAGACAGTGCGCGATAGGAATCGGCGTTGTCAACATTTACTTTCCACACGTTATTTCGGTGCGAAGTAAGCTTATAGTTTTCTGTTCTCACTGTGTTTGCAAGAAGGTTGCGCAATCTCCCGAAGTCTGCCATCCCGACGATGTTTAATTATTTTTATTTGAAGTAGGTTATTTAAATTGTACTTATGAACCACAAAAATATTTTCCCTTGTGGACTTTTACTCTCATAATGCAATTTGAATTATAGAATAAGACTTCCAATGTCACTTCTCATCGGAAAACAGGCAAAGAATTTCGAGTTGTTCAATAAACTGCTCGAATGCAGTTTTCACGGAAATACACAGTCTGGGGTTAACCAGAGTGCAGTTTTTCAGTACACTAACTCCGTCAACAAAGTTATCGATATATTCGACTCTTGCAATTATTGTCTCTCCTAAGTGCCAGTTAGTGTTCGCATAAGAAAAACAAGCTAAGGCGTTAAAGCTTGACTTTTGCTTATCTACTTTTTGTGTGGCTAAAACTAAGGCCATAAATAAATTTTAAACAAGTTCGTTTCAGATTCTAGAAACTTTTAAAAATTGTGTTTGAAGATGTTTGTATGTTTTCGTTTCAAATCTCAGTAGTTTTATTTATCTTTAAAGTTCAGGCTATTTTCCCTTTAGATTTTTGTTATAATTACGACGTGGGACTTTCCCAAATGATTTGTGGTGGTTTCTCCGCTGCACTTGAGCTGGCGCCGCTCTTTTCTGGAGCTTTTACGCCTTTTGTCGACGCAGGACAATGTAGGAATGTCGAATGTAGGAGGGTAAAAGCAGTACAAGTGTTAAGTTTTTTGAAATCCACCCACTGACACGCCAACTTTACTTATTAGTATGAAAAATTAAAAGTTGTCGTAGGAAGCAGAAATTTGATATGCGATATTCTCGCAAGTGTATTGTGATTGACATTAAAAAAAAAAACAAAATCACCCCCTTGTAAGCGTGGTCATATTTAATATGCACTCTAATAAACGGTTTTTATTTTATATATTTGCTTTAAATCCAAAAAACTTGCACTATAAAATGTTCAGCTATGTGCGTAAGCTATCAGCTCAAATGAAAAATTTTTTACCACGCCCATCTGTGGGGGCGTTTTAAGTGGTATGATCAGGTACATTTCCGAGACCCGTCTGGTGATCGTTGGTGGCGGAGGATCGGGAACGATGAAAGGAGGAAGGACTATTTAGACGCCCTCGGTTCGTGACCCTTATAGATAAGCAGAAGTGCAGGATTTCCTATGCTAGACGATTTGGGTCTTGGGTGTGCGGAGAACACCTGCGCACTGTAGAATAAACGTCACTACCGTGAATATACTCAAGAAAAAAAAAAAAACTTACGGCAGGCGAAAAAGACGCCATAGTCAAACCCGGTCTTCCTATTTTCATGCGGACGTAAACAAAATCTTTAAAATCAAAACAATCCTAAGTATCAGGGTTAAAATCGAGCCCAAACGAAAGGGCAACAGACTAGTCCGTCAATTTAGGCGATACCAAGGTTCAGTACCGCGACGCGATGTGTCAAGTGCGCTGGTGAACATCTTTCGAAAGATTGCAACGTAAGCAGCAGGCCCTGCGACTTTCCTCAATCGTAATGAAAGTCACCCAGCAAGCTCGCGAGGTTGCAAAATGGCAATACAGCTACAAAAATGTCACGAAACTGTTAAGACACGTACTGAAGACAAGGTCACAACCCCAAAATGTTCTGAAACTGACAAGCCGAAAACGTCAGTCAGAAGCGCGGTATTGACACGGAAAATAATAAAAATTTCGCAAGAAAACGTCGCCGGTTCAAGTGCAAAAGGCATTGACCCAAAATCGTACGCTGAAGTCGCGTCACGCAAAAGCAAATTCAGAATCTTCCACAACAGATTCAATATCTCAAATTAATTAAGCTTGAGCAACAAACTAAATTATCAAGTCTTTTTTGACAAACTGAGCCAGCTAGGGTTTAAACCTCGCAAAAAGAATAACAAATTACGAAAATTAAGCTCATTTACACACTTACGTCGAATGCAAACGGGCTTTTTAACAATATTGCCGAACTTTAGGTATCTATTTCTACGGAAGAAATATATTGACAATGCCTGATTTCGAAAACCCATTTTGAAGGGAAAAATAACTTCAGTCTCGGTAAAATTAAGTCTTGAACAAAAATTGTTATATTAGGTATTATATTTTAATAATATAATAATTGTAGTATAATTTTGATATAAAAACTGAACACAAGCAAACCTTATCTTAACAATGCATTTGAACAAAAACTGCAATGCAATGGTATTAAAAGGAGTTGATGCCACGCCCATTTTTTGAATGAAGGAGATTGTCCTTTTTCACATTTGGTGATTTGGAGCTTGACGAGGATCAATTGGGATGGGAAATCCTACAATTCGCCTAAGTGGACTGTAACCCACCCATTAGTTTTAGTATGGTTATCTAATGCATATAATATCACCAATGATAGAAATTTTTAATGATTGAAAAATTCCAAAAAAAAAAACAACTACTCATGACTTTTATTTTTTTTAAACATTGACATAACATATACGGACTGCTAGTTGCCTATTTTCATCTAGTCAGAACATAATACCGTTTTCTAGATTCTGAGCAATTCGATTTCAAAATCGAATTGATCTTTCACACTGCGTAAATAATCTAGATTTTGTTGACTTTTCGATTTCAAACCAACTGTCATATTTTTCACCGTTGTCACAAGTTAAACAGCTTCAAATAAGTATTAACAATTGTAGATAACTAAAGAACCACTTGGAAATACATAAGAATCACCGCACAATTAAATAGTATAAAAAAACGAGAATATTTCTCCTTTTTTATTTTATAAACAAACTACATCGGCTGTCATGTCTTCTTTTGATTGAATTAAAAAAGTGTGTTTGCTTATATTTTCCTATGATTTCCACAAAATCGAATACTAGATTCTGATCTGTAGATTCGATTTTGATATGTAGATTCTGAATTCGACAAATGAATGGGAATATTAGATTTTAATTAGATTTGGGACTTTTTTTTACTCTGAATCTAGATTCTGACTCGGTGTGAAAACGGTGTAAGTAACGACGCCAAAATGCAAGAGGAAAAAAAACACAGAAACGCAAAAAAAAGCATTGCCAATTCAAAATATTTGAGCATTCAAAAATTAGTAAAAACTATGTAGGTATTGTTTTTATTTGAAGTAGGTAATTTAAATTGTACTTATGAACCGCAAAAATATTTTCCCTTGTGGACTTTTACTCTCATAATGCAATTTGAATTTTAGAATAAGACTTCCAATGTCACTTCTCATCGGAATACAGGCAAAGAATTTCGAGTTGTTCAATAGACTGCTCGAATGCAGTTTTCACGGAAACACACAGTCTGGGGTTAACCAACAGAGTGCAGTTTTTCAATACACTAACTCCGTCAATAAAGTTATCGATATATTCGACTCTTGCAATTATTGTCTCTCCTAAGTGTCAGTTAACTGTTCGCATAAGAAAAACAAGCTAAGGCGTTAAAGCTTGACTATTGCATATTTACTTTTTGTATTGCTAAAACTAAGGCCATAAATAAATTTTAAACAAGTTCGTTTAAGATTCTAGAAACTTTTAAAAATTGTGTTTAAAAATGTTTTCGTTTCAAATCTCAGTAGTTTTTTTTTGTCTTTAAGGTTCAGGCTATTTTCCCTTTAGATTTTTATTATAATTACGACGTGGGACTTTCCCAAATGATTTGTGCCAATTGTGTAGGAGGGTAAAAGAGGAGCACAAGTTTTTTTCGGTCCTATTGTAATAAACACTCTAAGAAATTTAGATTTAAAAATATCTTCATCGAACTAGATTCTCATGTACTAGATTGTGATATTTTAGACAACCACAAATATAATCTTGTAAAATTAGTTATTAAATTTTTTTCTAAAATTTTGTTAAATTATTAAATTACATATATTGCTTCGAAAAAAAAAAATGTAAATGAACACAAAAGGAATCTTAGAAACAGATATTCCAAACTTGTCCAGTTCATGCGACAATAAAATAAAAATATAAAAAAAATATAAACAAACAACATTGTTTTTCTTGAACTTCTTAAAGTAAGATATACTTTTAAAGTTTACTTTGAAAACCCATTTACCCATTCTTTGTGTGCAGAATGGGTTTGAACATTCTAAATTTCATTGCGTCGCATACGACCAAAGACCTCAATGAAGTTTCAGCACACAAATAAGCCTTAAAGATTGGTAACATATAGAGCATATATATATTGTATCAGTTTATACATATATATTGTATCAGTTTTACATAGGTGACACACTAATCTATGCGAATTTTTCTATTTTTGCAAGCACCCGGTGTGAGAATTTGTTTTTCCACCGTTTTTTTCTAATAGATGACCTAGCTTTCTATGTGAGTTTTTCAAGGTGACAGTCATTTTGATATAATTTTTTTCCGCTTTCATTTTCGAGGGGCGACATGTCTAGCGACACGTATTTTGGGCAAATTAGTATGAAAATGACGCTTGACTAGCAGTCCAAATATAGTATGTCAATGTTTTTAAACATTTAAAAACAAGGCACTTCATGAAGCGTCAGTCTCTAATCAAAATGAATATCGTTTTGGCAAGAACTAATTTTTTTGTCCTTTTTTATTTTGTCTTGTTACTGCTGTGCAATAGAAATTCAAAAGGACAATTTTGCTCCGAAGCAAAAAAAAATAGTTCAATAACCATTTTGCTAAACGATAAGGTTGAGGTCACTCCTACCTCGGACACGACATCGGTGAAAGGAAATGGCTCCCAATCTAACAACGCTCAAATAACAGTAATGTTTTTGGCCAACTTTTAACAACTTACATTTTAACATACCCATTTTTTTCCAGGTCCTCGTAGTGAGGAGGTCTTTGATTTTCACCCCAACAGATGTCTGTGGAGGGATATTGGTCTCGGCAAGGATCGTCATTACGGCAGCTCATTGCTTCTACGATTCACAGTTGAGTTTATTAACTGTATCAACCAATATTTTCTTTAATTAATAATTGCTTTATTGCATGCAATTATCGTGCAGAGGTTTGTACAGGAAATATCCGTACTTGTTTCGAGTATCATACGCCCGCTTGGACATTCCTCAAAAAACTGTTGTAAATGGACCCCTTGCGGAGCTAGTGGTGGCTCATCCAAATTACAATGACTTGAAAAGAATTGATGATATTGGAGTGATTCGGTTGCAGAAGTGTATAAAAAATGAAAGTTTTATGTTTGGCGGGCCTATATTGCCAATCATACAAAGATGGAACAATCGGGCTCATTTTGAAATCTTATTGTTTTCCGTTGAGGTAAGTGTCGAAGGCATTTTTATTTTTGTAACAGCATAATGAAGCTTACGCTATAAATCATTCACGTTAAGCTACGATTGCACGAGCATTATTTCGCGTAATTTAAATGTCGCTCTGACATGACGATTGCGTCACACAACCGGCATTTAAAAGACTCCGTGGTATCGCCTATCGCCATTTTAAGGACGATATTATACCATCCGATGCTAGGATAGGAGGTATATTAAGTTTGATTCACAGAGAGAAATACCTAGAGAAATACATAGAGAAATACCTAATCACCGTAGACCCCAAAGACTTTAAGAGCATGGATAACATGCCGAGACCGAATTGTAAGTTGAATGAGCCATGTCCGTCTATGTGTCGGTAATTTTAAGGCCTTAAATTTTGAGCTCGGATCTTCTGAGCCCCAAAGAAGTACACATGTGAACACTTTTAAAATCGACTTACTGACACGCACACTTTACTTGGACGGGATTTTGCTGACCTAAAAAACGAAACAAAAGGCAAGTAAAAGAACTAAATAGGCAAAAAAGGCAATCATTTTAACAATCTTTTTTATTTTACTTATTACACTGAACTGTAGTAACACTGAACTACCATGAGCCTTTTAAGGTTTTCAGCAAACAAAAAGAAAAAAAGAGTCCCAAAAGAGCTGAAGGACTACATTAAAAATTACTGAATAACAAAAAGTTTTCGTGTCGGTGAATATGTATGAGAAGATGGAACTACAATTTATCTTAGGCGATTACTGATGTAAAAAACCCAAATCGGAACTGATGGATTGACGAACCCATGGGTAAATTTGTCAATTTCAGCTTGTGGGCATAGCCTTTACTGGGCCGAAGTTGAAAATATTGTTATTCGGTAATTTATGGACTACATACATCTACCGAAATGAGTGGAGCCCCATGAAAACTTAATATCTTAACCATAAATTACTGAATAACTAGATATTCAACTTCGGACATGTAAAAGCTTTGCCCACTAGCTGAAATTGAGGAATTTACCCATCCGCCGGCCGATATTTGCTTACAAGTCTAAGTAAATTTATCAATTCGTTATTTCCATGCAATTTCGTTTTAGAGCTTTTGCATTAGCTGATCGGGTAAGGAAAATTGTTGTTGTATTTACCGTATTCACGTATTCACCGACAGGGAAATTTAAAGCTTTGTAGAAGTTTTAAAGTCCTTATAAAAAACGTAAACAAATAGGTGTTGGAGGGTAAGAGGGACGCAAGTTGAATGTCTAGTTATTCAGTAATTTATGATCTTATTTCAATATTTTCACTTGCGTCACCTTTAAATACACAACTTATTTGAACCAATATCTCCAGTCCCTCGTTTGCAAAAATAACGGATTTGAATTTGTCCCAAACATCTTCAAATGTAGAATTAAGTGCTTTCTACATAATACATTAAGTATTTTTTTTTTCAAATTTGGAGCAAAAATATTGAATAAAACGCATTTGTATGCGAGCCTCTTCCACGCCTACTAGGGGAGGCTCAGCGATTTTATTTTAATTTTGAATCTCCATGAGATAATAAATATCGAATTTCAGCCTTTTAAGACGTCTTAGAGTTTTGAAAGCTCTGGAGGTAGTTGCACATTTACCTCGATTGTAGGCGAATTTCAAAAATTTTAAAACTTGCACTGCGTGGATATCAGAAAGCATATGCATCAAATTTCAACTTTCTAGCTTAAAATATAAGGCTCAAAAAATGATGATGATAATGAAAAGTGACATACGGACAGACGGACGGACGGACATGGCTTATTCGATTCATAAGTTGGTCTTGATCATTATGCCCTTAATGTCTTGGGGGTCTACCATTATTATTTCACCGTATTACAAGCTATGTGAAAAATTACCTGCTACCCTATGGCGTGGGGCATGTACTCAGCACAATGCGAACCTCATCTGGACAAAATATTTGCACAAAAACTACAATGTTATTGAAAAGGGGTTGATGTGATGCCAAATTAATTCTGTTGCTGGTCTGATGCTTAAAAAAATGTATTTATTTTTCTTACTTAAGTTTTACTTGAGTCTTATTCTATATTACAATTTTTAACTTTATAAATTAAGTACTGCTGCGGCTGAATGTCGGGAAAGAACTAAACTCCTCCTTCTGTTCTGGATATGTTGTTCGTCTTGTGGGTGACGAATGGTTTCTTGATTTGTGGGTGACAAATCATTTCTCGTCGCTGCACTGAGGTACGGGGATTTAGTGATTTAAGGCCCGTTTGCTGGTACTAATAATTACTAACTATATGTTCTACTTAGAAACTATGTTCCACATAAAAAAAGGTTAAATTCATCAAAAAATCATCGTAAATATTTAAGTAGATATGTAGATATGTAAATATAGATAAATAGAAACTTTTATTTTTTATTTTTGTTTTTAATTGTCAGAAAACTCATTGATTAAGATATCTCTAAGTTACGCTTAAATGTACTCAACAAAATAATTTTTTGGTTCAAATTCAAAATTTTTGCGAATTCGTACTCTAAAAGGAGGCGTGGTTTAAAACTTTCAAAACGCAAAATCAAGAATGGAGTCTCGTTTCTCTTATGTGATATTTGTTTATACCCGACCCAGGGTACATTATGTTTGATATATAGTTTGCACCGCAGTGAAATAATCACCGTAGACCCCTAAGACCTTTTAGAGATGTGAATGGGACCGACAGGAGAATCGATTAAGCCATGTCCGTCCGTCCGTCCGTAAACAACTTTTTGGCCTTAAGTTTTAAGGTAGAGAGCTGAAATTCGGTGGGTTGGCTATAAATCCAGTTCTTCAGATCAAGTTTGAAAATTAGCAAAATCCACTTACAAACACGTGCACTAAAGGCCTGTATGCGCGACCATCTCTAATTTTAAAAAATACTTTTTCCAAATTTTAGCTATGTTACAATGGCGCTAGCGCATTCATTTTTTGCATGTAACATTGCCTTGTAATTGGCTTTGAAGAAGCCAAAAATTTTTAGCCTTTTCATTGACCACGCCCACTTTTTTAAGGGATTTTAGCTTAAAATGACTGTTTTTCAATAAATATACATAAAATTTGACAAAAATTATATGACAAAATTTGTAGATATTAGGATTTTCTAACTTTTATGTATATATTGTATGTTTCTCCACCCATTTTTGTGGGCGTGGCGTTAAAAAAGTGATTTTTTTAGTTAAAAGGGCAGAGTTTTAGGCCGAAATGTATGCAACCACCTAGTATAAGGCATTTAACAGTTATATTTTTATATCCCGCCCACTTTTTTGAGGTTTGGTAGTTTTGTTTTGGTATGTTCGGGTAATTTGCAATCCATCGAAGATGGATTGAAGCTTTTGCATACGCACTGTTGCACTTTCCCACTTGATTATTCTTGTTCTTCCCTTAATTAGGCTTAGAGCCAGTCGAAATAACGTTTTTCTGCCAAATTCAAGGTTTTACTTCTATCCAAATATAGGCGAGGCGCAAAACTTTTTTTTACAAAATTTAGAACTAAGCGTCATCTACATAATACATCAAGTAAAACTTTTTCGATTTGTAAAAAAAATATAGAATACGATGCATTTGAAAATTTACCATAAAAATCGATGATACGCCTGCTAGAGGAGGTCAATCAATTTAATTTTTCTTTTTTATTTCTGATGAAGATGACAGGTGTGTCAAACCTTAGGCTTTCACGACGTCTTGAATTTTTGAGAGCACTGGATGTAGTTACACATATAAACCGACTGTGGGCGTCTAACATTATTATTTTACCGTGCTACAAACTATTTGAACTTAGTATACCTCTATACCTCCTATCCTATGAGATGGGGTAAAAAAAGCCTTAGTTGCTAGTTTGCGCAGAAAATTTTATTTAGAAAGAAGTACAGCTGCTGCGCTATATCGAACTATTTGATTTTGAGCAACCGAAAATCATTATGTTGCACATAGGCGGTAATTATAACTTAAGTCTTAAGAAGAACTTATATTATTTATGGGTAGTATCAGCAAACGGGCCTTAAATGCCATGGAATAATGACCGCGGGATCGCCATTAAATGGCGCTGGGTCATTTTTTTTATTTTTCGGGTCGTTATAATGACGGCGTCCTACAAATGACAGGGTTCGAAATTCATGCACAATGATTTCATATGGAAGTGCGAAAGGTTTCTATTATGTTAATGCGCGTTTTGAGGTATGTGGCAGCTATTACTGATTTATAAGATATGCAAAATTATTGAGTTCGCAACCACTGATGCAACCCAAAGTTTGAGGATAATTATGGAAATACATCGTGATACCCTTAAAGATCTGCATATGCTGCAGGTTGATTTTGAAAAAGCTTCCGATAGAAAACGAAGAGTTGCAGAAGCCGACGTATGATCATGGACATGTATGATGGAGTAAAGACAAAAGTAAGATGTTCTTCCGGAGTCACTAATGAGTCGGTGTACATCAGAGTCGGTGTACACCAGACAAGCGTGCTTAATCCTCCGCTTTTCATTGTAGTCCTTGATTGTCTGCTTGAAGGAAAACTGGCGGACCCAAAAGTACATCAGCTTTGCTTCGCTGACGGTGGGGCCATCATAAATGAAGATCATGCAACTCTGCAGCCATAACATGTTATATGGGTGGATGTTTTGGAACGGAATGGGTATCGTAATAGCCAAAAGAAGACAGACTACCTATGCTGCCCATTCTCTGATCCACCTGATTCAATTCCAGACATTAAATTGATTGGAAGTGTGGTAAGTTTTAGTACCTGGGATCTATGATCAATAGCAAAGCAAACTGTGATGACGACATTACTTATCGCGTAGGATGGATGAAGCGGCGAGAAAACTACGCCATCTTCTGTGACCGAAAAATGTAGATACTCTTAGCTGAAAGTCAGCCTTTACACCGCAGTTGTGCGTCCGGCGCTCACATATGATTCACAATGTTTGAGACATATGAGAGCCAATTAACGGCAGCTGACGCCGCATGACAGCAGGAATAACAAAGCGAGATAGTATAAAAAGTACGAAGATCAGAGAAAGCCTCCATGTAGAAGAACCTATATCCAGAAATAGGGAGCACGACCGGCTCAGTTAGTTTTGCCATGTTCAAAGCAAGGAGCCTATCCTACGAACCAAGTCAAAAAGGCAATGCCAATGAACATTCCAGCACAATCGCGAAAGAGAGGAAGGTCTAAACATGCATGGATCGCACAAAGTTTTTTATTAATTTACTTACACCCTTTGGGTAGGGGTTAGAATATACCCGAGGTAAGGCATGTCTGTCCACCTCGGATACCACCCTCCGTATGCCGAGCGCGTAGTGCATACAAAATATGCAATGGACAAAACAAAAGATGTTATTATAAGTAGGCTCTACGGATTCTGGGGAGAGCCATTTATTGCTTATAAATCCCTTTTTGAAAAGATCAGGGGTACCTCGATCTCCACCAGCTGGATCGAACGTCTTCGGGAAAGGAGGTCCGCCGGTTAATCAGGTCTCAGCGAAAATTAAATGCTTTGAAGCGGAAAACAATGAACTGCGCGCTAAGCTTAATGAAATGGAACATCTCTACCATGAACTTAAAAGTGAAGTAGATTCGTTACGTAAAGAAAACGAAGCTTTGAGGAAACACCGAAACGCCAATTCGAATACCAGACGGATGAGGAAGAGCTTGCACGCGAAACGAATCCTGTCTTTAAGAAAAGGCTAACCAAGAAGCGAAAAGCTGGTTCTTCACCTGAAGTAGAAACCGTGGAGCAGAAAGAAGAAACACAAGTCGTGCCAAAAAAAGCGACAGCAAAAACCCAAGAAAAAAATACCGTCGACCACTTGCGATAAATATCGTTGGGGTCGCGGACTACGGAAAGTTACGATACATCCTTAAAAATACTCTTGGGACGAAATAAAACTTAACATCGCTTCGGAACAATGTATGGAAAGTTCACGTCGATGACTCTGACGCCTATCGGTCGCTGTCACAAAAGTTGAATACAGAGAAAATTCAATGGTTTACGTATGAAAAGCACCTCGAGAAGCCGCTGCGGGTTATCGCGAGGAGACTACACCCATCCTGCACTAAGGAACAAGTTATTGAAGATGTTCAAGCCCAAGGCTTTAAAATTCTTGACGCCGTGAACATGACAAAGAAAGAGAAGCAACGTACGGACGATGGTAAAGATTCTGCTGTTGTCAGGCGCGGTCTGCCAATTTTCATGCTATCTTTTGATAGAACTGAGAACATAAGCGAGATTTACAAAATAAAAGCAATCCTTAACTTCCTTTGAGCCCAAGCAAAAGGGCAAAAGACTAGTACCTCAATGCAAAGATGCCAAGGTTTCCGACACACGCAAGCATACTGCCAAAAAGAACCGCGATGCGTTAAATGCGCCGGTGAACATCTTCCGACAGATTGCAATGTCACCAGTCAGGCTCCAGCGGTCTGCGCAAATTGTAGCGGAAGTCACCCAGCGAGCTACCGAGGATGCGAAATCGCCATAGAGTTACAAAAACGGCATGAAGCTCCAAGGAAAAGTATTGAACAAAAGGGTCCAAGCCTAAAACCTTCCAAAGCCCATAAACCAAAAACCCCTAAGTCGACTAAGGGTACGGGATTGATTAAAGTAAAGGTTCAAACAGCACAAGAAAACGTCGCTGGTCCAAGTTTAACCGGAAAATGCACACTTGGTGGTCCAAGATCGTACCCTCGCTTCACTTGAAAGTAAGCAACAATCGGCCGCACCAGATTCGGTATCTC
This sequence comes from Neoascia interrupta, assembly GCA_947623515.1. Taxonomy (NCBI): domain Eukaryota; kingdom Metazoa; phylum Arthropoda; class Insecta; order Diptera; family Syrphidae; genus Neoascia; species Neoascia interrupta. The sequence continues at coordinate 109,283,915 of OX392463.1, read as the reverse complement.
GAATTCTACTTATGATTTTAGAAAAGCTTGAGCAACAAACGAAAGTAAATCAAGTAATATTTAACAAATTAAGCGAGCTCGAGTTTAAGCCTCGAAAAACATATAACAAAAAATCAGGAATATGGGAAAGTCAATCAAAATTATTACATGGAATGCAAACGGCCTTTTGCAAAAAAATGACGAACTAGAAGTATTCCTACGGAAGAATAATATAGACATATGCCTGATTTCGGAAACCCACTTTAAAAAGGGTTCGGCACCCAAAATAAAAGGTTACATCGACTATCACGCGCATCATCCTTCAGAAAATTCGAGAGGCGGATCCTCTCTCTACATCAAAGACTGCATTAAGCACTCCAAAAACGCAGAAATAGAACTGGATTCCATGCAAATAAGCTCAATCTCCGTAAAATTGAGGCACTTAGATTATAACATCGCGTTGAGCTATTTTCCTGCGCAGTATCGCCTGGCTGATGAAGATCTTGCTTCCCTTTTTGAATCACTTGGGACAAACTTTCTCATCGGTGGAGACTTTAACGCGAAAAATACTTTTTTGGGCTCACGGTGCAATTCAACAAGAGGCAGAGTCCTCTTTAAAGCAAGTACGAAATGTGGCGTGGTCTTCTTATCGACGGGAAAGCCAACATATTGGCCAACCGATAGAAATAAAATACCTGACCTTGTTGACTTCTTCATTGCCAAGGGGGTACCTTACAAACGTAGAAGAACGCTTTGATCTCAGATCACTCGGCAGTTCTTTTGAAAATCGGCGGAAGCCTAGTGAAAAAGGAAAGAGCGCCTAGATTCAGTAACAATAATACCGACTGGGACGGCTTTAGAAAATACTGTTAAGAAAGTACAGTATTTTCTAAAGTCACTTGAAATAGAAGACGAAGTAGAAAAACTCGTGAGAGTTATTCAGAGCGCTGCGTGGAATAACACTTCTTTTCGGAGATCCGAACAATCGAACAGCGGAACAATATATCCACAAGAAATAGAAGAGCTAATATGCGAAAAGAGGAGAGCGTGCAAGAGATGGCAACGTTCGCTAGCACCCCCGGATAAGACCATCTTGAACCACCTTTTTAACAAACTGAAGCACGAACTTCAAGGCTTTAAAAGTCACGAGACTACTGCTTACCTCGAAAGTTTGACTGCCGATAAAGGTTCAAACTACTCTCTTTGGAAAGCAGTGAAGTCCATTAAGAAGCCTATAGTACATTCTGCGCCACTAAGAAAAGCCAACGGCGAATGGGCAAGAGAAGACAAAGAAAAAGCGGATTTATTTGCAGATTACCTAGAAGAAACATTCAAACCGTTTGACGGGGAACCGTTGGTCGAGGAGCTCAATCCCTATGCGGTACAAGATAATTAATAGAATAAAAACCGTGTCATTGGCTGAACTTCGTCAAACGATAAATAATCTGAAGAACAACAAAGCACCTGGCTACGACTTAATTACTAGCGAAATTCTAAAGGAGCTACCGAAAAAAGCTTTGGTCAAGCTACTCTATATTATTTACGCTACTCTATATTATTTTATACGTTCCAAGGCAATGGAAAGTGGCCGAGGTCATAATGGTTCCGAAACCAGGAAAAAACCGAACGACAAAAAGTCATACAGACCTATTTCGCTACTGCCGATAATATCTAAGGTATTCGAGAAACTGTTGCCTCAAAGGTTGCAACCAATCATCGAAGAAAGACGATTGATTCCGGATCACCAATTCGGATTTAGAAAAAAGCATTCAACAATCGACCAGGTCTATCAAATAACAAACGAAATCGAAAAAGCTCTGGAAGCATAAAAGATATGTACTAGCGCTTTTCTCGACGCATCGCAAGCCTTCGACAAGGTATGGCACAAAGGCCTGAAGTACAAGTTAAGGCTTAGCTTACCAGAAAAACTCTATAGAATCTTAGAGTCTTACCTTAAAGACAGAATCTTTCGCGTAAAGTACGAAAATGAGTACTCGGAATTCAAAGAGATAAATGCCGGTGTCCCGCAAGGAAGCGTTCTCGGGCCAATATTATTTTTGATTTATACAAGAGACATACCCCACGATGAGGGAACAATTTTAGCTACGTTCGCAGACGACACTGCTATTCTCGCTATTGATACGACAGTTGAATTATCAACAGGGAAACTCCAGCGCGCTTTAGACAAAATATGCGACTGGACGAAGAGCTGGCGAGTCGTCCTTAACGAGACTAAGTCAACGCATGTTAACTTTACTTATAAAAAGGTAAACAACAAACCTTTATTCATTAACTCCGTACAAATCCTGTACTCAAATGAAGCGAAATATCTAGGAATGACTAGACGCAAAACTTAAATGGAAGCCGCACGTTAAAAAGAAACGCGACGAGCTCGAAGTCAGGTTAAGGGAAATGAATTGGCTTACCGGAAGATTTTCGAAACTAAGCGTATATAACAAACTGCTTTTGTATAAGCAAGTGCTAAAACCATCTTGGACGTACGGTATACAACTCTGGGATTGTACTAAACCAAGCAATATATCTATTTTAGAAACTTTTCAAAATAAGACCGTTAATGCTCCATGGTACATAAGAAATAGCGATCTACACCGAGATCTTGGAATCGCAACCGTGACTGATGAGGTAACAAACTTTTCTCGCAAACTTAGTAATCGACTTCGCGGACATTGCAACAATGAAATTATCCGAACTTTGGATCAGACAAGTCTTACGCGCCGACTACAGCGAATGAGACCGTTGGATATAGCAGCATAAGATGAAACAGCAAAACTTGACGGTATAGTAAGTGCTTTCGTTGGAAGGCAGCCTGCCACACGCGATTACTACAGAAGCTTGAACTACTTGTTAAGGAAACTAAGTTGTAGTCTAACGGAAAATGGGAGTTTTTTTAGTGAGTAAGAATCTCACACTACTATGAGCACGCACGGCCGGTCCTCGTAGTGCTTATGAAGGTTTTTCCTACCCACGGAAAAAAAAAATTAATTTATTTATTATTTATAACAAGGTAATTGGAATTACATTGCAACATAAAATAAAAAAAGAGCATAGTTGCGAGTACTTTTAGCTCTACAATTTTAATTCTAGTTTTAAACTACAATATTTAAGTTGATAAGAAAATCGTTGACCTCAATGACATTAGCATAGTTAGGGGTTTTCAGTGAAGAGATCCAAAACCGGGTGGCCTGCCGGTATGCTCTGAGGTCAAATCGGCGTACCCCACAAGCGGAATATTAGGAATGCAGTAGAGTGGGAGGGTTATAATCCATCACTTCAGATCATTGCCTTTCGCCCTAATGAAAAAGAAATAGAAGAAGAGAAAATCAGTGAACTAAATTTACATAAATTGAATTGGGATAAAAATTACTGTTTTAAATCTGTTAACCTGATAAAGCTTACTAAAGGTGGATGGGCCATGTTGCATTTAGAAACAGTAACTTTCGCAGAAGAACTTCGTAGTAAAAATTATAGTTCTAAGGATTTTCTACAAAATAAAGATGTTGAAAATTTTTCCCGTGAAAGTAGCGATCTTCGATATTTTAATTTCAAAGTACACTAGAGCTACAAAAATGGTAAAACGTTCAATAAGCTTTTGTTTCTGATTTTATAATAAATTAAAATAGAGTGGCTCAACAGCTCGAGGTGAACCAGCGCCTGCGGCTGGTTCACCTCGACGGTCTCCCCAGACGGGTCTCGGTGATGTTCCTTACCTGATCCCAACTTTTTCATTACTTATTTAAAAAGTCGATATTGGGCTAACATATAAAACAGCCGCAGGCTAAGCAAAGGCTTAAATCAAGGCTAAAATCAAATCATATTTTCGAAAAAAAAAAGTCGTGAGCAAATTTTGTCCCCACCACTATCTCCGATATAGCATCGGTCAAATAGAAATTTTCGAATATTTAGCAGATTCTGAGATTTAGTATGAAAACTTCAAAAACGGGTGTACCACGATATTTGGAAAACCATAATCTCGAAAGCGAAAATCTCGAAAACAATAATCTCGAATTAATTTCGAACAATTGTGAGTCTAGTAAATAAATCATCAGGTTGCCCAGATGCCATAATTGAAGGCATGTTAATGCTTTGTATTTGAGAAAGTTATTAAATGTACCAACAATTTGCTCTGCATGCTCCGAGATGTGATCGAAGCCTCGCAAATTAAAAATGAAGCAACTACTAAGTCAACGTGATCGGACCAAGTTAGAGTGTTGTTGAATGTTAGGCCCATGTTTCTTGCAGTGTCAACTTATCCTATCACTGTGTGGCCCATTGTGACAGGGGGCAGAGTGGCTGACACGAGTTTGTATCGAAATATGGTCTATGGCCAGCTTGTGACTTAGAAGAGTTTAAATTGAGACCGTTTTTACCGGATCAAGCTCGATCGCTGTAAAATAATTTTGTTTTTGGAGACAACAGTGTTTGGGTGGCCCGCTTCGCGGGTTTAAAGGATTTCAACTCCCTTTTTCGCAGGGTTTAGCCGCTCACGCGACTTTGTCGCTCCGCTAAGGGTAGGTGCCAGTTATCTGGCAGATGCCTATGGCCATTTATGGGCATGTTAAAGTTGCACTCTTTTTGAACTTCTTTGGCTTATAACTTCTAAACTGAGATTGAGACCGACAATTTTTAATAGCATATTCGGAATCAAGACACCCAAACCCATATGTTAGGTTAGAAAAATCCAACAAATTCCAATTGGCCCTACGGTAAACTTATGCCAAGATTTTTCAAATACCTTCGAGAAGAAGGGCAGAATAGCGATCGGCCTGTTGTAGTCGTTGATGGTACAATTTCTATACCCCATCCCATTAGGATTAGGAGGTATATTAAGTTTGTCACATAGTTTGTAACACGGTGAAATTAAGACCTGAAATTAAGACCTTAAGACCTCAAGACCGAATTCTGAATCGAATAAGCCATGTCCTTCCTTCCGTCTGTCCTTCCATCCGTCTGTCCTTGCATCCGTCCGTATGTCAGTCCTTCCGTCTGTCTGTATGTCACACAGGAGTTGAAATTTGGTGCATAGGTTCACTGTTATCCGAAGCAATACAAGGATAAATTTTTTTCAAATCCGCCCACAGACACGCCCACAACCGGTGCAATTGTACAAATACCTCCAGAGCTTTCATAGTTGTAAAACGTCTTAAAAGTATCTCCTGTTTATTGTAAGATACTCAAAACAAAAATTTTATCGCTTAACCTCTTCTAGTGGGCGTGGCATCGACTTAAAAGCTAATTTTTAAAATACATTATATTTAATATTTTTGTTCCAAATCGTTTAAGCGTAACTTGGAAATATCTGCATTATGATTGAGTTTGTAATTACGGACGGTTTGACCACGCCCCTTTTAAAAGTGTGCACTTCTTATAAAACGTCAAAAAAAACAATAACATCGGCATTTTACAAAGCGGGATGGGGTATTCAACGGTTCTTTTTACGGACTGTAACTTCTGCGTACACACTGTTGCATTTACTCACTGGTTCTCTTTGGGAACTGGGACAATTTTTACCTTTTTTCAAGACAGCGGAAACTCACAAGTGGTTAGTATCGTGTTAAAAACATAGGTGAGTAGCGGAAGAATAAATGGTAGTATGAGTTTGATAAACTTATGATTTAACCCATCGTGTCCAGAAGCATTGGACTTGACACTTAAAATCGCTTACACAACATCCTAATCACGCAGTCTTAAAAGTTGGATGCAGTCGTTTCCAATAGAGGCTAGTGGTTCGCTACTTGATCATCTTAATAGAACTAAAAACAAAATGACCGAAACACTTATGAAGGATGCCTCGTTTCATTGACGCCCTGGGCTAGAGGCATCTAAATGCGGCCCTGCCTTCACCTTCTCTTTGTTCGAAAAGATTTCTATAAGGCGATTTTTATAGCTTAGTGCTGTGCTTAATCAAATAAATTTTAAATATTATTTGATAAAAAATTTGATTTCCATCAATCAAAATTTCTATCAATTTCATCACACAAAAAATGTAAAAATGTGTATTTTTGGTTTCTCCTCTTTTAGGATGAATCCCTCAAAATTATTGCAGCAAAGAGTTTGGCAGCTAGATTAGTAAGCAGATATAAATGTGAAGCAGCATATCGAAGATGGGGTATTCCTATTAGCTCAAAGCAAATATGCGTTGGTAATAATCTGAAGTCATATACATATAATCAAAGCTTACCACTTAAGCTTAAATCATTTTCTAGAATTAATGGATCTAGAATTCTATCATCGTGGCGAAAGTTCAGTTCTATTGATGGATGGGAAGTCGGTTGGAGTTCACTCATTGAAGTTTGATGTTACGTCAAGATCCAACAGTGTTCCCTTTATCTATACAGAACTATCACAATACTCTGCGTTTATTGCAAAAGAGATCCAGAACAAAGCTACTCTAGGATTTCAACATTATAAAATATGCTCATCGATACTCTTTGTTGTAATAGCAATGCAATTTTTGAAATAAAAGGCGGGGATACTACGCACTGGTATTTTGAACATACAAATAACAAAAAAAAAAATAAAGGTGAAGTTCGCACCATTCTTACAACAAAAACGTGCATACTGCTATAAAAGTAGAGCTGGCCCTCTTTGTCTTCGTTTAATGCATATCAGTTCAGTTCTCACCACCACGACGTGTCGCACGCCATGATTATATTAACTAACCTTGCAAGATGCATGACAAATACAATTTTTTCGAGTTGTAACAAGTTGTTTAAATATCGCGCCGTTAACAGGCATGAATAATGCCTGTTATACCTGGTCGCGTATACGTCGTGTATACCTAGTCGTGCGAAAAAGTTTAGCAATTCATTTCAAATTCAGTGTTCTAATTTTATCAGCTGACTGAAACGTCATTAAAAAATAAATGATCACTAGACAACGATGATACAAGAATTTCTTAACGTCACACCAACTGACCTACATACACAAGATACAACATTCAAGTCAAGCCATGAATACCTTTATGACTGGTTAGGTGGGGGAGAAGAGAGAGTTCTCTTTGAAACGTATCTTTGTCACCTCTGGTTCCATGAGACTGGAATCAGTACGTTACTTTCTTCGAAGGCCATTCGTCCACGCGCTCAGCACTATAACAAACGAAACAGTTCGGTCGAAGACGTCGAAGCCTGCATATTTTTCAACCAAAGATTTAACTGACAGGCGGAGACATTGAGTGTTTGCCATTCAAGACGCATAAAATAGTTGTAATAGTAAATAAAATCAAACAATTAACTTCAGTGCAAATAGAGAACAATAAAATTGTACAGGTGTAAAACATTTCCTTCTTCCCTTGGCGGTTGTGTTTTTAATCGTGGAAATTTTGAATTTTTTTTTTTCTTTGATCGTGGATTTCTTTTACCTACTTAAGCTGTCATGTTATATTGTCTAAAAAGTTTTATTAATTTGTTAAGGTCAGAATAATTGTGATTTATAATGGCGTTGTAACTGCGAGTGGATAAGCCATAACAGAATCGGAACTAGACAGAAACTGGCAAGTAAAAATATAAAGCAAAATTTATTCAAAGTAGAAATCCGAAGAACAAGGCTGACAAATTCGTAAGTCAAAGTCAGTAACTATTTTCAATTTACTAAACTTTTTGAATTGCAATGCCCCAACCCAATAGGTATCTATGTATGTTATTATTATCAGTACCGCGATATTACGACTTTTCAAACTAATTTATGAAGTATGTGCTCATCGGACCTAGACGCCTGAGTTATCATTGGAAAGGGCAAAACCCTGTTCTATATATTCATTCATTCTTTCATATTCAATATTGAATTTCGATCTCATTTACAATATTGCTTCAAAAATGGGAAAAACACAGAAAAGGAGTTGGTTACCTTATCTGCAACATATATTTAATTTTGGCTTACGGAACACAGTAACTACTTCAACATGTTGCTTATAAAACTATTGGAACAAAAAGATAGATTTAGTAAGAGCAAATATTAGTTACCTATGGTCAGATTAAAGTGTGGTGAAAAAGGCCACATAGACACTATTGCGATCCCTGGGAAACCAGTTAAAATTAACATTCAAAAGACAAACAATCTCAACATTCTCCCTGGTGAAACAGTCAATTTCCCTGCAATAGTCAAGGAGGCCTTTTTTGCGGCGTAACCCACAAGCGGGCCATTAGGAATGCACTTGAGTGGGAGGGTTATTTATGATCCATTCCTTCAGATCATAACCTAGCGCATAAAATTAAAAGAAAAGAAGCCAAGGAGGCCTTTGAATTTAGTGTCGTCTACTTGCGCTGAACTATCGAAGTAAAAGATGTCCTGCGCACACGCGAAATTGCCTACCATTCACATAGTATCGTGGTGTTTATTCCTTAATTTTTAGAGTAAAACTAGTGGGTGGGTTACAATCCGCTTAGGCGAATCGTTGAATACCCCATCCCTATTGACCCCTGTCAAGCTTCGAATCGCGATATAAGTCGTGGCTGTTAATTTTTTCTTGTAATAAAATATAATTTAGAATTCGCAGTTGAGAATCTCCTTCAATAAAGAACCTTTTTAATATTATTACACTCTTCCTTTTGGTAGCTTTTTGTATTGCTGAATCGATAGTGGTTTTGGGCCCACGTTTTTTGGTTTTGGTATATATTTCGGTATTATGTAAGTTGCTGTTGCTGTCGGCACGTATTCTTCAGTAAAATTATGCGCTGCCACGTGGTACTGTTTGTCAAGCGCTTCAAACAGATCATCTATAGTTCTTCTTTGTTGTACGCCATTAATTATAGATGATGCCATGTAATGATTCTTTCTCAATTGTTCTGCTTCTTTATTAGATGCTTGGTCCCCTCCCTGATCGTTATTTGAACAGTTTGGCAGGATCGCCATGTAATATTTCTCCCCAAATGGCGCTGTACAAAGCGCAGCACGCTAAAGGTAGGGTGATCTAATACCTTTGGCCCACATAACAAAATCTAAGTGCAATGGACGCCAATGTAAACAATAACAAACACAGTGAACTCGAGTAAACCTTTCCATAGCAATGAATCACTATCCAACCGTTTGCATGCCATATGACACTGTCGGTGGATATTGGGGCGATGCAGTACTACGTAATGGTCTCTCGTATTCAGTGTGCTTGCATTGACTCACACTACATCATATTATATTTTGTTCAGATATTTAATCAGATGTGGATAACATGTGTTGATTGCCTGTTTACACGAAAGAACTTGTTTTCTTATCAAGAATCGCCCCCAAAAGTGGGCGTGGCGCAAAATTTTTCATTTAAATTTTTTTAACAGGTATATCTGAACAATTTGAGTGCAGATTTTAGTTTATTGGATTTCAAGCAAAACTGAATAAATGCAGTTTATAAGAATGCAAAATAAATATTACCACGCCCCCTTGGAGAGCGCTTTTAGTTTTCTTAAAACCCCTTTTTACAAAGAGAAACTTTCAACTTATAAATGCGTTTAGCTTGACAGGGGTCAATTAGAATGGGGTATGCAACGATAAGTCGCATAACTAGCAACCCGCCAACTAGGTTTACCTTACAAACCTTCTTCAAAGTTCAAAGCCATACATTTCAACCAAAAAAAAAAATCATGAAATTCGGTGATGCCAAACTCTAGTTAAACTGATAGGGCCAGTCTAAATTACGTTTTTTCTGAAAAATTCTCTTCAACTCTGCCTCTAATTGTGGGCGTGGCTCAAATTTCTGAACATCTAATGGATAGAAGCTGTTATTTATGTTAGAGGCTGATAGCTTGTCCTTGCTGTCCAGTCCTTGCTGACAGACGGATAAACGGACTGGCGGACGAACGGACATGGCTTAATCGATTCACCTGTCGGTCTCGATCATATCTCTTAAGGGTCTAAGATGATTATTTCACTGTGTTACTGTATTTAAAAATGAGTTTTGACAAAAATCGTGGATTAAGCTGTCTTTAGGCACTAAGTCTAATTTAGGAAAGAGTGAGAAAAAAAAATTAGCACTTAGGTAAGCCAGGTCCCATTTTCGATCACACATTTTTCTGTTCATTAAGGCTTAACAACAACTAGGATATGTCTATAAAAATTTCATACTATGTATGTCCTTCCAAAATAACTCTTTTTGCGCCCATTTTCAAGAAAGGGCGCTCGCATGGGCACGATAAATTCTATTTTTCTTGCCGCCCACTTTGTGGAGGCTTCAAAATTTTCAATGAAGGGTTGGTAAATCCTTACCCTAATTTTTCGCTGTTAAGATATGTATGAAAACTCAAAAATAATTATTATTAGTAATAACAAATATAATGAATAAGTATTTCAGTCCTATTCCAAATACATATAATGTCTGAAAAGTATCTATTATGGATGTCGTTGTTCGCATTTGGAGCGTGCGCAAATGGAATGAACCGTAACTATGATGCAAAGTACATACCTGCGTGGAAGCAAAGGGTGAGTATTATGCATAAGAGGCAGAAATGATTTGATTATAAAAAACTTTTCTTGTATTGTTCTTCCAATTATTATGTGTATAACTTTTTAGGCTTGCGAAAAACCTAAGCAATCAAAGCAAAACTCGCATTACATTTGCGACGACAAGGGCGACGTCAAATGTCTGCCAGGATGGCAAGGCGATCTGTGTCAAGTGCCAATGTGTCGCAAGGGATGCGATCCTATGAATGGTAAGAACTTCTAATTTTTTTGGCTAAATGCTCTTAATTGCCAATACTTAAGCTATTTAACGAAACCGGATTAAAGCACTTAGCCGTGTCATATTACATGTACCAAATAGAACATATGTCCAGATAGACCAAGAGCCCACAGAAGATTTTGGGACTATGGTTATAACGGGTGATTTTTTAGCTGGTTTGGTTTTGGCAACACTGGTTTTGACAGCTGACGTGTGTTTAGTACCTTGTGTCACTGTCAAACAGCTTCAGTTTGGTTTGCAATTTAACCATGGATCGTCTTACAAATGAACAACGCTTGCAAATTATTGAATTTTACTATCAAAATTCGTGCTCGGTTCGAAATGTTCATCGCGCGCTGCTTCTATTTTATGGTCGGCATTCTCGACCTTCTGAGCAGTCTATTCGGAAGATTGTGACCAAATGCGATTTGATCGTGCGATTTGACATCATTAGATTATTTTTTGTGGGGCTATGTCAAGGCTAATGTCTATAGGGACAAGCCCGCTTCGATTGACGCACTGGAAGCCAACATCCATGCATTCATTCGTGAGATACCGGCCGATATGTGTGAAAGAGTGTGCCAAAATTGGACTCAGCGGATGGGCTACCTGAGACGCAGCCGCGGTCAACATTTGCATGAAATTATCTTTAAAAATTAAATTCCAAGGTGCAAACTATCGATTCAAATAAATATTTCATTAATTTTTTCGAATTTTTTGTGTTTTTTTTTTAAAAGAGTTCTCAACCTCTTAAAAAATCACCCGTTATATGTCAAATTGCAAAGTTTTGCAACATTTTCTTTGAGCGTAGCAAATAGTGTTAACTTAAGAATGATTCGTAGGTAGTTGAGGAAGATTTGTAGGCTAAAAATAAACATAGTATTGTCCTGATTGCAAGTATTGGTGTCCTGATTGGAGTATTTGTAAATTGTTATAGTAATAGTGAAAGTGAAAATCATGATGTTGGATGCCCTAAGCTGAGAAAAGAGTTTCGCAAACTTCCTCCCGGCCAGTGTTTATTGGAAGTATGCCTCCCCAACATGCCTGGAACTGATGGACAGTTAATAGCCATTTATGAAAACTTGTTCATATCCTCCAGCAAATTATCTTTTGGACATAGTTTTGTGTTGGAAGTCCTTCATGTACAAAATAAAAGAAATTCAAATCTTTATCCAGATTAATTTGTTTAATCGTTTTGTTGAGTCAAAACAAGTTAGTATTATTATTTTTTTTTTCGTGGGAAGGAAAAACCTTCATATGCACTTCCTCATAGTGCATATTCAAATCTTTATCCAGATTAATTTGTTTAATCGTTTTGTTGCGTCAAAACAAGTTATTATTATTATTTTTTTTTTTTCGTGGGAGGGAAAAACCTTCATATGCACTTCCTCGTAGTGCATATGAAGGTTTTTCCGTCCGCGCGTGCTTATAGTAGTGTGAGATTGTTAATCGACGAAGTTTCCTTGACAAGTAGTTCAAGCTTCTGTAGTATAATCGCGGGTGGCAATCAATTTACGCGGTTTCATTTTAGTTTAAGATTTGTAAGATTCGCGTAAGATTTGTTTGATCCAAAGTTCAGATTATTTCATGGTTGCAATGTCCCCAAAGTAGAGTATTAAGTTTGCCCGCAAACTTAGTAGCAGCGATATGAAATAAATATGAAATAACGATCTACATCGAGTTCTAGGAATCGCAGCCGTGACTGAAGAGGTAACATACTTTGCCCGCAAACTTTGTACTCAACAATTTAGTAGCTTAAAACGCGAAACTTAGTACTCGATTATTAAGTCAAAAACGTTTGATTGATAGTGATGAGAAATTTTAACAATTTTAATCAATAAATTTGATATAAAATCTTGTTCATCTTCGTTTATTTAGGCCCGAGGTTGAACTGAATTGAGGGATCAAAATTATCTGACTCATACAGCATTCCTAATGGTCCGCTCGGAAGGTACGCCGATTGGACCCCAGAATGGAAGGCATGACACCTGCTGCAGGGCACCCGGTTTTGGATCACTTCATCACTGAGTCCAATCAAATGCTATTTTCGTTGCATTTGTGTGATCCATGCATGTTTAGGGCTTATCCTCTCTTTCACGATTGCGCTGGAATGTTGATTGACATTGCCTTTTTGACAGGGCTAACAGAATCATTTCCTCGAGATAAGTTCTATTACGTGGAGGTTTCCTCAGTCATTCGTACTCCTTGTTCTATCTCGCTTTGTAACCCCTATGTAGAGCACTGGATGCACGCGCAACTGCATCGTAGAGCCTTTCTTTCAGCTTAGGTGGTATTTTTCGGTCAAAGAAGATAGCGGACTTCTGTCGCTTCATCCACTTCATCCACCCTACGCTTAGGTACGCGATGATTGACGTCGTCATCACAGTTTGCTTCGCCATTGACCATAGACTCCAGATAACTCCAGGCAATCTGACTTTTTTTTGGCAAATAGGATGCCCATTTCCCTCCAAAACATCCACCGTACTTATATCAAGTGCTCGCTGCAGGGAAGAATGATACATATGATGGCCCCATCGTCAGTCAGAATAACTGATGTATTTTTGTTTCCGTCAGTTTTCCTTCAAGCAGACAATCAAGGACTACGATGAAAAGCAGAGGAATCACGACGCTTCCCTGGAGTACAAAGACTTTAATTAGAAACTCATCAGTGACTCCGGAAGTACATCTTACTCTTCTCCTTGCTCATACATGTCCATAATCATCTGCACGTATGCGCTTCTGGAACTCTCGTCACCCATCTCGCCACCCATCTCAGATCTCGTGGTAGTCAACCAGCAATATCAACCAGCACCATATGCAAAAGTGGATTGCATCAGTGGTTTGCCCGTGACAAACCCGCACTGGTCCTCAGATAGCCTAATTACTCTTTGCAGTCGGATAACTAGTAGAAGCTCGGTGAAGCGGCTGGTGGCGAGAACAGAATTGAATGTTTTAAGACTCGTGGAGCTCAAGAAGCCATCAGAGAGAAGAAGAGAGCCTATATTGTATGAAATCAATGCATGAACTCTTTTACTCTAGTCCGGTACCTCTTCGAGGCACGAAGAACTTCACGTATGGCATCCAAAACAGCCAGAGAACTTGCGGAAAAAGTGCGGCGAGGGGTTAGAGCACGATTACAGATCTGCAAACAAGATGTTTCGGGAGACTATTCGACGCTTTAGAGGAAAGAAATTTAATATCGTACAAGAAGTTAAATCCAAAGACGGTATACACGTCTTTCAAATGAGATCGAAGTCTTACGCATATGGAGCGAGCACTTTTCGGAGCTTCTCAATCCCCAACAGGGCACTGAAGATGGCAATCTTACTGCTGATGAGATTAGAGCGGAGAAAAGTCCAACAGTTGTAAAAGTCACTGTCGCAATTAAATCGCTAAAAGTGTGTAAGTCTGCTGGAGTTGAAGAAATTCGGCCAGAAATGCTCAAGGAAATGGGTGAAGAAGGTGTGAAATGGCTAACACGTGTTATTTAGGTGGTCTGGGCAAGCTGGAAAGCACCTAGCGATTGGCAAACAGAAGAAAACAAGAGAGATTTCTTTAACTATTGGGGTATATCTCTCTTAAGTCTTCCGAGAGAAGTAACCGCAAAGGTGTTAGAAACGCGTCCCAGAGTTGTAATCGAGCCTTTGTGTCGGGAAGAGCAATGTGACTTTCGGCCTGGCAGAGGCACAACCTACCAGCTTTTTACTCTGAAAGTTATTCTTGAGAAGGCCTGGGAATATGCCAAACTGGTCTAAGGATGTTCTGTAGACTTGGAAAGGCTTACGCTTGGGTTTTTCGAGATAAACTCTGGAGAGTTTGCAGGACTATGCACTGAATGGGACTCTTCTGAAAACCATGGGCCTCTTCTGAGATCTATTCAGTCTTTGTAAGGGAACTGCAGAGCTGCATTCGGATAAATGGCGTCCAATCCCATACTTTTGATGTGTGCGCTGGACTCCGCCAGGGCTGTATTCTATCGCGTCTCCTTTTTATTGCTGTTTTTTATTGGCTGTTTCTACTTCACCGAGTGTAACGAATAATGTTTAGATGGGATGCGGACACGTTGTTCGCATGCCAACAGACATCCCAGGCAGGACATGATAGCCGAGATGTAAGCGCGTCGCCCTCCTGGTAGGCCGAGAAACAGGTGGTGGGATTAGGTAAAGAACATCTTCAAGACCAGTCTGGGAATCGCGCCTTTGTCTCTTGATTTGGTGGTAGATGATCAGGACTATGTAGGCGCCATACAGACAATGGTCGCATTCCCTCCATTCTCTTTGCTTAACCCTGGTCGCACTTCTTCTTAGCGAGTCACGTGCGGTGCCTGTATTTCGATTCCAGGCGAAACTTTTTATTTCTGTGGTTTGAGGCGCACTTCTTATACCTTGAACGGAATTCAAGGTATGAAACCTTGAATTCCGTTTTAATTTCACTAATCATTAGTTTCACCTCATTTGTTTGTAGTGACCCTTTGGAGTTCCTAGAAATGTTTTGGCCTTCCGTATGCACGTTCGCTGTTGGTCATGCCACATATCTTGTGCTCTCCACTCTACATCTTCCTTTTTGCCAATGATGTTATAGATTTATAGTATTTCATAGTGCATAGAAATGCTTCGCCCTTTTATACCCCATCCCATGGGATAGAATGTATACTAAGTTTGTCACACGGTGAAATAATAATGATAGACCCCTAAGACCTTAAGGGCATATAATCAAGACCGAATTCTGAATCAAATAAGCCATGTTCGTCTGTCCGTCTGTATGTGCACGTTTTTAGTCTTTAAATTTTAAACTATGAAGCTGAAATTTGGTGCATAAGTTCATTGTTATCCGAAGCAGTACAGACGTTAAAATTTTTCAAATTCGCTCGTAGCCTTGCTTAAAATTTAAGGCACAAAAATGTGTGACATACAGACGGACGGGCGGACATGGCTTATTCGATTCAGAATTCGTTCTCGATCATATGCCCTTAAGGTCTTGGGGGCCTACCATTATTATTTCACCGTGTTAAAAACTATGTAACAAACTTAATAAGTAAGTAAGTAAGTAAGACCTTTAATTTCCATAAAAAGTTTTACAAACATAAATTATGTATAAATGTATCAGTAAGTCAAATTTGGTTTGACTAGAAGCCGTCTACCAGACTGACGGTAAGATCAATAAGTAATACCTGCAGTAGATATCTATAGTGGCAAAGTAATACTGATTTAAAAGTTTACATTATTGTTATTGAAAGTTAATTTTATATTGATTGTTTCTGTATTCTATTGTTTTAGAAATTTTCATTAATTATAAAGCTTCTGTAACGTAGTGCGATTGTAATGTAATTATAAACTGGTTCCCAGGCTCTGTATCCGTTGAGAATGTTAATTTTATGCCCATTTATTTATTATGTACACCAAAAACATTAAAACGGATTTCCTGAAGTATAGGACACTCAAACAAACTTTATATACCTCCTATCCTATGGGATGGGGTATAAACATTAATTTTTGGTAGTCTCAACCCCTGTAAATGGCGTACGGTACACATAAAGATGGTTTTGAGACCTCGATTAACACTGAGGAGCATTTGCATGTGGGCAGTGCACATGAGAAGCCCGCTAATGACACGAAATGCATCGTTCTAATGCCAGTTCTCGGTTTTTTGCACATTTTATGTGCACCGTACCTATGTACTGGGTTTAAGAGACAACCAAAAATTAAAGTTTTTTCGAAAATTTGATTTTCTTTTATTTTGACAACATAACACCCGACAAATAAGCAATACTTGTATGTTTATACTTTTAGTCTTTAACAAAAAATTGCCTTTTTGTCTACATTTCAGCGTTACTTGGAGATATTATGCTAATATTGATAGTTTGTAATAGGGATGGTTGAACCACGCCTCTTTCTTCAGCTAGTAGTAGCCACAAATCGACAAAAAATAATAATAATAGCAGTAATAAACAATGTGGGAAAGGATGGGGTATTCAACGGTCCGTTTAACGGACTGTAACTTCTGCGTACACTTACTTACTTACTTAAGGTAGCGCTACAGTCCGGGGTGCACCTGGGCCTCAGCCAACAAGCTTCGCCAGCCAGCTCTGTCTCTAGCTAGCCGTCTCAAGTTTCGCGCGCGAAGTTGGCTGAGGTCTCCTTCCACCCAGCCATCGTAGACGTTGTGTTTTGACTCTTTTGGCTAGGTCGGTATCGCTGTACAGCCCATACAGTTCGATGCTATATCTCCTCCTCCACTCTCTGTCTATGCAGACGGGACCGAAAATCGTCCGAAGAATTTTCCTCTCGAAGCAGCCTAAAGTGTTTTCATCCGCCCTTGACAGGATCCATGCTTCTGCACCGTAAAGCAGGACTGGGATGATGAGGGTCTTATACATGGACACTTTAGTTGCTCGAGAGAGGGCTTCTGCGTTCACACTGAAGCACTTAGTCACTGGTTCCTTATCCAAATGTTACCAGTTGATTATCCGAGATACCTTTGCTCAGTTTTCTTCTTTGACGGTTCCATAAAAATGACGGTCAGCATCAGACGGTGTGATCACCTCACCCAAAATCACTTTGCAATTTTTTGACTCGCGGTTTTAGGGAACTGTGAACCAAATGATAGTCAATCAGGGTCTCATTCCCACCGCTGCTGCTGTAAGTGATCAGGTGCCTGTTTTCTTTGACGAACGATGCTAAGCGCAATAAGACCGTATGGCCTGCAGACATTTAGGATATTTTCACCAGAAGAGTTCCTAGTGCCATACCCCAGTCCACCATGTCTTCAGTCCCAAACCAGTCTTCATAGTCCTCCGCCTACAAACAAAAGCTCTTCCTTAGGGATCGCCTTGATGAGATTATGAAAATCTATCCAAAATGCATCTTTTCCCCTCTGTTCACATCCAACTTGGGGAGCATTGAACTCAAGGTGTCAGGGTGTAACCTTATAATACCTCCCACGTAACTAGTCACCGCTAAGAAAATTTTAACAAGTTTGGGCTGGAGCCCTACAAATCTCTCCAGTCAGATGCCATCTGGCTATATTACGTATGGTGTCATGGAAAAGCCGTATCTAATTTCTCCCCAGCTAATTCTCTTTGTTTTTATACCTTACCCAGGGAATATTAATTTTAATGCACTATCGAGACTGACAGGAGAATTGATTAAGCCATGTCCGTTCGTCTATATGTAAACAACTTTTAGACCTTAAGTTTTAAGCTAGAGAACTGAAATTTGGTAGCTGAGCTGGAAGTCCATTGACCAGATCAAGTTTGAAAATTAGTCGAATCCGTCCACAGGCACATCCACTAGAGACCTGAGCTTCGATCCGTCTATAACGGACCACGGTATACCCTATTCCTATTCTTCTTCCCATTCCTTTATTCCTATATTTTTTGGTTTTCCATCTCCTTTCTAAATCAATATTAGCATAGAAATATCCAAGTTAGCGGCTAATATGTTCGCAAAAATTAAATTTGTTTGTTCAAATTCAATAATTATGTGAAATCCACCCCTTGCAAACGGGCGTGGCCAAAAACTTTGTAGAATGAAATCTAGAATATCATCCGGTGTACCTTATGTACTAAATTTGATTTCTAATCCTTCCGAAATCTTGGAAATCCTTCCGATTTCTGGAAAATTATAGATTTTCATTTAATTCCGCCTCCAAATAGAACCAAGTACTTTCTACATAATATAGTGAGTAAAATTTTTCTAATTTGGAACAAAAATATTGAATAAATTGTATTGGAAGGATTACTTTTTCAATCGATGCCACGCCCGCAAGGAGCGATCTGCGATTATAATGTGTACATAAAAAATAATAAACTTTGTTTTTATTTTTTATGTATTATAATCATTTAGATATGCTTTATGTTAAATTTCAGCTTTTCCCAAAGCCTTACAGTTTTGGAATCACTGGAGGTAGTTGCACATTTAGACCGATTGTGGGCGTGTCTATGGGCCGATTTGAAAAATTTTAAGACTTGCATTGCTTCGGATAACAGAGCTTACAAATTTCAGCTTTCTAGCTCAAAGTTTATGGCCTAAAAATTGGCGACATACCGACGGATAAACATGGCTTATTCGACGCAGAATTCGGTCTCGATCATATGCCCTAAAGGTCTTGGGGGTCTATCATTATTATTTCTCTATGTTGCATTTTCGCCTGTATCAAACTTAATATACTCCATTCCTGTGGAATAGGGTATGAGAAATGTATCCCAACATAAACGACGCCCACTTTTCAAGCAGTTTCAAATACAAATTTAACTTTTTTTTAAAAAAAAAAAGTATGAAATTTTCTATAATAAAAATTTAGGTATGCAAATTTGCTGCATTTTTTGCATGCATACTAAATAAATGTCTCCGGATCTGCGCACACCTGTGGACATGGTTAAAAAAAGTATATTCTTTAGCCAGGAAGCAGGGTTTTCAGTTCAAAATTTAAGTAACCGTATTGTATTAAGCGTCTTAAGAAACTCTAACGCACGATAATCAAAAACGTATAAACTTGAATAAACCGAACAATTAAAAACACGTACCTGTATGCATTTCGGACTGTTTACAGTCCATCATCAGCATCACGACCAATCTAATTAGTGAATTCATTGTTTTGTTTTTTTTGCATTAGAATTCAAATAAGGGAGAAGAGAGACGATTTTATATTGCCGCTATCAGCATTTATAGCGTTTGGGTCGCTTTGTATGAAGAAGCTTTCATAGGCATCTAGTTTTCTCTCATCTCTTATTTCTTTTTTTAATTTCAAACTATTTGCACCGATTGAATGCTTTAAGCTAAGGACGTGTTCTGCTATGGCTGAACACTGGCTTTTGTCTTGCTTTATGTAATAATTGCAGTGTTCTTTGAATCTTTTATCAATTGTTCTTTTTGTTTGACCGTAATAAACACCAGCACTATCACCACATTCAATAGCATAAATACCTGATTTGTTTATTTTTTCGATTTTGTCTTATGTAGAACCTAGTAGGTATTTTAGTTTTGAATTGTTTGAAAATACTAATTCAATGTTATGTTCACGGAACTTTTTCGATATTTTATTCGTTACTTCCGGAATATAATTCACTGGACAACGTTTCATATCATTTTTCTGTGTGACGTTTGAGAAGAATGTTGTCATGGTTTTCTTTTTTTTATTTTCGTTGAATGTTTGTAAATTAATTTATCAATCAAAGATTCATTGTACCCATTGACTTCAGCGACCTTTTTTAAATATTCGTATTCATTCTTAAAACCTTTTATCGACAATGGCAACTTACAGAGTCTGTATACTAAAGAATGGAAAGCGGCTATTTTATGTTGCATTGGACAATGTGAACCACTTGTAACAAATCTTAACCTACTGGTTGGTTTATGAAAAACTGAAAGCTCTACTTTATTTTGTTCATTTCTAGTGAATTCTACGTCTGGAAAACAGAGCTTTCTTTCAATTTCTGCCTCATGAGTGAATTTTATAGGCTCAAATTGGTTGTTTAAAACATTTAAAGTTGATTCTAAACTGTCTTTTTTCACTATACTAAAAACATCGCCGACATATTATCTACACCATAAACGCGGAAGTGAATTTGCATTCTTAAGCCCAATTTCAAACGCTGCCGTAAAGAGTTCTGCTATTAAAGGACTTATCGGGTTTCCCATATTAGTTCCTTTTTCTACTTTGTACTTTGTAAACTTGTTTCGAAATTGGAAAAAGTTTTGTTCCATACACAGTTTTGCTACACTTAAAAAAAACATTTTCTTCTCATTGACGAACTCTACCGTATTTAAATATTTTTCAATATTGTTTTACCTTTTCAACAAAATCGAACGTATTTTTTACTGAAAGACTAAAAATAGGTGTTAAGGTCTTTACTTCGTTAACTAGCCATTTTGCTAAAAGGTAACTGGTAGAGGAAACACTACTCACAATTGGTCTGCTATGTAATTTTGAGAGACAATAAATTAGAGGGACTTGGGGGTTTGAAACCAGTTATTTTCTTTTTAATCTAAGGCCAAACATTGTGCTTACTCTTCCAATTAAATCACTACTTTTAATGTTTTAAATAACCAATTTGAGTCTATAAAATTCACTCATGAGGCAGAAATTGAAAGAAAGCTCTGTTTTCTAGACGTAGGAATCACTGGAAATGAACAAAATTAAGTAGAGTTTTTAGTTTTTCATAAACAAACCAGTGTGTTAAGATTTATTACAAGTGATTCACATTGTCCAATCCAACATAAAATAGCCGCTTTCCATTCTTTAGTATACAGACTTTGTAAGTTGCCATTGTCGATAAGAAGTTTTAAGAATGAATACGGATAGATATATAAAGAAGGATGCTGAAGTCAACGGGTACAAAAAATCTTTCATTGATAAATTAATTAACAAACATTCAACGAAAATAAAAAAGAAAACCATGTCAACATTCTTCTCAAACGTCACACAGAAAAATGATATGAAACGTTTTGCAGTGAATTATATTCCGGAAGTAACCAAAAAAATATCGAAAAAGTTCCGTGAACATAACATTGAATTTGTATTTTCAAACAATTCAAAACTAAAATACGTACTAGGTTTTACATGAGACAAAATCGAAAAAACAAACAAATCAGGTATTTACGCTATGTGGTGATTGTGATTGTGTTTATAATGGTCAAATAAAAAAAACAATTGATAGAAGGTGCAAAGAACACTCCAATTACATAACGCAAAACAAAAGCCAGCATTCAGCCATAGCAGAACACGTCCTTAGCTTAAAACATTCAATCGGTGCAAATAGTTTGAAATTGAAAAAAGAAATAAGATATGAGAGAAAACTAGATGCCTATGAAAGCTTTTTCATACAAAACGACCCAAACGCTATCAATGCTGATAGCGGAAACATAAGATCTTCTCTCTTCTTTCTTATTTGAATTCTAATGCAAAAAAAAAAAACAAAACAATGAATTGGATTAGTCGTTATGCTGATGATGGACTATAAACAGTCCGAAATGCATACAGGTACGTGTTTTTCATCGTTCGGTTTATTAAAGCTTATACGTTTTTGATTGTCGTGCGTTAGTGTCGTGTCAAATCGTGAATTTTTGTTTACCAAAAATAATTAAAAACAACAAAAATTAAAACAATAAGGTGTTCGTGCTCGTCGCTTATGTTTAAATTATAATGGTTTTCACGAGGTTCAATAAATTAATCAATGATTTCAGACATTAAATGACAAAAAGAAAACAAAATCACACAGGGCATAACAGCCCAACTTCACATGGTCAACTTGAGAAATTTATTTTGCATCGCGCATAACATATAAGATAAGATCTAAAGATGCCTAAGCCAAAAAACCTTGTTAAAGCAAAACAATCTAAATGTTTGGTTTTATATAAGGAGGCAAACCATAAAATTAATTAGACTTATTTTAATACAGATGAAATGTTCTCAAAAATACTTTACTGGAGTAAAAAAATCACAAACATCGGCCAAATCCTCGATTACTGATACCGTTTTGAAACTTCAGACTGCTCTCCTAAAAAAACTGGAAAACAGACTAATGCAGTTATGTATGTGTTATGCCATCTAATATTTTACACAATCTAAACCAAATAATGGTAAGCTTAACCAAGGGCTTTTCGGAATACAAAACAAAGCAACAAAAGTTAATATTTTTGAGCTCAAGTGGAGTGCAAAATCATAGCCCATTGAAAAGAAAGTTCGGGAATGACGAAACGCACTATAATTATGCTTAACGAATAATTTTTGTTTGGAGGTAAGCTTAAGTTTCAAGAAAAGCTAACGGACCGGTCCGTGTATAAATTCATATTCGACGGTTTTTTTCATTAATTTCTATTTTATTAACAACATACATAAATATGTAGTTTATTATTAACACGTCTACCCTAAAGGCTATTGCCAGCGTCCTGGAGAGTGCCGCTGTAAAATCGGTTACCACGGAGAGCTTTGTGATCGGTGTATACCTTTGCCTGGCTGTCAACATGGTGATTGTACAAAACCTTTCGAGTGTGTATGCAAGCCAGGTTGGGACGGTCTTTTTTGTTCTGAACGTAAGGCATCTCAATGAAAATAATATATTGTTGAATTTTTTATTGCTACCTTGTGTGTTTTTTGCAGCTACTTGCAAAACAGGATGCCACTCAACGCGGGGCTACTGTGACACCCCGGGAGAATGTCGTTGTCGCATAGGATGGGCCGGTGCTACATGTCACGACTGTCAGGTACTGCCCGGCTGCCAGCATGGTACCTGCAATAAACCATTAGAGTGTATCTGCCTGCCTGGTTATGTGGGACTTTTGTGCCAAACGGGTGGGTAATCCCGAACAGAAGAAAAAATAACGCAACACATACTCATTATATAACATTTTTACTTTGGTGGGTTTTGTAGCAATATGCTCGAGTGAGTGCCACCAACAGCATGGGTACTGTCGTAAGCCTGGTGAATGTCGGTAAATTTGATATTTGAGTTTTTCATGTAGTTGAACTAGTCACGTCATTAAATGTATGCATCCTGCTTTTTTAATACTTTTTAGCTGCAAAGTGGGATGGATGGGCCCAAACTGCGACAAGTGTCACCCATACCCGGGGTGTGTGAACGGTGACTGCGAAAGACCGTGGGAGTGCAATTGTAAGCCAGGCTGGGGTGGTATTCTCTGCAATGAAGGTATGTACTAGTTAACCGTTTCAAACACATCCATCAACAGTCAATTACTAATATCCATTACAGCTTTGACGTACTGTGCAGAAAATCCTTCCACTTGCGAGAATAATGGTAAATGCATTTCGCTGGCTAAGGACGATGGTTTGTTCCGATGCGCCTGTCTTGACGGATATCGAGGCAGAAATTGTGAAAAAGAAACCGAAGAACATTTGATGTTATCAATATCGACTATTACGACCACAACGGAGATACCTAGAATAACTCCACCACGGTTGACTTTGTCGGAAGCTGTGCCTGCACCAATTATTGAAACTTTATTCAATATGTCCAGTAATGGAACAGCATTTGCGACAGAATTTGTTTCAGGCAGTCCATTGAACAATCAGAGTGTAGCAACGACATCGGCAACGGCAGAGACTACTACCAAACGGGTCATTCAAGCAGTGGCAACAGATGGAAGTAAAGTTGATGAACTCGTAAAGGATACCACGGATGTGGATGATGGTAACGATGAGGAAGAATACGAAGACGAGGAGGAGGGTGAGGACGGTGACAACGACAGTGATGAAGATGAAAGTAACAATGAAGCGTGAGCTTAATCCGCTGGAAGAGCGGAGGGCTAGTTATCGCCATTTCTAGCTACTTTATTAACTTAGGTACTTTGAAATTTTATTTATTTTTGTTGACAACTGAGATTAGCGAAATAAAAAGTTGAAGATTAACTTTTTGGTTTACTTGTAAGGGAACCAAGGCGGAGTTTATTGTTGTCAGCAAAGTCATATTGTTGTGGCATTATGGTACTATAATTTCTGATCCTCTTTGGGTGTGATGAAGGACTAGTATTGTAAGTTCTTTAAACGCCAAATGGCCTGGCAGGTTACTTTTATAGCACGTGGTCATTTTGTGCTAGAAGATTTGCGTTTATTAAAAGATCAGGACTGCTTCAAGGCCATTCCAAGAAAGGCCATTCCAAGTAGCTTCAGTAAATAACCACGGCATTACATTGCAACATGAAAAAAAAAACATCTTTTGATTGTAAATTTTATTTTTTTTATTTTTCACAAGAAGATTTATTTATTTATTTATTTATGTCATCAACAAGTTTAACTTGCAGATTTTGAAAAAATAAACACAAATATATAAAAATAAATGAAGTTAAAACTAGAACAATATTTATATAAAATTATTTAATATTTTTGTTCCAAATCGAAAATTTCTTTCAAATTTTATTATTATTATTATAATCTTTATTATTATGTAAGGAAATTAACATAACAATACTTGCTTAGCCATAGCTACCAGGACCATTTAGCTAATAATCATATATGGAAAATAAAAAGTAAGTGCAAGAGTTCGTCTGCAACGAACTTCTAAATACCCGACCCTCTTTAACCATTAAGACCAAATTTAAAACTTTTTGGTCTGTTTCCTAAAAAAGGCGTAGTCTGAAAATTAAAATCAATTAACCCTAATTTCGTTGGAATCACGAGAAAATGCCTTAAAAGCCAATACTAATAGTTAAAAAAACAGTCTTTTCCCCAAAACGGCCCATAAAAGTGGGCGGAGCTCAATGCTTTGTGTGCAACAAACTTAGCAAATGGTAATATCTTTAATATTTGCCATAAAATTTTTTTTCAATTTAGAATGAATTTCCCGAGAAATCAGGTTTTCAAAGATTTTAGATCTTAAAAGTGGGCATGGTCAATAGAGCGGGCGGTCTTATTTTTACCTAATCAAAGGTTTCTGGTCCATATTGCTCTCCACCAAAGTTTGAGTTCATATGTTTTGTCTATCTTGACCAAAAGGCATTTTGAAATAAAATGTAAATTTGAGGTTGTCTGACATTCAAGGCAATTGTGGGCGTGGCTGTGGGCGGATCTTCTCAATTTTCATAGTTTGTCTGTACAAAATCAGAACCAAGCAACGCTACAAGTTTCCTAGCTCAATTTTAAAGACCTTAAAACTGCCTACATACGGACAGACAGAAATGGCTTAATCGACTTACCTGTCGGTCTCGATCATATCTCTAAAAGGTCTTAGGGTATACGGTGATTATTTCACTGTGTTACACACTATGCATTAACATTAATATACCCTCGGTCGGGTATAAAAATACTTAATGTATAGATAGTTTTAAGTAGTAGGGAAAGTAAAAAAGAAGAAAAAATCTTTCTAATACATTAGGTATGTAGAAAGCACTTAGCTCTAGATCTTGTTCACAAGAAAATTCGGCATAGTTTGCCGTAGGGCCAAGTGGAATTTGTTAGATTTTTTCATCCTAATATATGGATTTGGGTGTCCTAATTGCAAATTAAAAGAAGAGATTTCTGAATTTACAAAAAGGTACATCTTGAAAATGTCAGTGTTACCATTGTTTTTTTAATATATTTTTTTCTGTTTTAAATCATATTTTTAGAAAATCGCGCTCCTGGGTAAACGGGTGGAAATAGAGCCGATACAATTCCTTTGTTGTGTCGGTCTCATTTAGTTTAAAAGCTATAGCTACTTAAAGTTTCCATTTTTCCATACAAAGTACCTCATCTTAGACTTTTAATTTCTGCCTAAGAGTATGCTATAGAAATCTGACAAGATTCGCTGTAAAATAAATTGCTTTTGGAGACAACAGTGTTTGGGTGGCCCGCTTCGCGGGTTAAAAGTATTTCAACTCCCTTTTCCGCAGGGTTTAGCCGCTCACGCGACTTTGTTACTCCGCGAAGGGTAGGGGCCAGTTGTCTGACAGGCGCCTATGGCCATTTACGAGTATGTTTAAGTTGCACTCTTTTTGAACTTCTTTGACTTATAACTTCTAAACTAATCGATACCGACAATTTTTAATAGCATATTCGGAATCAGGACACCCAAGTCCATATATTAAGATAAAAAATCCAATACCGCTTGGACCTACGGTAAACTTATGCCGGCAGAATAACTACAGAGGAAGTGATCCGCCGTATCGTCGTACTCGCCACAGGCAGGACAGGTGGTGTGAGCCTAATGGAAACGCGTATGCTTCTTGCCCTCCACCTGTCTTAACAATATGTAGCATTGCCATAAGGATAGCGAAAATCTCCGCTTAGAAGACAGAGGCATATTTACCTTAGGGGTAGTGGAGTCTAATGTTCTCGCTATCCACAGAGACTCCAGTACCACCCCACTGTCCGGTCTCAGAGCCATCAGAGTGACAGGTAAACGAAAATGAAGTAAACGATAGTCACAACAAAGACCGATTTTGTGAAACGATAAAGCTGTAAGAAAGATGTTGCTAGGTGAAATCTTGGTACATTTTAATGAGCGCATCCATTTGAGCCGTTTGTGTTGGTGGTATAATAATTAAACAAGATATTTATTAATTTTGACAAATCGTTGCATACTTTTTGATGCATTTTATTTACATTTAGCGTAAAGGATACAATTATTGGCAACCCTTATTTTTGACCCAATTATTGGCACCCCTGCATTCAACAGGGATTTTCTTTATTATTATGGGTCGAATTAAAATTTTTAATGTTTTATCTATTTTATGCATCTATTCTTCTCACTTTTGTATCTTTGTTTTAGACATTTTAAATCCCTTTTAGTTATAATTTACAAGTTGTAGTTGACCCCCCTAAGTTAATAAAATAAATGCAAAATTTCGTCTGTTTTGGTTAAGGGTACCATATTTAGAAAGTCTTTTGTACATCATTAAGCGATTTATTAAAACATTATTTTTTTTTTACAATATAAATGAATAAAACAAGCCATTTTTATGTATTCCTTACAAATTAATTCATAAAAACCGCCTAAAAAGCGGTGCCAATAACTGGCTCCAGAAAAAAACGTGTATCAATTATTGGCAGGGTAGTGCCAATAATTGGATCCGATGGAGCTATAGTTATTGGCACTGCCAATTATTGTATTTGAAAGACTGCCAATAATTGTACTTTACGCCGGTTTTGATTGCAAGCACCTTCAGTATAACATTATTACATTTATTACATAGAAAGCCATGAAGAACAAGCTTGCAGTCATATTTTAAATTTACAATTAAGCTTTATTTTACTTACAGCTATAAAATTGTAAACGAAATATGGCTCATTTGACATTAAAGTATGAAAATTTCATTTTTCTGTTTCAATTTTAATATTTTTTTAATGATATACCTAATTTTTACTTTAATATAAAATTTTATGTATAGAAAATATAAATTAAATCAATTAATTACATTATTTAATAATATACATTAATTACAATATAAAAAGAATTTCAAGCGCCAAATTAAAGTTTTTTTTTGTTAATTTAGACTTATGGTGCCAATAATTTTGCTTTTTTTGGTGCCAATAATTGTATCGGAGTGCCAATAGTTATACCTTTTAGAGTGCCAATAATTGTAGCAGGATGCTAATAGTTATACCCTCGAGTGCCAATAATTATATCGGGGTGCCAATAAATGTAGTAAATGGTTAGCCTTTTTTAATTTAATTATTATAATACTTCCTTGCCTTTAATGTTTATGTTTATTAATGTTTAGCAACAAAAAATATTCCATTTAACAATTTGATAAACAAAAGTCTATCGCAACTTAACAAATAAAAGAGCTATAACTGTTCAAACTCAAAATTTCCTTAGGGGTGCCAATAACTGTAGCCTTTACGATATGCTGTTTCAGTTTTCGATATCACTTCCCCGGCAGACAGAAAAACATTAATATTGATGAACTTAAACGAAAACCACACGACTGCTAAATGCCAGTCGTTTGAAAAAACGAGTATTGTTGAATCTTAAACGCTTCTCGTTGTACTCAATCGCATTTACACGGAATCTCGCATTTTACAGAATAGGGCCCAGAGCCCAGCGTGCTGACGGAGGCACCATGCACCATAAAGGGGAGACAGAACACCACCTAGCGAGCAGCCCTGTTTACTCCAGTTATGATGCAATTGCCGAAATCTGCTTCGGTTTTCAGCGTCCTGTGCATTAGCGTTGCCCTAATCCATTGAACTAATTTTTCATCTACACCTTGTTGTTTGCACTCTTAATATAGATGAAAACGCCCAGCACATACTTCTTCTGGTCAAGAGCACATTCAAGTCTACCAACAAGGTTTTGAAGCTTCGTAGGATTTTCCGCTCTGATAAGCGTGTTGCATCTCAACAAGTGGATGCAATCGAACAGCAACCTTGCGCAAGCTCAGCTCAACCTTCTGGCGTTACTCGTCCCCTAATCCATTGAACAAATTTTTCATCTACACCTTGTTGTTTGCACTCTTAATATAGATGAAAACGCCCAGCACATACTTCTTCTGGTCAAGAGCACATTCAAGTCTACCAACAAGGTTTTGAAGCTTCGTAGGATTTTCCGCTCTGATAAGCGTGTTGCATCTCAACAAGTGGATGCAATCGAACAGCAACCTTGCGCAAGCTCAGCTCAACCTTCTGGCGTTACTCGTCCCTCCCTAGGTGGCGGATAGGGGATTGCTCACCGCATATGGTGGGTACCGGTATGGAAAATATCCGGGGTGGACCAAAACCAGCAACTAACGAAAAAGCCAGGAGCGTCTGTCTCAAAAAGAGCGGCTTCCTGGTCCACGTCTGTTAACCAGATTAGGGTCGGCGGAATATTAAACACCTCTTGCTTTCCCAATATGCAAATACAATGGACCACAATTACATAGATGCAAGCTGATGCCAGATGGCTTTATGAAATATTCTGCTAGTTATATCATTGCTTTTCACCGTAAAGGCATAAAGCTTGCGGGGTAAGCTTTGGTGTTTCTGTGCAGAGTTTTCATGTTCCGTATTCATCAGCATCATAAGCATTGGTCAATCGTGGGCGTGGCTGTGGGCGGATCTTCTCAATTTTCATACTATGTCTGAAAAAAATAAGAGTCAAGCAACGCAGCAAGTTTCAGTTTCCTAATTTTAAAGACCTCAAAACTGCATACATACGGACAGACGGACGGACATGGCATAATTGACTCACCTGTCGGTCTCGATCATATCTCTAAAAAATCTTAGGGGCTACTTTGATTATTTCACTGTGTCACAAACTATGCATTAAAATTAATATACCCTCGGTCGGGTATAACAAGTGGGAGGGTTACAATCCGCTCTGGCGAATCGTTGGATACCCCATCCCAATTGACCAATTGCTCCGATTTGCGTCATAAATATTGGTTGTTAAATTTTAGTTTATATTAACTTTCATTGTGTTAAAAATTTGTCAGTTAAGAATATCCTCCATTAAAAAAAGGGCGTGACTTCAACCCCTTTTCAATAACATAGTTTTTTTGTTGATATTTTTAATCGGAAGTATACACGTGTTGATTGCATTTTTATACTTAAAAATTGGTTTATACTTTAAACCGCCCTTAAAAATGCACGTGGTAATTTATTTCAGTTGATAAGTTACGCACATATCTGAACATTTTATGGTAATTTTTTTTTTTGATTTTAAAGCAAATACCTATATCGAATAAAAACCGTTTTTAGAATGCAAATTAAATATGACCACGCCCACATGGGTGCAGTTTTCGCTTTTTTTTTAAAGCCAATCATAAAACACTTAAGTGAGGTTACCGCAAACCACATTTTAGCTTTCTACGACAACTTTGTCAGTGGGCAGATTTTAAAATTTTTTACACTTACTGCTTCGGGACCAGGGAAAAACAGTTGTCAAGTTTCAAGTTACTAGGTCAAAATGTATGGCGTAAACTACTGATACACGCACGTACGGACGGACGGACGCACAGGGCTCATTCGACTTACAATTCGGTCTCGATCATACGCTCTTAAGGTCTTGATGGTCTACGTACGGTGATCATTATGGGATGGGTATAAGCAGTCCTCTTAGCTTTTTCAGGAGGGAAAAGGCTGTCCTTCCTCCTTCAGCAGACGGGAAGACAGACTTATTTGTCTGAAACTTTTGGGTAGGCTATAGTCAGACTAACTATGTTTTGGTATGAAACGACCTTAAACGGCGTATAGTTACCAAAAGGTGGGTTCTTTTCAACGTGGGCAACAGCTGACCTAAACCTTGTTTTAGCATAGCTGGCTAAATAAAATCTGAACCTGGTCAGTTAAACCTCTCAAAAGATAAATTAGCTTTAACATATTTGATAGCAACATCAGTCAACTCTCTAGTTTCAATGTACCAGTTAGGCCGCGATGTGTTCGTGGTTTGCAGTAGTCGCCGTTGCCGGTACCACTGAAGAGCACGTGGTGATCTGATTTCTTGTGAAGTGAGTCTCTAGGAGAAGACTGAAGGTCTCCGCCTTGGTCTCAGTGTAGATGCCATCAGGTTTGAGTATTGAAGCGAGTTTGCTAGGTCTGTTTCTCTGAAGAACTTTCACAAGCCCACTAGCTTCACTTAGAGATCAGTTTTCCTCACAAAATTTTTTATAAGAGTGATTTTTCGACTTGCGAATAAGTCTCTTAAATTAATTTTTTTTTTATAATTTACTCGCGAATTAAGGGATTGGCTACCCTTTTAATGTTACACATCTCACAAGCGGAAAGGATTAGAAAAAGAGGAAAAGGAGGAGAGGTTGCGGGTTGTAACGTGACGGAAAAACTGAACGTGGGAGAACATTCCACATTCGCGTTGAGCGGCTAATGAAAGAACTTCTAAACTTGACTGTACGTCCGAAAGTGGGCTCGAGGGTAAACTGATGTGCATTCGAACTTTGGCGAGTATCAAGGTTGAAAGTCTTTAGGGGCGGAGTGCAATTGGCTATTTCGATGGAACACTGTTTGTGGAAAAAGCGATAGAACAGTGAAAGGCAAAAGACATTACGTCGATGTTCTTATGAGTCAATTGACTGCGCAATATTTCTGTCTCCAATCAGTTTTATCGCCTGTTTTTGTATCCTATCTAGCAGGTGCAATGCTGTTTTTAGAGCACCAGCCCAGACGTGGGAATTGTATTCCAGCTTGGGGCGGATGTAGGCCTTATATAAAATAGCCAAATCAAAAGGGGTGAAATATTTCTTACATCTTTTGAGGAAACCTAGGCATTTCGCAGCGTTCTTGGCGTTCGTGGATGCAAGTGCCACTCATGGATAATGGCTGAGTGTTTCGGTTTTGCTTCAATGACAGAAGACAGCATTGAGTCTTAGAAGCATTAAACTCTACTCAGATCCCCATGATACAATGCTGTTAAGGTCAGAGTTTAATGAGTTTGACATACGCTGCCGTTCCAGTTCTACGTCCGAGGAGCAGGGGCGAGGAAACGAGAACGAATATGAGAAACTGAGGTTACTGTCATCGGCAAAGGAGTGGATTGGATTAGTAGTAGCAGACAAGAGATCGTTTATGAAAACGAGGAAGAGACTCGGAGACAAAACAGAGCCCTGGGGAACCCCAGCATTTATTTTTTGAACTGCAGATTTGAAGCCGTCCAAAACAACTTGAATTGAACGGTTCGAAAGGTAATTACTAATCCACTGAATAAGAGATTCGTCGATTCCAAATGCACGCATTTTCGACAAAAGAGCTTGGTGCCAAACTCTGTCAAATGCTTTTGAAATATCAAGAGCAACAATCTTGCTTTCACCAAGAAGATGCAAGGAATGGTTCCACTTTTCGGTGAGATATGCCATCAGATCACCAGTGGACCTTTTGCTACGAAAACCATATTGCCGGCCATTAAATAGTTTTCGTGATTCTTTTGTTTTGATCGATAAATATTCCTGTCTTCTACTAAATTGGTTTTCAAGGACCGATACAGGAGCTTCCTGGTCTTTTTGCGAATACGCTGCATTCCACCGCCGATTTCTCCTCTCCTCTCTCGCAATTAATTTGAAATTTTATGTATATGGGAACTGACAGGGTGCTATCTGGAATGCCTCCATATTTTGTGATAGTCCTTGAAAACTTATTGGACAGGGTAAGGTCGATTACCAGCTGTCTAACAAATGAAGGCGATGACCTAGGCAATTTAAACTACTTTAGTATTCTCCTTCTTCTCATTGATTGGAAGAAAACTCCAACTTGAGTTTCAAAGAGAGAGAAATGGAATCAAAGACCGAAAAACTGCAGCAGTACTATAATTTCTCATGATGCGTTCGTCATTGTCTTCCTTGTTTCTTAAGTTTGCAGTCGGTATATTGTGGCTATTGTGGCTACCAATTGTGGCTACCAATTGTGGCTACCAATTGCTCGAAATATTGGTAGCCACACGTGTGTGCTTTGATACTGTTTGTTGATTTTATTCGTTTTTCAAATACTTGGTCTCCTACGGGAAACCGTAGGAAGAGTTGTCACTTAATGTAAAAAAAATAAATAAATAGAGTGGCGCAACAGCTCGAGGTGAACTAGGGCCAACTTCTCAACAATGTATGCTGGTGTGTTAATTTCTTTTACATACAAGGGGGCCTACAATTTTTCGCCGAATCCGAACGGCACTTTGAGCTGGTATTGTCAGCCTTGTCGTAAAATTTCCCTGTCCCAACTGTCTTTTATCTCCCATCTTCATCTTTTAACACTCAGAAAATCGACGTCTCTACCTCGACAGAAGCTCTTCCTCTTTCTCCTTGCTTATCTCTGTCATTAACTAATGACGATATCGCTTCCACATCGTCGGCAGCCCCTTTGACTGTGCTAAGTCCCCTTTCGGAAAACGCGAATCGCCAGACTAAAACTATATCTAACATTGAGCCTAAAAGTCCTAACTTGAGGATCCGTAATAAGAAATCAATCATTGAGGTCTCTTCAAACTCATCGCCTCCGTTAATTAGTAGTGCTTCTCAAGATATTACAGCCTCTGTTTCCAACTTACCCTCCAATTCTTTACAATCTGTGCCTAAGCCAAAAATAATCTTTGTTTCTAGGCTTAAACCGGAAACTACTGCTGATGAAGCTGTCCATCATCTGATTTCACAAAAAATCATCTCTACTGATTCAATTGTCAAATGCACAAAACTCAGTAAGCAAAACAGCTTTGTGTCGTCGTTTAAATTAGTATCCCCACCCGCTTTTTTCGACTCTATTTGTAACAGCACAATCTGGCCAACTAACACTCTGGTCAAGGAATTTACATATCGATCCACAAAGGCTAAGCCATAAAGTTAACAAAACATCTTTTCAAAAAACTAAGCAGCAGGCTAAGCTGCTTCTATCAGAATGTTCGATCGATCCGCAGCAAACACAAATCGGAAGATGTATTTAATAATTCAATGGTTTTTCCTCATGACGTCATTGTTTTGACTGAAACTTGGCTCAATGCTAGTATTACTGACGCGGAGTTTTTAATAATGAGTTTCTAATACATAGAAAAGATCGTCATAAGGACGATTTGAAAGCATTGAGTGGAGGAGTTCTTACCGCTGTTCGGAAACACATTACTTCGTCGAAAGTTCCCTTCCCCTTTTCTGTCAATATGGAAATTGTATGTGTAAAACTTGATTTCAAGCCTTATTTTGTATATGTTGTAAACACATATATCCCTCCTGATAGCTCTGCTCGGGAAAATATATATATATATAGTATAAATATACTCGGAGCTAGCAAAAGCCCTTGATTATATTTTCAGCCTTTCATGTTGCAATAGTACTGTTCTCCTATTTGGTGACTTTAACCTTAGTCCTCTAAAACGGGTACCTTCAGACGATAGTACGTATTTTATTCCATGTGTTTCCTCTGCTCAAACGGCACTTAATAAACTAGACAATATTCTTTCCTCTGACTTGCAGCAAATAAGCTGTTTCAAAAATATTAATAATCGAATTCTCGATTTAATCTTTTCATCAGACGCTGTTAGTACTGTTGCCTGTAAGTCCACATGCAATATTACTAAAAAAAACTCACCATCCACCACTGAATGTATTTCTTGACTTGAACGGTCTCATTCATGAGAATGATGATTCATATGATCGTTCATACATGTTTGATTTCAAAAAGGCTAACTTTCACGCTCTCTCAGAAGAGTTAACCAGGTTCGGTATTTCTAACGTTGCGAACTCTTCTGATGTAGGCTACTGCGTGGATAATTTTTATTCTATTTTGAATACCCCCATAGGTAATATTATTAGTAGAAAATTAAAGAAAAACGAAATTCGTGACCGTCCCTGGTATACTAGTGAGCTTAGAGCCTTGCGTAACAAACGAAACAAGGCTTGGAAATTATATATAAAAAGTTTAAATCATACAGACCTCGAAAGATTTATAGTAGTTTTTGAGGAATTCAAAGCTCTTTCGGACTATCTATATAACAATTATATCTCTCAAATGGAAGCATCATTTAAATCTAATCCATATAAATTTTGGAAATTCGTCAATTCGAAAAGAAAGACGGACGGATATCCAGCGAATTTAACGTATAACGGTAACTCATCTAACGACCCTGCTTTGATTTGTAATTTCTTCGCTCACAACTTTTCTAAATCGTTCAGAGATGGTCCGTTTCCTGTCGACACGGAATACTTTGAATAGCTTAAGCATTCAGCACGAGTCAGCTTTAATGGAATACAAGTTGCTTTTGAGTCTATTAAAGAGTTCATGTCTAATCTTAAAGAGGATTGTTCTGCAGGACCAGACGGGATTCCACCTATTTTGTTAAAAGAATGTAAGGATATACTTGCCTTTCCCCTCCAACATCTATTTAAGCTGTCGCTTTCTTCTGGAATTTTTCCAAACGCTTGGAAGCTATCGTATATAACCCCTGTTTTAAAAAGGGAGACAAGTGTGATGTGTCAAATTACAGACCAATTGCAAAGCTATCATCCATACCTAAACTTTTCGAGCAAGTTGTTTTTGATAGTCTTGTCTTTTTCTGTCGCAATATAATTTTAAGAGAACAACATGGCTTTGTAAGAAACAGATCCACTGTCACTAACCTCGTGTTTTTTCACAGCAAGTGTACCAACGCTCTGGAGAGTCAATTTGAAGTTGACTGTATTTACACAGACTTTTCAAAAGCTTTTGATCTAATTTCACATAAAATTATTGTTTTTAAACTTACATTCCTAGGTTTCCCACCTAATTTCATATCTTGGATTATATCTTATCTTCACTTGAGAACTTATCAAGTAAATTTCAGAGGGACTTAATCAAATATCTTTTCCGCGGTATCAGGTGTTCCCCAAGGGAGCCATCTTTGTCCTCTTCTCTTTATACTCTCAATTAATGATTTCCCGTCAAGTGTGAAACATAGTGATATTCTTGCATATGCCGATGATATGAAAATATCAAAAACAATAAAGTCAGTGTCGGATCATAGTTTTTTGCAGTCAGACATCGACAGTTTCACCATCTGGTGTGATAAAAATGGACTCACACTTAACCCAAATAATAACCAGCTTATGACGTTCTCAAAAAAACGTACGCCGACGGAGTTCTCATATACAATAAACAACCACATCCTTGGTCGTATCTTTCGATTTAGTGATCTTGGTGTTTTCCTTAGCTCTGATCTCACTTTTTCCGAACACATTAATCATGTCGTTAATAAGTCTAACTGTATGCTGGGGTTTATTAAAAGATGGGCTAAGGAATTTAATAATCCTTATGTACAATAGTTTCGTTAGGCCACACCTCGAATATGCTTCACAGGTTTGGACACCATCCTAAATTTATTATGCTGACAGGATTGAGGCTATTCAGAGGAGATTTATCCGCTTTGCTCTAAGAGGCCTTCCTTGGGAAGATCCATTTCACCTTCCACCTTATTCCCAGAGGCTAAAATGACTTAATCTGCAGAGCCTGTCTCAAAGACGTATTAACACCGATCTCGTTTTTATTCAGCAAATATTGTTAGGTCACATTGACGCACCTGACCTCTTGTCCTCTTTCAAATTTAAATTTCGTGGTGGCTGTTATAACCTACGTTATATCTGTTAAACGTTCCAAATCATAGATCGAATTAGGGCATGCATGAGCCTATTACACGCATGAGTACCCTGTACAATTTATATAGTAGTGTTCTAGATTTCAATATTGACAAAGCGACACTGAATAAGCTGCTTAAGCAATTGTAATTTTCTTTCTTTATGTGTATCTATTTTATTAATTTTTTTCGTTAGTGTACAAACCACTTACACCTGCACTAGTTGATGAGCCTGTGTAAGCAATATTTTGCTTGGCAATTTTCTGCTTGTAGTTGCTGCTTGCTTCAAGCACCCTACATCACAGATCTGATAGTATAAAAAAAAAAAAAAAAATTTCAAGACAATTGAAACTCTCGGAGGGCTTGTCAGACCCTCGCGGAGGTGGGGACCGTGAAAAAAAAGAAGTCTTTTTTCTTTTTCCAGGTGACGATGGCAGGATTCGTACCCAGACCTCCGGCGTAGTAAGCACACACACTAACTACTACGCCACAGCAACCCACAACTCACTTAATGAAAGCATGATTATAATATAATGGTTCCTGACGATATTAGCTTGGCTGCGTTTGAAATGATCATAGGACTAGCTATTATTAAAATGTTTGTAGACTTGTAAATTGTTGTAATTTTTCACTTTCCAATATTAAATTTGATTTTGTATGGCAGTGCCGTAGGGTCTCCCCAAAATAAGCAACAATACGTTCGGTTAGCTTTTTTAAACAACTACTATCTTCATCAGGACAATTTTGCTCGGTCCGTGCGAACGGGCAATCCAGGCTTTTGTGTCGAGGCCAGGATTCGGGTCTCGCAAACTCTCCAGCACATCCGCCGTTTTCCTCAGTTCCCAAGGATTCAGCAGACGGCATGTTAGCTTGGGTATTTTACCTCCCAGAGGTGGTATTTTCGGCACCATACCGCGTTGCCATTCCGCAGCACTCAAACCGTTTTCATTACCTGCTTTCCCAATTCGAACTGCTTAAGAGGAGACAACAGCTTAAGAACATCGTTAGGAAGCCGTCTGATCTCCCACCTTAGCTGTCGTGCGTTCAACGAGTGGTGGTGGTGTTCCAGTGGCACACTGATCATCAGAACCGCCCGCGTCGACAAAGTTATGTCCACTATTGTTGCAGCCTATTAAGGTCACAACACCAGCATCCATCATCAGTGCACGGGCAGCACGAACAGTTGGTGCGCTTCCTGGACTCATGCCCGTGGGAATACCCACGACACGTTTCCGTTGGCCAGTACTACACCCATCAAGTATAGGAGTAGCACCGGCTTCACTCGAAGACCGTGTGAAAGCAGACACATGGGCCTGCGGGGTTGTGCTTCTCATAATGGGCTTTGGTTTTTTTCTCGTTTTTCGTCGTCGCGTCAGTAGCGGTGCACTGGATAGAGTCAGTTACAGAGCTACAAGAGTCGCTGGGTATATCAAGAATGAGTGTTGGGGCTTCCAGAATCCGTGACCCGACCGGAGTCGAAAATGCTGCCTGGTACCACCTGGAGTAGTAACATCCTTCAGATTGTCCATTCATCCATTGTTTGTGAGTAAACTTACGGCTGGATAGATGGGGAAGGAAGAAATGGATGAGACGGATGTGGGGAAAGGATTGATTTCGGGTTTTGGATTTGCCCTCCGAAAACAAACTAGAGTGTCCGCGGGATCTTCAAACCCGTCACCTCACCTAAGCGAAGCGCTACCTAGTAGCAATGCACTAGGTAAGTTCCATGAGGAACTGGGATAGACCTTGTTAAAATAGTAGAGTAGCTTGATACATAAGTTGAATAGAAGGGGGCTACGATAGGTTTAGGTTAGCATTAGATTACATTAGTCTAGGGCCAGGCATTGGGCGAACTTTTGGAAAGAGGTTCAGCCTACGTCCTATAAGAGGCTAGGTGATAAGATGGTAAGGTGCGTAGCAAAGAAGACATAGCTAAGTAGTATCCTTATAGTTTTTCTTAACTTATTCTATGGCGCCAGTAGGATTTAACTATAGTATGGCATGGGGGATATGGGAGGACTATCAGAGAAGTGCAGAGGTTCAACACTCTCTCAGAAAAATTATTCCAGGCTTGCCCCTAGTCATAGTTCGGGTATAGGTATAGCTGTAGGTAAGATCAAGAAATTATGAAAAATTGAAAAAAAATTGAAAAAGGCCCCACAAGCATTTTATATGGCTTAAACTAGCATCTTTTTAGTTGACAAGAAAAATGTTTAATTTTTTGGTAAGATTTAGACTTATGTAGATAGAATATAGAGTGTGGTTGTAGGTTAGTTTTATTATAGCAAATTTATATATAGTGTAAGAGTTAAGCGTAGCGTAAGATATGGTAGGTAGTTATCGCAATGGGATTAGTATTTTCGTCTTCTGGTACTCCTTTTTGTGTTTCTCAACTCTTATTACTTAACCTTCTTCACAGAGAGCCATATTAGCGATGGCAAAGATGATTTGACATATAATGACTAACCGATGGACTTAGCCGCATTCTGTCACACTGTGCCACCCGCAGTCTGCTGCCCTCAAGATGGCATCCCGGCCCAACCCGAACTCGTAACAAAAAACTGTAGTCAAAACATGGATTTCGACTACCATTACGTCTAGTTTAGGTAGATATATGAAATAAGAACCTTAGCTGTTCTCAGGATTGAGCAATTTGGTGTAACGTGGCCGGCCGCTAACCTGTCGAGACGTCCAGACTTCGGCCACCTCAGGTGCTAAAATTACTTACCTCATAAGATTAAAGAATAAATTGATGGCACACTATAGACGAGTCCTCCTTATTTAGTTATGGTGATGCTTGCTACAGTCCGGGATGGACCTGGGCTTCAGTCAACAAGCTTCGTCAGCCAGCTCTGTTACCAGCTAGTCGTCTCCTGTTTTACACGCAAGATTGAATCTGAATCTGATTGAGCACCTGAATCTCGGTGCTACTTAAAAATTCAAAGATTTGACTGGCCAGCGTGTTTTTGTTCATTCGCTTTATATGACCCAGCCATCGCACCCGTTGTTTTTTGACTCTGCTGGCTAGGTCGGAGTTGCTGCATAGCCCATTGAGTACGACGTCCATCCAACGGGACCATTAATCGCCTCAAGGATTTTCCACCCGAAGCCGCCTAAGAATTTTCCGATAATGCTTTGGAGTTTTATTAAACAAAGCTGTTCTGAGTAGTACTTCTAGTGTATTTTGTAAGCTTTTGTCCGTATGTCCAAGAAACGGGCACCGATTCCCGGTATTTCATCACATCGTCTCTTGGACACATAAGATGTCCACTCGCCTTCTCACCATCATATCTTCAAGTTCATTGCTCCGACCATTCATGCTTCCAATATTCCTATTCGCGAGCCTGAACTTGCGCTTGGGCAGTTGCATTATTTTGCTATCCCCGGGAAAGCGACTGGCTCTGAACCGAGCATTTCTGTTCATCCCAGGATCACTACCATTTAAATCATTAGCAATAGGGGCAGCGGGGTAGTTCCATTCGTAGCGTACCTTTCCATAATGCTCTTGTCTAAACGACAATAGCATTATTTTGGTTTTCGACACGTGCATAGTCCTAATTGTTGTTTGAACGTCCTTTTCCGACATCGGTCCCCCAGTAATGCCAACCCACGGACTTACATAATACACAATTGTGGCAAAGTTGAAGATGATAAATGTGTCACTAAGCTTACTTAGATGTAGCAGTAGCCTAGACCCCTTAGTCACTTTTTACGACAAGGGCTATCTTTCGAGGGGCGCTGCAGCGATATTCTTACCAGTCAGTTGCACAGAACAGACTTCAACTTCTTTACTAATTGACAAAAATCCATTCATAATCTTAACTTAAATCACAATATTTATACCAAAAAACTAAAAAAAGATACGCTACAAAAGTTGAACAATAACACTTGATGAAGTACCTACTTGATGATGTCCTTCCTTTCTATTTTCGCATTCATAGCATAGTTTCAAGCCCATTCAGACTATGGTAAACAAAACTTAAAGAAACTTAATTTTGTTCAATAATCCCTTTTGCATCATCCTTGGATCATCCCTTTATTTTCTTGAATCTCAGCTTTACGTATTCATCGACTCATGTCCTTCTACTAGCGTTATATGCCAGCTGTCGCCAAATGCGGTTGTCACAAAGTTTACTCATCGCGGCCATATTCAAATTCACCGTGCTTTGCCTTTCGCTCCTCATTTGCCACCAAGAAATTAATTATTCAAAATAATTTCTTCGTGGCAAATGGGAGGAGCAGTAAAAGCAGCGGTAAGGACAACTACGACGACAACGTTAGCGACAAGGACGAAAACTTTAACGAAGCGCCCTTGCTTAACTCATAATTTAATCATAAAATTCAGCGGTTTTCCTGCTTTGATCCAATGTTTGGGGAAGAGCTCCTGTTCTCTCTTAAAATCATTACAGAGTAAAATTCCACGATTCATAAA
The DNA here is from genome assembly GCA_947623515.1 of Neoascia interrupta. Classification (NCBI taxonomy): domain Eukaryota; kingdom Metazoa; phylum Arthropoda; class Insecta; order Diptera; family Syrphidae; genus Neoascia; species Neoascia interrupta. The sequence goes on along the minus strand of OX392463.1, from coordinate 109,243,400 downwards.
TCAGTGAGTGTAGCGTTGGGTTAAATAATTTTTTAATTGGTCTAATTGAGCCGTTGGCTTTTCCGTGCTTACCCTATGTGTCTTAGGCGGTACGAATACGAAATGTTATTCTGCAGCAAGTCAATGGTTCCAAAGCAAATAATATAAGTCCATGAGACTGCGAGGTTACAAAAAGTATGTATACATTATCTACCTATATTTTTTCACAGAATCTCAATATAATAAATTCAGGGAGCGTATAATGGAGCATTAACAGAATTCTCGTTCTTATTTTTCAATAAGCTTATAACATACATGCTGATTACCTGGGTGCATAGAAGGAAATGAACAAGCAGGTGGTTTGCAAGACTTCTTTGAAATTGTGAGTTTGAAAACATCAAACCAACCCTTCGCATAGTAAGGGGCGCTATTGAGGAAAAAATCACAATAACTGCCCACGAAAGGTGGTCAAGTCTGAATGGACACAGGATTTTCAAGACTCTCTGGCTTCGTTTCGACCTTCGAGTTCGTATAACATTGAACAGAGACAACCTTAGAGCTCTAGTCAGAATCTTGGAAAAAAAAAACACGCAAAAAGGGGCACACGGATTATTTGTCACTTCTGAAGTAATTTTTAAGCTGTTGTTTTTAAGCTCTCTGCAGCTGAAGAGTGTTTGGATACAATGAAACAGAAACTTTCCGTCATCTCGGCGCGCCTTCGAAAATATGAAACCAGCGACCAACGTAAGAAAAGCAATTTACTGTTCAGTCAAAATGAACGTATATTTTACAGAAAATTTAAAAAAGGTTAATTTCAACTCTACCACGAGGTACCCGACCCAACAAGAGGTCCAGAGCTTCTGGGAGCAACAACTTTCAGTAATGAAAGAGTTAAACTTAAATGGATGTTGGCTAAAGGACGAAATGGAAAGCATGCAACGCATAGCACAGCAACAGCAGGGAGCTTTCCAAGTTGATGAAATAAGTACAATCATAAAATCAGTACCAAATTGGAAGGCCCCTGGCCCAGATAAAGTACAAAATTTCTGGGTTAAAAAATTTACGTGCACGTGGGAAAAACTATGTCAGTAAATAAATGAAATAATTGATGAGCCTCAAAAAATGCCTGAATTTCTTGCACAGGGTGTTACATACTTACTTCCAAAGGATGAAATTAACTCCCACGACCCTGCAAAATACCGACCCATTACATGTCTCCCAACAATATATAAAATTATAACATCATGCATAGCTAAAAGAATCTATGAACACTGTGAAATAAACAATATTATAGCTCCTCAGCAAAACGGCTGTAAAAAAGGTTCAAAAGGCTACAAGGAGTTATTAATAATAGACTCAGTGGTTTGCAACCAAGCGGCAACAAAAACCAGAAAGCTGTACACGGCATACATAGATTATAAAAAAGCTTTTGACTCAGTACCTCATGACTGGCTCCTGAAAGTGTTGGAAGTTTACAAAATAGACCCCAAAACTAGGAACTTCCTAAAGAATACATTGGCACACTGGAATACACAAATGTATTTGAATACTCCAGACGGCGTAATTAAAACTCCGAATATTAAAATTGGAAGTAGAATATTCCAAGGCGAATTTCTTAGCCCACGTTGGTTCATTTAAGCAATGAACCCGCTTTCCTCCAGCTTAAACTCAACAGGCTACGGATTTTCCATCAAAGAGGGCCTTAGAGAGCTGTATCGCCTGTCACACCTTCTGTACATGGATGATATTAAAATCTATGCCGCAAAGCCCTCACGACTTGTACACCTTCTAAAAGTTGTAGAAAATTTCTCCAAGGATGTATGCATGAACTTTGGGTTAGATAAATGTCGTACCTTAAGAACAGTAAGAGGAAAGCTGCAACCCGAAGAATTTCAACTACAGGATGGTCTATCAATTCAGGCTATGATCGAGAACAACACCTATAAATACCTAGGAATCAATCAGGCCAGATGTATATCTCATACGGCATTTAAGGAAGATATTACAAAGGAGTTCGTCAAGAGAGTGAAACTGATAACCAGCTCTGCCTTATATAGCAAACACCTTTTCAAGGCACTTAACACCTACGCCATCCCTATACTGGGCTACTCATTTGGAGTAGTGCGATAGACTCCAACAGATGTAGAAGCTCTACAGAGAAAAATAAGAACTCTTTTGTCAAAAGAGCGAAAGCAATACTCGAAATCTGCCATCGAAAGAATGACTTTGCCCCGGTATATGGGTGGTAGAGGCCTAACCGACATCCGAAACTTGCTTGAAGGGCAAAAAATTTCACTGCGCGAATATTTTCTCGCAAAGTCAGAAGCCTCTGACCTCCACCGCGCATTAAGAATTGCCGACGAAAAAAGCCCATTAAGACTGGCACAGGCAGACTATCAAAGCAATGAGGTTAGCAATAGGGAAAAGGTTGAGCTCTGGATGAGCAAACCTCTTCATAAAAACCACATCAATGCCATAAGCCAGGCTAATGTCGACATTAAGGCGTCGAACTACTGGCTGACAGCTGGGAACATGTTTCCGGAAACTGAGGAACACATGCTTGCCACACAGGACCAAGTTATACCCACAAGGAACTACCTAAAAAGAGTAATCGGCGACAATACTGTAGTGAGTGATTCCTGTCGTTATGGATGTGAGGCAGTAGAAAACATACAGCATGTAATATCTGGCTGTACGCATTTCTCTGGAAGCGAGTATAAGCAAAGGCATGATGCAATAGCAAAAATTGTGCACCAAGAGCTTGCGTATAAACACAATCTCAAATGAGGAAAAGAAGCCTACTACTTATACAAACCACCAAATGTCCTTGAGAATGACAGTTGCCGACTGTACTTGGACAGGACTGTGCTAACAGACCAAACCGTGCAGTACAATCGGCCCGACATAGTTCTTTTCGACAAGAAGGCATCAAAAGTATATATAATAGATATAGCTGTCCCAAACACCAAAGCTCTCCAAGATAAGTTTGCGGAGAAAGTATCAAAGTATGCCCAACTAATCGAGTCTATTAAAAGACAGTGGAAAGTAAAAGAGGTAAGAATAGTCCCGCTGATTGTGTCAAGCACTGCAGTCATACCACATAATCTTCTTGAAGGACTCGAAAAACTAGATCTAGGTAAAGATCTATGCAAACAGTGCCAAAAATCTGTGGTAATTGCAACAACCAGAATTGTGCGACGTTTCATGGATGCTAATTAAAAAAAAAAACAAGCTCATAAACCAACTAGGCTTCTTACACATCGAAGCTTTAATTCCCAAACAAGCGGTGCAAGCATTTCCTACCAAATTTGCAGCAAGGGGCAACATACAATCGCTAAATGCAAACGTTTTTTTGAAGTGAGTATTGCAGATCGTCGGAAAATTTTGACAGGTTCCTTCTCTTTTCGAATAGCCTTAGCGTAAAACCACACTTCAGAAAGGTGCCCTAGTAACTGTAGGTGCCATTTGTCAACATTCACGTTAGCATATACCAGCAAACTCGCCTCATAATAATGAGCAATCTCATAGAGCAGCTACAGCTACGTCAACGACAACTTCCAACATTTCTCCATATAGTCAACTGGTTTTCAACAACAGTGCGAAAACTACCTTGGAACTACTATATTCCAGATGCTCCAGAATTCCAACCATCTAATGATCGCGAACTAAACCCTGCCAAAAGCTCAAGCTCACTGTATGTTGTTGCAAATGTACCAACTCAATTTTTGCTGGTAACAGCTTTGGTTAAGGGGAAGTCTTAGCTGGGAGAGAATTTCATGCAACAAGCGCTTCTAGATTCGAGTTCAGAATCAACATTTTTAACGCAGACAACGGCTAAGCCTCTGCGTGTATCTAAGACCACGCAGAACTTACGTTGAGGTTTCAGGGCTAGGAATGGGGAATGAACAGTGGCACATGCAAAATGGTTGTCGACATCCAAGTTGCTTCACGAAATACAAACTTTGGAACAGCTTTGCAGACTTTCATTTATAAGTCACTGTCTGGGCATCTAACGGTCCGTGAGCTTTCAAATAACGACTTGGAATATTCTTGAAGATTTCAAATTGCCTGATGCAATTTTCTACAAATCTTCTCAAATCTCTTCTCAAAGAAAGTTGTTGGGCAGTGATGTCCTAGCCGAAGTTTTGCTGCCCAAATTAGTGCGACCATCCTGTGCAACCCTTGGTTGGGTTGGATCTTATTTGTCGAGGCACCATTTGAACCTAAATCCAAACTAGAAGGATAGACGAAAAGCTTTGTGCCTTCTCATCTATCCGTTCACAGCTCTAGATTCAAAGAACACAGAATGCGTGGCGAGGATCACTTGTATACAAATATGTAAAGCCGAGGACTACGAAGTGGCATTTCCGTTCAAGAGTAGCACACATACAATTTTCGGAAGGCCGTACGAGGTTGCTCTTTAACAGGTAATGAGCCTGGAAGCCGTTTGCCTAAAAAGCAGTCAAGTGAAAACAGTGTCGCAGAATTTCGGGTTTTATCTGCGCAAATGGACTTCGAGCAGTGGAAAAACTTTTTATGGGAATACCAAGGCGAAAGCGAACGTGAATCCAAATTCACAGTACCGAGCGGTGGATGGATCAAATTCGTCAATAAAGACTTTAGGTATGCAATGCCTAGTACTAATTCGAGCCGAGTACCAATTCGGTTTTTGATTCGATCTGCTTTCTAATTAACAATCAATAGAAAATTTGTCCTGTCGACGATCGCCAAATATTGTATGATCCGATGGGGTGGACTTCGCCTTGTATTCTTGAGAAGTAATGTTTTCTTTAGCAGCTATGGCTTTAAAACCTGACTTGGAATGAAGCAATTGACGCAAAGATTTTTCGAGACGGGAATTTAATTTACGACGATTTGCCGACACTTGTTTATAACAACATTGGGGTTCAAAGGTGGTTTAAGGTGGTATTGCTTATGAGAGCAATACCACCAAAAACGAAATAGGTACATCGATTTAGCGGCGCCTCGGAGAAGACCGATGGGACTCCAGTCGACTTAGGCTCAGAAACCGAACTAGGGCAGATTCACATGCATTTGCTTGTAGCTAAAACAAAAGTGGCACTGCTGAAGCCAGTGAGTCTTCCACGTCTAGAGCCTTGTGTGGCTGTTTTGTAGGCAAAGCTCATCACTTACATAGCCAAAATTCATCCCCGCGCGCGTTATTACAACGCATGCAATATGCATTGACAAACACTATGATCACACTTGGGTGGATCTTATCAAAAACGTCAAAATGGGAAACCTTTGTAACGCTCCTTTCACATTACTCGGTTTCGACCGGACCGAAAAAGTCCAGACGGCAAAATTTTTTTAGTGGCGTATGAAAATGTATTGCTCATTTCACACTATACAGTGACGACTTTTCGCTGTCCGGCTCCCGTCATCAGCCGTTCAACGCAAGTGAAATAATGGCGACAGAAAGCTCAGCTCAACTTGTAGGCCTTAAATTTTAGGGTAGAGAGCTGCAATTTGGTAAAATTTTGGACTTTGGCTAAAAGTCCAGTCCTTCAGATCTAATTTGAAAATTATCTGAATCCGCCCACAGACACGCCCACTACAGGCCTGCTTCCCAGCTTAAAATTTAATTCCTTCAAACGTGTGACAGACAGACGGACGGATGGACATGGCTTATACGATTCAGAACTTCGTCTCGATCATATGCCCTTCAGGTCTTAGGGGTCTACCATAATTATTTCATATGTATGTGACAAACTTGGGATGGGGTATAAAAATGGGCCTTGCTAAATTGATGTGCCTAAGACGTTGCGAGCTCTTAGACTATTTGCGAAATAAACTATTGAAATTGAATCAATTTCCTATAATTAATTCAACTTGAATAATAACATACATACTATATGATCACATCTGCGGTAAGGGCTCTTAGCTGCTATAACACCATAAATATTGAGTGTAGGTATACTCATTGAAACATTCAGTCTTCAAAAAGCGACAAATAAAAGTTATTTTCTCGCAGTTGTCTTTGTCTGCTAACTGACGTATTGAATATACAGATACACTATCTTTAATTCCAAACTTTGCTCGTCAATATTAAGGAAACTATTCAATATACAAAATATTGGCGAGCGAACCTGCATCTGCATGTATTATTTTTTGCTTAACTTTTTTCCATCACCCTAAGTCATTGTATCATCCAATTTATTTGTTGGCAACTTTAGAGAAAAATATCTTTTAAAAAGGCAGGAACGTTGAGCACTACTTGGCTTTCACCTCCGGTGAATGTCTTAGACGGCTTAATGCGAAAAAAGAGAACGAAGTCTTGCATGCTTGCTGAAAGTCTTGCATAAAGCTGAATCAATTTTGATGAGAAAAGTTTTTGTCGTTCCCTCCTGCTTGGGGTTGTATGCAAAATGCAACCGTGAAGCAGACATTATTTCTAAGGATGCGAAATTTTTTTAAACCTTTAGAAAACCTAGTCAAACCGAGTTCCACCATACAAAACAGCCACAAAATATTTTTGAAAAAAATCATTGGGAGGCATTTGATACATAAATTATTTGTGCTTCCTTAAACTTAGGCTTTTCTAATCTAAAGGGTGTTTCATGAGGCCAACACTTTGGGATATGAATTTTGGGTATAATTAAAGAAAACAATCGTTCTACAGTATGGGCCTTGCTATCTCTAATTTTACCCGACCCAGGGTATATAAAGTTTGATAAATAGTTTGTAACGCAGTGAAATAAACACCCTAAAGTAGACCCCTAAGACCTTTTAGAGATATGAATGGGACTGACAGGAGAATCGATTAAGCCATGTCCATCCGTCCGTCCGTTTGTAAACAACTTTTAGGCTTTAAATTTTAAGGTACAGAGCTGAAATTTTGTGGGTTGGGTGGAAATCCATTGGACCAGATTGAGTTTGAAAATTAGCCGAATCCGCCCACAGACACGCCCACTACAGGCCTGTATGTGCGACCATCTCTAATTTAAAAAAAATACTTTTTCTAAATTTTAGCTTTGTTAGAATAGTGCTAGCGCATTCATTTTTCGTATGTAACATTGCCTTTTATTGTCTTTGAAGTGGTAAAATTTTTTTAGCCTTTTCATTGACCACGCCCACTTTTTAAGGGATTTTAATTTAAAATGGCTGTTTTTATTGTAAAATTGTATGACAAAAGTTATAGAGTTAGCATTTTCTAACTTTCATGTGCAGGTACTATGTACTTTTCCTAACTTTTATGTATATATTGTATGTGCGTCCGCCCACTTTTGTGGGCGTGGCGTTAAAAAAGTGATTTTTTTAGTTTAAAAGGCAGAGTTTTAGGCCGAAATGTATGCAACCAACTAGTATAAAGCATTCAACTGTTATATTTTTGTATCCCGCCCACTTCTTGGAGGCGTGGTCGGATATTTTGTAATCCCTCGTAGATGGACTGAAACTTTTGCGTACGCACTGTTGCACTTTCCCACTTGATTTGATATCACTTATTGGGAATTTAAGAAAACACCTACTAAGAGGTACCTTGACACATTCTTACACAAATATCTCCGCTTATACAATACAACAATAGGCACCAAATTTCGGATTTAAATTTTAGAAGAAGCGAGACTTCTTTTAATTGCGTTAAGATAATTGATGGCTTATTTTTAACTTTCGAGATTTTTGCTTTTTTCGGATCATTTTTCTCTGCCCATGAATTTTTTTTGACTTTCAAGTCACTGATTTGCAAAAAATGCGTTATAAGCAATAAACATATTGGTACATTTTTCTAGTGAACCTAACAATACTTAATAAAAATTGCTGTAACGAGTTAAGTCCAAAACGCAATGTTGCGTTGCTGCGTGCGTTCGATGACAAGCAGAGTAGAAACAGCGGGCGCATATGGGGCAAAACGAAATGTTACTTCAAAACTTCACCCCACGTTTGACCGTAAATATCGTAGACGCATGTACAACGCAAAAGTAGATCTACTTTCTACTTTTGCGTCCGTTGAACAAGCTCATGCTCATTCATTGTGTGGTGAGTGAGCATTCACAAAGCCACGAGTGCACCACCTTGAATATATTTGTGATGGATAAACTGAAATAATTTTATTTTCATTGCTGGACAACTTGGTTCATTTTTAAAAAGCATCTTTTCTGCTCGTTCTTTTGCAAATATCTTTCAACAGAAATTGAATGTGTTTGAGTTGATACTTTACAATTCCCTACCCCAAAACGCAAAGCGGCATTTCGTTTTGCAAATTTGCTGCGTGCGTAGTTTGACGTAAAGTATCGTTAAGTTTTGGCAACGCACGGCAAAGGCCATTAACGTACGCCCGCAGCAAAGCAACATTGCGATTCCAGCTGTAATAGCCACAGATTTTGCCGTGGCAGGTAAAATAAAGAAAAATTCTTTTCACGAAGCCGCAGCAGGTATAAAGTGGAAATATGATTTGTTAGGTACCTACCTATAACTGCAGTTGACAATAAGAATGATTTTTTGACTATGTATTCATAATTTACATAGGTTTTTAGAGTATGCATTTTTATTAGACTCGGTAAGTCGTAATTTCCTTGCCATTTTTCTATTGAATATCAAAAAGGATTAAGTAGAGGGTTGGGCTCCTAGTTGGAAAATTTACCTAGGGCAAATTGTAGTTAAATTGGACATTCGGCACCTTAAGTTGAATGCTTCACATTTACGTTATTCATCGACATATTCCATAAAATTTAATACAAAATGTAAGTTTGATATTTATAGTTTAAAATAAAATAGGACACTTTCCCGCTTTATTAATGAAACACAGTATGTTTTCAATTCAAAAAAACTCAAAACCATTTCAAAAAACATTGTCATTGCCCGGCACATTCAGCAAAAATTTGTTTTTAGTTCAAAACACTATAAATAAATGGATTTTAATTCAGGCACATATTTATTGTATAAACATGACAAAAAAAAACAAAAAAAAACATAGCAAATGGGATCATACAAATAAATATAGGAATATACATTTCAAAACCATAACCCATAAAATGGAACACAAAGTTTAATAATTTAAGATAAATAAACTTGCCCCTTTATAAGTAAGTCCGTATTTAACATAATACTTAGTTAAGTTTTTTGTTAAAGCAATATTATGTATGCTTTAATGCTTCAAAAAGCAGGGGAAACTATTATTCCATGGTTGAGTAACGTTTACAAGTCCCGCCTGAAGCTGTGCTATGTTCCCAGAGCTTGGAGAGAAGTCCGAGTGATATTCATCCCCAAGGCAGGGCAGGCTAATCACACTACGGCAAAGGACTATCGACCCATAAGCCTTCATTCATGTTCAAGTTAGGCTAGGTTGAAGTGGCTACTTTAGAGTTTATAGAAACCGATTCCAGGCACTTGATGGCCGCCAGGCTGTCAGAAAAAATACGTGTATCCTTGGCGGATATAAAATTATTCTGAACCCAGGAGAAGGCTTCCTTAATCGCCATGATATCAGCTTGGAAAACACTACAATGATCCGGAAGACGGAGAGAGTGATTAAAATTTAGTTTTTCTGAGAATACATCCCCACCTACCCGATCATTTATCTTTGATCCATCCGTGTAGAAGTGAATCGATTCGCATTCCAGAGGCACACAGTCATCCCAAGGAGACCTTGGGGGGATAGTTGTCTGGAAGTTCTTGTCAAATTGTAACTGGGGTATAGTGAAGTCTATGTTTCTAAAAGAGGATCTGAATGTGTTCAGAATAGCGGAGTAACCTATCTCACTATGGGTCCACTCAGAGGTTGCTTTGAGACGTGTTGCCGTAATAGCAGCTGTTTGTCTGGTGAAAATATCAAGGGGAATTAGACGGAACAGGGTGTCTGATGCTGCTGAAGCAGTGGTGCGAAGAGCTCCAGTGGGTGGTTCGGGGTTGAAGTACCCACTTGTTGCCGATGGCTTTTTTGCAGGAAAAGAATGCTATCGTAGCTTTCCGGATCCTTTCCTGTATATTAGATTTCCAGCTGAGCTTTTGATTGATGATGAGACTCAGATATCTAGGTTCTTCGCAGAAATTTGAGCTAGTGCCCTTGATTGAGGGTGGGTCGATATGTGGGATTTTGTTTTTCCTGAAGAAGAGGACAAAGGAGTGGGGATAGGACTCCACCTTGCGGGGTTCCTTTGCTGACAGATTTTCTGGCTTTGGTCTCACCTAATTTTGATTTAATAATCCTACTTGTTAAAAGTTGATTTATTAACTCGCTAAGTATGCCATCAAATTTCAGAGCCGACAGTGCAGCCAAGATCGCAGATATATTGACATTGTTAAAGGCGCCTTCTATATCGAGGAAGGCTACCATTGCGTACTCCTTGTGGTGAAGGGGATATCCAATAGAACGCACTGTTTCCACAGATCTGCCCTTGCAGTAAGAGTGCTGAGCTGTAGACAGCAACCTTTTATCAATGCTAGAACGTAGGTGGATATCAATCAATCTTTCTATAGTTATTAAGAGAAATGATGATAGACTGATCGGTCTGAGATCCTTTGGAGGGACATGGGAATATTTTCCGGCTTTGGGTATAAACACCACTTTCATTTCTCTCCATTGATTGGTGATAACTATTTATCAAAATCACAGCATGCGTACATGAGAAGCAGATCGGTTGACACTGCACTACATAGGGTAGTAACTGTGGTAGAAAAATCCTTGAAACACAACGAGTACACTTTGAGTGCCTTTCTAGACATAGAGGGGGCGTTTAACAACATTAAGACAGACGCGATACTGCGCAGCCTGAGAAACGCCCACATAGATAGCAGTCTATGCGACTGGATCGGGCTCATGTTAAGCTCACGAAAGATAAACCGGTACCTAGGCGAAATATGCACCAGACGGAACGTCAGCAAAAGAACACCGCAGGGGAGTGTCCTATCTCCGCTCATAGAGACTCTGGTAAAGGACGAATTGCTAAAAGCCCTGGAGAGGGAAGGCTTCATTGTGAGTGCATACGCAGACGATGTAGCAATCCTGATCCCAGGTAAGCTCCCATCAATCCTTAGTGACCGACTCAGCTACGCACTCCGCATTGTTGGAGAATGGGTTGAGGGTCTAGGGCGGAGAATTAACCCCTCTAAGACGGAAGTTGTGTTGTTTAACAGGAAAAGGGTAACTCCACCCTTCAGCAAACCCAAGAATGGGGGGAACGAAGTTACCGTTATACAAATCGGTGAGATACCTGGGCATCATATTAGACTCCAAACTCAGCTGGAGGGATAAAATAGAAGATCGCGTCAAGCGGACATACTTGACATTATACGCCTGCCGCAGAACGTTCGGAAGCATGTGGGGGCAGCAACCAAACATGGGGCACTGGATGCATATAGCGGTTGTAAGACCCATCCTAACTTACGGTGCAGTTGTATGGCGGAAGGCTACACAAAGAAACTATCATCTCTCTAACCGCGGCATTGGAGGTACTACTCAACCTCACCCCCCTGAACATATAGTGCAGCAGCAAGGAAGCTAAAACAGCTGTTCGCCTAAGGGAATCCGGAATGTTGTCCTCAAGACTTTGTGGACACGTTTCTGTGGAAACTCAATGGGCTGCCTTCATAGATACCCCAGTCACGGATTACCTGCCTATGACATTCGCTTTCAACAGGAGATTCGCTACGAGAATACCTGAAAGGAAGTATGAAGTATGGGAAGAAGAGAAAATTACAGGAGATGACGAGATTGCCGAAATACTGACGGCTCTAAGATGGACGTCGGAACCGGCGCGGGCATCTTCTGTGAAGCTCTGGGACTAAGTTAATCTTTTCGGATCAATGACGATTGCAGCATTTTTCAGGCGGAGCTGGCAGCCATAATCCAAGTTGCCTCGGAGCTGAAGAAACACAGCCCCGTAAACAAGACCATCACCATACACTCTGATAGCCAAGCGGCAATCAAAGCCATGGAATCAGACGTAGTGAAGTCAAGGTCTGTGAAACTATGCAGGGTTCTGGACGAGTTGTCACTTGGTAACACTGTAACTGTGTGTGGGGTTCCAGGATACACCGATATACCAGGAAACGAGCAGCGGACAAGCTTGCGAAATATGGGTCTGGGATGAATGCACCTCTAGCCCGCTGAGCGGCTAGGCATACCGCATAACGATTACTGCATCATAAGCTTAAGTAAGTGGACGTTGAAGAAATTGAATCTGTTCGTCACCTGCCTTGCGAATGCCCAGCCCTAAACAGCAAAACGGCGCAGTACCCTCGGCAGTACTTCTTCAACGAGCTCTAAATCTAAATAATGTAGATCTAAGGAACCTCCTAAGATTTGTATACAAATCGGAATGGGTCCAAGAGGGCGAACCCTGAGCTTCTAACATCGGTTTATTTCTGTTTTCGTTCCAGGTGTTAAGAAGGTTCCCAATATGGACACCATAAGCCCAACTGCTGGTCTAAGGGAGCTGTGACTATTGTCAAAAGGGCATCCATCATTCTAACTTAACCTGCCAAATGTAGGCGTGGCCCAAAGTCTTGTTAAAACAAAATGTAAAACTAAGTGTTTTCTACTAATATATTAAATAAAATTTTTTCGATTTAGAACAAAAATATTGAATAAAATGAATTTGAAAAATTACAATTTAAATCGATGCCGCGCCCCCTAGGGGAGGTTAGGCTATTAAATATTTATTTTGTGTACTTTAAAATAAACAAGAGATAATAAATACAAAATTTCAGTCTTACAGCTTTGGAAGCTCTGGAGGTAGTTGCACAATTGCACCGATTGTGGGCCTTTCTGTGGATGGATTTGAAAATTTTTACACTTGTCCTGCTCCAGATAACAATAAACTTAAGTCATATTTCAGCTTCCCAGCTTAAAATTTAAAGCCTAAAAACTTGTGACATACAGGCAGGCGGGCGGACGGACTGACATATTCGATTCAGAATTCGGTCTTGATCATATGCTCTTTAGGTCTTTGGAGTCTACCATTATTAGTTCACCGTGTTACTGACTGTGTGACAAGCTTCATATACTTTCTTCGTATGGGATGGCGTATAAAAATTGATTTACAGCCTTCAGTAGAAAACTACAGCCAGCAGAAGAAAAACACGTAACCAATTTTAACTTTTTTCAATTGTCAATAAGTAATTTGGCGATCGAACTAGCTACGATTGTCAAACTAAAAAGTGTCTAGCATAATCATAGAAGGGTGCGTTCAAAAAGAAATCAGTGATCTAGACACCAGATTTCTTGGTAAAAATGACGTTGACGAATGTGCCCTAGTTTACCATAAAAGGCTAGAAAACAAAATTTTGTCCATCAGTTTCATTTTTGACGCCGTGGTTACACAGAAGTTGTTTAGAAACCCTTTTTGAAATGGTATCTTTTACAAACAAAAAATACGCAGATATTATCTACGTTTATGGGATGTGCAACGGCAGTTCTAATAGAGCAAGGCTGGTAGGGCAAAGATACCGTGAGGCTGAGCTTTACCCTAAACGAGAATACCCAGTCTCCGTGTATTTCAACAAGACGACCTTACGCAGGAGCTTCACCAGGAGGAGGAGCGGTTGATGATAGAAAACTGGAAGCTTTTGCAAATGATCCATCAATCTATTCAATATTTCAACTCATAAAATTTTTCATCTCCTGCATACTGAAAATATAGTGGAGAAAGAAGGCGGCAAACCACTTTGTCTGACCTCAATCTATATCCCCTATGACTCCGAGCTGGTCATCCCAGAAAAACTTAGAGACTTGGCAACAACACAAACTGATTTGTTGCTGGTGATGGGCTGCGACGCTAATGCCCATCATTCACAATGGGGAAGCAGCGGCATAAATGCAAGAGGTGAGTGTTTGTATGATTTTATTATGTTTTTCGACCTCAACATTTGTAATAGAGGGAATTCACCACTTTCGAGGTAAGAAATAGGCAAGAGGTGATTGATATTACCCTTGCCTCTTATACGGAGGGGTTAGAAATAAAGGAGTGGAGAGTACTTGATGAAGCGTCGATGTCGGATCATCGGTCGATACACTTCAAGGTGAATCTTCAGTTCAGGGTATGTGGTTTTCAAAGAAATCCCAGAAAAGCCGAAGTCAAATACACGGAGGTAGCGAATATGCACCTGCATACCCAAGTGGTCTTCTTGGATGGCTCTGAGGACTTAGATAGGGCGGTAGGTAATCTCAATAGGGTACTTACCATGTTTTTCGAGGAGGCGTGCCCGATCGATTGTATTCATAAAAGGGCCCAATCAAAGTGGTGGAACAGGGAAATAGGTGAAATAGGTTTAAAGAGGAAGGAGGTTAGAAGACTTTACAATAAGGCGAAGCTCTTTAGAACTGATGGCACATGGAACGAGTATATAGATTGCAAAAAGCAGTTTAAGTACTTAGTTAGGAAGTCAAAAAGAGCTTTATGGCAAAGATACTGTGAATCTATCGCAGCAACAGACGAGGCCTCGAGGCTGCGCAAAATGCTTTCAAAAGAAGCTTGCGCTCCCAGCTAACTTAGGAAAAATGATGGAACCTGGGCTGTGAGTAGCCAAGAAGTTCTAGAAACTATGGTGGAAACGCACTTTCCCGGGTCTACTTTAGCAGACGGTATGCTTCGGCAATCTGAGAGAACGGGCATCTCACTCTCCGAAGAGGAGATAGGTATTCTTATTGACAGGAAGAAACTACGGTGGGCAATTCAGTCCTTCAAGCCGTACAAATCTCCGGGACCGGACGGCATTCTCCCGATCATGCTGCAAAGAGCACCGGAGTTGGCTATTCAAAACATGATGAAAATTTATAGGCACAGTCTAAGAACAGGGTACATTTCTTCCGTTTGGAGGGAAGTAAAAGTGATTTTTATACCCAAAGCTGGCAAACAGGGGCATACAGCGGCAAAGGACTTCAGACCGGTAAGTCTCTCATCCTTTATGCTTAAAACCCTGGAACGACTACTTGAACTTCATATTAGGGCTAGATGCAGCAATGGCTTTCTTATGGCTTCGCAGCATGCATACATGAAGGGAAAATCCACAGAAACGGCCTTGCATGAGGTGGTAGGGAAAATAGAGAGAAGTCTACACTCTAATGAGCTTACGATGGCTGCCTTCCTCGATATTGAAGGGGCCTTCAATAAGGTGGAGAGTAGTGCCATTGAAAGCGCTCTAGTAGACGCTAGCATTGAACAGGGCATTATAAACTGGGTTTGGAACATGATTGCAAATAGGAAAATTAACTGTGCGATTGGACAAGGCTCGATAAGAATGTCTGTAACCAGGGGTACACCTCAGGGTGGAGTTTTATCTCCACTTCTGTGGGTTCTGGTTATAAAAAACATTCTAAAGAAGCTAAGTTCTATGGGTATCAGCGCCACGGCATACGCAGATGACGCGGTGGTAATGGTGCATGGAAAGTACTTAAATATCTTGAGTGAAATCATAGAGGGTGCTCTGAGGTCGATCAGCATCTGGACCAAAAGCTGTGGTCTCAGTGTTAACCCTTCTAAAACGGAACTGGTTCTTTTTACCAGGAAGTACAAGATACCGCAATTCAAACTCCCCAAGCTAAATGGAGTAGAATTATCCCTGTCGTATAGCGCGAAGTATCTGGGTGTAAACCTGTACAAAAAACTGAATTGGAATCTTAACGTATGGGGAAAGAATCAAGAAGGCATATAATGCGCTTTTTATTTGTAAGAGAACGGTAGGGAAAACTTGGGGCTTCAAACCTGCCATGACCCACTGGTTGTATACTGTGGTGGTAAGACCCATACTTACTTACGGTGCCTTGGTCTGGTGGAAAGCAACAAACAGAAAAACAGTTTATGGAAAATTATCAGCGGTTCAAAGAACGGCTTGTATAGCCATCACAGGTGCGCTCCGTACTACACCAACGAAAGTTTAAACACTCTGCTACACCTAACACCGCTTGATCTACAGATAAAAAAAACTTGCTGGCAATAGTGCGATACGGCTCACAAACTATTTCAAGGGCCGCAGCTACGGACACGGCTCGATCCTGTCGGAGCTAATGCAAGGCAATCCAACTCTAACGGATGAAATTCCCTCCCATATGGTGTGTCAAATTCGACAGACCATATGAAGTCATTTATCCAGCGAAAGAGGAATGGGAAAATAGTGCAATTGTCAGACCTAATGAAATTGCAATTTATACAGATGGTTTGAAATCATGGGAAGGAACAGGTTCCGGTATCTCCGGTAAGACCCGGAACTAAAAGTATCCTTAAAACTACCGGATACATGCAGTGTCTTCCAATCAGAGGTTCTGGCGGTACTGCAGTACTGCGGTATGCAGATGAGATCGATATCCGGCAGAGATATCGCCATTTACATCGATAGCTAGGCTACGCTCAAGGCAATGGAATCGATCAACATCAAATCTGATATAGTCAGGGGCTGTCGCACAATGCCCAAAGCATTGTGCAGTCAGAACCGGGTGAGACTGTGCTGGGTGCCAGGACACTGCGGTATACAGGGAAACGAACAGGCTGATGAGCTTGCAAGAAGAGGAGGGACCCTCGGAAATAGTGAGGTTTCTAACATCAAACCACCCCTTTGCGGATTAAGAGGCACTATTGAGGAGAAAATTAAAACGATAGCCAACCAAAGGTGGTCTCGTCTGACTGGAAACGGGGTATCTATGGCTCTCTGGCCACGACTAGACGAAAAAGGATCAAAGGGACTATTAAAACTGAGCAGGGATAAAGCTAAGGGCCTTAGTAGGAATTCTGACAGGACACTGCCTCCTGCGTAAACACGCATAGAGGCTCAGGCTTTCTGACACGGATATTTGTCGCTTCTGCAGTGATATAGCGGTTGAGGATATAGCACACATTCTGAGCGAATGTGAGGATTTCGCGTATGAGTGATTTCGCGTATGCGCAGGAAATTTTTAGGGGAATATTTCTTCGAAAGCTTAGAAGAAGTAGACGGCACAAACTTTAAAGGCCTCCTTGGCTTTTACAGGGAAATTGGCTGTGTCACGGGGATAATGTTTAGGTTGTTTTTGCCTTTTGAATGTTAAGTTCAACTGGTTCCCCAGGGATGGCGATGGGCCCGTTTTGGTGCCTAATGTTTGTTTTGTCCTTTTCACCACACCCCTGTTTAACCTAACCTACGAATAATATGTATACATTATTTATATGCATACACCTGTACAAAAACTGCTTCCGAATGATTTGGGGCCGAATGACAACTTGACAACTTGGATGACAACGGTTTAGTAAAATAGGCCGGTAACCCCAGCCTATTTTGGTCGCGAGGTCAGGCGCGGATCTAGGGGGGGGGGGGGGGGGAATGGGTGCAATTGCCCCCTTCTGAGCTATGGACTATGAAATAAAAATATTACATGAAGCTTTAAACGAACACAAGCAGAAAATATCGTTTATAATGTTCGTTTAAAATAAATACGCAAACACAACAGTTTTTGAGTTGTTTAAGGGAATCAATCTCTGTTTTCTGCAGGCTTTAGCCGTTCACGCGACTTCATCGCTCTGCTACGGGTAGGTGCTAGTTGTCTGGCAGGCGGCTGTGTCCTAGTAGGGACATTTTAGAGTTGCCCTTAACCAAAGAACCGTCACAAAATTATGAATGCATCTCATTGCCTGCATATCCGATAGTAATCTTTTGTGGGCGTATTGTAAAGGTTTTTCTTTTTGGAAAATTTCTGAAGAATTCCTGTCCAAACCCATGTCATGGGCAACAATGATTGGAAATCGCTTCCGAGGCCTTTTCCTAATGCCCGTCCACCGAAAAATCTCTATCGTCATTAAAAAATACATAGTCAGATTTTCAAAAACCGCCCACAGGAAGAGATTCGAAGTAAGTATTAATAAACTTTGTATAATCAGTATCAAACTTTAACTATGTATCTATCTTATTTATGTAAATACATTTTTGTTCTCTCCTAAACGCAAGAGTGTTTTTATTTTACTCTTTCTCTTATTTTACAGACAAACAAACCAGTTTTTAAACAGTGTTCGTAGGGTTAAATGGAGTTTCTTCGCATTTTGCCTAATCCTATTTTGCAAAACCCTGCTTCGAAGAATATTTTATGTCCCAATTCGCCAAATGATAAAGGAGCCGATAATCTGCTAATTTGGATTACTTCCCGTTTTGCCAAATGTATTTGAGCGCCTGCTGATTCCAAATATGTTTTGAAAAATTGTTGGACTCAATTGATTTAGAAGTTAAAAAAAAACAAGTGAGTAAGTGCAAGAGTTCGTCTGTAACGAACTTCCAACGAACACCAAATCTTGTGGTTTTTGGGCCTGAATTTATTCAATGAAAGTCAAATATGTGTATGGGCGCCCTCAAAAGTGGGCGTGGATTAAGAAGAAAATCTTTCGAGCTTATTTCGTTTGAACCGTGAGAAAATGTGTTAAAAACGAAAATTTAGATCCAACGGAGCGCTATTTGTGACAGTTTAAGATTTTTTGTCGCAATGTTTTTTCCCCAAAGCCAGCACGGCTTTTTGAAGAATAGGTCTACAGTTACAAACTTTCTCTCCTCTCTAAATAATTTTTCAACCTCAATGGAGAATCTAAATGAAGTCAATTGTACATACACCAGGGCTGCCCTTTCGAATTTTCGATGAGGAGCATTCAAATGTTTTGAGGGTAGTATTTCGTGCTCGAAAGGAGTATGTAAATAAAACATCGGTTTTTATGCCTGACCGAGGGTATATTAATTGTAATGCAATCACCGTAGACCCCTAAGACCTTTTAGAAATATGATCGAGACCGACAGGTGAGTCGATTAAGCCATGTCCGTCCGTCCGTCCGTCTGTCCGTATGTGCGAAGTTTTAAGGTCTTTTATCTTGGTTCATATTTTGTACAGTAAAAGTGTGAAAATTAGTTAAATCCGCCGACGGCCACGCCCACTATAGGCTTCAACGCAAGACAGCCTCTATTTCAAATTTTCTTTCAAACTGCCTTTTCGTCAAGTTAGACAAGGCGTAGGAACTCAAATTTTGATATAGAGCAATAATGGCCCAAAACCTCTAAGAAGGCAAAAACTGGAGTACCCACAACATCGACCATGCCCCCTTTTACATGTTAGATCTTTAAAAACCCGATTTCTCGGAAAGTTTACTCCAAATTGAAAAAAAAAATTTATAACTTTTTTAAATTTATAATTTTAAAAAAATTAAATTTATAAATTTATAAATTTATCCAAGATATTACTATTTAAGGGGCGTGTTTAGGAAAAACATTTTTTTTTCTGAAATAGTTTTCGGTTTTAACGCATTTTGTCATGATTCGAACGAACTTACAATTAATTGATTTTAATTTTTAGACCTGACCCACTTTTGGGGGCGTGGTCTATACAAATAATACGTGAATTCGGGACAAAAAAATTTAAGATTTGGTGTTACACGGTATATAGGGTCGGGTATATAGAAGTTTGTCACAGACGAACTCTTGCACTTACTCACTTGTTTTTTAACAATCAAACTTTGTTTTTTACTCATTTGTACTTTGTACAATTTGTACTCTTTGTACTATTTGAATTAGAAATAAAATTAAGCACATTAGGTTCACCAGGTTCTATACTAGATGTCGTTTCTACAAAGTTTTTGGCCACGCCCATGTTTAGAGGTCGATTTCACAAAATTTTTAATTTGAACCAAAAAAATACAGCTTTGCGTACATTTTAGCCGCAAACTTGGATATTTCTATACTAATATTGATTTTCGGTTAAAGGGGTTGGACATGCCACGCCACTTTTAAAAAAAAAAGTAAACAAAACCTTATAAAGAATCTTTTTTTTTCTATTTTAAATGATGCAAATGGTAGCGGGACGGGGATGGAAAACAAGAAAATAAACGAATGGAAAGGAGAATAGGAATGGAGAGAAGAATAGAAATAGAAGAGAGAATAGGAATGTAAAGGAGAAAAGGAATAGAAAGGATAATAGGAATGGAAAGGAGAAAAGGAATGGAAAGGATAATAGGAATGAAAAGAAGAATAGGAATAGGGTATACCGCGAACCGAAGCTATTACCTGGTTTTGTTTATATTTTTTATCAGAAATTTGGTTAATGAAAAATTTGGTTTATATTTAAAAACGCCCCCAAAAGTGGGCGTAACAAAAATTTATCCATTTCAGTTGATAGCTTTCACACAACATATCTGAACATTTTATAGTGCAAGTTTTTTGGATTCAAAGAAAATATATCGAATAAAAAATGTTTAATAGCAAATTAATTCATTTCATGCCAGTAAGTAAAGTGGGCGTGTCAGTGGGCGGATTTTAAAAATTTTTACACTTGTGCTGCTTCGGGACCTAGAAAGAACAGATGTTTAGTTTCAAGTTCCTAGCTCAAAATTTAAGGCCTAAAAACTACCGACACAGATCTTTAAAAACCCGATTTCTCGGAAAGTTTACTCCAAATTGAAAAAAAAATTTATAACAAATATCCAAGATATTACTATTTAAGGGGCGTGTTTAGGAAAAACATTTTTTTTTCTGAAATAGTTTTCGGTTTTAACGCATTTTGTCATGATTCGAACGAACTTACAATTAATTGATTTTAATTTTTAGACCTGACCCACTTTTGGGGGCGTGGTCTATACAAATAATACGTGAATTCGGGACAAAAAAATTTAAGATTTGGTGTTACACGGTATATAGGGTCGGGTATATAGAAGTGTGTCACAGACGAACTCTTGCACTTACTCATTTGTTTTTTAACAATCAAACTTTGTTTTTTACTCATTTGTACTTTGTACAATTTGTACTCAATTATGAAATTATAATTTATTAGATATACCTAATTAACAAATACGTCTATAATTCATGATTCACACAAAAAAAATTATGTTTTATAACTGTATTTGTGAGGTCTTATCACACATCGCGAGAACTCAAGTTATTTTTACAAAAATAAAAAAACTTGGCAAAAGTTTTATTTCAATGTTGCAAAAAAATTACAAAACTGTAACTAGTTTAAAAATTTTAAATAAATAATTAGTTCGAAAAAGTGAGAAAGGACTAGTGGAAGGGTTACAATCCGCTTAGACGAATCGTTGGATACCCCATTCCAATTGAACTAATTCAAATTGAACTAATTCAAATCTTGGTTGTTAAATTTCAGTTTCTATTAACTTCAAATGTATTTAGAATTTCTCAGTTAAAGAATCTTCTCCTTTAAAAAGGGGCGTGGCATCCAACCGTTTTCAATTAGATCGTTCTTATACCCTATTCCACAGGAATGGAGCATATTAAGTTTGATACAGGCGAAAGACTTTAAGGGCATATGACCGAGACCAAATTCTGAGTTGAAAGAGCCATGTCCGTCCGTCCGTCCGTCTGTATGTCACCAATTTTTAGGCCTTAAATTTTGAGCTACGAAGCTGAAATTTTGTCCGTAAGCTCTCTGTCATCCGAAGTAATACAAGGGTTAAAATTTTTCCAATCCAACCGCAGACACGCCCACAATGGTCTTAATGTGCAACAACCTCCTGTGTTTCAAAATTGTAAGACGTCGCGAAAAGCTGAAATTATACATTTAGCATATCCTATCGATTATTAGAATTAAAAATTAAATAAAAATAATGCGTGGCATCGAATTAAAGAGTAATTATTTAAATGCAATTTATTCAATATTTTTGTTCCAAATCGAAAATTCTTTTTTAATATTTTATGTAAAAAAGACTTTTTGTTAAATTTCTTTCATACAAATTTTAGGCCATGCCCACATTTGGAGGCAGTATTTAACAAAAACCTCAAATTTTGCAGAAAAACATTTATTTCGACTAGTTTTTAGCCTAACTTAGGTAAGAATTAGAAATAAAATTAAGCACATTAGGTTCACCAGGTTCTATACTAGATGTCGTTTCTACAAAGTTTTTGGCCACGCCCATGTTTAGAGGTCGATTTCACAAAATTTTTAATTTGAACCAAAAAAATACAGCTTTGCGTACATTTTAGCCGCAAACTTGGATATTTCTATACTAATATTGATTTTCGGTTAAAGGGGTTGGACATGCCACGCCACTTTTAAAAAAAAAGTAAACAAAACCTTATAAAGAATCTTTTTTTTTCTATTTTAAATGATGCAAATGGTAGCGGGACGGGGATGGAAAACAAGAAAATAAACGAATGGAAAGGAGAATAGGAATGGAGAGAAGAATAGAAATAGAAGAGAGAATAGGAATGTAAAGGAGAAAAGGAATAGAAAGGATAATAGGAATGGAAAGGAGAAAAGGAATGGAAAGGATAATAGGAATGAAAAGAAGAATAGGAATAGGGTATACCGCGAACCGAAGCTATTACCTGGTTTTGTTTATATTTTTTATCAGAAATTTGGTTAATGAAAAATTTGGTTTATATTTAAAAACGCCCCCAAAAGTGGGCGTAACAAAAATTTATCCATTTCAGTTGAGATAGCTTTCACACAACATATCTGAACATTTTATAGTGCAAGTTTTTTGGATTCAAAGAAAATATATCGAATAAAAAATGTTTAATAGCAAATTAATTCATTTCATGCCAATAAGTAAAGTGAGCGTGTCAGTGGGCGGATTTTAAAAATTTTTACACTTGTGCTGCTTCGGGACCTAGAAAGAACAGATGTTTAGTTTCAAGTTCCTAGCTCAAAATTTAAGGCCTAAAAACTACCGACACACCGACGGACGGACGGATGGATATGGCTCATTCGACTAACAATTCGGTCGCGATCATTTGACCTTAAGGTCTTGGGGGTCTACGGTGATTATTTCTCTATGTTACAAACTATGAATCAAACTTAATATACCTCCTATCCTATGGGCCTGGGTTCGAATCCTGCCATCGTCACCTGGAAAAAAAGACTTGTTCTTTTTCACGGTGCCCACCTCCGCGAGGGTCTGACAAGCCCTTCGAGAGTATCGTTTGTCTTGAAAAACTTCCCAAAGTGCCGTTCGGATTCGGCAAAAAATTGTAGGTCTCTTTGTATTTTAAAGGAATAAACACACCAGCATACATAGTTGAGAAGTTGGCCCTGGCTCACCTCGAACTGTTGCGCCACTCTATTTATTTATTTATCCTATGGGATGGGGTATAAAAAAGTTTTAAGTGAGGATAATAATTTGGGTTGTGTAACGTTTCTAGTTACTTTCCAAAAACTATTTTGAAGGTTCCCATTTTGATGCCCATTGATTTCTGAGAAGATGTTTTGTCATCAAAATGGCTTTTACCGTCGGAAGAGCTAAATAATTTCTGGTTTTAGTTTTTATTAAAAAACAATTATAAAAAATCCTTTCAGCATTCGTGCTTGTGACGTAGATTAAGAAATACGAGGTTATAAATTTGTCTACCTCTTTCAATATAGGCTCACCAACATCATGTTTGGTTTTTAACACAGTACGCCTCCATGTAAGAGAACCTATTTGCAGAAATATGGAGTGAAAATGATGAAAACATGAAATGGGATACATCAAAATTTAAATAAAATTAAAATACGAAGAAGATAAAATAAATGTTGAAATATTTTTCTGGAGAGTAAAATTAAAAAAAAGCGGAGTATGGGAGTACGGAAAATTAAGGGGAGTACAAATACTCCCTTAGTAGTACTTTCGGCAGCCCTGACATACAATGACTTTTCTAAGGCTTTTGATCTCATTTCACATGAAGTAATAGTTTTAAAATTCAAAGCTCTTGGCTTTCCATCATTATTTATAGCATGGATTATATCAAGTCAAATGTAGGGGACTTTTATCGACTCCATTTGACCTTTTTCTGATGTTCCACAGGGAAGCCACCTGGAATGAGTTTTTGCCATAAATTATGTGGTTTCTTGCATCAAATACTGTAATATTTTCTCTTATCCAAACGACATGAAAATTTATATAACAATCAATTTTTTGAATAATCTTCTTCTTCTCCAAGCTGACGTCGATAAGTTTGCCATATGGTGTGGCCAGAATGGCCATAGTCTTAACCCTTCGTAGTGTCAGGTCATGATTTTCTCTAAAACATGTTTCCGTTCTGTTTGATTATTCCATAAATTCACATATCCTCGAACGAGTTCAGGGCTTTAATGATCTCGGCAATAAATGCTTTTGTTCGCAAATCTTGCTACATGCTTGGATTCATAATAAGATGGTCGAAGGAATTAAATGATCCACATGTAACGCTTTCCCTATACAATTATTATCTTGTCCGACCTCACCTCGGCTTTGCATCGCAGGTGTGGACACTTTTCCAACTTATTCACAAAAATCGAATTGAAGCGAAAATTCAACGAAGGTTTATCTGCTTTGCTCTCAAGGGTCTTCCTTGGGATGACCCGTTTAACTTACCTCCGCACGAGAAACGCATAAGGCTCCTGAATATGCTTATTCGAGACATATATAGATTTTAACTTAAACAAAAAATCACACTTGGTTAGTGTTTTTGTATTAACTCCTAACGCCAGCACTATACATATGATGAACCTATGTAAGCATATTTTTGCTTGGCAAACCTCTCTTTGTAGATTAAGCTTGCAATAAGCGCTCTACAACACAGATCTAATAGTGTATCATAAGGGCATTACCTTTTGCTAAGCTTGTTGCATATAAAGCATTGAGCTCCGCCTACGTTTAGGGAGCGTTTTTTACGAAAAACCTGTTTTTTAAGTACTAAAAAAGCAAAAATTATTTGCTTTAAACGCATTTTCTCATGATGTTAAGAAAAACAGAATGGATTTAGTAGAGTTGAAATGTTAGCGGACGGAAATGTCGAAAGAAAAAAGCGTGTGTGGCTCACCGGCAGGGTACGATCCTGCAACCTTTACTTGTCGCGAGTAATACTCGCAATCCTGATTGCAGGATCGTACCCTGCCGGTGAGCCACACACGCTTTTTTCTTTCGACATTTCCGTCCGCTAACATTTCAACTCTACTATACGACTAAACGTAAAAATAGAGGGGCCTGTACGGCTTAGTTGTCATCATAATTGTTATAATTTACTTAACAAGACATGTTGGCAATAAATAAAAAATAGAAAGGTGATTGGTTGGACCTGGATTCGAACCCAGGACCTCTCAATTGTCAGTCATAGGTGCTACCATCCGCACCACAGCCCACTTCCATCTCGGTGGTCCAAATAGCCTACATGATCTCTCTGCATATATAATGCACATAAGCCAACAACATAGAATGGATTAATTTTAATTTGCAGCCCACTCCCATTTTTGGGGGCATGACCAATACAATATAATTGAATTACAGTGTATGGAATCAAGCCAAAAAACTTTTAAATTTGGGGTTACAGGGTAAAGAGGGTCGGGTATTTTGAAGTTCGTTACAGTCGAGCTTTTGCACTTGCTTATTATTGTTTAAAACTAAAATTTTGAAGCCTAATAAGAAGGACTCATGAACAAAGAGTTGAAAAATGAAAAATTTATTTTCCCCTGGTAAACTAACGGTTTAACTAAGAAGCAGCACCATGATTTTGACATTAAACGCGTATACATTTCGTATACATTAAAGAGAAACTATGAAACTTGACTTCATACCTACTAATATTTCTTATAAAAGGTTGCAATAAGACCAATATTTCTCATTCTTTTTATTTGCTGAACGTAAAAGGGGCTTGACAAAGGTTTGAGCCCTGGCGCAAATGTATTATCTAAAAACTTAGAAGAACTTTCTTAGTTGAAACCATAGTGAGTAAGTACAACAGTGTGGATCTAATAGCTTCGGTCCGTCTGTAACGGGCGGCGGTATACCCTATTCCTATTCTTTTTGCCATCCCTGTTCTCCTTCCTATTGACATATTTTTGTTTTCCATCCCCGTTGCCGGATTCATTCAAAAACTTTGTATGAACAAGATCTAGAATCAAGTCTGGTGCATCTTGTGTGCTAAATTTTATATTTTATATTTTCCTAAGTTCCTAAAAAGCGGTCAAAATCCATGATTTTCTGCCAAATTAGAGGTTTGGCGCCATAGGGAGTTTGACTGGGGTTCATTGGGGTAAGGTAGCCACGATTCGCCTATGCGAATTATAGCCCGCCCACTAGTTTTATTTTCTTACAATTTTAATTTCTTTAGCATCAACTACATATTTTGAAATCAGATAACAATACCCACATATAATAAAGGCGTAGTATATCTAATTTCCATCATATGAATAATTAGTCCTCATCATCAATGCCAATCGAACAAAAAAATATCACATACACAATACCTATTGCCCTAATTGATGACAATGAAGTCCTCAATGCTTCTGTTTTTAAGCATTACGCCCAACCATCCAATCCTATTACCTTCAAATAACACTTCAAATTAATTATGGCGTCAAAGGAACCCTCATCATTTGAAAGCCCAGCTCTCGCGATTTATTTCCACGCTGTTCGGTCCCAACTCCCAAGATATATCCTACGCATTGAACCCTTAAATAAGGTGTAAATAATACGGTCCTTTATAGAAATCATTTTCCAGTAAATATGGCAAAGTCCTTTGCGTGGCTGTTGTATCAGTGAATGTGACGGGGTGGGTGTGGGTAGCTATCTATACAAAATATGAAAATCTCATCTTATTTGTACTTATTTATTATTGGTGACAAAGGGTGGGTAGGGTACCGTCACGTTCCATCGCCATTTTCTTCCGTGAAAATAATGGCAGAGCGAATGAGTGTCAATCGATGAAATTAAACGTATGTAGGTACATCCTTCTGTGTCGGCGTTATCCTCTCCCTCCGCACCGTCGGGAATTTATGTTCAGCTTCTATTCTCCTAAAAAAATTATTATGCTTCTTTTATTCTTTCAATAGCTTATACTGCTTATAGGTGACGGGTGAGACGAACTGCAATGAATTACAATTGAAGTCCTTCAGTTACACAGGTCCTCTTATCTAAATCGATTTCTGATTTGAGGGGATAGACACTTGACGCTTAGGTGTGCGTGCTTCAGTTTGGTGTGGTTCTCGGCTTGTTCGATAAAGGATGAAGGAGAATATGGGGAGGGGGTTTGTTGTTGGATGTTTTGAGGATTGAGGACACGTGAATATTTTTGATTTATGATTAATAGATGTTTTTGAATGAAAATGCCTCGGGATTAAGGGTGGTAGCTTATATTCTCGAAACCCTTGATTGCCTCTATCTAAAATGACGGATTTGATAAGGCAAGTAGGTCTGCTTTGCATTTTTTATGAGATGTATAAAACCTAGGGCGATAAATTAAAAAAAATGGAACATTTCCTGAGATTATACACAGCATGAGATGACTGTAATTACGTTAGCGTAGCTATTATCATTTTAATTGGAATTCAGTTTACCGGTGATTATATTCTGGTACAATCAATTTCTTTATCTTTTGAAGTGAAGACCAGTGAACTCATTAAGAGCTAACCGATTATAGCGATTGTTTTCGGAAAACCACAACACGATCCGTGTGTATAAAAGCACGTAACTTCTTTCGGGAAAGCAATATTCCTCGATCTACACTCAGGCCCCAACAAGCCATGAAAATCTTTGCAGTGACAATTTTGTTTGCCATTTTGGCCAGTTGCTACGGGTATTCATATCTGATTCCAGCAAGCATTAGTGAGTAACAAATATATAATTGAGAAATCTGAAAATAATCTTTTGAAACCTAGAGCATCCAGGCATCTGTTACTACAATGGGCATATGCTTGCAAAGGGCGATAACCAAATGCCGACGACGTGCCAGAACATGAGATGCAACGAGGATGGGTCTATACTAGTGCAAGGGTAAGTGCTGCAACCAAAAAGCTGAAAAAATTGTTTGTATGCATTTCCACATTTTAGATGCGGACGGATTGACATCCCTAAGTGTACTCTGCTGGGACTGGCCAACTTGGATAAACCGTACCCAGATTGTTGTGAAATGGTTTATCGGTGTAAGGACGATGATGGAAGAGTGTTCACTAAGAATTGGAATCAGCTAAGAAGCCAGATAAATGATGATTCCAGTGAAATGAATGAAGAACTTAGTGAGCTTGATATGACAGACCGATCAAATTCACGAGCCAGTACCACCCAGGGAGGAGAGGCTCGCTTGAGCAGAATGAATATGGAAAGTAGAATGGATCGTGAGCAAGATTTGGAAATGAGGAAGGAAGATACTATTGCCGGGCTAGATATGAGAAATAAGAAGGAAACCATTGAAGACAGGGAAGAAACAGACTGAAAAATTTAGAAATGGCTAGTTTAAGAAAAAGTCTTATACCTAAGTAAAATGTTTTTTTAAACCTTGCTATTTGAATGTCGTATGATGTCGAATGATATAAAAACAGCAATTGTATCATGGGCTAATTAATTCACTTCTTCATCTTGATCACATTAAAGGTTTCCAGAGTAGGCATAAGCTGGATATTATCAAAAACATGCCTGTAGTTTGCCTAATCTGCGGACGATTGCAATAATTTTAAACTCGATCAACGGATTTGTAGCTCAACTGATTACAAGCGATTAATTTGTCGTTTCCGATATTTAGCGCTCCGTCTGATAATGAAAAAAGGAGCTCTTATATAACCCCTACCTTTCGGTCGGGTATAAAAAGTTTATAATTGAAATGGAAGACCTTACTTACTTAAAGTGGCGCTACAGTCCGGGGTAGACCTGGGCCTGAGCTAACATGCTTCGCCAGTTAGCTCTAACATGCTTCGCCAGTTAGCTCTGTTTGAAGCTAGCCGTCTCTAGTTTCGCACGCGAAGTTTGCTTAAGCCCCTTCCAATTGCGTGCGGCACCTGAGTCTCGGTACTCCTCTACTGTGCCGTCCCTGCGGGTCGGATTCGAAGATTTTGCGGCCGGGGCGTTAATGTCCATCCGCTCTAGATGACCCAGCCATCGTAGCTTTTGTAATTTGACTCCTCTAACTAGTTCGGTGTCGCTGTACAGCCCGTACATTTCGTTGTTGTATCTCCTCCTCCACTCTTCGTCTTTTCAGATGGGACCGTAAATAGTCCGAAGAATTTTCCTCTCGAAGCAGCCTAAAGTGTGCACTCAAAATATTCCCCTGGTGCTATTTATCAAAAATACTGATAGAATGAATAAATTTTTCGGATAACTAGCAGTAGTTTACCAGTAGTTTTATCTTCTGGTATGGTTCACTGTATCGGGAAGCTGATAGTATTAACCAGAAGATTTATGTTACTGGTATGGTTCATTGTATCAGAAGCCTGATAGTATTTACCAGTAGATTTGTATTCTGGTATGGTGCACCGCATCAGTATTCCGAAAGAAATTACCAGTAATTCGCATGGCAACGAAAAAGTACATAAATGTCGCTTGAAAGCATCTATCGGACAAGCCTGTTCAATCAGTCAATCATCAGTCAGCTTTGTCTGAAATATATATTAGATGAAAAAATGGCGATTTTATCATATTTCTTTCATTTTTAAAAAGAGAATCGATCAATGAAAGAAGGATAAGGCTAATTATTTAAAGACTCACCAACTCCGTAAATATAAGTTTATGAACACTTCTGTCAAGTGTGCGAATCTGTTTTACCTAGTGAACTTGAGAAAAAACATTTATCAAAAGAAGGTTTTTGTATACACAAACTATTCCTACACTTACCACTTTATTCTAAATATTGGGGGAAAAATTAATGCATTATTTTTATTGAAATACTACTAAACGAAACACCTACCTCAACAACCGCCCAAGCTCGTCGACAGAATCTAAGAAAATGCTTTGCACGAAATAGGCTAAGCAAAAATGCTTGTTATTTTTATCTGAAGTCCCTTGTAAAATATATCTTACCATTTTCTGATTCTATTTAACAGTAGAGATGGTAAACTTTCGTTTAACTCGAAATCTGATTCTATGCATCAGAAATCTGAGAGTATTTATCAGGAAATCTCCTGGTAGAATGTATCAGAATATCAGAACCAGGGAATATTTTTGAGTGATGTCCATCCACCTTTGACAGGGTCCATGCTTCTGCACCGCAAAGCAGGACTGGGGTGATGAGGGTCTTACACATGGACAGTTTAGTTGCTGGAGAGAGGCCTTTTTTACTTAATTGCCTTCTTAGACCAAAGAGACAGCGATAGACCAGCGCTGAAGTCAAGAGTAATCCTTCGTTTGACTTCAGCGCTGGTGTCATTGTTTGAATCTGAATCGATACCGGAACACAGGTAGACAAAGTCCCTAACAACCTCAAAGTAATAGCTGTCGATGGTGATGTTTTGTCCAAGACGTCGGTTTTGGGTGCCTTTTCTTGACAACAGCATTATATACTTGGTTTTGCCCTCGTTGACTGCTACACCCATGTTCGCCGCTTCCATCCCAATACTCACGAAGGCTTCACTGACATCACGCTTTGTTCTTCCGATTAAGTCAATGTCGTCTGCGTATGCGAGTGGTTTTTGCGAACGGACTTTTTAAAGATTATGCTTTTGGTATTGGCGCGGAAGTTCTGCATAATTCTCTCAAGTATGATGTTAAGGTAGTCACATGAAAGAGCGTCACGTTGTATAAATCCTTTTTTGACATCAATAGGGTGGAAAAAAGGTCGTTCTCGATACTCCGCCACCAACTCAAGAGATTCAGGCGCGACTCCCACCACCTGTTTCTTGGCCCACCAGGTAGCGACGCGCTCACATCTCGGCTAGCATGACCTGTCTGGGAATGCGAACAACGTGTCCAAACCTTCGAAGAATTAATGGTTCTACGCGGAGAAGTAGCTGCTCAACATTAAGATTCCCACAAATACTGAAGGTTTTTCACACCATCCCTAAGAGTAACACTGGCACCACGCACCTGATCTGATTCATTCTTACCCAAATTTCATGACCATAGATAAGGGTTGGAACGAATACTCAATTAACCAGTGCGTATTTAAAAGCTCGGTCCGTCTGTAACGGACGACGGTATACCCTATACTATTCCTATTCTCCTTTCCATTCCTATCTCCTTTCCATTCGTATATTTTCCTGTTTTCCATCTCCTTCCCGTTACCTTTCATGCACCATTTTAAAGAGAAAAAAAAAATTCATTCCTCATAAGTTTTTGTTTAATTTATTTTTAAAAGGGGCGTGGCATGTCCATCTCCTGTAACCGAAATTCAATATTAGCACAGAAATGTTTAAGTTTGAGGCTAAAATGTACGGAAAAATTTAATATTTTGGTTAAAATTCAATAATTTTGTGAAATTGACCCCTAAAGATGGAGGTGGCAAAAAACTTTGTATGAACGAAATCTAAAAAAGTTCGGTTGTACTTTATGTGCTAATTTTTTTTTCTTATCCTTTCCTTAGCAAAGCTAAAAAGCAGTCGAAATCCATATTTTTCTGGAAAATTATAGGTTTTTCTTGAATTCTGCCTCTAAATGTGCGCATGGCTCAAAACTTTATGTGAACCAAATGTATACAGTATAATAAATGCTTAATAATATATTAAGAAAACATTTTCCGATTTGGAACAAAAATATTGAATAAATTGCATTTAAAGGTTTACTCCTTAAATCGATGCCACTCTCACTAGGGGCGGTCTACCGATTTCGTTTTTACTTTTTATATCATATAAGCATTAGGAGATGCTAAATGCCAAATTTCAGCTTTTCACGACGTCTTACAGTTTTGAAAGCACTAGAGGTAGTTGCAAATTTAGACCGATTGTGGGCGTGTCTCTGGGCGTATTTCATAAGTTTCAACACCTGAATTGCTCCGGATAACAAAGAGCCTAGGTAAAAAATTTCAAATTTATAGCTCAAAATGTAAGGCCTAAAAATTGGTGACATTCGGACTTATAGACGGGCGGACGGATGGATGGACTCTGAATTCGGTCTCGATCATATGCCCATAAGGCCTTGGGGGTCTATCATTATTATTACTCTATGTTAGGTTTCCGCCTGAATCAAACTTAATATACTCCATTCCTGTGGAAAAGAATTTGAAAACTGAGATCTTTGCTTTTACTCCAAGCTTAGCTTTCCTGTCGACCGGCGGAAACAGTTCCTTTATTATTACTCCAGCGTGCTCAATTCTACAGGACAACTCAGCACCAGTATCACTCCTCCAATCTTTCGTAAAAAAAAACCCAGAGATACTTTAACTTCCCCACCTGTTAAGATCGAACTCCATTTATGTGCAGGGTACACTGCACGGGGATTCGGGAAACAACCATCACTTCCAATTTGTTCACATTAACCTCTATCCCAGCTTCGAGAAATTGAATTTCTACATTGGATCCACACAATGTAGGCTCTCTTCTTTTCCTTAATGGCTTCTTGAACTCAAGGCGTTTGAAACCAAGCAGTTCTTTTCTCAAAACCAGCCGCTACCCCAAACCGCTTCACTCCACGAATATTTTCTGCAGAGCCAATGACTGCCGATAGAAACAGCCGCCATTCCTCCTGTACATTCAAAAGGTCAGTTGGAACTTGTTCGGAATCTCCGAAACATGCTGTGCAAAGCGCTTTCTGAAGTCAGTGTCAGCATCCTGCAACCTTTCTTCTGCAATATGGATCACCAGTATGGACCATCAGTTTTCGCTTGGGTGGCAAAGAAATACTGTCGCTGAAAAACAATTTACGCAACACTTAGTGGTGATCAGTTGACAGCTCGGCTCCCGGTTAATCTCCCAAGTACTGTTGGAGGAGTGTGATCGGTCTTAGGAAGACTGAAGTTTAAATGATTATTATTTTGTAAAACTCAAGAATTTATACCTTTTGGTATTTTTTTAACCTGAAGAAGATGAGTCAATGTAATGTACACTTTGTAAACTATTTTAATGCAGTTTGTATTTTTGAAGCAAATCCAGATTTTGTTAGTATACATTGGTTTTAAAATGCTATAAGAAGACTTACGAGTTTTTCTTTCTCTGTATTATTAGTTTTATGTATTTTGATTTAGCTCTCATTCATTCGCCCACTTCGGGTAGAAGTTAACTGTTAGAATATACCCGAGGTAAGTCATGCCTGTCGTAAGAGGCGAAGAAAATCCACCCTTCATTCAATGGACAAACCGAACGGAAGTAATACCCCAGGTGGTAAAACAGTTTCACTAGGCAAATCCACCCTCTTTGGAGGTAGGCTCCATGGATTCTTGGGAGAGCCATTCATTGCTCTCAAATCCCTTTATGAAAAACCCAAGGGTACCTCGACCACAACCACCTATAGATCGATCATCTCCGGGGAAGAAAGCCCGCTGGTTAATCAGGACTCAGCGAAAAAAAATGCTTTGAATTGAAAAACAACGAACTTCGTCCTTAGCTAAAAGAAATAGAATGTCTTGTGATGCTACTAAATGCGAGGATACGCCGAAACGTCAAATCGAATACGTGACAAACGAAGAAGAGCTTGAACGCGAAACTAATCCGGTCCTTACGAATCGAGTCTTCACCAGAAATTGAGGCCGTACGTACACAAAATAAAACGCTAACGTTGTCAAAAAAGCGACTGGGAAAATTCAAGGAAAAAATCGCCGACCGCGAATTAATCAAAAAATATTTGACAAACTGAGCGAGCTAGAGTTTAAACCTCGCAAAACGAATAACTAATCATGAATATGAAGCTCATTAGCATACTTACATGGAATGCAAATGGTATTTTAAACAAAATCGACAAACGAGAAATATTTCTACGCAAGAAAAATTTTGACATATGTCTGATTTCGGAAATACACTTAAGGAAGGGATCGGGACTCAAAATTAAAGGTTACATCGACTATCACGCGCATCATCCATCAGAAAATCCGGGAGGCGGATGCTCTCTATATCAAAGACTGCATTAAGCATTACAAAAACGAAGAAATTGAACTTGACTCTAAGCAAATAACTTCAGTATCGGTAAAAAGAAGTCTGCTAGTTTATAATATCGCCTCGAGTTATTTTCCTCCACAGTATAGGCTATTGGACGACGACCTTACTTCCCTATTTGACTTACTTGTGTCAAATTTTATCATCGGCGGGGACTTCAATGCAAAAAACACATTTTGGGGATCACGGTGCAATTGAACAAGAGGTAGAACACTCTTAAAAGCTAGTGTGAAACGTGGCGTGGTTTTCCTTTCGACGGGAAATCAAACAATGGCCAGTCTCCTGAAACAATATACCTGACCTTGTCGACTTCTTTATCGCAAAAGGGGTCCCTCGTCAACTCACGAATGTAGAAGAATGCTTTGATCTCTGTTCGGATCACTCGGCAGTCTAAAAAATGATAGAGCGCCTAGGTTAAATAATAACAACACCGAGTGGGATGGCTTTAGAAAATACTGCAAAGAAAATGTACCTCTGAGTATACCACTTACAACCCCTTTAGAAATAAAAGCTCCTCCTGATTTTAATAGTCGCGAGATAACGGATTACCTCGAAAACTTGACTGGCGATAGAGGGTCACACTATTAACTCTGGAAAGCCGTGAAGTCCATTAAAAAGCCCATAGTACACTCGGTGCCAATAAGTTAGCTTCAAAAAGCTAACGTTGAATGGATAAAAGGCGACAAAAAGAAAGCAGATGTATTTGCAGAACATCTAGAAGAAACGTTTAAACCGTTTGACGGGGAACCGTAGGACGACGATCTGCATCCCACTGCGGAATAAGACAATTAGCGAATGAAAACCGTGTCACTGTCTGAACTTATTTCATTGGCTGAACTTCGTCAAACGATAAATAATCTGAAGAACAACAAAGCCCCTGGCTACGACTTAATTACTATAGCAAAACTCTTAAGGAGCTACTGATGAAAGCGTTGGTCAAGGTCGCATCGCTATATAGAGGCGTTATAGGTTGGTCATATAACGCCTCTTTATTACTCTATATAACGCCTCCATCTCTCACATATCTCCATATCTCACAATGGAAAGTGGCTAAAGCAAGACATCAAGGGCAATTTTAATGCTCCATTCTGCATGTCCTATTATTGTATACGTATATATTATTGTATTTTAGTAATAGTAAATAATAATAATTATTATTAAACGTTTAATAAAGAATAAAATAGAAAATAAAGCATTAGCTACCAGGGCTTCAGCTTAAATAAAATAATACTTAGGCCTGGAAGTGTGATTATTTCTAATGCACGCAGGCGAACACCTTTAGGCA
Organism: Neoascia interrupta; assembly: GCA_947623515.1. NCBI lineage: Eukaryota > Metazoa > Arthropoda > Insecta > Diptera > Syrphidae > Neoascia > Neoascia interrupta. Next base: position 109,208,487 of record OX392463.1, on the reverse strand, counting down.
AGTTTAAATTGAAATTATGCTAATTTTCTAAGCATTTAGTGAAAGCTTTCTAATATTATTCTGTAAGCAACGATATCTATGTTCAGTTAGCTTTTTAATTTTTATTATAAAAATTTATAATCAGGAAGGAATCAGGAGGAATTCAAACTGTACTCGAATTCCTAGTTCTCGTCTTTATGTTCGCTGCAAAGATAAAATGATCAGTAAACGAGATAAGTCGCGGTAAAAATCAAGAAAGGATCCGCATCCCAATTCATTATGCCAAGACCATTCTACGGGCTACCAATTAACACCATAAAAAGTTGTGTAAAAACCTGACTGATCAAAAAGATGTATACCATTTTTGGAGGGTAACCGAAGGAAACAGGCAAGCCAAAGCTTTCATGCCAAACAGCTCCTATCAAAGAACAAAACAGCTACTACAATTAAGTAGAAGTCAAATTCGATTGGTTACAAGTTCTTCACAGGGTTCTTCACAGGGCACTGTCGAGTTAGAAAACACCTGATGACCATGGGGATAGGGCAAGACAACACATGCAGACTATGCACAGAAATAGCAGAACACATATTTTGTGACTGTAACTGTTTAATAAAAACACGTCAACGTTTTCTAGGTAAGTTTTCTAGGTAAGCTATGTGCGCTGCTTCTCTTCTACCTCGAAGCAGCGCACATAGCTGCCAGCACACCCAGAGAGATAGACGCCTTTATAACAAACTTCGGCATCATGGATGAGCTATAATTGAGGACATGGCAATAGACCCACTGATGGTCGCAGTGATCTGGGATTTACTGTACCATCTCCCCCGTACAATCTACAATCTAAAAAATCCAAAAACGACTTGTTTGTTGATCAGTGTTATGCCTGTTTGATGGAGGAAGTTTTCCCTGATCGATAGAAGAAGCTAAAACTCGTGCTGCTAAAGAAGTCACTTTACGGGAACTCGTAAATGTCCATCGTATCATGGAGAGATATCAAGCTTAAACAATGAAGTTACTTCAACTTAATTTAGAAACCATTGTGGGGCTGCCCAAGCGCTTTTGTCACAATCGCGAACTAAGCATAGACATAGCAACCTTAAGCGAACTTTATCGGCAACATAATAGTGTCGTATGGACATCAGACACACCGACAAAGTTCCTTTATGGGCTTGTGGCAAGCCAGCAAACAGAGCGAAAACCTGACGCTTACTATACGCTTGGGCTGAAATATACGAAAACTTTATATAAAGCTCTTACGCTGCACCAAGTCTCGCAACAGACAATATCTTCCTTCAAAAATTACTTACAGATGCGAGAGGTCGTAGTCCGGTTGCTATTGCAGCAGACTTCAACGCATGGACCTTGGGTTGCCTAAGGACCAACAGGAGAAGATTGCTTGAAGCGTTGGCGACACTGCACGTAGGGCTTCTCAATAGAGGCGACAAACACATAGCGAAGCAGGTTCGATTATCGACCTTAGCTTTGTAGCGGTCGAAATATCCAGCGAGACCGAAGTTGTAGGATTTGCGGACGATATCGGTATAATGCCCAGACAAGCACACATACACAGGCGTTACACAAACTTACAAGAGGATTGTTTAAGGCCACAAAGTGATGTCTTTGCTTCCGCGAGAATGTAAATCCATTAGAGGCGTCCCATCTACCACAAGACGAATAGCTTGATTGCTTACTTACTCCGTGGCCGCGACGTAGTACCTTACAGCTGCTCCGCGGGGTAAATGATTAAAGTCTGTGACGAGGATGAGGCTTTAGTACGTACGCATATATCGACTGACTAGCCAGGTATATGAAAGTATATGAATATCAGTGCATTCCAATAGTACATTTCAACGGTACGGGCCGTTGGTATATTGAGAAGATCCGTCATTCATCTGCGCCAATCCAGGAAAAAACTGCTCTATCAGTGAATTATACAACAGAGCTCTAGCGATACTAAATTTGTGAGCAAAGCAATGCGGTTTGCGTGAAAACGCACTAAAAACCATTCTTGTGCTATTCACAAACAAAAGAATCATACACCGATCCCCTTTACGGGAGATTGAGGGATTTTTTTTTCAACTTTCCGATAGGGCATGCTTCTTAAGAGTGATTGTGGATAAGAAATCCAGCTGGGAATTCAACGCTGAGGAACAAGTAAGGAAAGCCTTAATCGCATTCTATACTTGAAGCCGCATCTTCGGCAGAAATTGGGGTTCTAGACTAAGAATCTGCTGCCAAAAGCGTTTTGAGGCTCAATCAGTCACTTGATTGGACTCCAAGCTTATTTGGACATGACTAGATTCTAAGTAGCCTTCTTCGTCCTCCGACCTCAATACTTATCTAGACTTCAACACGCCTTTTAACTAGCTGCATATTTCCTTGCAATGATTACGTGGGAATCGGAGGAATCGCGAAGAAATTTATCAAAAACTAAGGATTTAGGTCCTTTAACCTTAAGACTCACGCACAGAAAAATCAATAAGATTGTCCGACTCTTGCAGCGTCTTAAAAGCGGAGGGCCTCGAAGTCAAGGAGGCAGCTGCCCTACTGTTACTGTCAATCAGGACAATACCACAAAATTATATAACCATATTTATAGACAACCAACTTCGTCGGCAACGACAAAGTCGATGAACTTGAACGACAAGGATCAGCATAAGAAACTCAGAAAGCCCTTCAATAAATCAAACCCCCACTCTATGTAAGCTCAGAAGAATCAGGCTTTGTCCTCCTGTGGTTAATTATCAAGACAAATGTGACCCAAATATGATAGTTCAAGCCCTATTACATTTGGGCCACATTTAACAAGCTCATTAAGAGTGACAGGAAAACTTGTCGTTACTATAATGTATAATGCTTACTGGTTTTCTGGAGAAAACTAGTGATCGCGGATCAGAAAGATTTTATCCAAGACTACATTAAAAAGCCAGATAAAAACTGAACAATGTATGAACAATGGCAGAAACGGTTACCTTCTTCAGCGTCTTTACGAAGAATCCTCGTTCGGCAACGGTGTTTACAAAAATCGGTTACCTCACCTGCAATCTCCAATCCTTGAGGCTAACTCTCATTTAAGGGGCAACAGTAAACAAAAGATCTAAAATCTATATGTCCCTCACACTACCCGGGACGATAAGATTTAGATTTTAGATTTAATTAAGATTTTATTCATTCAATTTAAACCCATCATACAATGATCTTTACGGATAAATATACACTTAAATTTCTAAGAAGAATATTATAGGTGGATTTCCGATAAAAAGCTCAAGTATCAAATAAAGACAAAAAATAATTTCAATTACTATATAAAATTTAAGTGTTTTTCATCAGAGAACGAATAAATAAAAACATTCTTTAGTTAATAAAACTAGTTTCGAATGTAGTGAGTCCGAAAACAAAAACATATATAACAAAAAAAATTTAAATTTAAAGATCGTATGGTGGAGAGGAAAAAAGAAAAAAAGGAAATAATGATAATAAGAAATAATAAAAGCTAATACACAAGATGTACGCTACTAAATAATTAACTTCGATAAATTATCAATCTCAATGAGGTCAAAATTAAACAGCCATTTCTTAACCGCTTTATTGAAGGAAAAAATATTCCTAGAGCGCCTTATTCCAATGGGTAGTTTATTGAATATACGAGGAGCTACAGAAGAGATGAGTATTGTGTGGAGGAATGAAAGCAAGACTCATAGAAGAGCTGCGAAGGCCATAGATGTTCGGATCATGATTTAATGAATATCCACTTCTTAAGAAAAAGATTTTTAAGACTTTGTAAAAATAAAGATGCTTTAGAGGCAATATAAAGGAATGTGTAAAGAGTGGGAAACTATGTTCATGACGCCTTTTTTTCCAGATAATTCTCGGAGGGCAATCTTTGGAAGTGTTATATGTGTAAGATGTTTCCGAAAGAGATTCAAAGCAAATGTCAGAGCTTATCAATATATTTTTGCAATACGCACTATGAAAAGTAAAAACTGGAGGTTCTAAATTCGAAAAGTATTAAAATGCATGATTTTTGTTTTGTCACTAATGACTAGCTTATGAACACGGAACCAGTGACGTAACATCTCTAGATCATGGTTGATGTCAGCTGTTAGATCTAACCAGGAGTTACTGTAAGTTTTCCTTTCATAAAAAGTCTAAAGATACTGTTAATGAATATTAGGAACAATATTGGTCCCAGAACAGATCCCGGTGGAACACCAATTTTAATATAAGAGCACTCACTAAATTTGTTACCTATTCGGACCATTTGTTTCCTGTTGGTGAGATAAGACTTAATCCATTTTAGAAAAAAAAACCCTAAATCCAGCTTTCTTCAATTTGTTCAACAAGATTTTGTGATCAACGGTATCAAAAGCTTTCTTGATGTCAACAAAAAGAGCTGCAGTAAGCTTCTTGCTATTGATGCTTTCATAAATTGAGCTGCTGAAGTTAAGAAGTGCGTCCTCAGTGGATCTGCCAGCTCGGAATCCATACTCTCTATCGCTATAGAAAGATCGAGATAGGACAAAATCCTTTTTTTTAAATAATTTTTCGAAAACTTTAGAAAAAACTGGAAGAAGAGAGATAGGCCGATAGTTGTTGAATTGTTTGTTGGCACCTTTCTTGAATATAGGTATAACTTCCGCAATTTTAAGCATTTCAGGAAATATACTACATAAGACACTTTTGTTAAAGATATGAGACAGTATATCTACAATATAAAATGTATTGCTTTTAATAAATGCATTCGAATATGAATTGTGAGTAATCGACGCCGAGTTGTTTAGAGACATAATCGTTTTATACACCTCAATAGATGAAACTGATTCGTAAAGGAAGCTATGTAAGCCCTTTCCATGTAAGAACATTCAGGTAAGCATAGGCTTGTTGTTATACCTGCTTCAGTCAGTGTTTTATTTGCAACGCTTGTAAAGAATAGGTTGAAGCTGTTGGCTACTAGATTTGGGTTTTTAATATCCTGACTTTCATGCCGAATTCAAGATGGTATACCTTTTACCGTGCATCTATTAAAAAGCTCATTAACCATTCCCCACTCTTTTTTTTAAATTACCTTTAACACTTGAAAATTTGTTAATGTAAAAATTATGTTTGCATAAAGGCACCTCAATAGCAATATCCCTACAAATTTTATCATAAGCACTACGAAGTTGATTATTATTTGATTGCTTTTTACTTTTCACTCTTAGTTTGTTTTTTAAATTAATTTTGTTAACCAGATACTTTGAAATCCAGGGCTTAAGCTTGATTATTTTTTTTATTTTCATACGCACTGTCCGTGCACAACTTGAAACACGTGTATTGAGAGTATTTGAAAATAAATTAAAGGCTTCATTGGGATCATTTGCTGTCCATACCTCAGACTAGTTTTCAAGCATTAAACAATTAGTAAGCTCAATTAGGTTTACGTTCTTTGAATGATAATAAGAATCATCTTTATTTCTTTCAACGTTATTTGATTGAAAGAACAAACCAGTGAATGATCAGATATTTTTAGATCACCAGTGCTGCTAACGAGAGACAATTTAGATTTACAATCAAGCCTAACGGAAATATGATCAATACAAGTATTGGAAGGTTGTCTTGTAGGAACATTTATGCACGCCTCGCCATTCGCACTCAATAATGATTGATACCTTAAGACAGCAGGTGACTCAGATTAACAGATTAATATCACCGGCTAATATAAGGTTCCTTATTTTTTCTCCGTTTATAAGGAGCGTAGCTCATCAATAAATTAATTTTTACTCATATTATGAAGCCTGTAGCAACCAAGAATAACCACCTGTTCTGCATTAATAGTGCAACTTATTCTTATCATGTCGGAACATCTAAGTTCCAAATTTGCATACCCAGTTACATTATTTATAGCTCTTTCCTTTATATAAAACACAATACCACCAGCGTATGAGTTATTACAATTAAAGTGGCTCTTGTACCTTCGTATTTCATAAAATCCATATTTCAGATAGAAAAATTAAGTCGGGCTTGTTTAAAAATGATTCCAAGTGAGATAAAAAGAGATCGAAATTTTTTCTCAGACTGCGAATATTTTGATGTACTATAAAAAAATCATTGATACGCTGTTCACAATGAAAAACACTTGAACAAAGTTCATTATCAAAACGGCAAAAAGGAGTTATGTAGTTAAAAACATCAGTTGGATGATTAAACTCAAACATGATAAACAAAAATATAGGTTTTTAACGATTAAAGTGTTAGTGAAGAATGCGTAGATTACCACCTTCTTCTTTCTTCATCCTAATAACCCCATTATAAGCCCATAGATAAGCAAAATTATGTTCACGTTGTATTTCTTTAGCTTTCTTGAATAAAACTCTTTTAGTTTACGTGGGACTTTCATTTATACAAAATGGTTTGACTTCATAAGCCACACCAAGTACGCCCGTCGAAAGTTTCACCTTTTAGTATTTTAGTATATTCCTACAGAAATTGCCATTTCTTCCATCTTTCCCCTCCCCACCATATCCCAGGCTCTTCCCTTACAGGGCTGGACCGGTGTGGGCTTATACCGCTTCGGTTGCCCTCGCCCCTCCACCCCCACGGGATCACCAGCACATAATTCTCACTGGTTCGGGCTCATACTGTATCGGTTACCCTTACCTTCAATTCTAATGTGAGTCGCCTGTAGTACTGGTTTACACCGAAGGCAGTTACCCTACATCTGCTTCTTGCCTGAGAATTCCCCCCCTGCAAGAATTCACACAGATTCGGTTACAATTGCACCTTCCGATCCCCGAGGATAATTCTTAGCAGAGAAGCAATAGGTACGGACTTATACCTAAATAAGTTGCCCTTGCCAGGTTTTCTCTCATAAAGGAACTATTCCTCACTGACCCTCAACCTCCTTGTCGAGGTTACCCCTCGACCTCAAGCCACTTCCCTCCCAATGTGTATCAACCCGCCCTCCATCACCAAGGCATATTCCCTTGTTGAGTCCAACAGTTACGAGACCACACTTTCTTCAGGAAGTCTCTCACTGTCAATCAAACATTGATTGATGAAATTCGGTACAGGCTTATACCGTCACTGGTTGCCTAGACCCCTCCCACGGGTAGTTATCATTAATGTAGGTCCTCAGGCTGGTAACTCTGGTCGTACAAGTGATATCACAATGGACCTCCTTTGGTCTAAGTGTGTCCCTGCCTAGCGGGGACAGCCGCCCGACCTAATCTAACCTTACCTATGCTTACTGGTCATTATCTTCTGACACATCCTGGTATTAAATTAATTCTCGACAATGACGACATCTGCAGAGAATCTGGCGAGCCGGGTTGCTGCGAGGACACATCCCACTTTCTTTGCCATTGGCCCGGTCTAAGTCGAGAAAAAAAACATAACGTACTCTTTATTAAGTATACGTTAGATAATCAATCTAGCTCAATTAACTCTACGCGCATTAAGAAGAGTATGCATCACCGAAACAACAACAAGGATTTTTCCCGAGTGGGCATTCGTATAAATGAACTTCCTCCTTCTCGTAATTATTATTATTACTAAATTATACCGAGGGTATGTGCTCCTGTTTGGCCTTGTCTGAACTCATCCTTATAGCACATTCTCTAGTCCAGTTTCACGTAGGAATCTGAGAATGAGAAGTGGGTCCAAGGTGGGTGGTATCTGTTATTGGCCCAGACATTTCATTCTCTTGTGGTTCAGAGCCCCACAGGATTGCAAAATGTGTTCCGGAGTTTCGCTAGCCTCATCACAAAATCTGCAAGAGGGTTCCTCCGTTACATCAATTTTCCTTAGGTGTTCCCTGAGTTTACAATGCCCCGTTAGGAACCCTGTGAGAATGCGTAGATTATTTTTACTAGGGCTTTGAATTTTCTCTGGTTATAGTTCCCTAGAAGTTTCTTTGCTTGCCCAAGACCTTGAAGGCTTTCCCACATTTTAGCTCCTTCTCGTAAAGAGAATATCCTTGGTTTTAAGAGCATTCCCTGCAAGCCATTTCCTAGTGCAAGTGCGCCAGTCATCGATTTACAAGCCGGGCACAATGTGTGTCTGTGGTCTGTCGCTGTATCTCGCCATATTTTTTACCTTAAATCAGAGACACAAGGAGATACGCATTGTGTCGCTATATACGTGTTCCCGTAAGCTGAACTGCGATACACAGCCACAGACACAGATACTCATTGCGCCCCAGCTATTAGTCTAGAGATCTCTGCCACAGCGTCTAGGTTTTAGCCGACATCGACATCATCCGCTTAGGCTTGTATGTAGGTTCCAGGAAGGTTGAGAGCCGATAGCAGATATTACAACCAACCAAACTCTGATTGGTACCTTAAACTCTGGTGACTCAAGTTTGAAGTCCCCAGTCTTTGGTTATAAAGACTCCTACTAAGCTCGGCCTGCCCCAGTCATTGCGGGAATAATTTAGATATAGGTACCTACGTAAATGGACATAAAAATTGCTCTTCTACAATTTTTAAGTAAGTGAGGTAGGTGTATTGATATTCAAAGAATATCTATTTTTATGTCTATACACTTCTGGTTATTGGATTAGAAGCAGTCACTTTTGAAAAAATAACTCGTTATTCCTCCCGTTATATGATGGATTAGAAAAAACGACTATGGTAAATGAAAGACCATTTTGTTGACAACAAAATACAAAAAGTGCAAACACAAAATGGTCCGTCCAAAAATGGAAAAAGGACCTCTTATGGTATCGCTACGTTGTCCGTCCAATCGCTTTATAACTTCTGAAAGGTAAGTCGTAGAAAGACAAAATTTAATGTTCGTATAAACTGTGGAAATAGTCAGAGAATCCAAAGAGGGCAAATTTTTAAGCACAAATAACGGTTTAATTACAGTTTGAAATTTCATGTGAAAATGGACTTAATGTTTTTTAGTGTTTTTTTCAAGAAGTTTAGTAGGCAAGAACTAGAAAAACGAAAGTTAGGCTTAAGAAATACTTAGTTTTAATTAAAAAATAAAACTTTTCAAAAATATCAAAAGGTTTTTGAGAAATAAAGAGTCGAATATTTGAAACGTTTTTCAAAGTGTTGGAGGCCATAACTTTTGAACGGCTTATCGCTCAAAATCAATATTGAACGCACGTATAAAGCAACTCAAAGTTAACCAAGTGTTTAGGGCATATTTTTCAAAAACAGTTTCAGTACTGCAGTTTTGACGCATTTTCGAAAAAAAATGGCAAAAATGCATTAAAAAGCGTGTGCCCCCCCCCCCCCCCCTTTATCTCCGGTGTTGTTTGGTGGAATTCACACGTATAAGAAATAATCACACGTATCAGAAATAATTCAAAATTTTAAGGAAAATTATAGCGGATTTTGAAATTTCAAAATCTTCTGAGATTTAACTGAAAAACATAAAAGCATTTTCAAAAACAATATTTTGAGTCTACTAGTAGCTTAACGGTATAAGCGATCTTTTTCAGATTCGATTATAGTAAAAAGCTTAAAAAAGGAAGGAAGGCTGAGTTAAAATTTTTTTAAATTGCCGTTTTTAACCTAAGTTTTTAGAAGCCTTTTTAAAAAACGAAATAAAAAAGGAGCTTGTTTCACCGTTTGCGCATAAACCGATGGCCATAGAATTAAAAAAAAATCCAAGGCTAGTGCTGCTGATTGTGCTATTGGAAAAAAGTCTAAAGGGAACTGAAAAAAACTTCAAAATATTTGTTTTATCTAGATTGGGTGTAAATAAAAATGGCCAAGAAAAAACGGTCAGCAGAGGAGGAAGGGCAATTAACAGATGTTTAATCCTCTGAAGATCTTTTATGCCTTACTATGGACTGAAAAATAAAGCAAACTGATCGTTCTTTCAGCAGTTATTTAAAAAATCCCTCGCCTTATGCGAAACAATATAAAAGAAAGGCTTCTTCTGCCTTTGCCCTTCGCGAAGCGCGAATTAACATTAGAAAAGCGTCAAATTCAGCTTTACCTGCAACTAAGATGAAGAAAAAAGCTGATTTAAAGGCCAGCTTATCCACAGTTCTTTGTAAATTCGCCATGCCAAATACTTAAAGCACCTGAAACTCAAGAAAACACCACCACTTAATGCCGCAGGGAAGAAGAGAGGCTTGTGTTTCGTAAAACACGAGCTGGGATATGCAGAATGCAATGAGCACAAAAGATTTTGACGCTTTTCTAATGTTAAATCGCTCTTCGCGAAGGATCAAGGCAGAAGAAGCGTTTCTTTTATACTGTTTCGCGGGAAGGCGAGGGATTTTTTAAATAACTAATAAAATTCGCTTAATTTTTCAGGTCATAGCACGGCATGTGGGGTGCCGTGGCGTAATGGTAAGTGTGTGTGCCTACTGCGCCAGAGGTCTGGGTTCGAATCCTGCCATCGTCACCTAAAAAAAAAGACTTGTTCTTTTTCACGGTCCCCACCTCCGCGAGGGTCTGACAAGCCCTCCGAGAGTATCATTTGTCTTGAAAAACTTCTCAAAGTGCCGTTCGGATTCGGCAAAAAATTGTAGGTCCCTTTGTATGTAAAGAAATCAACACACCAGCATACATTGTTTAGAAGTTGGCCCTGGTTCACTTCGAGCTGTTGCGCCACTCTATTTATTTATCTATTTTTTTAGCACGGCATGAAGAATCTTCAGAGGATTAAACATCTGTTATTTGCCTTTCCTCCTCTGCTGACCATTTTTTTATGCCCATTTTTATTTACACCCAATCTAGATAAATCACTTTATGAAATGTTCCGGTTGAACCAAAAAACAAAAATGCATTCATTATCCAAAAAACGTGAATTTGTTCACTGCTTCTAATCTAATGAACCGAATTTTTCCGAATTATTCTTTACTCATTTAACGATTTGTCTTCTAAGTGCAGTTAGCTAAATCTGTTGTATGCACTTTTTGTATTTTGTTGTTAAGAAAATAGTCTATCATTTACCATAGTCGGTTTTTTCTAATCCATCATATAACGGGAGAAATAACGAGTTATTTTTTTTTTAATTTTTTGGTCTGTTTCATATACTGAATGTCAATTATTGGTATTAGCCACGCCCCAAAAAAAGGGCGTAGACTGAAAATTATAATCAATTAACTCTAATTTCGGTAGAAGCACGAGAAAATGCGTTAAAAGCGAATATTAATACTTAAAATATATATATATATATATATATATATATATATATATAAAATTTTTTTCAATTTAGAATGAATTTCCCGAGAAATCAGGTTTTCAAAGATTTCAAATGTTAAAAGTGGGCATGGTCAATAGAGTGGGCGGTCCAATTTTTGTCTAATTAAAGGTTTCTGGTCGTTATTGCTCTCCACCAAAATTTGAGTTCATAAGTCTTGTCTATCTTGACCAAAAAGCATTTTGAAATAAAATGTAAATTTGAGGTTGTCTGGCATTCAAGGCAATTGATAGAATAAACTCTATACGATGAAATCAATATTGTCTGGTTAATTAAATTATATCAGTTTTGGAAAAAAAATACATTTTCGAAGTACAACACCCCACTAATGCAACGTCCTACAGCTGCCAGACTTTAGTTTTTCAAGTAAGATCGACCCCAGCTCTCGACTCATCTACTGTTTTTCCCGGTTCACCTTACACTCAAAATTTGCTGTGGGCTCCTAGACTATAATGACGAGGAGTGTATTACTGAGGGATTTTAATTTTTAACATTTTCTCGGTACATATATACGTGCTGTAATTTGGTCCCCTTCTACATTCCGCCTTGAGTTCAATACTTTCTATTTGCACGTGCGTTCTAACTCATGCCCTTTTTACGAATTCTACCTTATTTCCATACGTCATAGACCGTATTCAAGTTTGAAGCTCGTGTATATAAATAAATGGACAGAAAAAAATTTGATTAGATTTTACAAAAATAAAAACTTTATTTATAGCAACATGACTTCCGTCTAAAAAAATGCGTAGTAATAATATTTTGCATAACTTATTTACTATCTTACCCAATTAAATTTGAAACAAAACATAAATATATCCACCTTACTTGTCAGGAACATTGCAGTCAAAGTTTGCCCATTTCCTCGTAATATGAAGACCCATCTGGTCGTCTGCACTTGAATCTTTGCTTGCAACACTCCGGGTAGGGTTTGTCAAGATTAAATCTCTCACCGCGATTGCAATTTTCTAACCGAATCCTTCCACAGCTGGTGAGAAATAAAAAAATAAAAATTTCATTTAAAAATCAAATGAGCTTCACTTAAAACCCACCCTTCTACTAACACAGATCCATCTTCGTTACACGTTAGCCTCTGGCATGTCAGTGGTCCAGCGCTCACACCGGGCTTTATGTACTCACCGCGATACATACACTTACCGCAATTGCCTTGTAAATTGTTAAAAAATAAAAGGTATTAGCATACCGAACAAAGATGAAAAATGTTATCAAATATTCGCACTCACAAGGATCCGCACAAGGCTCTACACAAGGATCGGCTGGAATGATTCCAGAATACCCTTCCCCAAAAGACGTTAGAATCGTAAAAAACAATAAAGCAAAAACGAGCACTTTAGTTCTACGTACACCCATCGTTTGCACTAAAAATTTTCTAGAATCAATTCGGCAATTCTATTTATTGCAGGCCGTGTGAGGCAGCCAATCAGCGTGGGGCAGGAGGCGGGGGAGAGAGTGTATATTTACTCTACAATTGGAATGTTTTGGTAATATTTGCTCGGGTTACCAAAGGTTATCACCGACGGACGGTGTCTCGAAACCACAAATCTTGGAGAAGATTAACCACTACACTGAATAAATTAGATCTTGGAACATTAATTGAAATGAATTCGCAGTATTAAAGTTTTCAGGTTACAACTGAGAGTGTAAAAATTATTGTTGGTTTTTTATAGGTCGAAACTCACAATCGCAACTACGCGACTAAAATACGTACACAGCAAAAGAACATAGAATTTTGAATGAGACGCATGCATGAGTTTGAGAAAGGCCCAACTATCTGCTTGATTGTGATTCGGACAGTTTTCTTATCAGTGAAGAAGGCGCTACAATTTCAATAGGATTATGAAAAATGCACTATTCTATTTAATAAAGCTCAGCGGGTTGCTGATTATGCTTCTGTGACCGAAAGAAGAAGACATTTCTGGCACAGACACAGAGGTGAACACATGATCAGGAATGGATTACTTTTGGATTTTATAGAGTTTGTTTGGATAGTGAAAATAACTAATTATTCTAGGGGACGCGATGTGAACTATTGGGCCCTTACATGTAAAAGCAGGCATAGCACGGAACGCTTTGATCGTCTCAATATGGCACAAATAAACACTAAAAACAAATGTGAGAGAAGAAAATATTATGAAGCACTACGAAAACAAGTCGGAAAGTGCAACAGTGTGTATGGTATGCAAAAACTTCTGCGATGGATTACAAAACACCCTCCCTCAAAGTTCCCTCCCTTTTGGCTAGCAGGAGTATTCATATTTACAAATATATACTCACATGGCTACGCGCGTAGTACGCGTGATAATACCAAAGAAAGACAATATATTGTGTTGAGGCACATCCCAAAAGATATGTTTTTTTATGAACAGCTAGTTTTTGTGCCAGGCCAAAAAAAACATTAAAGGTTTTTCTTTGTATTCTATTTAATTATAATATTTCAAAAAACATACACAATAACTTTGTGTTCCAAATATAAATAATAACCAGTGAGTAAGTGCTACAGTGTGTACGCAGAAGTTACAGTCCGTAAAACGAACCGTTGAATACCCCATCCTATCCCACATTGTAAAATGCTGATGGGATAGTTATTTTTTGACATTTTATAATTAAAGCAAACTTAAAAAAGGGGTCCAACCGCCCCTAATTACAAGCTATTAATTATAAGTTATTTCTAAGTTACACCTAATTGTACGTAAAAATGCAATTTTTTGGTTCAAATTCAATATTTTTGAAAAATCGACTCCTAAAAGGGGGCGTGGCTAAAAACTTTATACAAACGAAATCTGGACGGAAGTATTGTTTACCTAACCTGCTACTTTTTTTGTTTCATGCTTTCCTAAATTAGACTCAAGGGCAGTCGAAATTAAGTTTTTCTGGAAAATTTTAGCATCTCTAAATGCTAAAAATTAAAATTTTTAGCATTTAGAGATGCTAAATGTCAAATTTCAGCCTTTTAGAACGTCTTACAGTTTTGAAAAATCTGGAGGTAGTTGCATATTTAGACCGATTGTGGGCGTGTCTTAGGGCGGATTTCAAAAATTTTTACACTTGTCCTGCTTCGCATGACGTGCACCTGACGTACGAAGTTTAAGCACCCTAGCTCAAAATGTAAGGCCTAAAAACATGTGACAAGCAGACGGACGGACGGACGGACATGCTCTCGATTATGGTCTCGATTATATGCCCTTTAAGGTCTTGGGGGTCTACCATTATTATTTCACCGTGTTACACACTATGTGACAAACTTAATATACCTTGTATCCTATGGGATGGAATATAAAAAGCAGCTTTCGATGGCTGCTTTAAATTTAAGGCCTAAAAACATGTGACATATAGACGGACGGACGGACGGACATGGCTCATTCGATTCAGAATTCGGTTTCGATTATATGCCCTTAAGTTCTTGGGGGTCTACCATTATTATTTCACCGTGTTACAAACTATGTGACAAACTCAATATACCTCCTATCCTATGGGATGGGGTATAAAAAGATTGAGTTTGAGTTCATTAAAAAAGAAAATTATATAAAGTTGTGTAGGTACAAATTATTTCAGTCGATTCTCGTAGGTACATGGAATGAAATCTTATTATCTAAATAAAAATTAAATTTAAGATTAAAATTCTAATTATTCTGACAAGATTTAAATCATTAAGGAGATAAAAAAACCTAAACAGATATTGCTCCTACCAATATCACAAAAAAGGAATAGCTTAGTAATCACAATATATATCGGTATTATAAAAACAAGTGAGTAAGTGCAAGAGTTCGTCTCTAACAAACTTCTATATACCCGACCCTGTGTACCGTGTAACACCAAATGTAAAAGCTTTTTGGCCCGAATTCATATATTAATTGTATTGGCAACGCCCCCAAATATGGGCGTCGGCTAAAAATGAAAATCAATTAATTGTAATTTCGTGACAATCATGAAAAAATGCGTTAAGAGCGAAAATTATTTCGAAAAACCATTTTTCCTAAAAACGCCCCCTAAAAGTGGGCGGAGCTCAAAACTTTGTTTGTGACAAACCTAGCAAAGTGTAATATGTTTAATATTTGTTCTATAATTAAACCCTTCCCAGGGTATATTATGTTTGATATATACCTATGTACCATGACCCTATGTACCATGCAATACCAAATCTTAAAGTTTCTTGGCCCGAACTTATATATTATTTGTATAGACCACTGTATTGTGGGCGGTTCGTTCAATTTTTGCCTTGTAAAATGTTTTGGGCCAATATTGCTTAGTACGAAAATTTGAGTTCCTACGTCTTGTCTAACTTGACCAGAAGGCATTTTAAAAAAAATCTATTTCAAAATCTGTGAAATTTACATAGGGGTTGTCTCACACTGAAGCCAGTAGGGCGAATCTAGCCAATTTTCCCACCTTGTCTGTGCAACAGAAGAACCTAGCCGAGTACCAAGTTTCAGCTCTCTAGCTTGATTTTGCAGACCTAAAACCTTAACACATACAGACGGACGGCCGGACATTGCTTAATCTATTCACCTTTCGGTCTCGATCATATCTCTAGAAGGTCTTAGGGGTCTACCGTGATTATTTCACTGTATTACAAACTGTGCATTAAAATCAATATACCCTGGGCCGAGTATAAAAAAATAAGCGGGACGAAGAGAAACAGTTTGAAGGACGGAACGAGGGAAAGTTAAGGTGGTGGTACCATAGCTTTGAATGTATTTTCTTGTGATTCGGCCGTTCACGAATCCACCCACATTGGGCAGCTGTATGGGGCACCGGCAACTTTAACCAAGTTAGAGGTCATCTTGTGTGCTTCTGTGGTGTTCTCGTAAACAGCTAAATGCGGCCACTAAAACAGTTTTGGGAACTATTTTTACTTTATATACTTGTTGTGAGCAACTGTAGAAGTATTTTTGTTAAATTTTCATCATTGTCATCTGAGATCGGCTGTTTTACGCATTTAACCCCCGCTTCCCACAGCCCCCCAAAATGAGGGCTATGTGGTGGAATGAACTCCCATTTGATGCTTTCCACGGCTAATGTTGCTGTCATCCACTCGTTGTGTTCCTGAGATCGTACCAATTTGGTCCATTCCGATAAAGTCCTTGAAGCTCCTATGAAATTGGTGCCGCTGTCGGAGTAGATGACTGTGCATTTCCCCTCGCGCCATAAATCGCCTAAGCGCCGCTAAGAAGGCATCCGTAGATAAATCGCTGACGACTTCCAGGTGTAATGCTTTTGTCACCATACGCACAAACAAAGCGTTGTATACTTTAACTACCTTTGGATTTCCGTAGATAAATCGCTGACGACTTCCAGGTGTAATGCTTTTGTCACCATACGCACAAACAAAGCGTTGTATTCTTTAACTAGCTTTGGATTTCTTCCTTTCGCTAGCCCTAGTGTTATTGGTCCCGCGTAGTCGCAACCAGTGTGAGCGAACGGATATGACGGAGTCAGTCGAGATTAAGGCAAGTCTCCCATGAGTTGCGAGAATGTTACTTGGTGCTGGCGAAAACAGTTCATGCACTCGTGAACGACTCTCCTTATAAGGCTCCTGCTTCCAAGGATACTTTACTCCTGGCGAACTAAGGAAAAAAGTTCTGAAGCACCGGCATGAATGAATTTTGTATGTGCGTCCCTAAGAATGAGTTTACTGATCGTGTGGGTTTTTGGGAGTATAACAGGGTGCTTTATACTGAACGGAACATCTACCGCATTAGAAATTCTTCCGCCAACTCGGAGCAGCCCCCCTTTGTCGAAAAAAAGTGATAGAGACGAGAGCTTAGATCGATCCGACACACATTGTTGGTTGTTTAAGGCTTGGATCTCTTTTGCAAACTCCCGTTGGGCCCACAACAAACCCACAAATAACTCTGAAGACCGATAATATCCCCTTACACGAGCAAGCTTATGATTCTGGCCAACACGAAGAAAAAGTGCGACAATCCTAACGATTTGAAACCACGACGAGACGCCTTTCACTAGTTTGTCGACTAGTCTCTCCTGCGAAGACAATACAGTGGCTACAATGGGTTATTTTCTTTTTCTGGCACGTCCTCTAAATTGTCATTTGGGGCCACAATCGCGCACTGGGAGAATTCCAACGAGAACTAAACAGGGCCGTTCCATCAAATTTTCGACTGCAAAAGTTTTCTGGGCTCAACACCTCGCGATCCGCAGTCCGCTGATTTTCCTCAGAGCGAATATAATGTGAAACAAATGTGCTCCATCGACGATGGGGAGAGGAAAGGAGAGGAATCATAAAGGCAAAGGTTTGGTTCGAACGAAGCTCGAATCAGTTTGACCAAAGTTTTGACAAAGCTCAAGACGAGGAATCGTTAACTGTTTTACAGATGCAACTCGCGTCTTGGCAGCAATGAGTTGAATCCTTACTTCTCTACTTTCGGTTAAGCTACGCGCGTAGACAACTGCCGAATATGCCTTTTCGAAGGCATCTGAAAATCCTACCAAATCGAAGTGCCTCGAATTCCAAGAGCTCCTTCTGTCAATTATAATCTTTTCGAGTAAACCAAATCTCTTCGGTAGGAAATCCATTTGTCGGCTATATCAGTTGGCATTATGGATCCTTCCATCCGATTTTCGTTCTATGTACCCATAACTCCTGAAACAGCATTTTTAATAAAATGGTGGCAGGGGCCAGTAAACCCAAAGTGTCAAAGATCTTCGCAATCTCTGACAACAGGATTCACTTAGTTGGGGAAAACGATGATTTTTTCTCTAACGAAATCTTGAAAGTAAAGACGTCGCGGTGAGGATTCCAAACTTATCCGAGGACTTTAGTACAATTAGCAGCTATATTTTTTTTTTCCGTGGGTAGGTAAAAACCTTCATAGGCACTAGAGAATCGAACGCGCGTGCTCATAGTAGTGTGAGATTCTTACTCACTAAAAAACCTCCCAATCTTTGTAAGACTACGACTAAGTTTCCTTAACAAGTAGTTCAAGCTTCTGTACAGTAATCGCGTTTGGCAGGCTACCTTCCAACGAAAGCACCTGCAATACCGTCATTATGTGCGGTTTCCTCTTACGACGCTAGATCCAACGGTCTTGTTCGTTGTAGTCGGCGTGCAAGATTTGTCTGATCCAGAGTTCGGATTATTTTGTGGTTGCAATGGCCGTGAAGGCGAGTGTGAAGTTTGCGAGCAAAGTTTCTTACTTCGTCGGTCACGGTTGCGATGCCTAGATCTCGATGTAAATCGCTATTTCTTATATACCATGGAGCATTTACGATTGCTCTTAGTGTCTTATTCTGAAAAGTTTCTAAAATAGATATGTTGCTTGGTTTGGTACAACCCCAAAGTTAAATACCGTACGTCCAAGATGGTTTTAGCACTTGCTTATACAATAGCAGTTTGTTATATACGCTTAGTTTCGAATAACGTCCGATAAGCCAATTCAGTTCTCGTAGCTTGATTTCAAGTTCCTTGCGTTTCTTTTTAACGTGTGGCTTCCACTTAAATTTTGCGTCTAGGGTCATGCCTAAATATTTCGCCTCGTTTGCGTACGGAATTTGTACCGAGATTATAAATAGAGGTAAGTTGATTACCCTCTTGTAAGTAAAATTTACATGCGTTGATTTTGTCTCATTAAGGAGGATTCGCCAGGCCTTTGTCCATTCGTATATTTTATTCAAAGCGCGTTGGAGTTTTCCTGTTGATAGTTCGACTGTCTTATCCGTAGTGAGGATAGCGGTGTCGTCAGCGAACGTGGCTACAGTCGTTGTCTCTACTTGAGGTACATCTCTTGTAAAAAGTAAAAACAGTGTTGGACCGAGGACGCTACCTTGTGGAACGCCGGCTTGTATTTCTTTGAACTCTGAGTATTCGCTCCCGTATCTCACTCGAAATAGTCTGTTGTCAAGACAAGACTTTAAAAGTTCATACATTTTTTCCGGCAAAACTTTCCGTAGCTTATATTTTAGGCCTTCGTGCCAAACTTTATCAAAGGCTTGGGATACGTCAAGAAAAGCGGTAGAACATATCATTTTCGCTTCTAAGGCTTTCTCAATTACATTAGTTATTCGATAGACCTGGTCAATTGTTGAATGTTTGACCCTAAAGCCGAATTGGTGATCCGGAATCAATCTCGGAATCGTCTTTCTTCAATTATTGGTTGCAGTCGTTTGAGCACAAGTTTCTCGAAAACTTTAGATATAATCGGCAGAAGCGAAATCGGTCTATATGATTTTTTGTCGTTCGGGCATTTCCCTGGTTTCGGAACCATTATTACCTCTGCGACTTTCCATTGCCGTGGAACGTATGAAATTCTCATTGATGCGTTTATGATGTAGAGAAGCTTGACTAACGCTCTTTTCGGTAGCTCCTTCAAAATTTCCCCAGTAATTAGGTCGTAGCCTAATATCTTTGTTATTCTTCAAATTTCGGATTGTTTGACGAAGTTCAGACAGTGTCACGGTTTTCATTCGATAATTGTCTAGTTCCGCATTGCGATACAGATCGTCAACCAACGGCTCCCCGTCAAACGGCTTGAATGTTTCTTCTAGATGTTCTGCAAATACATCTGCTTTCTCTTTGTCACCTTTTACCCATTCACCGTTATCTTTTCTTATTGGCGCCAAGTGTACAATGGGTTTTTAATGGACTTCACGGCTTTCCAAAGTGAATAGTTTGACCCTCTATCGGCAGTCAAGTTTTCGAGGTAGTTGGTAGTCTCGCGACTTTTAAAATCTTGAAGTAATTTGTTAGATAGCCCATTCAGAATGGTTTTATCAGGAGGAGCTCGAGACAAATGCCACCTCTTTCGAGCCTTTCTCTTTTCGCGTATGAGCTCTTCAATTTCGCGCGAGTAAATTGATCCGCTTTTCCTTACTCCAGTCTTCCGGAAAGAAGTAATGTTCCAAGCAACGTCTTGAATTTTTCTAACGAGTTTATCGACTTCGTCTTCTATTTTTAAAGGGGTTATAAGTGGTACATGTAGAGATACATTTTCTTTGCAGTATTTCCTAAAGCCATCCCAGTCGGTGTTGTTATTAGTTAGCCTAGGCGCTCTCTCATTTTTTGCTAGACTTCCGCCGATTTTCAAAACGACTGCCGAGTGATCCGAACAGAGATCATAGCCTTCTTCTACATTTGTGAGGTGGCGAGGAACCCCTTTTGCGATAAAGAAGTCGACAAGGCCAGGTACTTTGTTTCTGTCGGTTGGCCAATACGTTGGCTTTCCCGTCGAAAGGAAAACCACGCCACGTTTCATGCTAGCTTTGAAGAGTACTCTACCTCTTGTTGAATTGCACCGTGATCCCCAAAAGGTGTTTTTCGCATTAAAGTCCCCGCCGATAATAAAATTCGACCCAAGTAAGTCAAAGAGGGGAGTAAGATCGTCGCCCGCTAGCCTATACTGTGAAGGAAAATAACTCGAGGCAATATTATAATCTAGGTGACCTATTTTTACCGATACTGAAGTTATTTGCATAGAGTCAAGCTCAATTTCTTCGTTTTTGTAATGCTTAATGCAGTCTTTGATGTAGAGAGAGGATCCGCCTCTCGAATTTTCTGATGGATGATGCGCGTGGTAGTCGATGTAACCTCTAATTTTGTGTCCGGATCCCTTCTTAAAGTGTGTTTCCGAAATCAGGCATAGGTCAATATTTTTTTCCCGTAGAAATACTTCTAGTTCGTCGATTTTCTTTAAAAGACCATTTGCATTCCATGTAAGTATGTTAATGAGCTTCATATTCATGATTTATTATTGGTTTTGCGAGGTTTAAACTCTAGCTCGCTCAGTTTGTCAAATATTACTTGATTAACTTTAGTTTGTTGCTCAAGCTTTTCCAATATCATAAATAATATTTGAGATACCGAATCTGTTGTGGTAGGTTCTGGAGGTTTGCTTTTGTGTGACGCGACTTCAGCGTACGATCTTGGGCCGATGAGTGATGATTTTCCCTTTGTACTTGGACCGGCGACGTTTTCTTGCGGAGTTTGTATATTTTTTCTCGTCAATCTCGTATTTCTGACCGATTTGGGAGTTTTCGGCTTGTCAGCTCTAGAACGTTTTGGGGTTGTGGCCCTATCTACAATATGTTGCTTAACAGTTTCGTGACGTTTTTGTAGCTCTATTGCGATTTCGCAACCTCGGTAGCTCGCCGGGTGACTTCCATTACAATTGGCGCAAGTCGCTGGGGCCTGACTGCTTACGTTGCAATCTTTTGAAAGATGTCCACCGGCGCATTTGACACATCGCGGTTCTTTTTGGCAGTACGCTTGAGTATGTCGGAAGCCTTGGCATCGCTTACATTGAGGTACTAGTCTATTGCCCTTTCGCTTGGGCTCAATTTTTACCCTGATATTTAGGATTGTTTTTATTTTATATATTTCGTTTATGTTTTCAATCCTATCGAACGTCAGCATGAAAATAGGAAGACCGCGCTTGACCACGGTGTCTTTTTCTCCTTCCGTACGTTGTTTTTCTTTCTTAAGTATGTTCACGGCATCAAGAATTTTAAAGCCTTGGGCTTGAACATCTTCAACAATTTCTTCCTTCGTGCAGGTTGGGTGAAGTCCCCTAGCGAAAACCCGAAGCGGCTTCTCGAATTTGTTTTCGTAAGTATACCATTGTACATTCTCGGTATTTAATTTTTGCGAAAGTGCGCGATAGGCATCAGAGTCATCGACATTGACTTTCCATACATTATTTCGAAGAGAAATTAAATTATACTTCGTCCCCAAAGTATTTTGTAAGATATTTCGCAGCTTTCCGTAGTCTGCGACCCCAACGACATTTATTGCAGGCGGTCGGCGAATTTTTTCTTCAATTTTCGCTGTCGCTTTTTTTGACACGGTTGGTGTTTCATCGTGTTTATAAACGGCCTCAACTACTGGCGAAGACCCAATTTTTCGTTTTTTGGTAGATCTTTTCTTAAGAGCCGGATTAGTTTCACGTGCAAGCTTCTTCGTCTGTCACGTATTCGCTTTGACGCTTCGGCGTGTCCTCACGTTTTGTAGTATCACGGGGATTCCTAAGAGCCTCGTTTTCTTTTCGTAACGAATCTACTTCATTTTTGAGCTCATGGTAGAGACGTTCCATATCTTTAAGCTTAGCGCGGAGTTCGTTGTTTTCCGCTTCAAAGCATTAAGTTTTCGCTGAGTCCCGATTAACCGGCGGACTTCCTCCTGGAGATGATCGATCTAGGTGGTGGTGATCGAGGTACCCTTGGTTTCTTCATAAAGGGATTTGAAAGCAATAAATGGCTCTCCTCAGAATCCGTAGAGCCTGCCTCCGAAGAGGGTGGATTTGCCAGTGATGCTGGATTACCACCTGGGGTATTACTTCCGTTCGTTTTGTCCATTGCATGGTTTGTATGCGCTACGCGCTCGGCATACGGAGGGTGGATTTTAGTCGCCTCTTACGACAGGCATGCCTTACCTCGGGTATATTCTAACCCCTACCCGAAGGGGGTTAATTAGCAGCTATATGCGAATCAAGAGAAACAGTTGATTCACAATCGAATCCGTTTAAAAGTGGCCAACAATTTGAGCTCCATTTGCTTAGCTTTAAACCTCCACAAGCTAACAGTTCCATCAGTTCCCTTTTCAAGTTTTAGATTCCTGCTACGATGTCCGACCCGGTCATTATGTCGTCGACATAAAAATCATCCAATATCGCATGTGAAGCAATCGGGAACTGAGTCTTGTAGTCTGAAGCGAATTGTTTCAAGACTCGCATGGTTAAAAAGGGAGCAGGTGAAGTACCATAGGTAACAGTACGTAGACGGTAGTGTCCGATGGGCTCATCAATACTTTCCCGCCACACGATACGTTGGAAATTAAGGTGTTTTGTATCCACCCAAATTTGTCGAAACATCTTGACAATGTCGGCACAAAAAACTTATTTATGGAATCGAAACCGAAAGCAAACATTTATCAAATTACGCTGAAGTGGAGATCCTGTGTGCAGCATTTCATTCAAGCTGATACCGTTACTATCTTCATGGGACCCATCAAACACGACCCTTAATTTGTTTGTGACTACAGCATGGTGTCGCAAATAAAATGTTTTCCCGAGGTTGGTTCAATTTCGTTTTCAGGAATACGTTAGGCCTAATTCCTGGCAAGCCTTTGTAAAGCTGCAATACTCTTTGAGAAGCTTTTCCTGGCGAGAAAAACGACGCTTCATAGCGGACAATCTGCACAATGCTCCAGAAAAGGTATTCCCAAATGTTACTTCGGATTGTCGAAATGGTAACTTAACAACATATTTCCCATCAGGGGCTCGAGAAAAAGTGTTACGAAAATGAGTATCCACCAGGTCCTCAGAGTCAGCTAAGTGACAACTATGATGAAGCTCTTCGATTGCCCAAAACGCTTTAGGAAGAACGTCAACATCAGCTTCAACCACCCATCCAAAAATGCTGTTATGGGTCAGCAAATAACCGTGATTGCCCCTGCGCTGACCATCCCGCAAATACTCCACGCTTTATCAGATCCCAGCAAAATGTCAATGGGTCCTGGAGTGTTAAAACCTCGATCGGCCAATTTTAAGTCATCCAGCATCAAGGATTTATCCGAAACAAAAAGCAATAGAGGAATTTTCGAAGTAATTCTATTCAAAATGAAGGCTTCTACTTCTAGTTCATTTAAATCTACACACGATTCCAGCTTTAAACTCACAACGCCTTTGGTAACGCCAGCTTCTAGAGACGAGATGCCCGATATTGGAAGGCGAGCATGACGACGCAGACCTTTTTTTTTTTTTCCGTGGGTAGGTAAAAACCTTCATAGGCACTATGAGAATCGAACGCGCGTGCTCATAGTAGTGTGAGATTCTTACTCACTAAAAAACCTCCCAATCTTTGTAAGACTACGACTTAGTTTCCTTAACAAGTAGTTCATGCTTCTGTATAGTAATCGCGTTTGGCAGGCTACCTTCCAACGAAAGCACCTGCAATACCGTCATTATGTGCGGTTTCCTCTTACGACGCTAGATCCAACGGTCTTGTTCGTTGTAGTCGGCGTGCAAGATTTGTCTGATCCAGAGTTCGGATTATTTCGTGGTTGCAATGGCCGTGAAGGCGAGTGTGAAGTTTGCGAGCAAAGTTTCTTACTTCGTCGGTCACGGTTGCGATGCCTAGATCTCGATGTAAATCGCTATTTCTTATATACCATGGAGCATTTACGATTGCTCTTAGTGTCTTATTCTGAAAAGTTTCTAAAATAGATATGTTGCTTGGTTTGGTACAACCCCAAAGTTGTATACCGTACGTCCAAGATGGTTTTAGCACTTGCTTATACAATAGCAGTTTGTTATATACGCTTAGTTTCGAATAACGTCCGATAAGCCAATTTAGTTCTCGTAGCTTGATTTCAAGTTCATCGCGGTTTCTTTTTAACGTGTGGCTTCCACTTAAGTTTTGCGTCTAGGGTCATGCCTAAATATTTCGCCTCGTTTGCGTACGGAATTTGTACCGAGTTTATAAATAGAGGTAAGTTGATTACCCTCTTGTAAGTAAAATTTACATGCGTTGATTTTGTCTCATTTAGGAGGATTCGTCAGGCCTTTGTCCATTCGCATATTTTATTCAAAGCGCGTTGGAGTTTTCCCGTTGATTGTTCGACTGTCTTATCCGTAGCGAGGATAGCCGTGTCGTCAGCGAACGTCGCTATAGTCGTTGTCTCTACTTGAGGTACATCTCTTGTAAAAAGTAAAAACAGTTTTGGACCGAGGACGCTACCTTGTGGAACGCCGGCTTGTATTTCTTTGAATTCTGAGTATTCGCTCCCGTATCTCACTCGAAATAGTCTGTTGTCAAGATAAGACTCTAAGAGTTCATACATTTTTTCCGGCAAAACTTTCCGTAGCTTATATTTTAGGCCTTCGTGCCAAACTTTATCAAAGGCTTGGGATACGTCAAGAAAAGCGGTAGAACATATCATTTTCGCTTCTAAGGCTTTCTCAATTTCATTAGTTATTCGATAGACCTGGTCAAGTGTTGAATGTTTGACCCTAAAGCCGAATTGGTGATCCGGAATCAATCGTCTTTATTACGACGCAGACCTAATCTTTTAACTAAACCTTCCGTGATAAAGGAAGCTTCTGATCCTGTGTCGAGCAACATGCGGCAACGCTGATAATTACCAAACGAATAACGAACCTTCACGGCAACTGTAGGCAAAACACCGGAAGGACGAATTTCATTTTGTGTATGATTAGTAACAATCGATGGGGAAGCAGATTCTGGTTTAGCGGAGGAATTTCAGCAATCCTATCTCTAGCAGCCTTTTCCGTGGAATCCAAATGAACCAGGGAGTGGTGACGAATGCGGCATTGAGAGGAACGAGTCTTCGAACGACATCTAGAAGACGAATGGTTGCTACCTTAGCTATTGTAGCACAGTTTGTGATCCCTAGCATAACTTCGACGAAATGTAACAGGCAGGGCAAGAAATTTAGGGCATTGTGAAAGAATACGTTTCTCTTTGCACAGAAAGCATAAGGGTTGGAGACAGCAAGTGTTTTTATATTATTTGAAGCACTACCCGAACGCGAAGAAAATTTATTACTTCGAAATTTTCAGTCACTCGGTCTGGGCTCACTTGCTTCCAAAGCGTCACACCTATCTTCCAAGAATTCAAGAAGTTCCTGAACGGTTTTTCTTTTTGAATTGTTCACATGAAGCGCCCAAGCCCTACGCGTTTTCAAGTCCGTTCTACTTAAAGAAATAAATAGAGTGGCGCAACAGCTCGAAGTGAACCAGGGCCAACTTCTCAACAATGTATGCTGGTGTGTTAATTTCTTTACATACAAGGGGACCTACAATTTTTTGCCGAATCCGAACGGCACTTTGAGAAGTTTTTCAAGACAAATGATACTCTCCGAGGGCTTGTCAGACCCTCGCGGAGGTGGGGACCGTGAAAAAAAACAAGTCTTTTTTTTCAGGTGACGATGGCAGGACTCGAACCCAGACCTCTGGCGTAGTAAGCACACACACTAACCACTACGCCACGAAACCCCACTCCGTTTTACTTAGCAAAATGTAAATTAGCCAAGGGTCTCTGCTTTCGGATTTCAGAGCCTTCAACCCAGGTTCAACCAAGGTTAGCTAAAGCGGTGCTCTAATTTTTCGCACGCTTGTTCATAATAAGAATCAGCTATTTCAATACCATTTAATAATTTTGCAATATCATCACGCAAAAAAGACTTGAGGTAACGCATTTTTTGAGCCCCGGGGAGTTTTTTCTTAAGCTCAGTATGCAGCTGAAGTGAAACTAAATTTTCCGGTGGTCTCCACTTCGACAGCGAAATGATTTGCGAAAAGGCAACGAAAATTATTTGTGGAGAGTTGCCAATGGCATCAAAAAAAAAAACAACAATCATGTGATAGGTTATTTCGGTTGCTAAAAATTCCAATCCGAAAACCCGATGCCCATGTTGCTAAAAAAATCTTTTTCACAAAGCATGTCATCTTTCAGCAACGTTCAATTGCAAAAAAAGACAGTATGAAGGCAATCAATGGCTTCCAGGCGTGATAAACTTTTGGGTTCTAGTTTATCTAGCAGCACTCGCAAAAAGTCTTGCACAAACAAATACATAGGCTTGTCGCCAAACTGAACTTCGTGATACCTAAAATAAAGCGTCTGCAGCGGGCAGTTCATGTAGCGCTCTTATTCTTTATACGAACGTATCCAGTGTGCTTCTTCCCAGAACACACCATGGGGTGCATCCGCCTTGACATGAACCTCCAGCACAATAGTGCGTGATTCGGGCCCTGGTAAAGGGCGGTTAATTGGGCTTGAAACACTTTAATCTCAACTCAGTTTTTGGCGTTGCCCGACCGCCAGGGACTAAAAAAGTCCCTGCACATATTTATGTGAAATCCCAATTTAATTAATTTAAAAAGCGGGGCTTTTTTTCCCAAAAAAAGGAATTCAGCCCCACAACAAAAAAGAATTAACACCCGGGGGGGTTATTTCCTTTTCGAATTGGAATTAAGACCCACGACATAAAATGATTTATGGCATGTACGTTGTTTTCTTAAAATTTTCCATTCAAACTTGGCATAATGTAACAGTTACTCCTTGTAGAAGTTAAAGGTTAAAATAGTTAAAAAGACTCCAACTGTGGCATACTCGTTCTTGGCCACAGGCGCCTTCCAGACATCTAGCACCCACCCTTAGCGGAGCGACGTACTCGCGCGAGCGGCTAAGCCCTGCGAAAAAGGGAGTTTAAACACTTTGGACCCGCGAAGGGGGCCACCCAAATACTGTTTTATACAAAAGTAAGTTTTTCCAGACAACTAGTCAAAATACTAAATCAGGCGCGTGCCGTCTTTGCATCGTATTCGATACATTTTCGAATCGTTCTGATTTTCTTTTTACAGACCTATTCGGTTGTGGGGCTTAATTCCTTTTAAAAAAGGAAATAAACTCCACAAGCAAAAGGAATCAAGCCCCGCGGGGTTTATTTCCTTTTCGAAAAGGAAATATGCCCCGTGGGGCTTAATTCCTTTTTTTTGGGAAATAACCCCACGGGGCTTATTTCTGCGGGGGTTATTTTACTGTTCCGTTTATTTACATGCCTAGTATTTGTGAAGTCGCTTATGTAAAAACTTATCCCAAAAGGCCAAAAAGGTTTTGGTACCAGTAAAAAATTGTTTTTATGGGATTGGCTTTTAAGCGAGCGAACGAATTGAGCAAGCGGAAATTAATGTCCGGGACAATAAATCGTGAACGGAAAGAAGTGAAGAGAATTTGAGTACAGTAATTTCAGTTAGTATGATTTCGCTGTTTCGCTACAGCGTACCGCTGTTCAACGGCGGATAGATATTTATAGATAGATGTGCTTAACGAAAAGATAGATAGATAAAAATAAATAAATAGAGTGGCGCTACAGCTCGAGGTGAACCAGGGCAAACTTCTCAACAATGTATGCTGGTGTGTTAATTTCTTTACATACAAGGGGACCTACAACTTTTTGCCGAATCCGAACGGCACTTTAAGAAGTTTTTCAAGACAAATGATACTCTCGGAGGGCTTGTCAGACCCTCGCGGAGGTGGGGGCCGTGAAAAAGAACAAGTCTTTTTTCTCAGGTGACGATGGCAGGATTTGAACCCAGACCTCCGGCGTAGTAAGCACACACAGTAACCACTACGCCACGGCACCCCACTAGATAGATAGACATTTATTTTGTATTAGGTGAATGTAACCGCACATTTTACAATACAAAACAAATCTTACTTACTTACTTACTTAAGGTGGCGCTACAGTCCGGGTTGGACCTGGGCCTCAGCCAACAAGCTTCGCCAGCCAGCTCTGTCTCTAGCTAGCCGTCTCCACTTTCGCACGCAAAGTTGACTGAGGTCCCCTTCCACTTGCGTGCGCCACCTGATTCTCGGTGCTCCTCTACCGCGCCGTCCCTGCGGTGTGGATTCAAAGATTTTCCGGACCGGGGCGTTGGTGTCCATCCGCTCTAGATGACCCAGCCATCGTAGGCGTTGTGTTTTGACTCTTTTGGCTAGGTCGGTATCGCTGTACAGCCCGTACAGTTCGATGTTATATCTCCTCCTCCTCTCCGTCTATGCAGACGGGACCGTAAATCGTCCGAAGAATTTTCCTCTCGAAGCAGCCTAAAGTGTTTTCATCCGCCTTTGACAGGGTCCATGCTTCTGCACCGTAAAGCAGGACTGGGATGATGAGGGTGTTATACATGGACACTTTAGTTGCTCGAGAGAGGGCTTTGCTACTCAATTGCCTCATTAGCCCAAAGAAACAGCGATTGGCAAGAGTTATCCTTCGTTTGATTTCAGCGCAGGTGTCATTATACGAATTGATAGTGGAACCCAGGCAGACAAAGTCCCTTGTCTTGGATTAAACCACACAAAAAATTAGAAAATACGCCAAAATGAAAAGCCAGTCGATTCGAAGAAATTCCAACAAAATTTAATATAATATCGAAAAATCATACAAAAATAATACAAGATACTTAGCAAGTTGGCCAAAGGTGTGGTGTTTAATGTTGTCACGATCCAAGTGAACGAGTGCATTCGCGATTGATGCTTTTAAGGGCTGAAACTAAGCTCTCTTCCACCAATGCACTATTGTTGTAAAAGAGTTAGTCAGTAAAAGAAATGAGATAAGCATTACTCACGACACCTTTGACCATGACAATGAGACACAAACTTTAAAGATCTAAGTGATTGATAACACACAACACTTGATGAAGTCAATGGTAAGAATGAAAGCGCAAAGCAAACAATGAAATTACATGAGAAAAGCTAATGATTACGTTAAAGAGAGTTGCAAAGGAATATAAAAAGCATTTAAATTAGAATTAGAGCAAAATCAATAATACTGAATACAATAATTCTCTAGAATCAAATCCAATAAACAATTAAGTTGATAAAGATTGATACATATTCAGATCTTACAAGCAAAAGAAGATATTTATGATGAATATAGCCGCTGAGTCCTAAACATCCCTAACTACCTCAAAGTTATAGCTGTCGATGGCGATGTTTTGTCCAAGACGTCGGTGTTGGGTGTCTTTTCTTGATGACAGCATATACTTGGTTTTGCCCTCATTGACTGCTAGACCCATATTCGCCGCTTCCGTCCCAATACTCACGAAGGCTTCACTGGCATCACACTTTGTTCTATCGATTATGTCAATGTCGTCTGCGTATGCGAGTAGTTGTACGGACTTTTGAAAGATTGTACCTCTGGTGTTGGCGCGAGAGTTCTGCACAATTCTCTCAAGTATGATGTTAAGGAAGTCGCATGACAGCGCGACGCCTTGTCTAAATCCTTTTTTTGACATCAAAAGGGTCGGTGAGGTCTTTGCCGACCTTGACGGAACAGCGTGAGTTTTTCATCGTCATCCTGCACAGACTGACGAGTTTGGCAGGGAATGCAAAACTAGACATTGCGCTATATAGCTCGTCTCTATATATTCTGTCATACGCGAAATGTCATACGCGGCCTTGAAATCGATGAAGAGGTGGTGTGTATCGATTTTGAATTCCTGGGTTTTCTCCAAGATCTGCCGCAGTGTGAACATTTAATCGATGGTGGACTTTCCTGGCCTAAAGCCACACTGATATGTGACTCAGATTGTTGACAAACGGCTTCAGGCTTTCACAGAGTACAGCTGAAAAGATCTTGTATGCGATGTTAAGAAGAGTTATGCCTCTGTAGTTGGCACAACTCAGAGGGTCTCCTTTCTTCAGGATCGGGCAAACAATGCTGAAGTTCCATTCGTCGGGCATGCTTTCTACCGACCATATCTTGCAGATGAGCTGGTGCATGCTCCTAACCACCTCATCGCCAGCGGATTAAAAAAGTTCGGCAGCTGGGCCGTCTGCTCCGGCTGCTTTGTTGCACTTGAGCTTAGACACAGCTACTTTCACCTCCTCCAGGTCAGGTGGGCGATATCGTTCGTATGCTTCGTCGGTAACGTCTTCGCCCGGGTTGAATGGTTCGTTCTGCCTGACAGCGGTATTTGGTTCATCCTCGCCGTTATACAGTCTGCATAAGTGGTCTTTGCAAATCCTCAGCACCGACTGCGATTCTACAACGATGTTCCCTTGATGGTCCTTACAGGCTTCAGTTCGAAGTTTATACCCTTGGCAGGACCTTTTGATCCTTTGGTAAAACTTTCTAGCCTCATTCCTGTTGTACGAATACAAAACAAATACATTTTGCAAAACGAAAAGCAGGACGAATTTTCGTTTATGATTTCGTTGGGTTATTTTTGTATGGGATTTTTAGTTTCACTTAAGCTGCATACTGCCCTTTACAGTCAATGCTCCTGTTTACGACTCATCGGCGTATTTCAATTTAAATTATGTTTTGTTTTGTGTACTAATTATTGTTACACACTGCACACCCTGTGCATGTACGTACTGCAAAAAAAACAGTATTTGCTAATATCTTATCTCTAATCTCTTTCTCATGTTTTGTGGCTGCTCTTAGATTAACTTACTAAGCTTACATATGTAAATTGCTTTTTGATCTCGTCCACTTGGATTTCTATCACAGAGCAGATCACATCGTAAATGGTAACTATTCAAGCACAGTTCTATGCCTTGAACAGTGCATTGAGTGCAAGTAAATCAAATTAATAATTGTATTAGACTCTTATCGTGTACATAATTGGTCCTTCCTCGTCGGATATTTTTTCGTGTTAAACAGACTTAAAGAAAAATCGAAACCCTTAGAAAATACCCTTTTACCCACGTGTCTTAATTAAAGCTGTGTATCAAACAATAATCGTATATTTTTTTGGTTGTTTTCTTTTTTTTTTGCTAACTTTGTCGAAAATATAGACGATAGTTTTAACACTGAGCTATTAGAGCTGCGGTTGAAATACCTTGAAGACACGTGGGCTGAACTCGTCAAGCTTCAAAATCAATTGCTTGATTATGTGGATGATCCAAAGTACGTAGAATCGGATGACGACTCAGAACTCTACGAGTCGAAATATTTTACCGCCCAATCGGTCCTAACTAAAACGCTTCGTGCACGTAAATCGTCAAATGCAACTTCTCCGTCGCCAGAAGAGTCTCTCGTGAAACAACTTGCCAGTCAACAGGCATCGTTTCTTGAAACATTTAATAGTTCCACGCGTGAATCTACAGTATCTCTGCCAAAATTGATATTCCACCTTTCTCGGGCGACTACAAAGAGTGGCCGGGTTTCAGGGATTTATTTCTTGGGTCTATTGAAAATAAAGCGAACCTATCAGCAACACAAAAATTTCGCTACTTAAAATCATTTCTTCGCGATAAAGCTTCAAATTTAATTCGCCACTAGATAGTCTCTGATGCAAATTATGTGGAAGCGTGGGAACGCTTGGAGGGAAGGTACGATCGGTCCAATTTTATAGTTCAATCGCATATCCAAACATTTCTATCATTCCCTAATATGACCTCGAACCATGTGGGTACACTTCGGAAAATCTCTGACGCCGCAGATGAAACCATCCGAGCATTAAAGGCTCTTAAATCAGAGAGTCGAGATCCTTAGCTCATCTTTATACTGTTGCAGAAAATCGATCAGGATAGTAAGGAAGCATGGGCAGGGGAGGTAGGGTCGCGCGATAACTGTACGATTAGTGAATTTATAACCTTTATGGAACTTCGGTGTAATGCACTGGAATCTTGCCAGTCAGTTATTCGGTCGGTATCGTCTCGAGGGAAAAATCAACCTTCCATTCGAGCACACGTGGCAGAAGCGTCACACGGACGTTCAAACTGCTCCATGTGTAAGGAAGAACACTCGCTAGGCCAATGTAAAAGGTTTCTTGCTCTTGATATCGATGCTCGTCGCAACTTTGTTAAGAACCAGTCATTATGTTTTAATTGTCTACGAGCTGGACATTCGGCAAAAAGGTGTAGCTCTACATGTCGATGTCGAACGTGCAAATCCAAGCATCACTCATTGGTACATGCTGAACAAGCGTCAAGCTCTTCGAGCTCTGCACCTTTTTCGAACGATGTTATACCAGTGGTATCCTCATTACCATCTACATCCACATCAATCGTTAACCATCATTCTCAACCTGAGTGCCTCGACAATCGGCAAACTCTTCTCCCTACGGTTTTGGCCATGGTCAAAGACAATCGGGGAAATTTAATACCTTCCCGCGTGCTACTGGATTCAGGCTCTCAATGTTCGTTCGTGTCTGAATCATTGATTCAACGTCTCGGTCTCTCTAGAAAACATTCCCGGATTCCTGTTGTTGGCCTATCGTCTATGAACGCGGGTTTTACAAGAGGTCGTGTATTCCTCGAACTACAGTCGCGATTTAATTCTTCTCAGCTTTTCGTCGACGCGTTTGTACTTAACAAGCTAACATCAGACTTACCCACTCGTTCTATCGATATTTCGTTGTACAAACATATTCACAACCTTGATTTGACTGACCCACATTATCATACACCTCATGCAGTAGACATTCTAATAGGAGCAGATAAGATTTGGAACATTTTTACTGGAAGTCAAATAAGGGGTCCAGAAGGCACACCTATTGCCCAAGGCACCACATTCGGTTGGGTCATTACAGGGGAACTTTTCGTTAATTCATCGACTTCTCATTCGACTGTATCTTCGCATCACATTACTCTTGATATAAATTGCCTGCTTCAAAAATTCTGGGAATTGGAAGAGGTGAATCCAGTCTCGAACCACTCGGATGCTGAGGATATTGCTGAAACCCATTTTCAGCAACACTTCTCTCGCTCTCCTGATGGGAGATATGTTGTACATTTGCCCTTCAACAAACCCAAGCCAAAATTCAGTGATTCGCTTCAACCAGCATAATCTCGATTTCGTTCGCTTGAGCGTCGTTTCCAGAGGGATCCCGACATTTCTCGATCATATTCAAAGTTCATGCGTGAGTACCTTGAGATGGGACACATGGAACCTATACCTATCCAGAAACTAAACAAGAAGTCGCCATTCCAGTTCTATCTTCCTCATCATGCTGTTGTGAAAAGTGACAGTTCTACAACAAAGCTGCGGGTAGTCTTCGATGGGTCCGCTAAGGATTCACTTGGACAGTCACTCAACAGCACATTGTTGATAGGGCCATCGATTCAACGAGATCTTGTCGGCAACATAAGTATGTATTCACCGCCGATATTGTTAAAATGTTTTGTCAGATCTGGGTTTGCGACGAGCACGCGGATTACCAACGAATCGTGTGGCGTGAAAATCCCAGTGACGACATTCAACACTTTCGTCTTCGTACAGTCACCTATGGTACTGCTTGTGCGCCGTTTCTTTCAATTCGTGTTTTAAACCAACTTGCCCATGACTATAGAGACGAATAACCTAACGCATCCCAGGTTGTCTTAAATGATATGTACGTCGACGACGTTATGACAGGGACTGACTCAGTTGAAGAGCTTTTAAAACTACAATCTGAATTAGTCGCCCTGCTTTCTATTGCCAAACTATCGTTGCGAAAGTGGAGCTCAAATTGTTGGTCTCTTCTTAAGCGACTTTCAGCAGATGACTGTGAATACTCGGCCGTTGACATGGAAAAGTCAAACAAATCCGTAAAGGTCCTGGGGATGCACTGGGATCCTGCTCGCGATGAATTGTCCTACAAGTTGAGTACTCAGTTGGCTGACGTTATATCAACCCGAAGAAACCTGCTTTCGGAAATCGCTAAAATTTTCGCCCCTCTTGGCTTGCTAGCACCCTCGGTTATATCTTTCAAGATAATGTTCCAGGAGCTCTGGTTGCCCGAACTGGGATTAAAGTGGGATGATCCAATTCCATCGGACATAGAACGTAAATGGATGCTATACAGAGACGAGCTTCCTTATCTAGAATATATTCGCATTGGAAGGCATATTGTTACAGCATCCGATAACGTTGAGCTTCACGGTTTCTCGGATGCGTTTCCGTAGCTTATTCAGCCGTAGTATATGCTCGCAGTGAACTGGCTTCAGGTGAATTCAAACTTACCATCATCGCCGCAAAAACAAAGGTTGCTCCCTTAAAACCTGTTTCGATTCCGCGCCTCGAGCTATGCGGTGCGCTTCTTCTTTCACGGTTACTGATTCGTGTTAAGTCAGCAATGACTGTTCAGATCTTAAAATTATTCGCTTGGACAGATTCGGAAATTGTGTTGTATTGGCTTTCTTCACTCCCACGCCGGTGGACTTCATTTGTGCCTAATCGTTGCGGTGAAATTCTAGATACCATTCCACGTAATAAATGGCACCATATACGATCTGCAGATAATCCAGCAGATTGTGCCTCGCGCAGTCTTACTCCTATGAAACTCGTCGACCACCAGCTGTGGTGGAGCGGTCCTAGTTGGTTAGCCCTATCTGAGACCAACTGGCCTCTCTCGAAAATAAACCGTGCGCGATCCGCGGAGTGCGAAGATGCTAAACGGGAAGAAAGACCAATGCCAAAACATGTACTATTTACCTCACCTGGCAACGACACCTTACAATTTATCATCGAAAAAATCTCGTCGTGGTATCGCTTGCAAATGGTTGTTGCCTATTGCTTTCGGTTTAGTTACAACAGTCGCACCCCTAAACATTTTCGTCGCGATCGGGAACTCAAAGTGTTCGAAATACGACATGCGAGGATTTTAGTCCTGAAATACGTCCAACAGTTGTCATTCAGCGAAGATATATCGTACCTGAGAAAACATAAACAGCTTCCTAAAAAGTCAAGACTCCTTCGATACTCAGCATTCTTAGACTCTGATGGACTTCTTCGAGTTGGTGGACGCATACGACACGCAAATATATCCTACAATCTTAAGCACCCTATAATTCTTTCAAATGACACTAACATCTCCTCTCTTATAGTGATGGATATCCATGCCAACAACCTCCACACAGGTGTGTCTGAGACATTTGCGATCGTACGCCAACAGTATTGGCCTAATACGAAAGGTTATCTATCATTGCAAACAATGCTTTATGCAAAGACGTCTACTTAGTCAGCAGCTAATGGGAGACCTACCAGCGAATAGGACTGAACCAACTCGACCATTCACCAACTCTGGGGTCGATTATGCAGGTCCCATCACAATAAAGTTTTCTCGTGGCCGGAACCCTAAACTAACAAAAGCATATGTCGCTCTCTTCGTGTGCCTGTCAACAAAAGCCATACATCTGGAGGCAGTGAGCGACCTAACGACAGACGCCTTCCTTGCGGCCTTGCGGCGGTTTGTATCTAGTCGAGGAAAATGTTCCAACATATACAGCGACAATGGAACGAATTTTCAGGGTGCACGGCGATGTCTTACCGATATGCACAAATTGGTACTCTCTCAGCAGCATAACTCCATCATAGCAAAAGCGTTAGCGAGAGATAACACTTCGTGGCACTTTGTTCCGCCCTCTGCCCCCCCCCATTTCGGTGGTCTGTGGGAGGCGGGAGTAAAGTCTATGAAGTTTCACCTTCGTAGAGTAGTTGGGAAAACTGTCCTTACTTTCGAGGAGCTTACTACGGTGTTAGCTCAAATCGAGGCAGTGCTTAACTCACGCCCTATGTTTCGTATTTGTGATGATGATTTAAATCGTCTAACTCCAGCTCATTTTCTCATAGGTCAACCACTCACGGCGATACCAGAGCCAAGTTTCGAAGGGGTCCCACTCAATCGACTTACGCCATGGAATCTACGGCAGCAAATGGTACAAGGGTTCTGGAAGCGCTGGCACCACGAGTACCTTACCACACTTCAAGAACGCACCAAGTGGTCCAAGAAGACGCCTAACCTGCGTCCAGGAGATTTTGTCGTCATAAAGGAGCCCAACCTTCCTCTAACACGATGGGTTCTTGGCAAGGTTGAATGCGTAGCACCGGGAGCTGACAACGTCGTCCGTGTTGCAACAGTTAGAACTGCCCAAGGTTCTTTCGTTCGACCTGTGTCCAAACTGGCTCTATTACCTGCCTACTGAAACGCTGTTCCAGGGGGGGCGGGATGTTTACGACTCAACGGCGTATTTCAATTTAAATTATGTTTTGTTTTGTATACTAATTATTGTTACACACTGCACACCCTGTGCATGTACGTACTGCAAAAAAACCAGTATTTGCTAATATCTTATCTCTAATCTCTTTCTCATGTTTTGTGGCTGCTCTTAGATAAACTTACTTAGCTTACATATGTAAATTGCTTTTTGATCTCGTCCACTTGGATTTCTATCACAGAGCAGATCACATCGTAAATGGTAACCTGTGTAAAAGATGAATATTGTATTTTTTCTTGTTGTTTCATAACTATTCAAGCACAGTTCTATGCCTTGAACAGTGCATTGAGTGCAAATAAATCAAATTAATAATTGTATTAGACTCTTATCGTGTACAGCTCCCTAGGAGCATGTCCCGAAATTCTGGCCACTCGCGACAGTCACCACCAAATGGAGCTATTTTTAATTGTGGTAGTTCTATTTCGGACAAAACCTTTGCTGAACTCACGGGAGGATTTTTCAGAAACGTTTCCAACAAGGCGGCATGTTGTTTTAAAAGCTCAACCGACGAATCCACGCTTTCTGGAGCACGCGCGTTAGGAGGCGGTATAACTACAGGTTTTTTTACGGATCGTTGTTACTAGCGCTCTTTTTGCCTCAATATATTTCTTTTGTGGTGCTATAAAGTCAATTTCAGGGTCACCATAACCTTCCTGATCGGAATATTGAAAAAATTCATTTTGACTGGAGCAGAAATCTTTCCGAGTTTCTTCAAAACGTCCTAACCGCGTTTCTAAGTTTTCCACACTTTCATCGCCTGAAGTGTACGCATAAGCTTGAGTTATAGATTCTTTCAAATGTTCCGTGAGTGCTTATGCACATTCATAATTGATAACTAATTGGCGAGAACTCAAGTCAAACCGAACACGTGTAAGTAATGGTTCAATAGTTCTAGAAATGTGTGTGTATTGGGTTAAAATTAATTATTAACTAATAACCCAGCAAAGCGCAGGAAAAGCCAAAACTGAGCCCAGCAAACAGCAGAAGCAGCAGCACCAAATCTCCAACAAAAAAACTCCATACAATTTTACCATCGAACTTTGCTCTATGCGATGCTCCAAATACAAATCTTTAGCAGCCACTGCGTTACCGTATTGTTTCAAATTATCAAACTAAATTTGCAAAAGATCTGGCTTTACGTAGGATCAGCAATGAAATAATCCAAAAGACTAAATCGAAATTTAAAAACTGTATAAAATTTGTTTATTTCTCAAAGCGATCAAGACAAAATTATTAGTGAACTGTACTGCAAGTAACTGTTGTGCTTTCCCATAAAATAAGCAGATAATGACTGTAGTCTGCGACTGTACTTCAACTACTGTCTTTATTTCCAAATTCTAATTCTAAGTTAATAGTTAACATGACTTCATTATACTTTATTATATAGGTTGTAACGTTAAATACCAAATCGTATGACATTTATATCAGGTAGTGTAGTATATACTTTTAAGTTAGTGGTTACTTATATTTAAGGTGTCTGATGAGTTCTAGGGTTGCCAGCAGTAACTAAACGATGCGTTGCGGCTGGTGGTTGCTAAACGAAGAGATAGTTAACATGACTTCATTATACTTTATTATATAGGTTGTAACGTTAAATACCAAATCGTATGACATTTATATCAGGTAGTGTAGTATATACTTTTAAGTTAGTGGTTACTTATATTTAAGGTGTCTGATGAGTTCTAGGGTTGCCAGCAGTAACTAAACGATGCGTTGCGGCTGGTGGTTGCTAAACGAAGAGATCGAATTTCTCGCGGCACCCACGCAAGAAGCCAAAATCAATCATGAACATGATAAAATTAAAGCATTAGGTTAAAGGAATACAAAAGATAAGTTTAAGTAGAATTTAAGGTAGCAAATACGAAGAAAAAATAGATGTAGAATTATTCAATTCAATTCTGAACAATGGCGTTAGGTTAGGTTAGGTTGATGGATGCCCTTTTGACAATAGTCACGGCTTCACTTAGACCAGCAGTTGGGTCCATTGTGTCCATTGGAAACCTTCTTAATACCTTGAACGAAAATAGAAATAGACCGCTGTTATAAGCTCAGAGTTCCGCCCTCTTGGACCCATCCGGATTTGTATACAAATCTTAGGAGGTCCTTTAGATCTACATTATTTAGATCTTCGAGGTCGTTGAAGAAGTAGCTGCCGAGGATACTACGCCTGATGCTGTTTAGGGCTGGGCATTCGCAGAGCAGGTGACGAACAGATTCAATTTCTTCAACGTCCCTGCAGCTTCTGCATTAATCGTTATGCGGTATGCCTGTCGCTCAGCGTGTAGACCCACAGCGCAGTGCCCCGTGAGGATTCCCGTGAGTACTCGGATGTTCCTGTGGGCCAGTCCGATCAAAAATAGTGATCTCTTTTTGCTTACCGCTGGCCATAGCTCCCTTGTGTGTCTGCACGTATCAAGTTCTGTCCAACGTAGATTGGTTCTACTCAAAGATTAAGTTTCTATCCTACGTGCTATCGAACTCAGCGGGGCTCTTATGGATTTGAGGGCTAGAGATGCATTCATTCCAGACCCAAATCTCGCAAGCTTGTCCGCTTCTTCGTTTCCCGATATATCGGTGTGACCTGGCACCCAACACACAGTTACAGTGTTGCCAAGTGATAACTCGTCCAGAATTTCCCTGCATAGTTTCACAGCCCTTGACTTTACCACGTCTGATTCCAAGGCTTTAATTGCCGCTTGGCTATCAGAGTATATGGTGATGGTCTTGTTTCCGGGTCGTATTTCTTCAGCTCGGAGGCAGCTTCGATTATGACTGTCAGCTCCGCCTGAAAAATGCTGCAGTCGTCATTAATTCGAAAAGATATACTTAGACCCAAATCTCCACAGAAAATGCCCGCACCGGTTCCAACGTCCATCTTAGAGCCGTCGGTATATACGGCTATCTCGTCATCTTCTGTAATGGTCTTATCTTCCCATTCACCTCTTTCAGGTATTCTGGTAGCGAATCTCCTGTTGAAGGCGAATGTCATAGGTAGGTAATCTGTGACTGGGGTGTTTGTGGAGGCAGCCCACTGAGTTTCCACAGAGGCGTGTCCATAAGATCTTGAGGACCACAGTCCAGATTCAATTAGGCGAACAGCTATTTTAGCTGCCTTGCTGCTGCAGTATATACCCAAGGGGGTGAGGTTGAGTAGAACCTCCAGTGCCGCGGTGGGTGTGGTCCTTAGGGACCCTGTTATACCCATGCAGGCTGCCCTTTGAACTTTGGTGAGGCTAGAGGGATGACACTTTCTTTCCGTACCCTTCCACCATACAACTGCACCGTAAGTTAAGATGGGTCTTACAACCGCTTTATACATCCAGTGTACCATGTTTGGTTGAAGTCCCCACATGCTTCCGAACGTTCTGCGGCAGGCGTATAGTGCCGCGTATGCCCGCTTGACACGATCTTCTATATTATCCCTCCAGCTGAGTTTGGAGTCTAATATGACGCCCAGGTATCTTACCGATTTGGATAATGGTAACTCCACTCCCCCCATTCTTGGGTTGCTGAAGGATGGAACTGCCCTTTTCCTTGTAAACAACACAACTTCCGTCTTAGAGGGGTTAATTCCCAGACTTCGACCCTCAACCCATTTTTCAACAATGCGAAGTGCGTAGCTGAGTCGGTCACTGAGGATTGGTGGGAGTTTACCTGGGATCAGGATTGCTACATCGTCTGCGTATGCGCTCACAATGAAGCCTTCCCTCTCCAGGGTTTTCAGCAATTCGTCCATTACCAGGGTCCACATAAGCGGAGATAGGACACTTCCCTGCGGTGTTCCTCTGCTGACGTTTCGTCTGCTGCATACTTGGCCTAGGTAGCAGTTTATCTTTCGTGTGCTTAACATGAGCCCGATCCAGTCGCATAGACTGCTATCTAGGTGGGCGGTTCTCAAGCTGCGCAATATCGCGTCTGCCTCAATGTTAATAAACGCCCCCTCTATGTCTAGAAAGGCACCCAAAGTGTACTCCTTGTGTTCCAAGGATTTTTCTACTACTGTTACTACTCTATGTAGTGCAGTGTCAACCGATATGCTTCTCATGTACGCATGCTGTGATTTTGATAAATAGTTATCACCAATCAGCTCTCTCACATACACGTCAATAAGCCGTTCCAACGTCTTGA
Source organism: Neoascia interrupta (assembly GCA_947623515.1). Taxonomy (NCBI): domain Eukaryota; kingdom Metazoa; phylum Arthropoda; class Insecta; order Diptera; family Syrphidae; genus Neoascia; species Neoascia interrupta. The sequence continues at coordinate 109,167,755 of OX392463.1, read as the reverse complement.
GCATAAATGAGGACAGGCTTATGGGTCGATAGTCCTTTGCCGTACAGTGGTTTGCCTTCCCTGCTTTGGGGATGAATATCACTCGGACTGCTCTCCAAGCTTTGGGAATGTAGCACAGCTTTAGGCAGTACTTGTAGACGTTACTCAACCATGGAATGATAGTTTCCCCTGCTTTTTGGAGCATTATTGGTCGGATGTTATCCATCCCTGGTGCTTTAAAGGGATCGAAGGAGTTGATCGCCCAGGCCAGCCTTTTTACATCAGTTATAGCCCTGATCTTTTCCTCCTTTATCTTTTTCCGAGAGCCTTGCGCTACTTTAGCGTAATCCTCATAGGTATCGGTGCACCCTGGGAAGTGAGTTTCCGCCAGCAAATCCAGCGTTTCCTTGTGTGTCGAGCTCTAATCGCCCTCAGTCTTCCTGAGTGAAGAAAGCGGTATGGGCGCTTTGGATAAGACTTTTCTCAGTCGGGACGCTTCAGTTGTTGTTTCCATTGATTCGCAGAAATTCTTCCATGAATTCCTCTTGGCGAATCTGATCTCCTTTTTCAGGATTCTAACGCTCTCCTTATAGGTCGTCCATTCGATGAGCCCCTCTTTTGCAAGGTTCCATCTGGATCTTGAGCTCTTCATGAGCTCCGCGATCTTGGAGTTCCACCAGGGAGGGCGTTGCTTCCCTCCTGTACTGCTGTTTGGCCAGGATTTTTCGAAAGAGCTGGAGATCACCCCGGTAATGTATTCGACTGTATCGTCGATCTCATGCGCGGTAGTAAGATCTCTGTCTGGGCAGGGGGAGATAGTCCTCCGCAGTTCTTTATTGAACTTCACCCAGTTTGCTCTTTTTGGGTTTTTGAAAACTTTCCTTGCCTGCGAGCCTACCTGTATCTCAAAGAGTATCCAGCAGTGATCTGATAGTGATGCCTGCTTAGATACTCTCCAGTTCGTTACTTGAACAGAGCTGTTCTGAGACACGAAAATTACGTCCAAGACTTCCCTCCTATTCGCTGTAATGAAGGTGGGATCATTTCCCCTGTAACATACTAGAAGGTTGGAGCTAAGGACAAAATCAAACAGAACTTCGCCTCTGGCGTTAATGTCTGAGCTTCTCCAGATCGTGTGATGGGCATTGGCATCACAGCTTAAGACTCAGTTCTTCTTACCTTGTTCGGACGCTGTCACTATCGTCTTCAGAGATTCCGGGGGGACCGAGGTACCGTCGTCAAATGGCATGTAGACCGACGCTGCCGTGTAGTTCTCGTCCGTCCCTCTAACCTCCACCACCGTTAGGTCACCTGTGCAGAAATGAGATAACATTAATACATGAACGTTCTTATTTGCTACAATACAGGCTCTCGCCTTACCTTTATTTTTTACATTATAAAGTGAGAAATTTTTCAACCCTAATCCTAAAACCCTGTTCTTTTTGTCAATCCAGGGTTCTTGGATTAGGGCTAGGTCCAGCTGTTCCCTCTCGAGGAACAGCCTCAGGTTGGCTGTGGCAACCCTACTGTGATGGAGGTTTATTTGGATCACCTTCATCGTTGTTCTCCACCTCCATCGCAGTGTCCGTCGCCTTCGTTGCTTCCGCAGTCCGCTTAATCAGCTTGAGGATTACCTCGCTAGCTGCAAAGAACAACAGAAGCTGTTTTTCCGCCTTTAGGTTCCCGGGCAGGTCGCCGAAGGCAACAGTATAGCCCCTGAAACCATTTCTCGGCTCTTCCTCGCTTATAATTTCCCAATCCTGCATCGGAATCTGGGGTTTTTGTGCTTGAAGCACGCGGAGGATGTCATCTTTAACTATTCCCATCTCCGGAATAGTCAGCCTACCCTTTGCCCTGTTTGGAACCTGGTCTATTGGAACCGCTTTAAGTTTCGCACCATCCCAAAGCTGTAGTCCTTCCACCACTGTCTTAGCAAAGTCATTTGAAGCTTGGTCCTTGCAGTCGATGTACGTTATGCCTTTAGACCATTTCATTCTGCCGTAGGTCGGGGCACTAGTACCCGTGTTTTTCAGAATGTGGCTGATGATAGCTGCCCCGAGGGCTTGCTCAATCTTCCTGCCACACTCAAGACTGTACTGCCCGCTTGGTTTCTTGGAGTCTACTACAGCAAGTTGTAGTGGATTCCTTGTCACCTCGCTATACTGGCCCGCCCGGCTCGTACTTGGCTTGCTGGGACTTCCCACTGTGGTGGCGCCCCATTTCGCCTTCTTCGGCGTCCTTGAAGTGTCCTCAGAAGATCGTGTTCTCTTCGAGGCGAACGCTTCTCTTCTATGCCCCCCGGCAGTGCCCCCCGGTTCCGAGGTATGTCCTAGTAGCGGCATCGTCCCTCGGCCTTCCAGATTTTCCCGATTTACCACCCGTACCTTTAGCTGAACGAGCTGCCTTAGGCGTAGGCCTCGTGGCAACGTCGTTAGCTATGGTCTCCCGGGCCCACTCAAGGGAAGATAGTTCCTTCTGAGTGAGGGAAGATTTTTCTTTAGCTGTTAAGATGCCATAAATATGCTTGGCTTTCTTAAGTCCGCCTCTTTCTCTCCAGGCCGGGAGTAGTCCTTCTGGACTTGCTCCCGCGCTTGGTCTCCTTTTTTTGGCCGGATTTCTCTTCGGAATCATCGGAGTGTTCAGCGAGTAGCTCTTCCTCCCTTTCCATTGAGATATCCTCAGTCATCAAACAGGCTGGTAGTACCACGTTTGGATCGCACGGAACCACCGGTATTGTGTCGTCCGTGTTTTTGGCACATAGCGTGCCCTCCCCCTCATCCTTGTTTGTTTTAATTAGTTCGGCTATTTTGGTCCCACGAGAATGGCCGGAAAGGGTGGTCCACCCCGGCAGAGCCGCCATACCGGGGTAAGGCTATGGTTTATCTGCAGGTCTTCGCCTAGGCACCTGAGAGAGCTCGTTAGAGGCTGGTTTAACCCCCAGCCCTGCATCCTTCGGCACGGTTTGCAATATGCTCACACCACCACTGGAGTCAGGTTTGGCAGGACTTAGTTCGTCGCTCCCCAGCCGACCCACGCCGGCTGAAAATCCGCAACTTAAGCCCCCACACCGGCGTCATAGAAGATGACGCACTCGACAAGGCGCCTGCCACGCGGGGGAACAATGGCGTTAAGTTCGATGTTGAGAAGGTTTCCCAATATTTTCCTCTTTTTGTAGTTGGTGGTGATTACAGCGTAAAGGCTAGCGTTAAGGATCCTGATTTTCTTCCCAGACAGTGAGAGTGAATAAAGTGTCACCATTGAGTACACAAGACAGACGAGATCACATAAACAGTTTCCCAGCGTACGAATCGCACTATACACGAAGAGACAGCAGCCAAAAATACTTTTACAGTGACTTAACACTCTCTTCTATGCACAACTTGTATTGCTACAAATACCAGACAATAGCTTCAATTTCTACTTTCTCAAAAATATTTGCAACTATGAATATTAAATTTAAAAAAACGAAACTCGATACATGCTACAAATGTGAAATTTGGAAGTCGAAAGTTGAAATGGTAAAGAAAAGAAAATCTTAGCTTTAAACAAGAGCAAGAACAACATCACAAGGCTTCCGATCTGGCATACAAATCTTGTACTTCAACTGGATTCAGTTAAAGTTTATGCATTTGACTCGCAACAATGTCTTCCCACACCGATTTTAAGAACAAACGTGTCGTCTTACAAAAAGCAACTATGGACGTACAACTTTACCCTTCACGATTGTGTTACTAATCAAGCTTATTGTTACATGTGGGATGAATCAGTGGCAAACCGTGGAGAAAATGAGATATCTTCTTGCGTCTTCAAGCACCTCCAAACAATTCCATATTTTACAGTGATTGTTGCGTAGGTCAAAACAAAAATGGATACCTATGTTGCTACAAAGTTTGAGGTTTTCAGTATCAATTCCAATATTGAAGTGATTGACCATAAATTTCTGGTGCCTGGTCACACTCATATGGAGTGTAATTCTGACCACTCGGCTATTGAGAGGAAGAAGAAAACATCAACGGTAAAAATTCGCCATCCAAGAGATTGGTACCAGTTCATAAGATCCATTGAAAAAAAGCTGTTCGTTGTTCAGGAAAAGACTCAAAAAGACTTCCTAGACTCTCAAATGTCAAAACAATGAAACAAAAATTTATTAGGCGAAAGATTGCTGACGACAAAAGCGAATTTAACTTGCAAAATGTTAAATGGCTGCGCCTTACGAAAGAATTTGGCAATGTTCACTTCAAAACGAGTCTAGATGAAAAACGGGGTGTTAATGTCGTAAATGTCGTGCTTTTTGAAAATTCTAACTGTTACTCCGGGTCCAATGTCATCAGCAAGGAAAAGAAAAAAGATTTGCTAGAACTACTACCAATTATCGTTTTTATACCCGACCCAGGGTATATTAAGTTTGATGTATGGTTTGTACCGCAATGAAATAATCACCGTAGACCCCTAAGACCTTTTAGAGATATGAATGGGACCGACAGGAGAATCGATTAAGCCATGTCCGTCCGTCCGTTTGTAAACAACTTTTAGGCCTTAAATTTTAAGGCAGAGAGCTGAAATTTTGTGGGTTGGTTGGAAGTCCATGTCCTTCAGATCAAGTTTGAAAATAAGCTGAATCCGTCCACAGACACGCCCACTACAGGCCTGTATGTGCGACCATCTCTAATTTAAAAAAATACATTTTGCAAATTTTAGCTATGTTACAATGACGCTAGCGCATCCATTTTTGGTACGTAACATTGCCTTATAATTGTCCTAAAGGCAGCCAAAAAATTTTAGCTTTTTTATTGGCCACGCCCACTTTTTAAGGGATTTTAGCTTAAAATGACTGTTTTTCAATAAATATATATGAAATTTGACAAAAAATTATATGACAAAAGCTGTAGATATTAGCACTTTCTAACTTTTATGTATATATTGTGTGTGCCTTCGCCCACTTTTGTCGGCGTGGCGTTAAAAAAAGTGATTTTTTTAGTTAAAAAGGCGGATTTTTAGGCCGAAATGTATGCAACCACCTAGTATAAAGCATTCAACAGTTATATTTTTATATTCCGCCCACTTTTTGGAGGCGTGGCAGTTTTCTTTTTGGTATGGTCGGGTATTTTGCAATCCGTCGTAGATGGATTGAAGCTTTTGCATACCAACTGTTGTACTTTCCCACTTGTTTTTACTTCACATAATCCTATAATCGTTTAAGACTTTTAAGATTACAAGTTGTGATGATTAATTTATAATGATAATAATAAATACAAATTTATTGAATTTTTTTAAGTTTTTTGATGCAATCAGAAATATTTGAATTTTTTTTCTGAGAAACATATTTTTCTTCGAGCCTGCATGGAATTTATGTTTTTGTTGTTAAGTAAACTTTTAAGCAATAAGTGTTAATTTATTAGAAGTGAAGTTTTACAAACTATAATTTTTTTTGGCCTTAGGGCTGATTCGTTTTGTCAGCTTTTAAAATAGCTTAAGTTGACATAAGTCCCTAAAATATTTAATACGATTTTATTAAAACATCTTATGTCACTTAAGCGAGTGCATTAGCTTTTATATGTTTTTTTAAAAATAGCTTAAGTTTAAAAAATAAAATATTTTTTGCGAAAAATTGGACTGAGATATAAATAAAAGAAATATAAGGCTTTGTAAACTTTGCAACTGTCTTTTCTGACAAAATAAAATCATGTGGTTGCCCTTAAGGTTTTTTTTTTATTAAATAAAATATATGTAAAAAAGAATAAACCGAACTTGTTTTGCTGATACTGAAAAGTGTCAAAAATTGACATAAGCTACTTTAACGTATTGCCACAGACATACATATACATATGTTTTCACACCAAATATAATATATAACTGCAAACTTAACGCCACATACAACAAGATATGGTATTGGTGGAAGTTTTTGGTGGATTTTGCCTCTCTCCACCCTAGGATTCGTTAAAAAAAATTAAAAAGAACCTTAAGGCACTTTTTGCGTGGGGTATATTTAAGCCAATAATTTGATTTCAATGGTCCTCTTTTCATACATAAAATCCAAACTGAAAGCGCGACTCCTTATTCTTCAAAAAGTAATCAATAGTTTCGACCTTGCAGCAGAAGTCATGATGGTTGCATGAATTAAGACGTGCTTCATTCATATAATTCAAAGAAGGAGCTTTATTAATCAATAAAGGTTCTATACATTGATTTCATAATAAATATATGCCAACCAAATTAAAGCTTACAGCTAACTTTTGGCCTACCCTTTGTCTGCAAGTTAGTCAACATTCACCAGTTGGTATATCGAATAACTCCTATCCCTTTGTCGGGGTGGAGGGGTTCTTTTCACGCATCAACAAAACGCAGTTGATAATAGAAATCTATTGTTTAGTCCAGCCTTCTCCAGCCTTACAACATCTGCCCCTTACAATGTTTTACCACGACTTGGAATTTCTCCACGAGTACCTAGAACTAAGTCGGTGCTGCCATAACACTTAATTAATTAATTACGAAGCCATCCAAGACAGTGTTTTTTTTCCTTTTGTCACAGAAATAAGTTCATAAACTTCGTGCCCATATTCTCAGTTGGACGAAAAACAGAATTAAAGGAAAATATATTCAACTGGTAGGTATCTATTTAATTGCTTCAGTGGCTTTGGGAAACTTTTTCGTAGATCATAGCCCGAGATTAATTTAAATAGGAATGAAACGGAATGCTTTTACAATAAGGCAATCAATCAGTATCTGGTTCAGCTGATTTCCTATTCTGTGGAAAAAAATAGGAATAAAAGTTTTCTGAACAAGAGTAAGTTTCACTAATTATATTTTATGCTTCCGTTTTAATATAATATTCGTTGTATTAATATCTTTTGCTTGTGCGATCATTATGTATAGTATATCTTACACATAATTATGTATAGTGCAGCTACACTGACAAATAGTCCCGAATTTTAATGAATTTTTTACTTAAATTGTAAAAAAAGGTAGCGCACCTAAGTAATGCCAATTATTTCATAATGTAAGCACATGGCAGCTGCAGCTTCGGCAATCTATAAGTTATAAAAATAAACTTTTTTAACCACGCCCACAAAACCACGTATACAAAAAATGCAGACAATTTGTATACCTACATATTTTTTAATAATATATTTTTCCAAATTTCATATACATAAGCCTGCTACAGTGGTGCATATAATTATCTTTTAAAGATTTTGGAGTTTAAGACTCCGTCGACCTTAGTATTAAAAAAAATCATATCTCAGCTACAATTTGACCAGAACTTCCAGACAACCATTCCCAAGGTTCTTTTGTGATTATGGTGCCCCTCTGGAATATCCGATACATCAAAGTAAAATGATAGTTTAGGTAGGTGTGGGTTCCCAGAAAGACTTAATCTCAGTCTCTCTTTTCGACTTCCGGATCATTGTAGTGGTTTTCAAGCTTAAATAATGGCAATAAAGGAAGTTTTTTCCTGGCTTAAGATAACTGTTTTATCTTCCAAGGATATACGAATCTTTTCTGACAGTCAGGCAGCCATCAAGTGCCTGAAATTAGTCTCTATAAACTCTAAAGTAGCCCTAGACTGCCGATCGTATCTAAAGGAGATGTGAGAGCAGCTCAACATTCACCGGTGCTGGGTGCCAAAGTATTGCGACATTTCGGGTAACTGCAAGGCTGACGAACTAGCCGATCTTGGAACTACTCTCTCAATCTTGCCTAAAAAAGACTCCGTAAGTATTCCAATTTCCACATGCAAACTCATGCTTTAACTGGATGTAATAGAAAGAACAAATATCAGATTGACGGGTGGTAGCACCTGTCTAGTGACGAAACAGATATGGCCAAAGATAGATCTTAAACGCTCCAAAAACTAGATCGCTCTTAACAGATTGCCTATGAGTGCTGCAATTGGTGGCATTACAGTACACTCCTAACAAACTCCTAACAAACATACATAGTTGTGCTCTAAAAATCCCAGAAAACCTATTATAAGACATTCATAAGCCTCTTCGATACCCTCAGAACATAATTTTTTTCGATAAAAAATAAATTTTCTCTCACAGTACTCTTATTAAAAGATTAATTACTCTACCAGAGCTAATTGTGGGGTGGCGTGGCGTAGTGGTTAGTGTGTGTGCTTACTACGCCCGAGGTCTGGGTTCGAATCCTGCCATCGTCACCTGAAAAAAAAGACTTGCTCTTTTTCACGGTCCCCACCTCCGCGAGGGTTTGACAAGCCCTCCGAGAGTATTAAATGTCTTGAAAAAACTTCTCAAAGTGCCGTTCGGATTCGGCAAAAAATTGTAGGTCCCCTTGTATGTAAAGAAATTAGCACACCAGCATACATTGTTGAGAAGTTGGCCCTGGTTCACCTCGAGCTGTTGCGCCACTCTATTTATTTATTTTTTTACCAGAGCTAATTATACCGAAACACTTATAATGAAAGTCTAGTCATAATAGTTCAACTCTTAAGTTACTCTTAAAGAGTAAAACTATTACAGGAGAAATCATTATGGGAGTTACATAGCCCGGCTGTCAAAATCTAACGTTTTTCGATCCGGAAATGTTAAATCGTGTTGTCATATGAAAATATTTATAGTTTCCCTAGGAGTGCTAACATTTAATTAACTACCCAGCCTAGACTGTGCAGATGGGGAAAAAGTTGTGGTGTTTATTTTGTTCTTTAAATTCATCTAAAAATAAATTGCATCAAACTAGCGCAGAAATGAACCCTTTTTTAATTAACCTTTTTGCGCTCATCAGAACACAAACAACACTTTTCTAATCCTCTCCTTTTGTACAATCAAAATATTTGTAGCTTATCTTAGAAAGGATTAATAAGTCTTTAACTTTTTCCTTCATCGAAAAATTGTAGTTTATGTTAATATGTTGTCTGTTCCTTTTCCAATATAAGGGTAATTTCTTTAGATTCCCGCAGTCAAAAAGGCAGTAGACGTCAAACTGTTGAAGGATCATGTCCAATATGGGGACAAAACAGCACATTTACTCTATTTAAGTGAGTAAAATTCTGGAAACAGGCCAATTACGTTACGTTACGTTTTTGTTGGAGGTTGCAACTATCCGATGGAGCACTCAGACACAACAACTGGTCCATTGTACTACCATGCAGACACCTTACATTAATGTATAAGGGGGCTCACCATGTCAGCCCCAAAGATCCACCACCTGATGCGAGCAAAGGCAGGACAACTACAGAGAAAGTGTTCCGCTGTATCGTCGTCCTCTCCACAGGCAAGACAGGTGGTGGTTTCGCTTAAGCCTAACACATTCAAGTGTCTAGCAAAAGCTTGGTGGCCGGTAAGGACTCCTAAAAGAAGTCTGCAATCGATTCTCCTAAGAGATAGAAGAAAAGACGCTGACCCCTCGCAGATGTCCGGGCGTAGTCGTTTAGTCTGTCTGCACCCATCGCAGTCACGCCAACGAGCCCTGTGCTCACGAGAAACCCAAGTATCAATGGCAGACGTGACAACAGATACAGGCAGGCCTAAAGCAGGTTCGGGTCCTGAGAAAGCCTCTTCCGAGCCTAGCCTGGTAAGCTCATCAGAGATCTCATTTCCCTGGATACCAGTGTGACCTGGAACCCAAACAAGATTCACTGCATTTAGCCTTCTGACTAAGTTCAACGAATTGCTGAGTTCGAGCACTATCTTGGACGAGGTAAGAGGGTTGAGCAACGCATTTAGAGCGGCTTGGCTGTCACTGCAAACGCATATGCTTCTTGCCCTCCACCTGTTAGTCACAATATAGCGCATAGCCATTAGGATAGCGAAAATCTCCGCTTGGAAGACAGACGCATATTCACCTAAGGGGTAGTGGAGTCTAATGTTCTCGTTTTCCACAAAGACTCCAGCACCAGACCCCTGTCCGGTTTTGGAGCCATCCGTGAAAATACGATGGCATTCTTTCCTTGGCTCAGAGTCTGGCCGAAGCCATTCCATTACCTGAGGAAAGTTGACTTGGTAATTTTGTCGCAAAAGGATGTCTGGGGTCATTGCGTCAGAGGGCATGTCCATAAGACAGGGGTCAAAGGACAATTCTCGAACAAGTTCTTCAAAATTCCAATGCGTGTGGTACCAAAAACCACCTCTCTTTAAGCGAAAGATGGTTTTCAGCGTACACCCCATGATAAATATGTCAAGGGGGGGAGGTTCATCAAAGCATCTAGAGCAGAGCCCGGCGTGCTAGGGAAGGCCCCTGTGGAGCCAAGACAAGCCCTTCTTTGGAGTTTGGCAAAAGAGGCAGTAACACGTTTCCGCGAAAGCCTGTTCCACCAAACAACCGATGCGTATCAGAGGAGTGGTCTAACCATGGCAGTATAGATCCGGAGGACCCTTTTCGAAGATAAGCCCCATGTCTTGCCAAAAGCGCCTCTGCACTGCCAGAAGGTGGACAATGCTTTTTCGGTTTTGGATTCAACATGCTCGGACCATAGAAGTTTTCTATCAAGGATTACTCCCAGATATTTGACTTCATCGGATATCGGGATATTGACACCTTTAAGCACTAGTTGAGTCAGACCAGTGACCTTCCTCCTTCTCGTAAAGAGAACAACCGTAGTTTTAAGAGGATTCACTGAAAGCCCATTCCTAGTGCACCAATCATCGATCAAGTCCAGGGATCTCTGCGCCTGAGAGCACACAGTCCCTAGGTTTGAGCCGACAGAAAGAACGGCGACATCATCCGCGTAGGCTTGTGTGTAGGTTCCAGGAAGGTTGAGAGCCAATAGTAGAGAGTCTACAACCATGCACAATAAAAGGGGAGACAGAACACCACCTTGCGGGCAGCCCTTGTTTACCCCAGTTATGACGCACTTGCCACAATCTGCTTCGGTTATCAGCGTCCTGTTCATTAGCATTGCCCTAATCCATTGAACTAATGTTTGATCTACACCATGTTGTCTGGCTGAGTTGCACATGCTATCAAACGTCGCGTTATCAAAAGCACCCTCAATATCGACGAAAACGCCCAGTACGTACTTCTTCTGGTCAAGAGCACATTCAATCCTACCAACAAGGTTTTGAAGCGCAGTTTCGCTGGATTTTCCGCGCTGATAAGCGTGTTGCATCTCAGAAAGAGGGTGCAAACGAAGAGCAACTTTGCGCACGCGCAGCTCAACCAGTCTCTCTAAGCTTTTTAGCAGAAAGGAAGACAGACTTATGGGTCTGAAGCTTTTGGCTAGGCTATAGTCTGACTTACCAGGTTTTGGTATGAAAACGACTTTAACCATACGCCAAAAGGTGGGTATGTAAGCCAAGGCAAGGCTCGCAGTGAAAATTCTTTTCAACGTGGGCAACAGCTGACCTAAACCTTGCTTCAGCATAACCGGGTGGATTCCATCTGGACCAGGTGACTTAAAGCTCTAAAAAGATGCAATAGCATATTTGATAGCGTCATCAGTCACCACTCTAGATGCAATGTACCAGTTAAGGCGCGTTGTGTTCGCTGGCTCTGCAGTGGCCACCGTGGCCGGTACCACTGAAGAGCACGTGGTGACCTGATTTCCCGGAAGTGAGTCTCAAGGAGAAGACTGTAGGTCTCCGCCTTGGTCTCAGTGTAGGTGCCATCAGGTTTGAGTATTAAAGCGAGTCTGCTTGGTCTGTTCCTCTGAAGAACTTTCACAAGCCTACTAGTTTCACTTAGAGATTCGATCTCGTCACAAAATTTTTTATAAGAGTCATTTTTCGACTTGCGAATAAGTCTCTTAAAATCCTTTTGCCTTGATCGATATAGATTCGAGTCTTCTACTAAATTGGTTTTTAAGGACCGATTCAGGAGCTTCCTGGTCTCTTTGCGAATACGCTGCAGTTCGGCATTCCACCAAGGTACCGATTTTCTACGGAGTTTTTTCGTAACTGGGCACGCGAGTTCAAAACAACGGGTAAGGATGCTGTTCAGATTTTGAGCAGACATCTCTACCCCTTGTCGTGAACTCAGTTTGAGTGGAACTTGAACAGAGTGGCCAAGCTCCTCTCTAACCTGTGACCAATTCGTTTTTCTCGGATTTTTCCTCTCTTGCAAAGGTAGAACTTCGCAATTGATTTGAAATTCGATGTATCTGTGATCTGATAGGGTGCTATCTGGCGATACCCTCCATTTTGCGATAGTCCTTTAAAACTTGTTGGACAGGGTAAGGTCAATTACCTGCTGTCTCCTGGCGGTAACAAAAGTGGGTCTGTGACCCAAATTATTGATGGTAATGTCAGACGATAAGATGAATTCCAAAAGACGATCTCCTCTTGCGTTACATTTGCTGCTGCCCCAGACAGTATTCTGAGCATTAGCATCGCAGCACACCAGCTAAAAAATCACCCTTTACCATCTTCATTAAGACGATTTTTTTTTGGTCTGTGCGAACGGACAATCCAGGCTTTTGTGTTGAGGCCAGGATTCTGGGCTCGCAAACGCTTCAGCACATCCGCCGTTTTCCCCAGTTTCGCAGAGATCCAGCAGACGGCTCGCGTTAGCTTGGGTGGCTTGTAGACCTCAAAAGTTGAGGTCCCAAGGGCAGAGATTTTCGGCACCATACTGCATAGCCATTCAGAGGTTTGCTGCGATGAGGTCTTCACCCAAAAGGTTCCGTCCTTCAAACCACAGCTCTCCACCTGAATGCAAGCATTAGTTGCCTCAGCAAGTTCTAACAGTCGAGTTTTGCAGTGTTCGCACTCCGCAGCACTCAAACTGTTGTCATTGCCTGTTTTCCCAATTCGAACTGCTAAGGAGGAGACAGCAGCATTCCGATAAGAACGCCTCTGATCTCCCACCTTAGCTGTCGTGCCTTTAAAAGGTTTTCCAGGTTCAGTGGCACACTGACCTTCAGGACCGCCCGCGTCGACACAGTTCTGTCCACTATTGCTGCAGCCTGTTAAGGTCACATCACCAGCATCCATCACCAGTGCACGGGCAGCACTGACGGTTTGTGCGCTTTCTGGACTCATGCCCGTGGGAGTGCTCGCGACGTCCGGTTTCGATCCGCCAGCACTGCACCCTTCAATGGGAGAGGCACCGGCTTCACTCGGAGACCGGGCGCAAGCAGACACAAGGGCCTGAGGGGTTGCGTTACTCGTAATGAGCTTGGGTTTTTTCTTGCTTTTCGGTTCAGCAGAAGAGGAGGCGATGTCCGATGTAGAGGACTGATTTCCTTCAGTTGGTGAGACTTCCAGCGACCTGTCCCGCTTCATGGAAATCGCCGAAGAGCCGACCGGACTAGCAGCGCCTTCAGCCCGCAAAGCTTCTTTGCGCGACTTATCGATCTGCCGCTTCCTTTTACTCTTCCGCCGACCCTTAGTTTGGCGCACCTCAGAGCCCGCCTCTTCCGGAGCCCGTTCAACCACAAGGGTATTCCGAGTCGTCGCGTCAGTAGCAGTGCACTGGGTAGCAGCCTCACTCACGCTCAGATTTCCGAGCGAGTCGGATACCGAGCTACAAGAGTCGGAGGGTATATCAAAAATGAATGTTGGGGCCTCCAGAATCCGTGCCCCGACCGCAGTCGAAAAGACTGCGGGTGGATTTTGGCTATCGCCGGTACCACCTGGACTAGAAACATCCTTTAGGTTGTCCATTTATTATGATTTGTGAGCTTTTTCTACTTCTCCTGTAGGTTAGAGTTCACTAACAGTTGGATGGAAGGGGAAGGAAGAAAGGGATGAGAGGGATGCGTGGAAAGGGTTGATTCCGGGGTTTGGATTTGTCCCCGAAAAACAAACTTGGGTCCGCGGGGTCGTCAAGCCTAAGCGAAGTGCCCTTGCGGGTAAACAGGCCAATTACTTCGCATAAAGAGAGCTAAACTCTGTTAAAAAGGTCTTATCGCGCACAAAAAGTGTGAATGTCTTATAAGAAAACATTTTTCTTTCGCCATTTAATTTCCCGCGGCAGTCTGGATTTTCTCACACTTCAAGGTTACCAAATAGTCAAAATATACACATCTGGTCGATAAACATCTGTTTGTTAATAAAATTTGACTTTTACTCTAAACGCCTTTAAAGAGGCGTGGTGGAATTTTTTCGACTAAGATAAAATGTTTCAGACAGATAAAATGTTTCACACAAAAACGTTTCACCCTCTAAAAGAATGCGAATGAAATGTGACCACTGATGCCACATAGAGGCGCTTTTCGCAATTTTTAATTTTTACAATTTTTACAATTTGTTCAGCTCACCAAATTTGAGCACCCTACAACAATTTTCATCTTTCAGGCTAATGCGCAAAGTAGATGTGGCAGTGGACGGCTATTAAAAAGCTACGTGCACTGTTTTGGAGCCCTAAAATCACAGATAACGGGTGATTTTTTAGCTGGTTTGGTTTTGGCAACACTGGTTTTGACAGCTGACGTGTGTTTAGTACCTTGTGTCACTCTCAACCAGCTTCAGTTTGGTTTGCAATCTAACCATGGATCGTCTTACAATTGAACAACGCTTGCAAATTATTGAATCTTACTATCAAAATTCGTGCTCGGTTCGAAATGTTCATCGCGCGCTGCTTCCATTTTATGGTCGGCATTCTCGACCTTCTGAGCAGTCTATTCGGAAGATTGTGACCAAATTTCGCACCAAATTTACTTTGTTGGACATTAAACCACCAACACGTTTACATACTGTGCGTAGTGAAGAAAGTATTGCGGCCGTATCAGCTAGTGTGACAGAAGACCGCGAAATGTCGATTCGGCGCCGTTCCCAGCAGTTAGGCCTTTTTTTTTTTTTTTTTTTTTTTCCGTGGGTACGAAAAACCTTCATAGGCACTACGAGGACCGGCCGCGCGTGCTCATAGAAGTGTGAGATTCTTACTCACTAAAAAACCTCCCATTTTCCGTCAGACTACGACTAAGTTTCCTTAACAAGTAGTTCAAGCTTCTGTAATAATCGCGTGTGGCAGGCTGCCTTCCAACGAAGGCACCTACAATACCGTCAATTTATGCGGTTTCATCTTATGCTGCTAGATCTAACGGTCTCATTCGTTGTAGTCGGCGCGTAAGATTTGTCTGATCCAAAGTTCGGATAATTTCATTGTTGCAGTGTCCGCGAAGACGAGTACTAAGTTTGCGAGCAAAGTTTGTTACCTCGTCAGACACGGTTGCGATGCCTAGATCTCGGTGTAGATCGCTATTTCTTATATACCATGGAGCATTAACGATTGCTCTGAGTGTCTTATTTTGAAAAGTTTCTAAAATAGATATATTGCTTGGTTTTGTACAACCCCAGAGTTGTATACCGTACGTCCAAGATTGTTTTAGCACTTGCTTATACAAAAGCAGTTTGTTATATATGCTTAGTTTCGAAAATCTTCCGATAAGCCAATTCATTTCTCTTAATTTGATTTCGAGCTCGTCGCGTTTCTTTTTAACGTGCGGCTTCCATTTAAGTTTTGTGTCTAGAGTCATTCCTAGATATTTCGCTTCATTTGAGTACGGGATTTGTACCGAGTTAATGAATAAAGGTTTGTTGTTTATCTTTTTATAAGTAAAGTTAACATGCGTTGACTTAGTCTCGTTAAGGACAACTCGCCAGCTCTTCGTCCAGTCGCATATTTTGTCTAAAGCGCGCTGGAGTTTCCCTGTTGATAATTCAACTGTCTTATCAATAGCGAGAATAGCAGTGTCATCTGCGAACGTAGCTAAAATTGTTCCCTCATCGTGGGGTATGTCTCTTGTATAGAGCAAAAATAATATTGGGCCGAGAACGCTTCCTTGCGGGACACCGGCATTTATCTCTTTGAATTCCGAGTACTCATTTTCGTACCTTACGCGAAAGATTCTGTCTTTCAGACTCTAAGATTAAGAGGTAAGACTCTAAGATTCTATAGAGTTTTTCTGGTAAGCAAAGCCTTAATTTGTACTTCAGGCCTTCGTGCCATACCTTGTCGAAGGCTTGCGATACGTCGAGAAAAGCGCTAGTACATATCTTTTTCGCTTCCAGAGCTTTTTCGATTTCGTTTGTTATACGATAGACCTGGTCGATTGTTGAATGTTTTTTTCTAAATCCGAATGGGTGATCCGGAATCAATCGTCTTTCTTCAATGATTGGTTGCAACCTTTTAAGCAACAGTTTCTCGAACACCTTAGCTATTATCGGCAGTAGCGAAATAGGTCTGTATGACTTTTTGTCGTTCGGACATTTTCCTGGTTTCGGAACCATTATGACCTCGGCCACTTTACATTGCCTTGGAACGTAGAAAACTCTCATGGAAGCGTTAATGATATAGAGTAGCTTGATCAAAGCTTTTTTCGGTAGCTCCTTTAGAATTTCGCTAGTAATAAAGTCGTAGCCAGGGGCTTTCTTCTTTTCCAGATTATTTATCATTTGACGAAGTTCAGTTAGTTGCAGTTAGGCCTTTGTTACAGCACTACGTGGAAAATTTTGCGGAAGGATTTGGGCGTAAAGCCTTTTAAGATACAGCTGGTGCAAGAACTAAAGCCAGCCGACCTACCACAACGCCGAAGACGGTGCCACATGCCACACAGCACGCGAAACAATGGCGCAATTGCGAGGCGAGTTTGGTGAACAGTTAATTTCACGTTTCGGGCCGGTCAATTGGCCGCCTTGATCGTGCGATTTGACACCATTAGATTATTTTTTGTGGGGGTATATCTATAGGGACAAGGGGCTAATGTCTATAGGGACAAGCCCGCTTCGATTGACGCACTGGAAGCCAACATCCATGCATTCATTCGTGAGATACCGGCCGATATGTGTGAAAGAGTATGCCAAAATTGGACTCAGCGGATGGGCTACCGGAGACGCAGCCGCGGTCAACATTTGCATGAAATTATCTTTAAACATTAAATTGCAAGGTTCAAACTATCGATTCAAATAAATATTTCATTAATTTTTTCGAATTTTTTGTGTTTTTTTTTTTTTTAAAAAGTTCTCAACCTCTTAAGAAATCACCCGTTATATAAAGTTTGATGTTCCTGACTCAAAATTTAAGGGTTAAAAACTTCCACACTACTAACACACGGACGGATTGACATGGCTCATTCGACTCCCAATTTAACCTTGCCTAAGTTCACTTTTTCTTAAAACCACAAAACCGTATCGTAATTACTCCCTATCTTATTGCATTGGGTGTTGTTATAAATACATTATATACAGAGAAAGTACATGGCAACCCTGCATCGATAAGGTTACATTTATAAAAACAATCAATTTATTGATCAGGAAAAACATTATTTAAATCAATAACATGTAGAGTTAGTGTTGCAAATATGGCCCACCATTAACTTTTTTTTTAAATAAAATGGTAAATTCAATTGGAATTCATATATGTATTTATTTAAAAGCCTAAGTAGGATTTTACATAACAGTCTATTTTAATATAAAACACAAAAACGTACGTTAAAATAAAAAATTAACAAAAAATTAAAGGAACTTCATTTTACAAATTTAAAAAAAATGCTGGTAATATGGACCACCCAGTTTCAAATATGGACCAGGGTGGTCCATATTTGAAACAGTGTTTCTCAAATATGTATGTTGTTATCTTATTCTTTATAGTTTTACCTTATTCTTTATAGTCTCTTGCCCTGCAAGGTCGGGTTTAAGAATAGCCTTGAGGTAAGGTATGCTGTCGTAAGAGCCGACTGAAATCCACTGGAGGAAGTAATCTTCAGGCATAAGTGATGCTGTCCACGAGTATGAGCTCCTTGTGGGGCACCCTTGGCAGTAAAATTATAACTCCTTATAGGGCCACCCTTGGCAGTAAACTTATAACTGAAAAAGATGAACCCGAAGATTTAAATAAAATCCAGCAGCGTCTGTTACATATTGTGCGGCTTGCTGGTCAGCGTCTGATCTCAGAAGGGCGGCTTAAATTCAAATAACTGAAATCCAGGAGCGTCGTTTTCTGAACGAGCGGCTTCCTGGTCGGCGTCTGTTGTCCGGGTTAGGATCGGCCGAATTTAAACCTGGCAGATAGGTATAAAATGCAGGCCAAAAAGTATCAGCTCGATGCAACTGGCATCTCCTCAACTAAGTGGAAGGGTTCTGGAACCAAAGACTTCGATGATGGGTGGAAGCTCTTCTGGTCTGGCGTCCCAAATCACATGACTGCACATGCGGGTGTGGGGATAATCACAAGATTCTGATCTTAAAGCTTAAGCTTGAGCGATCGACTCTGGCTCTGGCTCAGGTTTATGCACCAAATCGAGAGTCATAGTATTAGTCCTTTTTGAACGAAGTTGATGCTGCCCTGGACAGAGTGGCAGAAATGGACTTCTTTCTCCTGATGGGTGACTTCAATGCACATGTGGGTACAGACGACAGTACTTGGAGGAGTGTGATCGGGAGGCACGGTGACCCGGTGACCCGGAACAAAACAGGAACGGAGGAAAGTTGTTGGACTTTTGCTGTGCATATGGCTTGTCAATCATGAACACCTTTTTCCCATACAGAGACATTTACAAATACACATGGTACAAGCACAGTTTAAATCAGAAGTCACTGATTGATTTCTTTGTTGTACCATCGTGTGTTCAAAGAATGATTTGTGATGTTTGAGTTTTTAGGGGAGCTGAGATGTCAACTGATCACCGCTTACTTGTGTAAATTGTTTTTCAGTGGCAGTATTCCTTTACCACCCGGTCGAAAACCAAGACTGGTGACCCGCATATGGTGGGAAAGGTTGCAGGATGCTGACTCTGATTTCAGAGAGCGTTTAGCACAGCATGTTTCGGAGAAGTTTGAACAAATTGCAACTGACCTTTTGAATGTAGAGGAGGAATGGCAGCTGTTTTTATCGGCAGTCATTGCCTCTGCAGGAAATGTTTGTGGAAAGAAGCGGCTTGGGGTAGCGGCTGGTGGTGAGAAAAGAACTACTTGGTTTAAAATGCCTGGAGTTCAAAAAGCCGTCAGAGAGAAGAAGAGAGCCTACATTGCGTGGATCCAATGAAGAAACTCAACTTCTAGAGCCCGGTACAATGAGGCGCGAAGGACTTCCAATCTGGCAGTCAGAACAGCCAAGGAACAGTCACGGAAAAAGTTCGGAGAGAAGTTGGAGCACGATTACAGATCTGCGAACAAAATATTTTGGCAGCCCATTCGCCGGCTCAGACGAAGGAAGTTAAATATCATTCAAGGGGTTAAATCAAAGGACGGTACACATCTTTCAAATGAGAGCGATGTCTTGCGCAGATGGAGAGAGCACTTTTCGGAGTTGCTCAACCCCCAACAGGTCACTGAAGATGGCATTCCCACTGCTGACAAGATAAGGGCGAAGAATAGTCCCACAATAGAAGTCACTCAAGCGATTAAATCGCTAAAAGTTGGCAAGTCTGCTGGAGTTGATGAAATCCGGCCAGAAATGCTCAAGGCAGGGGCAAAGAGGGGTTAAATGGCTAACACGTGTCATTAAGTTGGCCTGGGATAGCGGGAAGGCACCTAGCGGTTGGCAAACGGGAGTTATAGAAAAGGCGTATGACCGAGTCCCTCGGGATACAGTGTGGAGAGTTTTGCAGGACTATGCGTTGAGTGGGCTTCTTCTGAGAGCCATCCAGTCTTTGTATGGAGACTGCAGAAGCTGTGGCTGGATAAATGGCGCCAAATCCCGTCCTTTTGATGTGCGCGTTGAACTTCGCCAGGGCTGTGTTCTGTCGCTGCTCCTTTTCATATCATGCATGGACTGGATGGTGAAGCGCAGTCTTGGCGAGCAATGTTTCGAATTGGCTGGCATCAGGATGAGCCATCTGTTTTTCGCAGATGATTTGGCCATCCTTGCATCATCCAAAGAGGAACTTCAACGAGAACTGGATAGGTTTGCATCCGTTTGTGGTGATGCTGGGATGAAAGTAAACGTGAACAAATCGGAAGTGATGGTTGTTTCCCGAACTCCTGTGCAATGTACCCTGCACATAAGTGGAGTTCCATTAAAACAGGTGGAGAAGTTTAAGTATCTCGGGGTCTTTTCCCGAAAGAAGGGGGGGGAGTGATATTGAGTTTTCCTGTAGAATTGGCCAAGCTGGAGCAATAGTAAAGGAACTGCGCCGGCCGGTCATCAGGAAAGTTGAGCTTAGAGTGAAAGCAAATATCTCAGTTTTTATACCCGACCGAGGGTATATTAATTTTAATGCATAGTTTGTCTCACAGTGAAATAATCACCCTAGACCCACCCGTAAGACCTTTAGCCGGTAGATGAATCGATTAAGCCATGTCCGTCCGTTTGTGTGTGTGAAGGTATTAGGTCTTCAAAATCAAGCTAGAGAGCTGAAACTTGGTACACGGCTTGGTTCTTCTACTGCACAGACAAAGTGTGAAATTTGGAAACTTAATCCGTCAACGGCCACGCCCACTACTGGCTTCAATGTGACACAACCTCTATTTCACATTTTCTTTTAAAATGCCATTTGGTCAAGTTAGAAAAGTCATAGGAACTTCAATTTTGCTACTGACCAATATTGGCCCAAGACTCTTAACAAGGGGAAAATTGGAAAACCCACAATATCGATCATGCCCACTTTTAACATGTTAGATCTTTAAAAACCCGATTTCTCGGAAGGTTGACTCGAAATCAAAAAAATATTCTATGACTTATATTAGAGATATTACTATTTGTAAAGTTTTTTTAATACAAAATCTTGAGCTTCCCCCACTTTTAATGGGCGTTTTTAGGAAAAAACGGTCTTTCCGAGATAATTTTCGGCTTAAACGCATTTTGTCATGAATCTAACGAAATAACAATTAATTGATTTTAATTTTTAACCCAAACCCACTCTTTGAAGCGTGGCCTATACAAATCATATATGAATTCAGGACGAAAAATTTTAAGATTTGGTGTTACACGGGATATAGAAGTCGGGTATTTTTTTTTTTTAACGATTTTTGTTTGCTTGTATATATTTACTTACACTTTATTAAGCCATTTAACTGTCTTTAATAAGACTTATCCTTCAATGTCTACACACTTGATACCACAATTAAGGAGCGTGGTCAACCTGTACAGTGTGAAATTTTGTACGGCCCAAAGAAGAAGTCGGGAATATAGAAGTTTGTCACAGACGAACTCTTGCACTTACTTACTTGTTAATGCAGTGTTCGTTCCGACCCTCACCTATGGTCAAAAAATTTGGGTAATGACCGAAAGAATTAGATCGCGGGTACAAGCTGCCGAAATGAGGTTCCTGAGGTGCGTTGCTGGTGTTACTCTAAGGGACAGAGTGAGAAACGTCATTATTCGTAGGAATCTTAATGTTGAGCAGCTACTTCTCCGAGTGGAGCGATCAATTCTTCGATGGTTTGGACACGTTGTTCGCATGCCCCCTGAGAGACTTCCTAGACAGGTCATGCTAGCCGAGATGCGAGCGCGTCGCCCCCCTGGTAGGAAAAGAAACAGGTGGTGGGATCAGATAAAGAACCTCTCTGAGTCCCGCCTGGGGATTGCGCCGGAGTCTCTTGAGTTGGTGGCGGAGGATCGAGAAAGGACCATTTAGCCACCCTCGCTCCGCGACCCTTTTAAAGGATAAGCGGCATTCGAAAATGATGATGATGATGATGATGATGTTATCTTATTCTTAAGGCGTACACAATTCGCATATGAAATGTAACTCTTCATTGCCCGAGCAGTTTCCATGCGCCCACATTGTACATGCGACGCATTGGACCCAAGTCTCTCCTGCCTTATCGTCGAAAAACAAACTTGAACAAAAAATGCATTTGGCATCTTTCTGCTTAGTTCGATCCGGACTCTCATCAGATAATTTGTGTGGAACGAAATCTTCTTCACTTTCAGATGAGGACGAGGATATTTTCTTTTCTGTAAGCTTTAAATTCTTACGAACGTTCTGAAATGTACAAAAAAAAATACATACTGAAGTCTATCATAGTCTGATTTACCAACCATTTTTTCTTTCCATCTTTCTTCTTAATAGACTCTTCCAAAGCTAGCTTGTATGGCGAAGATGAAATCATTTCCGATTTTCCGCTTTTTCTTCCACGGCTACATATTTTTTTAGTTCGGATGGGAATTGGAGAAATTTCATGAGGCGTTATGAAAGATGAATAAGAGCATAAGTTAATATTATCTTCTTCTGGTTTTTTTGAATTTGATTTCAACGTTTCAGCAATGGACTTTATTCCCGCAGAGGTAGAAGGCTCTTCAGAATCTGGTACCATCGGTGTATCTCCAACTGGATGTTCTTCGTTGGTTATGGATGCATCTTGCTCCTCTGCTGGCAAAAAATCATGGTCCTTAAAGATATGTCTATCAAAAGGATATAAGCCAGTGGAAGCAAACTCTTTCACCGCGATGTCTCCTGTTTGAGTTTTTGAATAGGACCGCCCAAACAATTCAATTATATCGAAATGGGTCAAAGGCCTTGTATCATTGATTACCCAGCGTCTGATTTCTTCCGTTAATTATTTTTTTAGGGGTCCCATAAATGACTTGTCAAGTGGTTGAATTTTATGACTTGAGGGCGGAGGAATCGAAAGGATATAGATTTGGTTATTCCAAGCCAAGTCTTCAAGCTCAATATTCCGTGTGTTACTTGCATGTCCATCCTTTATTAGAATCACAGGTGAAGATGCCGTTGGCTTAACTTTTTCCAAAAAGTGTTTGAACCACTTTGTGAATAAATTCGTTTGGAATAAATTCACCCATACAGATGGATGACTAGCGGAAATAGAGACTGGTGGTGCACCTTTTATAAGAATAGGATTGTCCCTCTTCCTTGGCAAAATGAACATTGGTGGTACAAAGGATTCACCAGCACTCATACACAAAATAGCGGTTATCAACGAACCTCTTTCACCTGATGTTCGTGCTCCTATCTGTTTTCGGCCTTTGAGCGCCAACACTTGCGGCATTTTAGATGGAACAACCGAAATTCCAGTTTCGTCAACATTAAATATTTTGTCAGGAGAGAAGTGATACGTTACCATAAGTTTTCCAAGGTGGTTGAAGAAAATTTCCACGTTTTCTTTTGAAAATCCAATTGCTCGAGCAAATGACGTTCCAGTCGGCTGGTGGAACGACAGCAACGAATGGCGCCTCACAAATAAGCGCAACCAGGCTCTGGCTGCTGCTTCATTTACCAATGAAAGCGAGTTTGGTATGTTATTTTTCAATGCAAGCTGAAATGCCAACGATCTTATGTCATTTCGTGTGAGGCCAAAGAGTTTTCCCTTCATTTCGAGGGTGTATTCTACCAAAGACTCCTCAAGATTTGGCGGGAAGGTAGGCTTTCTGCCTAGCTTAGCATTTACCACTTTTTCTAAAGGCTTATTTGACTCTGCTACCAAACGCCGTAATGTGGTTTTCGGTACTTTGAATTCTTTAGATGCCCTTAAGAACCCCATTTTTTTCTCTTTATAGCGGTGATTGCTTTCATCATGTGTTCCTTTATCCAATTTCGTCGCTGTTTTGTTTGTTTTTTGGTACTTGAAGCCATTATATGAATCCCTAAAACAAAACAAAACATAAAACTTCAGTTTACACCATGTTTCAAATATGGCCCACTGGTCCATATTATCAACACCCGGAATGGCCATATTTTTGACAGTATCACATTCACTTTTTTTTTAGTTTTTAGTACACTCAATCCACTACAATCAAAATTCTTTTTCCACATTCAATAACTT
Organism: Neoascia interrupta; assembly: GCA_947623515.1. Lineage (NCBI taxonomy): Eukaryota > Metazoa > Arthropoda > Insecta > Diptera > Syrphidae > Neoascia > Neoascia interrupta. The sequence goes on along the minus strand of OX392463.1, from coordinate 109,144,215 downwards.
AAAATATTATAGTATGTATATTTCGAAACAGTCCATTTAATTTTCAAAAATTTTTATTAAAAAATCCTTAAGTAAACTTACCCGAAAATTATTGCGAAATCGAATCAAAGTAATAAAATACACTCACTTCCATCCAATACTTTTCACCTACTGACTCCAAACACAATGATGCGACACCAGTTTGTGTGTTAGGTTTGAACGGTTAGTTCAATGGCTACTATGTTTTATTCAGAAAATATTGCGGTGGGCCATAATACAAACGTGGGCCATATTTGCGACAGTTACTCTATGGATGATACTGGTGCGCCATCAAACACCGTCATTGAAAACAACTTTTTCTTCTAGAAATATATCTTGTTCTCGTTTTGCCTTCATGTGCTTATGAAAAATGTAAACTATTTTTTGACACATAATATGATAATACTAATTTGTTTCCTACTCTCACAGAACACGAGTTGTGTACTCCCATAGTCACTGTTCTGTTATTGTCTTACTATGAGAATGAATTAACTCTCAAAGAGAGAGATTCCGGAAGTCTATGGGATAAAAATAGCTCCTATAAGTGGGCCATTTAACTCATGTAAGGCTCTCATAAGCGTTCTCATAGCACTCTACAAGAGACAATTTTCAAGAGACAAACTCTTGGAAACTTCTCTCATAAGAATCTGGTAGAGCCTTATGAGAGGAAAAATGTTACTTGGGCTGTCGGACCGGTTAGTATGCAACATGGCTTGGAAGAAGAGGAAGAAGAGACCATACTCTCCACCTTCTCTGTACGTGCCCCGCTTTGTCGGTAAACCGAAATCTTCACCTTGGAGCTTTCTTCTACGATGATCTTAGCCTTAGCGGCGCAGGGACATAACCCCCAGGGACATAAACCCCAAATTTATTTATTGGGCCTTATGTCCCACCGATGTGAGACATAAACCCCAAATATCATTTGGGACATGTGTCTCATACGTGTGGGACACAAGCCCCACATTTTTTCGTCGAAAATGGGACACAAGCCCCACATTTTTTCGTCGAAAATGGGACATAAGTCCCAAATTTTCGGAGAGAGTTCAAAACTGTAATATCTTGTTTAATTAGGAATCCAATTTCTTCCCACCATACCTTAGGGCAAAGCGATTTAACGTTTTTATTCATAAGGTTATGTTTTTCAAAACTGTGACATGAAGTTTGATGCTTTTGGATTAACAGTGTTTAGGTGGCCGGCTTTGCGGGTTCAAAGGATTTAAACTCCCTTTTTTGCAGGGTTTAGCCGCTCACGTGACTTTGTCGCTCCTCTAAGCGTAGGTGCTAGTTGTCTGGCAGGCGCCTCTGTGGCCAAGTCGGGTATGCTAAAGTTGAAGTCTTCTTAGTTTTTTTTCCCAGTAACTCTTAAAAAATTGAGTCTGACATTTTTCCGAAACATATTCGGAACTAGGACGCTCATTTTTGGAATTTGGCGGAACAGGGCATAATCCAAATTGGCATACTATCGGCTGTCTTATTATTTGACATATTATATCTTACCATTTGCGAAGAAGGACAAGATCCGTCTTTGGCCAAATGGTCCGGCATGCTTTGGACATTTCTATAAAATTGTGTTAGATGGGACATAAGCCCCAATTTTATTTGTTTGGGTTTATGTCCCACCGATGTGAGACATAACCCGCAAATGACGTTTGGGGCTTATGTCTCAGCTAGGTGAGACATTAGCCCCAAAAAATAAATTTGGGGCTTATGTCCCTGCGCCGATTTTAGCGATCTTAGCACTACCGATCCAAATCGATCCACTACCGATACGTTTCATTAATAGCTCAACATTTTCTAGATCCACATGCTATCACAATGGACCTATATAGGTGGTCTACGTGCGTCGGTTTCTTTGGAAGCACTTCAACATAACCTAACCTGAATTCATATATTTTTTTTTTTTGTATATTATGTGTATATGAAATCAATTAATTGTAATTTCGTTAGATTCAGGACAAAGTATGGCAAAAGCGAAAGTTATTTCATGAAAAAAAAAACAGATTTTTCCTAAAATAGCCCCTTAAGGGGAGGTCTACCCCAGCTCCGAAGTCAGAACTCAAGTAAACGTATTTACACTTATTGGTAAGACAATATAATTTCTCTTAACTTTATTTCGTTCCGCTCTTTGAATAATTTTCGATCCTCCTTCTCCATCTCCGTCTCTATTTATTCAAACTCGATGCGCGAGTTAAGTGACGAGGCAACGCGTTCAAATAAAAAAATTAATCTTTATTGGATGAACTACAAATTACAACTGACTGACTATATTCAATCTTTGCCAAGGAGATCGTATGAAATATTATGTGGAGCGAAAACCTCCTAGACGCTTAGTTTGCATTTCATGCGGTCACCTGTGCAATCACAATTTACTTGGAATTATTGTAATGTAATATGTTATTACCCTTTGCAGAGGTGATCGTGTGAACTTAAAATGGAACAAAATCTTCCAGACGCTTAGTCTGCATTTCACGCGGTCACCTTGTGCAATTATAAAGAAAAAAAAATACAGTGAATCAATAAATGTGCTGATATACTCAGGTAGCGGTGACTGGGAGTATTCCCATCATAACTCGCGCGAATTATAATTTATGGTTCCGTTTGATTAAAAAAAATACATCTTTATTTGCAAGTAGTCTACACTGGAATGAATTTCTTTTTTAACAAACTTCAACTTGTGACCTATCGTTTGCAAAGGTGGATTCATGAGCGGAAATGCAGCAGACGCTGACGCTATGAATTCACCTGTGCAATTACAAATTAAGCTTAATTGACAAAATATGTATTTCGTGTTCCCATGCTCGTGCGGCTAGGTGTCAATGTCCTATGTTGTGGCGTTGGTTGTCGTTGCTGTTGGTCTCGATGTATGTGTTGTTGTTGTTGTCATGGAATGGTAACTCCTCCCCCCTAAGTACAAAGCGAGGGTCAAGTGGCCTTAAGGTGACTGGACTTGAGCGTTGTTGTGTTCTGTAGTAAGGTTTACATTAAAGCTTCTTCTGTAAATACAAAACGACAATATGAAGGTGAGTGTTAAAATGGCTATTGTAAGCATAATGTATCCGTCTCTGCGTTTAGCTTCCCAGGTCAGCAATTCAGCCGTTTTTTCTTGTGCGAATTTTAATTCGTTGAACTTTCTTATGTTTAGCGTTTCAATGGTGTAGTTTGGAAAAACGCTGTTTAAAGATGCTGGAAATATATGGATTTGGTCAAATTGCATCATTGACCTATGTTTGTAGGAGATTCCATTGATTTCTATTTCGCAGTTGTTGTAAAATAGTAGAACTGAGCCTTTGATGGTTTGTTGGAAGTTGTTACAGCTTGTATTTACATAAGTGGGTGGAATATTGGTCATAAGTATATAGTTATCTTCGATCTGTTTTATTGTTTCTATCTCGCCGACATTGTTGATGGGACAGCTTGCTGGTTGGTTATTCATCAGTCTTCCGATGCACATGGATTCGTTGGTAGATTCCTTATGGGAAGATTCCTTACAAAGAAAAGTGTTCTCTATTCTGGGGCTAACATGATCAAAGTATTGTATACTATTCTCATTAAACAACATGTAAGGTTTTACAATTATTTCCTTTGTTTTGTTGATAGGAAGTGGGACAAGGTGAAAAAATGAAAATTCTTCTTGGGATGGGATAGGAATTCGAATGTTGAAGATTATTTGAGAGCCATTAAAGTAAGCCTGGAGTTCTAATAATTCGTAGATGTGCTCATTAGAGCTTATTTCCATTGAATAAATTTGCTTATGAATTTGTTCTAGTTCACTGGGGCTTAGGATTGTTTTTGAAATAATATTAAGTTTAGCTAGCGTAACGGCTTCGGAAATGTCGCGCAAATGGTTTGTAAGCAGATCAATATTAAGGTTTATTTGGTTAATGTATTGTATGTTAATAAGGTTCTCGGAGTTAGAACGTATTGAATTGTTAGTCTGTTTTTGAAAATGTTTGAGATATTTTTCAATCAAATCTTGTTGATAGTTTATATGTGTAGTAATGTTGCTAAACCGTTCAATCATTTGTGAGTTTAATTTTGACTTTGCAAGTATTTCATTGCCAATGTACTCCTGCCTTTCGTTTAGATTTTCAATTTCTTTGTTTAATTTTTCGGCGTCCTGTGCGTCCATGTTTCCTGTAATTAGTTTAATTACCGTTCCTAGTCCGTTAACGAGTCCACGTTTTTGTCTGGTTCTTGGCATTAGAAGCTCAATTTTGTCACGGAGTATGATATTGTATGATTTTTCAAAGTTTGTCAATGTTTTTTTCGATTTTGTCGATGTTCGTCATGTATTCGGTTAGATTAACTATGTGTATAAGGTTGTTGTAGGTCTTAGTAGTCTTTGCTGCGCCTAGTTTTAATGGGAGTATTCCTTCCGTGTTTGTTAAATCGCGGATTTCTAGTTTCTGGCTGCCTGTTTGGGTCATCCTGATAGATAAGATACTTTAATTAATTTTTTGCAAATTTTCGTTTCTTCTTAATTCTAGATTTGTGAATTTTCTTGTTGTCTAAGGTTAAAACTGTAACTTTATTATTTTTCTTAAGCTTGTGTTTGGTGAATCTTGGGTTTATTTTATTCCTTCTACATTCTTTTCTATATATCGTGTCATTTATTCCCTATCTTCGGGTTCTTTTCTGTTCCTGTTTAATTTATGAATTCTTTCACTAGTTGATTGTTCTAACTTATCCCTAATTTTATCAAAAAGTGTTTCCTGAAATTTCGTAAGTTTAGTTAAGTACTCGTGTTCATTCCCGTAGGTTAGGTTTTGGTTAAATTTAAAGGTTCTACCATAGAAGAGCTCAAAAGGTGTTAATTTAGTAGAGGAATGTATAGAATTATTGTAAGTGAAAATGGTTTCCGAAAATATTTCTTCGTGGTCTATTTCCATCTTGTTTTCTTTAAATGTTGCCAGAATTATTCGGTAAATTTCCGTTAAGGTGGAATGTAGCCGCTCAACAGGCGAGTTGCTACTTGTTTGTTGAAATGAGACTATGTGGAGTTGGATTTGGTAACGAAGACAAAAATGTTTGAAAATATTGGAGGTAAATTCTGTGCCTTGGTCGCAAATAATTTTCTGTGGTATGCCGTGAAGGCTTATAAAGTGTTTTAAAGATTTAAGAATAAGAAGACTATTTCGAGATGGTATTGTGTAAGCTGCGGCAAATTTGGAGAACTTATCTATTATTGTTAAAATATGTTTATTACTAATTGTATATATGGCGATATGCAGGATATCTAATGGCTTAGTAGGCGTTTCTGTTTTTTCGTATTTGATTTTTTGGGGGTTTCTGTCATACTTGAGCGTTTGACACTTCTCGCAATTGTTAACTGTCTCTGTGATTTTGCTTTTCATGTACGGGAAAAAATGTGTTCTTTTGATGTGGAGTAGGGTCTCATCGATTCCTCTATGATTGTTATTAATATGGTAGTCTCTAATTAATTTCTCCTGTTCTTCAGTCTGTCGTACGTCTGTGAGTAAATCTATGCAACGAATCAGCCGAAAGCATTTGTTATTGGAAAAGAATTTTGAATATGTAGTTTGAACTGTTTTAAAAGTTTCATCATCTGTGTATATAGCATTGAGCTTATTTGGTGCTAAGAATTTCTTAAAAATATCTATTACTGTTTTTTCGTCAAAATATGGGGCTCTTATAGTCCTTCTTTGTTTGTTTTTGAATATAGTCTCTAGGGTCATAGGTGAACCTTTCTCAGACTTTTGTAGTACGGTTTGGAGATTAAATTCATTAAGGGGACGTTCCGAGATATGTATGCCATCATTAAGGTTCTCTAGTGCCGAATGTACTGTTGAACCACTAGTACCTTGTACGGAAAGGGTGTCGTTAATGTTTATGTCTATTGTTTGGTATTGTGGGGGATTTTCTATTTTCACCCTGCTAAGGGCATCAGCATTTGTGTTTGATTTACCTTTTTTATATGATATTTCGTAATCATATTCCTCTAGTCTCAATCGCCAACGAAGCAATTTCGAGTTAGGGTCTTTAAGATTCATAACCCAAGTGAGAGGTTTATGATCGGTAATTATCTTGAACTTGTGTCCATAAAGGTACGGGCGAAAATATTTTGTTGCCCAGACGATGGCAAGCAATTCCTTTTCTATCGTTGAATAGTTCGTTTCCGATGTTGAAAGTGTTCTGCTGGCATAGCAGATGGGCTTATCACTGCCTATAGGCCCTTGGGACAGTATCGCACCTATAGCGAAATTACTCGCGTCTGTGGTCAAGTTGAAAGGTTTAGAAAAATCGGGGTATTGAAGTATGGGATCGTTGCTCAGGATGTTTTTACAGGTTTCAAAGGTGTGGATGTAATGTTCATCTAATTCTATTTTACGGTCTTTTTTTAAGCATTGGGTTAAAGGTTTTACGAGCTTCGCAAAGTCTTGTATAAACTTGCGGTAATAGCCCAGTAATCCCAGGAAGGCTCTAATATCCTTTTGTGTTCGGGGTAGGGGAAAATTCTTAATTGCGTGTATTTTATCCGGGTTGGGTTTAATACCTTCTGTTGACACATTTTGTCCAAGAAAAGCTATTTCTTTTCTGAGAAAATCTGATTTATCTAGCTGGACTTTAAGGTTTGACGCTTTAAGTCTAGCAAAAACTTTTCCGAGGTTCTCTAGATGTTCTTGGAGGGAAGTTGAGTATACTATAATGTCATCCAGATAGACGAGGCATGATGTTCCTATGAGATCCTTAAGTATGTTGTCCATTACCCTTTGGAAGGTAGATGGAGCATTCTTAAGCCCGAATGGCATGCGTAAGTATTCATTATGTCCTCCTTCAATAGAAAACGCGGTCTTAGCTATGTGTTTAGGGTCCATCTCGATTTGATGAAACCCGCTGGCGAGGTCTAAAGTCGAAAAATAGAGGCATTTACCCAATTTGTCTAATATTTCATTGATGTTCGGTATAGGGTATCGGTCCAAAATGGTCTTTTCATTTAGTTTCCTATAATCAATGACCATTCGCCATTTTTGTTTCCCGCTGGAGTCTATCTTTTTTGGAACAATCCAAACTGGTGAACTCCACGGTGAGTAACTGTGGCGTATAATGCCTTGTTCAAGCAAGTTGTTTACTTGGGCTCGGACTTCGTCTTTGTGACAGTAGGGGTAGCGATATGTTTTCGTATAGATTGGGATGTCATCTGAAGTATGTATTTGGTGTTTGACTTGACTGGTGAAACTAAGTTTTTGGCCATCTTGGAAAAATATGTCCTCGAATTTTCTACATACTTTTAAGAGACCTTTTTTTTCCTCTTGGTTGAGGTGGGAAATTCGCAAGAGTTGTGATATATCGGAGGTTGTCGTTGTATCGTTACTTATATTGAAGTTATTCACTTCAATGAATTTTGAAGAATAATAAGGTTCGACCATTACTGGTTGTTCTAATAGGAGAATTTGGTCATTTGATGAGCTATTATATACTTCTACTGGGCAATACCATTCTTTTGCAGTATATATGCCTCCAGATATCGTCAAGTTGGGTTTGATTATAGTATGTTTGAGTATAATATCACCATTGCGGTAGTCAACTGGTACTTTTATTACAACTTTTGTGTTTGAAGGGATGATGTATTTGCCCGAATTGAAGTTGGGTTTAAAACGTAAGGGCAATGTAGAATTTTTTGTAATGAGAACTTTGTTACCGATGTCGATCTTTGCCTGTAGTTGTGAAAGAATATCAAGGCCTATTAACCCGTCAAAATATGCGTGAAATTTAAATTTGAGAAAAGTAAACTGTCCGGAGTCATTGAATTCGCAAAAGGAAGGGATGGATGGATACTAGTTCATCAAGTTCATGATTATTAAGGATGGTAGAGATGCTTACGGGTTTGCACCGTTCGGATTTGAGGTATTTAGTGAATTCAGGGTTTATAAAAGAAGCTGATGCTCCTGTATCTATTAAAAACTTAAGAGGGCGACCGAAAGGGGATGAAATGTGTACATAGGGTAAAGTGGACCCATGCTTATTTATATCTAAGTATCCGAAGGCTCTGTTGGGCCAGGTAATCGAAAATTTGTGTCGTCCAGTTCTTGCATTGTTTGAAGAACTTCTTCGTCAGATATTTCAGGTTCTTGTTCTTGGTAATTGTTGTAATAGTGATCTAGTTCAGGTATGTAAGAAGGTGTCTGCTGGTCGTGGGCATAATGTGAATTTATATTATTGACTTCCTCGATTGAGTACCGAGGAGCTGCGCTGCGCCTGGATTGGATGCTCATATTGGTCGGTCTGTTTTGAAATGTTGTAGGTTGTCTTAAGTTTGAGTGTCCGGATCCTAATACCATTGGTTCAGGTGGAGGTAATGGGCGTTGTTGCATCTGTGTATTCGGCATGTGATATTTGGGTGTATTTTGTGAATAGTTTCTTATTCCAAAATTATTAGGGAAGTTGGGTCTGGGATTAGGTGTACTGTATAATGGTCTGTTATACCTTGGATTGACGAACTGCTGTGGGCTTTGAAAGTTTTGAGGATTAACCGAATTGTTTCGGATGAACGGAGGGTTCTGTGTTATGAAAGGATTGGATTTGTAAGGTTGATTCGAAATTGGGTTCACGACTTGTGGATTGTACGAGTAGCGGAAATTAGATGGTCTGTCTTGTCTCTTTATTGGGTTATTAATGCGGAAGTCTTGACGAAGATAGAACATATTCTGCTCTTGTATGCAGTACGTTAGGGCAATAGCTAAACTAGAAGGCTTCATTGCTCTTATACTTGAACCTAGTGGTTCTTTTATACCAGAAAGGAATGTATTTAGGCTCATTTCAGAAAAGAGTTCTTTTTTTTTGCACTTATGACATTTAAGTCAGTCTCGTGGATTTGTACATTGTTATTTAAAGCGGCTTGAATCTCAACGACTTCACTGTAAAATTCTTCGATGGTTTACGAGTTTTGCCTTAAGGTATGCAAGTCTTTAATGAGAGAGGTTTCATTTCTTTTGTCCGAGTAGTGTAGGACAAGATTGTTTTTTATGTCTGCCCATTCTAATGGAGTCCCGTACATATTCAGGACTTCGTTAGCTGGACCCTCTATCTTATTACGAATTGCTCGTAATATGATTTGGGCATATGGGGTATTGTTAATATCACTCAGAAACATTAAAATTTCTTCCACGTTTTTTATAAAATCGTACAAGAGTCGCGGATTACCATCAAAGCGTGGTAAGTCCTTAACTGCATCGGGAATCCGAAGGGATTCAAATATTTCGCGATTAGGGTTCACACTCATGATTGAGCTTTCAGAAACAGAACAATTTAATACGTCAAACGATTCACTAGGTTGTGCTGTGCTATATGCAGCAGGAATTGAAATTAAACTTTTGGGTTCGAATACTTCACTTGCGCGTACTTCCTCCGGTATAGAGCTAAGGCTCCTAAATAATCTTGTCAACTTTGGGTAGGGATTAAATGATTTTTTTGGTGACTTCTTATTTGAAGGCATTAAAGGGGTAATTTATTTTCAAATTTCAATATTCATTTAAGCTTAGTCTAGGTTTAATTTTCTTTTAAATTATAATTACGTTCAATCACAAAAATGTTATATGTTTCATATCTATTCATATGTTTCTTCAATGTTAATATTTTCTCAATGTATGTATATTCTTTTCTAACTTCTCTAATTTATCTTTTTTTTTTTTCTTTTATCTTTACTTTTATTTATTTTAATTTAAATAGTATACTTGATTCACTTGACTTACATGCACCCGAATATAAAGAGAAAAAATCTCATATCAGGAATCTTCTCTCTTCTCTGTTGCATGTTATATTTCTTCAGTCTTCTGTCTTCTATTTCCTTCAATGTTCAATCTTCAGTTTTCAATTGCTTCGTTCGATGTTCCCTCGACGTAAGTTTGTTTCGATGTTCCCTCGATGATAATATGTCCGATGTTCTTTCGGTGTTATTTCTTAGGTTCTTCTTCCAGTCATTAAGAGTCAAAACCCTATGGTTGATTTCGGTCACGTTCTTTTTTCGGTAAACCGCCGATTAAATTCGCGCACTACTTTCTTAAATAACCACTGACTGGACTAGCGACTGCGCCAATTATAATTTATGGTTCCGTTTGATTAAAAAAAATACATCTTTATTTGCAAGTAGTCTACACTGGAATGAATTTCTTTTTTAACAACTTCAACTTGTGACCTATCATTTGCAAAGGTGGATTCATGAGCGGAAATGCAGCAGACGCTGACGCTATGAATTCACCTGTGCAATTACAAATTAAGCTTAATTGACAAAATTAGGTGTCAATGTCCTATGTTGTGGCGTTGGTTGTCGTTGCTGTTGGTCTCGATGTATGTGTTGTTGTTGTTGTCATGGAATGGTAACTCATGGAATGGTAACTCGCGCATGAAATACCCACAAAAAATTTTACCCATGGATACCGGATAACCGACATTTTGTTGATTTTCTATGTCGCTGTCTGTTGTGGAATTTGTTGTTGTATCTTTTTTGCGTTTCTCTTTTGGTTTTTGCACTTGTATTTGCAACCTACAAGCAATCGAGCCTCGATAGCTAAATATGGCCAAATACATATAATATTTTCATTTTGTGGAGTCGGAACTCGGAAGACAAGATTTATGATGATTTTTGACCTGACCTGGGACTGGAGAAATACGTAGGTATTGTTTTCTTATTGGTTCAGTAGCTAAAAGTAAGGACGTCTATACTAATAAATCTCATTGCTGGTTTCTTGGCAAGTTGATGAGGTTTCTTCTAGGTACCGTGTTTTGAAGAACACGGTTTGAAGTTTCAACAAATATAGTTGAGAATGTAGATGGGTATACCTAGATAGGATATTTCCTTATCAAAACCATTTTGTTAGGTACGTAACTAGGTAATTATTAGGTAATGTACCTACTAACGTACTTATTATTTTTTAATTTACCTTGATGTACCGAGCTAGTTGGTATAATAAATTACTTTCAATTATCCAGGTTGGCTTCCAAATGGTTTTGCAAAAAGTAGATAAATATACCTACCTGTATGTATGAGTACATAAGTACGTAAAAAAGGCATTCGAACCCAAATTTTACATTTTTGTACATTTTGATTGTTCCTATTATATCTGCATAGGAGAACTTTTCAAGGAATCGTAGTATTGAATAATTGTTATCCAACTTGAGGTCATAAAAGCGCCAAGGAAACAAAAACAGATGCCTTTGCTGGTCTTGTCATAGGTTCGCTTTACCGATCCAATATCTACTTATGCCTATATACAGTACATAGGTATGTACGCTAGGATTCCGGTGGTCAAAGGATAGACATGTGCACTCAAGAGGATACCAGCATCCACAGGTTTTCTAAACCCACCTCTGTCTATCAACTCCTACTCTCACCTCCCCGTGGTGAACACCGGGGGCCTAGTACCTCAACTGGAGATTGGGTTCCAACCCCTTTGGAAGGTTGTTGGGGGTAGCAGACGAGAGAGGGGGGGAGGAGTGTTCCCACTAAGGCACTTCTCCTTGCATCCGGACGGCAGCGGAAGAATTCCCCAGATGGAATCAACGGTGGCGTCCATAGTTCCAGTCAGGCCGAACTACTTAGTGAACACCTTATATGGGCTACTACGACGTATTCGGAGCTCAGGCCTATAAGGAGCGGGCTACCCGGCTCTTCGTCCTTAGAGCTAAGCAAAGGATCTGGTCCTCCAGGTTGGGGGTCGTGCCGTCGGGGTCCACGTAAAGAAACACCAGTCACGAAGCAGAAACAAGCCTCGGATTCGGACGGATTTACTGTTGACGACCAATGCAAACGAGAAAAGGACAACGAGCCCCGGATCTGCACGTGGAATGTTAGGTCCCTTAACAGACCACGTGCAGCTGAGCAACTAGCGGAGGCCCTTAACGACTGCAAGGCAGACATTACTGCCATCCAAGAAATGTGGTGGGACGGGCCGGGCAAAAGATGGATGAAAAACTGCGACATCTACTACGGCGACTGCTATCGGCATCAAAGACAGCGCCTATTTGGCTGTGGTTTCGATGTTGGAGGCAGACTTTGGCAAAAAGTCTTGAGCTTCAACCCTGTAAGCGAGCGCCTCGCGACGATCCGCATCAAGGCTAAATTCGCCAACATTAGCCTGATATGCGCACATGCCCCCACAGAGGAGAAAGATGACGAGACCAAAGATATGTTCTACGAGCTCCTGGACAAAACTTATGAGCAGTGCCCTAGCTACGACATTAAGATTGTCCTAGGCGATTTTATTGCCAAGCTAGGAAGGGAGGGCATCTTTGGTCGTACTGTCGGAAAGCATAGCCTGCACGACACGACCTCCGATAACGGATTCAGGCTGATCGACTTTGCTGCGGGGCGACACGTTGTGGTAGCTAGTACACAGTTCCCGCATCTCAATATCCACAAATGAACATGGAGATCTCCCGATCAATCAACCGTCAACCAGATTGACCATATTGCGATCGACGCAAGGCACTCCTCCAGTATCATGGATGTCCGAACTTTCCGAGGAGCCAACATTGACTCGGATCACTACCTTTTTGTAGCCAAGGTACGGCTGCGGATATCCCGACCAGCGCCAAGTAATGGAAATACTGTGAGGAAGTTTGACGTCGGCCGACTACAATCGCAAGAGATCGCCAGGTCCTTCTCCAACCGAGTCTCTCAAAACCTTCTACGAAGTCCTATGCAACCAGCATCAAGTATTGATAGCCAGTGGCAACATTGCCAAAATGCCATCAGAGACGCCGCCTCTGAAGTGCTGGGTTTCACACGGCGACCACAACGAAACCCCTGGTTTGACGATGAATGCCGGCAAGCACATGCAGCTAAACAGGAAGCATACAAAGCGGCGCTGCACAGAAGGACTAGAGCTGCCCGCGAGCTCTACGAGCAGAGGAGGAGAGGAGCACCGGCTTCTCCGAAGGAAAAAGAGGGAGCACGAGAAGCGCGTGGTTGAAGAGATAGAGAGATGTTGTAACAGGAATGAGGTTAGAAAGTTTTACCAAAGGATCAAAAGGTCCTGCCAAGGGTATAAACTTCGAACTGAAGCCTGTAAGGACCATCGAGGGAACATCGTTGTAGAATCGCAGTCGGTGCTGAGGATTTGGAAAGACCACTTCTGCAGACTGTATAACGGCGAGGACGAACCAAATACCGCTGTCAGGCAAAACGAACCATTCAACCCGGGCGAAAACGTTACCGACGAAGCATACGAACGATACCGCCCACCCGACCTGGAGGAGGTGAAAGTAGCTGTGTCTAAGCTCAAGTGCAACAAAGCAGCCGGAGCAGACGGCCCAGCTGCCGAACTTTTTAAATCCGCTGGCGATGAGCTGGTTAGGAGCATGCACCAGCTTATCTGCAAGATATGGTCGGAAAAAAGCATGGAACCTCAGCATTGTTTGCCCGATCCTGAAGAAAGGAGACCCTCTGAGTTGTGCCAACTACAGAGGCATAAGTCTTCTTAACATCGCATACAAGATATTTTCTGCTGTACTGTGTAAACGCCTGAAGCCGTTTGTCAACAATCTGATAGGCACATATCAGTGTGGCTTTAGGCCAGGAAAGTCCACCATCCATCAAATATTCACACTGCGGCAGATCTTGGAGAAAACTCAGGAATTCCAAATCGATACACACCACCTCTTCATCGATTTCAAGGCCGCATATGACAGCATCTATAGAGACGAGCTGTATAGCGCAATGTCTAGTTTTGACATCCCTGCCAAACTCGTCAGTCTGTGCAGGATGACGATGGAAAACTCACGCTGTTCCGTCAAGGTCGGCAAAGACCTCACCGACCCCTTTGATGTCAAAAAAGGATTTAGACAAGGCGACGCGCTGTCATGCGACTTCTTTAACATCATACTTGAGAGAATTGTGCAGAACTCTCGCGCCAACACCAGAGGTACAATCTTTCAAAAGTCCGTTCAACTACTTGCATACGCAGACGACATTGACATAATCGGTAGAACAAAGCGTGATGTCAGTGAAGCCTTCGTGAGTATTGGGACGGAAGCGGCGAATATGGGTTTAGCAGTCAATGAGGGCAAAACCAAGTATATGCTGTCATCAAGAAAAGACACCCAACACCGACGTCTTGGACAAAACATCACCATCGACAGCTATAACTTTGAGGTAGTTAGGGACTTTGTCTACCTGGGTTCCGCTATCAATTCAGACAATGACACCAGCGCTGAAATCAAACGAAGGATAACTCTTGCCAATCGTTGTTTCTTTGGGCTAAGAAGGCAATTGAGTAGCAAAGCCCTCTCTCGAGCAACTAAAGTGTCCATGTATAAGACCCTCATCATCCCAGTCCTGCTTTACGGTGCAGAAGCATGGACCCTGTCAAAGGCGGATGAAAACACTTTAGGCTGCTTCGAGAGGAAAATTCTTCGGACGATTTACGGTCCCGTCTGCATAGACGGAGAGTGGAGGAGGAGATATAACATCAAACTGTACGGGCTGTACAGCGATACCGACCTAGCCAAAAGAGTCAAAACACAACGTCTACGATGGCTGGGTCATCTAGAGCGGATGGACACCAACGCCCCGGCCCGGAAAATCTTCGAATCCACACCACAGGGACGACGCGGTAGAGGAGCACCGAGACTCAGGTGGCACACGCAAGTGGAAGGGGACCTCAGCCAATTTCGCGTGTGAAACTGGAGACGGCTAGCTAGAGACAGAGCTGGCTGGCGAAGCTTGTTGGCTGAGGCCCAGGTCCACCCCGGACTGTAGCGCCACCTTAAGTAAGTAAGTAAGGTATGTAGGCTCAAAAGGGACTTCCAAAGGCTAGTTCAAGAAAAGTCCGATGTTATCGTAAAGACAGTTTATTACCAAGTGCAAGTACAGTCATTGAAAGCTGGTTTTTATACCCGACCCAGGGTATATTAATTTAAATGCATATTTTGCAACAGAGTGAAGTAATCACCGTAGATCCCTAAGACCTTTTAGAGATATGATCGAGACCGACAGATGAATCGATTAAGCTATGTACGTCCGTCCGTCCGTCTGTTCGTCTGACCGTATGTGTGAAGTTTTCAGGTCTTTAAAATTGAGCTAGGACGCTCAAACTTGGAGTGTATCTTGGTTCTTATTTTGTACAGACAAACTAAGAAAACTGGTTAAATCCATCAACGGCCTCGTCCACTACTGGCTTCAAGGTAAGACAAACTCCATTTGAACTTTTCTTTCAAAATGCCTTATGGTCAGTTACATAAGGCGTAGCAACTCAAATTTCGGTATAGAGCAATAATGGCCCAAAACCTAAGAAGGCAAACATTTTCCTGATTTCTCGAAAAGTCCACTACAAATCGAAAAAAAATTGTTGGACAAATATTGAAGATATAGCTATTTGCTAAGTTTGGTTTACACAAAGTTTTGAGCTTCGCCCACTTTTAGGGCGCGTTTTTAGAAAAAAACGGTATTTTTCCGAAATGATTTTCGGTTTTAAAGCATTTTGTCATGATTTTAACGAAATTACAATTAATTGATTTTAATTTTTAGCCCAGGCTTAATTTTTGGGGCGTGGTCTACACAAATAATTTATGAACTCGGGACAAAAAATTTTAAGGTTTGATGTTACACGGTATATAGGGTCGGGTATATAGAAGTTTGTCATAGACGAACTCTTGCATTTACTCACTTGTTAACATATAACTATAATACAGGTTCGTATTTACTTGCGGGTCGTTCATGCGATCATGACCAGTTTTCTACTTATATAGTATTGTTATGTGGCGACAAGAAATAAAACAACTCGCAGGAGTCCCTGAATGCACCCATCGATTCGCTCTACAGACGCACCCGCTCGATTCACTAAACGAACATACCCAACTGTCATTCCAGTCATCTGGCAGCAGCTGTCATATTCGAAGTTCGAATTTCGATTTCCCCTCCTTGGAATTCAGCGGAGGAGTACCAGTGGAAAATTACCAAAGGGGGTATGGAACGTACTAGAAGGTGCTTAATTTTGTATAAATACACGGGTGGCAGGCTCGTACGAAACAGTTATATTTTAAACGTGGACTTGTGAAAATCGGTAATAAAGTAAAAAGTGATTGAGTTGAAATAAAGTGTTGAATTCTAAATAGTAAAGTTGAATAACAGTGTGATCTGAGTTTAAATAAGTTTGTTTGATAAATAAAGTGTTTCATTGTGTGATTATAAAAGTGGAATTGAGTTTTATTTGACGAACCCCAGGCCGAAAATATTACATTGGTGTCAGAAATTGGGGCTAAAACTCATAATTGTGCGGGTAAATTCTACAGCGGAATTTTCCGGAACAGTGTTAGTGTGTCAAACAGTTTTAAGTGGAGATTTCTAGAAAAAGAGCGCGTAAATAGCGTCGGTGACTAAAACGATTTATTTGTGCAGTGGAATTTAAAGGAGAGTGGAGGAGGAGATATAACATCAAACTGTACGAGCTGTACAGCGATACCGACCTAGCCAAAAGAGTCAAAACACAACGTCTACGATGGCTGGGTCATCTAGAGCGGATGGACACCAACGCCAAAATCTTCGAATCCACACCGCAGGGACGACGCGGTAGAGGAGCACCGAGACTCAGGTGGCACACGCAAGTGGAAGGGGACCTCAGCCAATTTCGCGTGTGAAACTGGAGACGGCTAGCTAGAGACAGAGCTGGCTGGCGAAGCTTGTTGGCTGAGGCCCAGGTCCACCCCGGACTGTAGCGCCACCTTAAGTAAGTAAGTAAGGTATGTAGGCTCAAAAGGGACTTCCAAAGGCTAGTTCAAGAAAAGTCCGATGTTATCGTAAAGACAGTTTATTACCAAGTGCAAGTACAGTCATCGAAAGCTGGTTTTTATACCCGAAACAGGGTATATTAATTTAAATGCATATTTTGCAACAGAGTGAAGTAATCACCGTAGATCCCTAAGACCTTTTAGAGATATGATCGAGACCGACAGATGAATCGATTAAGCTATGTACGTCCGTCCGTCCGTCTGTTCGTCTGTCCGTATGTGTGAAGTTTTCAGGTCTTTAAAATTGAGCTAGGACGCTCAAACTTGGAGTGTATCTTGGTTCTTATTTTGTACAGACAAACTAAGAAAACTGGTTAAATCCATCAACGGCCTCGTCCACTACTGGCTTCAAGGTAAGACAAACTCCATTTGAACTTTTCTTTCAAAATGCCTTATGGTCAGTTACATAAGGCGTAGCAACTCAAATTTCGGTATAGAGCAATAATGGCCCAAAACCTAAGAAGGCAAACATTTTCCTGATTTCTCGAAAAGTCCACTACAAATCGAAAAAAAATTGTTGGACAAATATTGAAGATATAGCTATTTGCTAAGTTTGGTTTACACAAAGTTTTGAGCTTCGCCCACTTTTAGGGCGCGTTTTTAGAAAAAAACGGTATTTTTCCGAAATGATTTTCGGTTTTAAAGCATTTTGTCATGATTTTAACGAAATTACAATTAATTGATTTTAATTTTTAGCCCAGGCTTAATTTTTGGGGCGTGGTCTACACAAATAATTTATGAACTCGGGACAAAAAATTTTAAGGTTTGATGTTACACGGTATATAGGGTCGGGTATATAGAAGTTTGTCATAGACGAACTCTTGCATTTACTCACTTGTTAACATATAACTATAATACAGGTTCGTATTTACTTGCGGGTCGTTCATGCGATCATGACCAGTTTTCTACTTATATAGTATTGTTATGTGGCGACAAGAAATAAAACAACTCGCAGGAGTCCCTGAATGCACCCATCGATTCGCTCTACAGACGCACCCGCTCGATTCACTAAACGAACATACCCAACTGTCATTCCAGTCATCTGGCAGCAGCTGTCATATTCGAAGTTCGAATTTCGATTTCCCCTCCTTGGAATTCAGCGGAGGAGTACCAGTGGAAAATTACCAAAGGGGGTATGGAACGTACTAGAAGGTGCTTAATTTTGTATAAATACACGGGTGGCAGGCTCGTACGAAACAGTTATATTTTAAACGTGGACTTGTGAAAATCGGTAATAAAGTAAAAAGTGATTGAGTTGAAATAAAGTGTTGAATTCTAAATAGTAAAGTTGAATAACAGTGTGATCTGAGTTTAAATAAGTTTGTTTGATAAATAAAGTGTTTCATTGTGTGATTATAAAAGTGGAATTGAGTTTTATTTGACGAACCCCAGGCCGAAAATATTACATTGGTGTCAGAAATTGGGGCTAAAACTCATAATTGTGCGGGTAAATTCTACAGCGGAATTTTCCGGAACAGTGTTAGTGTGTCAAACAGTTTTAAGTGGAGATTTCTAGAAAAAGAGCGCGTAAATAGCGTCGGTGACTAAAACGATTTATTTGTGCAGTGGAATTTAAAGGAGAGTGGAGGAGGAGATATAACATCAAACTGTACGAGCTGTACAGCGATACCGACCTAGCCAAAAGAGTCAAAACACAACGTCTACGATGGCTGGGTCATCTAGAGCGGATGGACACCAACGCCAAAATCTTCGAATCCACACCGCAGGGACGACGCGGTAGAGGAGCACCGAGACTCAGGTGGCACACGCAAGTGGAAGGGGACCTCAGCCAATTTCGCGTGTGAAACTGGAGACGGCTAGCTAGAGACAGAGCTGGCTGGCGAAGCTTGTTGGCTGAGGCCCAGGTCCACCCCGGACTGTAGCGCCACCTTAAGTAAGTAAGTAAGGTATGTAGGCTCAAAAGGGACTTCCAAAGGCTAGTTCAAGAAAAGTCCGATGTTATCGTAAAGACAGTTTATTACCAAGTGCAAGTACAGTCATCGAAAGCTGGTTTTTATACCCGAAACAGGGTATATTAATTTAAATGCATATTTTGCAACAGAGTGAAGTAATCACCGTAGATCCCTAAGACCTTTTAGAGATATGATCGAGACCGACAGATGAATCGATTAAGCTATGTACGTCCGTCCGTCCGTCTGTTCGTCTGTCCGTATGTGTGAAGTTTTCAGGTCTTTAAAATTGAGCTAGGACGCTCAAACTTGGAGTGTATCTTGGTTCTTATTTTGTACAGACAAACTAAGAAAACTGGTTAAATCCATCAACGGCCTCGTCCACTACTGGCTTCAAGGTAAGACAAACTCCATTTGAACTTTTCTTTCAAAATGCCTTATGGTCAGTTACATAAGGCGTAGCAACTCAAATTTCGGTATAGAGCAATAATGGCCCAAAACCTAAGAAGGCAAACATTTTCCTGATTTCTCGAAAAGTCCACTACAAATCGAAAAAAAATTGTTGGACAAATATTGAAGATATAGCTATTTGCTAAGTTTGGTTTACACAAAGTTTTGAGCTTCGCCCACTTTTAGGGCGCGTTTTTAGAAAAAAACGGTATTTTTCCGAAATGATTTTCGGTTTTAAAGCATTTTGTCATGATTTTAACGAAATTACAATTAATTGATTTTAATTTTTAGCCCAGGCTTAATTTTTGGGGCGTGGTCTACACAAATAATTTATGAACTCGGGACAAAAAATTTTAAGGTTTGATGTTACACGGTATATAGGGTCGGGTATATAGAAGTTTGTCATAGACGAACTCTTGCATTTACTCACTTGTTAACATATAACTATAATACAGGTTCGTATTTACTTGCGGGTCGTTCATGCGATCATGACCAGTTTTCTACTTATATAGTATTGTTATGTGGCGACAAGAAATAAAACAACTCGCAGGAGTCCCTGAATGCACCCATCGATTCGCTCTACAGACGCACCCGCTCGATTCACTAAACGAACATACCCAACTGTCATTCCAGTCATCTGACAGCAGCTGTCATATTCGAAGTTCGAATTTCGATTTCCCCTCCTTGGAATTCAGCGGAGGAGTACCAGTGGAAAATTACCAAAGGGGGTATGGAACGTACTAGAAGGTGCTTAATTTTGTATAAATACACGGGTGGCAGGCTCGTACGAAACAGTTATATTTTAAACGTGGACTTGTGAAAATCGGTAATAAAGTAAAAAGTGATTGAGTTGAAATAAAGTGTTGAATTCTAAATAGTAAAGTTGAATAACAGTGTGATCTGAGTTTAAATAAGTTTGTTTGATAAATAAAGTGTTTCATTGTGTGATTATAAAAGTGGAATTGAGTTTTATTTGACGAACCCCAGGCTGAAAATATTACATTGGTGTCAGAAATTGGGGATAAAACTCATAATTGTGCGGGTAAATTCTACAGCGGAATTTTCCGGAACAGTGTTAGTGTGTCAAACAGTTTTAAGTGGAGATTTCTAGAAAAAGTGCGCGTAAATAGCGTCGGTGACTAAAACGATTTATTTGTGCAGTGGAATTTTCCAGAGATATCGTGTGTGTAAACAGTGTCGGTGACTCATACAAATTTGATTGTGGAATATTCCGGATACATTGAAGCTGATTGTGCGATAAAGCTATAATTAACTAAGTTATAAAAACGGTTTCAGTGATCTGTTTCTGGAACAGATATAAGACATAAACTGATTGTGTTGTGAAAATTGTGTGAAGACAATTCAAAATGGGTCCAAAAATTGAACAATTGACAACAGCTGAGTTAAAAGCGGAATTGGGTAAAAGAAACCTCCAGACTTCGGGGCTCAAAAGGGAATTGTTGCTCCGACTCCAGGACGCTATTACCGAGAAAGGTGGACATCCAGACACGATGCTGTTCGAAGTTCAAGAAGAACAGCAACAAAGCACAGTAAGTACTGCCGATGAAATGCCCGCTTACATGAAGTTGCTTCTGGAGAAATTCGAAAAGATGGAGAGTAGCCAAAAGAATGCTCTCGAAGAACAAAAGAACGCTCTCGAAGAACAAAAGAACGCTCTCGAAGACAAATTCGAGAAGCTGAACAGCGGCCAAAAAGAACTAAAGAATGCTTTCGAAGAACAAAAGAACGCTCTCGAAGAACAAAAGAACGCTCTCGAAGACAAATTCGAGAAGCTGGAGAGCGGCCAAAAAGAACAAATGAACGCTCTCGATGAAAAGCTAGATACTAAGTTCGATGAGCAGAAGAAAGCTCTAGAAAGCAAACTTGATTCCCAGAATGCGTTTTTTGAGGAGAAGTTCCAGGCAGTAGATCAAAGAATTGAAAGCGTGGAGGAAAAATTCACTGAAGTCAAATCGGAAGTAGAACAATTGGCTAAGGAGCTGGAGTTGGTTAAGAAACAGAAAGTGCGAGAATATTTGCCCGACGGTCCACTACGCAAAGAAATGCAGCCGCCTGTCTTCGATTGCCAAACATCGTGGCCGATTTATAGGAGACAATTCGAAGCTGCAGCGTTGACAAACAACTGGGACAACGAAGATAAATCAATTGCTCTCACGCTTGCGCTCAGAGAAACAGCTGCCGAACTGCTGCAGACCATCCCTGAAGAAAAACAAAAAGATTATGATGCCATGGTGAAGGCCATCGAGAAGAGGTTTGGCGACGACCACATGCAACAAGTTTACCGGGTCCAGTTGCGCCGAAGAGTTCAGACAAGGGGTGAGACGCTTCAACAGTTGCAAGCCGACATCGAGCGATTAGCGAATTTGTCTTATCCCAACACCAGCAGGGAGATAATAAACGAGTTGGCAACCGATGCGTTTACCAATGCCATTGCGGATGGAAAGCTACAAATGGCTGTAAGAATGGCAGGTAAGAAGACTTTCGCTGAAGCACTAGCATTCGCCCTGACAATGGAAGCTGCAGACCAAGCTTCGCAAGGTTGCCATCGCATAAGGGAAATGGCTGGTCTAGAGTGCTCATGTCAACGCATCGACATCGAAAGGCAAAACACGAACACCACTCGGGGACAAATGAGATGCTGGAACTGTAACAAACTGGGACACCTGCAGCGACAGTGCCGAGCCTCAGTTAGACAAGCGGGTTGCCCACATTGCGCTAGAAGGAGACAGAATGAAGAATCATCTGGCAGGATGTCGGGGCAGAAGTTGGTTGATGGAATCGACGCCCCCAGGACCATCATCCAAGTCTCGCAAACAAAACGCTGCAACAAGAGTCTGACAGTAGAGGCAATCATCGCCAACAGAAGATGCGTGGCCACTATTGACACAGGTGCCACGGCCTCCATCATCCTAAGAGACCTTGTTCAGACGTCATGGCTACATAACACCAGCTGCTACAGTCTGAAGACAGCTACAGGAGAATCGGCGAAAGTATACGGGGAGGTGCAGCTACAGATACAACTAGAGGGATTGACCTTCTCACATGCATTCTTGGTAGCCGACATATGCGACGAATGCATCATTGGAGTGGACTTCATGAAGGCACACGAGATAATTCTTGACCTTCGAATGCAGGTGCTAAGGTATCGAACCATCGAGATCCCTATGGTATACGGAAACGACAACGCTGTGAATCTTCGAGCAATACTGGGAGGCGATGAAGTTCTGCGGCCCTCTTCAGAGACAGTTCTTTGGACACGTTTGGAGGGTGATCCTGGGAACCACCGATTCTATCTCATCGAGCCAGATAACAAAAGTGAATTTAAAAGTTACGTCGTGGGAAAAATTCTTGCAGAGCCCAGGGATAACATGGTGCCGGTAAGACTGATGAACCCAAATAAGCGCACCGTTAAGCTCAGAAAAGGAGAGGTGATCGGAAGATGTGTGCCCGTTGCAGCCATTTCGACAATAGCTGAGAGTGAGCCTGCAAGTCCTGTCTCTCCATCAAAATTGGCCGAGGTATGTAAGACTATACTCGGAGACTGTGAGCTAAATCAGGAGCAGCAAACCATAGCGGAAAATCTAATTGGCGAGTTTGCTGATATATTTGCCTCACAGGATGGAGACTATGGTAGAACACACTTAGTACAACACCGCATAGACACCGGAGATGCTAGACCAATCCGCCAACCTGCCAGACGACTTCCGTTGGCTAAACAAGACGAGGCCGCCGAGATGATATCGACCATGGAAAGAGAAGGTTTGATCGAAAGCTCGAAAAGTCCGTGGGCGTTGCCTGTTGTACTGGTGAAAAAGAAGGACGGCAGTACTCGATTCTGCGTGGATTACCGGAGGCTTAATGATGTCACAAAGAAGGACAGCTACCCTTTACCTCGAATAGATGACACATTGGACACACTCTCTGGAGCAAAATGGTTTTCCACTCTCGACCTGAAAAGTGGCTACTGGCAGGTACAGATCCATCCAGAAGACAAAGAGAAGACCGCTTTTACAACTGGCAATGGGCTTTGGCAGTTTACAGTAATGCCATTTGGTCTGTGTAACACTCCGGCCACCTTTGAGCGTCTTATGGAACGTGTCTTACATGGTCTGACGTGGAAAACCTGCCTGGTATATTTGGATGACATCATCGTTTTGGGAAAGACGTTTGCAGAACATGGCGACAACTTGAGGGAGGTCTTCTCACGACTTC
Source organism: Neoascia interrupta (assembly GCA_947623515.1). NCBI lineage: Eukaryota > Metazoa > Arthropoda > Insecta > Diptera > Syrphidae > Neoascia > Neoascia interrupta. The sequence continues at coordinate 109,120,861 of OX392463.1, read as the reverse complement.
GAGCAGCACACTTAAAGCTCAATCCAAAGAAGTGTGCGCTCTTCAGAGCAGAAGTAAAGTATCTGGGGCATGTAATATCGACGGATGGCGTGAAGACGGATCCAGAGAAAATCGAAGCTGTGAGAAGTTGGCCAGTTCCCAAGGACAAACACCAGCTAAGGAGCTTTCTCGGTCTAGCTACGTACTACAGGAGGTTCGTCAAAGATTTCGCCGGGATTGCAAAGTGTCTGCACCAGCTCACTGAGAAAGGAAGACAATTTAAATGGTCAGGTGAGTGCGAAAGAAGCTTTCAGCATCTGAAGCAGCGACTTTGCGAAGCACCGGTACTAGCTTACCCCATCCCCGGCAAGACATTTATTGTGGACGCAGACGCTAGCAATGTGGGTGTTGGCGCAGTATTGTCGCAGTTACACGATGGGCAGGAGAAAGTCGTAGCATACTTCAGCAAAGTGCTTACCCGACCAGAGAGAAATTATTGTGTTACCAGGCGAGAACTCCTTGCTTTAATACTGGCGACGAAACATTTCCAGAAGTACCTGAGCGGCCAGAAGTTCATCTTGCGTACCGACCACGCCGCGCTCAAATGGTTACTGCAGTTTAAGAATCCTGAGGACCAAGTCGCAAGATGGATCGAGCGATTGCAGGCTTATGACTTCGAGATACAACATCGCAAAGGAAGACTGCACTGCAACGCGGACGCATTATCCCGGAGACCATGTGAGCCCAATTGTAAGCATTGTGTGCGACAAGAGGAAACGGACGAAGTAGTTTCTATCCAGAGAATAAGAGCCGAACCTGCAGAAGGCTGGAGTACTGAGGAACTTCGCAACGCACAACAAGAAGACCCTGACATTGAGCCAATCCTTGCATGGAAGGAATCTATGGAGAAACCGAGCGCAAGGGATATATCCGACAGAAGTCCCACATTAAAGGCATATTGGGCGCAGTGGGACTCTCTCCATGTACAAGATGGCGTTCTGCGAAGAAAATGGGAAATGCCGGATGGAAAATCCTTTAAAATGCAGCTTGTGGTTCCACGGTCCAAAGTGCAGGAAATTTTGCGGGAAATGCACGATGGAGTATCTGGTGGGCACTTGGGCATCAACAAAACCCTGGAAAAGGTACGGGAACGTTTTTATTGGCTGAGCGCAAGAAGCGACGTTGAGAGCTGATGTCGAAAGTGTATTACTTGTGCTGCTAGTAAGGGACCCAAAGTCAAAACCAGGGGTAAAATGCACCAGTACAATGTGGGTGCTCCCTTTGAAAGGATCGCCGTCGACATCGCAGGACCGTTTCCGGAAACTGAAAGCGGTAATCGTTATATCCTGGTTATTGCCGATTACTTCAGCAAGTGGCCCGAGGCATTTGCGATCCCAAATCAAGAAGCGAAAACCGTTGTCGACCAGATAGTGGACCACTGGGTGTGCAGGTTCGGAGTGCCAATGGAATTACATTCCGACCAAGGAAGAAACTTCGAGTCGAAGATATTCCAGGAAGTATGCGCGGCAATCGGACTTCAGAAGACACGGACCACACCCCTTCATCCACAATCAGATGGAATGGTGGAACGCTTCAACAAGACACTAAAAGAACATCTGTCCAAAGTAGTGGACGAGAATCAACGGGATTGGGATCGGCGAATACCTTTATTCCTCATGGCCTATCGAAACGCCATTCACAGTACAACTGGGTACACTCCATCTGAAGTTTTATTTGGACGAACTGCCAGGCTACCCAGTGAGCTTAAATTCGGATTTCCCACTGAAGACCCAACATGCGAGGAGGACTACGTGGTTGACCTTAGAGAAAGGATTAATGACATTCACCAGAGAACCAGAAGCAATATAAAAGTTGCAAGCGACCGCATGAAGACGAGATACGATGCGCGAGCAACGGCACCCGAGTTCAACGATTGAGATCTGGTATGGCTCTACAACCCACATCGTAAAAAGGGAAGATCGCCAAAGCTTCAGAAGGATTGGGAAGGTCCCTACCAAGTTGTAACGCGAATTAATGATGTCGTATTCCGAATCCAAAGAGGACCAAGAGCGAAAATGAAAGTTGTCCATGTTGATCGCCTACATCGCTACCACGGAAGCAATGATGACGTACTTGTTCGGGACGAACAAAACTAAGAGGGGGGCAATGTTATGTGGCGACAAGAAATAAAACAACTCGCAGGAGTCCCTGAATGCACCCATCGATTCGCTCTACAGACGCACCCGCTCGATTCACTAAACGAACATACCCAACTGTCATTCCAGTCATCTGACAGCAGCTGTCATATTCGAAGTTCGAATTTCGATTTCCCCTCCTTGGAATTCAGCGGGAATTCAAAGGGGGTATGGAACGTACTAGAAGGTGCTTAATTTTGTATAAATACACGGGTGGCAGGCTCGTACGAAACAGTTATATTTTAAACGTGGACTTGTGAAAATCGGTAATAAAGTAAAAAGTGATTGAGTTGAAATAAAGTGTTGAATTCTAAATAGTAAAGTTGAATAACAGTGTGATCTGAGTTTAAATAAGTTTGTTTGATAAATAAAGTGTTTCATTGTGTGATTATAAAAGTGGAATTGAGTTTTATTTGACGAACCCCAGGCCGAAAATATTACAGTATATACATCTTTTGAAAGTACAGTGAAATAACAGTGTGTAGTACAAGAGCGATAACTCTATATAAAAATTACATAATTTATAAATTTATAAAGTATGTTGCACAGGATCGTTAACACTGCGAGATACATGTCTACAGGTATATGTATACTTACCTAGATACATTAAATATTTGCTCCACTGGTAAGGTACTTTCACAGCCGACGAATTTGCGCCCTGCGAATTGGCACTTGATTGGACATTGCTATAAAGAATTGCTTAAAAATGAAATTTGTCAAATAGAAACCTAACAAGAATCGTCAATTCTACTATTTCACATCTTCAAATCCATCATTTTCGTTTTGAATTCGTTCTGAAATCTGCGAACTGCGAATAATCTTGCGAGCTTTGTGTAAATTGATTTTATAGTAGTGTCAAGTTATAGATTATTTGATCTTTAAAAGATTTCCGTGCTGCGATTTTGATTTGTAAATAGTATTTTGGGGTTAAGTCATTTGGTCGCCAGTTCGCTGGTCGCAAGTTCGTCGGCAAGCACGAAGCACCTCTACTCGTTACGCGATGCCGGCGAGGGGACAATTTCGGCATTTTTTCAAACGCATCCCCATAACTCATTTGTTTCGCTTCTATCGAGTGCATATATAACATAAATATTTAAGGTATACCTATGCATAAGATCTGTGTGCCTGTGCAAACAAGCGGCCAAGTTATAATCGCCCAAAACCAAAAAATGAATAATCACCCAAAAATGTTGGGCTATAGTTCGTAATGAAGAATCACCCATAAATAAACGAACAACCACCCAAAAAAATTATGAACATTTGCCCAAAATTTGAAGTGACTAATTCTCCGAGTTATAATCCCCTTAAATCCAAAATTGAATAATCGCCCATAATCCGATTCTGGCAATAGTGTTTTGCATTTTGTGCGATTACTCATTTTTTGGTTGCGGCGATTGTTCATAAAGAATTATCATCTAAAAAGTATAAAAAGAACATCGGCAATTATTGAAAAAATGTTATCTTTCTTATGATACCATAAGAAGTCCTTTTTACGTTTTTGGACAGACCGCTAAAAACAACAGGTGGGTACCTCTTCCTTACATAAGGATACCCATACCCACCCCATCTTACTTACGTGCTTGATAGATTTCATTATGTATCAATCGAGTCACTCACTCACCCAATCGACTTACGCAATAGGACCTACGCACCTTACCTACATACCTACCTCTTTAAATATAAAATATGTATAGTTAACCACCTTTTGCGTTTACTTTCCCGAATTATGAGTTCATCGAATTATGAATATTGGCTTGAAACACATTACACAAATAAAAAATTCTTCTTCAAGCTCAGCTTGCAAAAAAAAAATGAAATCTCCAAAAAGTAGGTATAGGTAGGTAGATGTAACGGACGGTGGGACAATTAAGGGACTTACAGGGGATTGGTGTCTGACCCGATTGGTTGGGTTAGGCCAGGAATAAAAGGTTGGGATGGGGATCGTGCAAGAGGACCTAGGAGTGGGAATAAGGGAAGAAAATCTTGAGAATATCACGAAACGGGTGCATGCCTGGTAAATCGCGGCTCCAGCTCGTCAAAGGGTGGATTCTTGCCTCGTGTTTCTCAAAAATATCGCCATCACATATGAATTGCATGCTGGATAAGAGAAAGGAACGGAATACTAACTAAATGTTTAACAGGGAAAAAAATTGAAAAAAAAGGATTCTCTAAAATTGCAAATGGGAGGAGCAGTAAGTCCTCCTAGCGGGTCTTTACCCTCCCTACCTTGTGCCTGGGACGCTGAAAAAAAAGATTAAGTGGACTGGCACCCATCTAAAGCCCTGTGCTTTATCTTACAACTGCGACATTTTTGACCTCTGCTGCAAACTACGAAATGAAACCCACAAGTAAGTTCTTAATTCGCCATAACTTTTGGTTTATTCAAGGTCACTAAAATGTTCAGTAGTTGACATTGCGAACAAAATTCAATAAAATAATTCAAAACAAACGAATCTCATCAGGTAAGATACGGTGGATAAACAAATTAAATTAATCTCATAATTTAGAGTAATCATATTCTAACTATGACTATTAAACCTAGTTGAATATGCACATAAGAAGAGTAATCTAGCAATGTAGCCATTTAATTAATTTACGGGAGCGTAATCCAAATAAACCATATTATATCAAAAGAGCAAATCACGAAAGATATTTAAAATCAAAAGCTATGTTGAATATAATGCGGAAAATAATAAAAAAACTGATTTGTTTACGATATTCAGTCCAATTTATTTCACATAAATCAAGCAAGGTGGCAACCCGGTTAAGTTTAAACCACGTCTCGTATAGCTTAATAAAATTCTTACTCCCTCGACGGGCTGACGTTTGTATGTATGTATTTATTAAGAAAAATTTATAAAGTAATTAAAATCCCAATGATGGGCTTACCTGGCATCCTTATCGACAGGCCTGTAGAGGTGGATGGCTGGTGCGGCTGTATGGGGAAAAACTTTTCGACAAACAAATACATGCATGCCATTGGGAGGAATGGTAATTAATCCAACAATCGAGAGCGCGAGCGAATTACTTGATTCGATTGATACGATCTATTCGGTTTTTTTGTTTCTTAGTCATAGGTGTCCGCGGGATTTATAATTCAAATTTTCTTTTAGGTTTTTTTTCTCTTTTCTCTTCTTACTAGGTGCATCAACGAGGCTATGTACGTAAAAATTAATGTACATACAATGTACGTGAAGTAATAGCTATATGTAATGTATATGTCGGGTAGGTTGGAATTGGTATGGGGAAATTGTTGGTATATCGTTAACATAGGCGTAAGACTTTTTATTAATTATTTTTATTTAATTTTTATTTTTATGTTTATATTTTCTTGTAGGTATAAACTTTTACTTAAATAATAAAACACATTATTTTGACACCGATATCTAGTATAGACAACCCGGTGAATAGCAAGTGATGCTTCGCTTATACGAATGGACATAAGGGCGTCGAGATGTTGCCTTGGAGGTTTTCTTTCCAAGATTCCGAGTTTGGACACGTCACTGGGGTGGGGCTTTCAGGGGGCAGGTTCACCACGTGGAGTCTTGGCGTTGACTTGGCTGATCGGTTGAGGATAGTCACTGATAGCTTGGTATAGTTTTTTTTTTTGTATAGTTTTTTTTTTTTTTTTGTTTTCCTTTCGGACGTTTGCGAGAAGGGGTGGGTCAGACTTAAACGTGATCACAGATTTTTTTAGACGAGTGTCATGGCTTTTCTATGGTTTTTTTATTTTTTTTTTATTTTATGCGAGAGGTATTTAACTTTTTCTCGCTCTAGAAGAAATCACGAATGGAACGCAGGAAACTTTGCATAAATACCCGTCACGATATCTTTGTAATTACACGTGGACGAGATATGCTACACGCGGACTTATTTAGCGTCACTATGCCCGAACCCCGTCTCGACTCGTTATCCGGAGAAGAGTTCTTTTCCGTCCGAACACGCTTGGCTTCTGATGGTGACTGACTAGTTGCTAGCTTGACAGTCGATCATGGCTCCCGTCTGAATTTTTTTCAAAACCCAAGCTACGTGGTCCGTTTAGTTTGTCAGGCCACTTTGCCGCTAATCCCTAATGAGAGAGTAAATGGTAGTATACAGATTACTGCATTATACCTGTTTACCACACAACTCCTATGCACGATGCTCCCCTCCTCGTCAGAAAGTGCCCTATTTACTTAGTTAACGTTGAACTTGAGAGTGGCTTGAGAGAAATAGAATGGTAAAAACAACGCTAAAGGAACCGTCAGGCATATGAGAGGGATAAAGCCTATGTACGCTTATCGCATAGCCGAGATGATAAGACTAGAAAGCCAAAGATAACTATGTGAATATTTCGCACACGTTATGCTGGTTTTGCACCACGGGAGCTATACCTCTCAGCTCAACTAACTGGTGGCGGGGATTTAATTAACCCCTCCATTACAACACAGGTGAGGCATACTAAACAACTGCGGCCTAACCTGGAAAGGAGGAAAACAAAGAGAAAAATGATTTTTATCGCCGGATGTCCTTGGCGTGATAGGTTCCAATAATTTTACCAGTTATATCTTCGAGAAGATAGTAAGAGGCTCTTTGCTTTTCTCTAACCCGAGCCTTCAGAAATACTGGCGCCAGCTTGGCATTGAACCCTTTTCCGAAATTGCTCTGGGCAAAATTACGTCGGTACACCTCGTCGCCGACCTTGAAGCTGACCGGTTTTGCTCTCATATTATATCTGGCGGCGTTAGAGTGAAAGGCAGCCTGAATATTGTCCTGAACCTGTGCTCTCACTCCTTGAAGCGTGTCAGTCCGGCTTAGGGTTACATCCTCCCCATTCAACACATCAAGCTTCCGCAGTAAGTCATAGTCGGATCCGTGCTGGACCATGTTTTGCCCAAATAAGACAAAGTATGGGCTGCACCCTATAGAAGTATGCAGTGTTGCTCGCAACGAGCAACCAATGCTGCCTAGGCGAATGTCCCATTCATTTTGATTCTTTTCAATATAGGCACGAATAGCGGTTATGACGGATCGATTTACGCGCTCTGAAGAGTTGGCTTGAGGTGAGTATACAGCGGTATACATGTGACCCACACCATATTTAGTCAAAAAACTTTTGAAATCATTAGACTTGAACTGAGGCCCGTTATCACTAATTATGGTCTCAGGCACACCAAACAAATGGAATACTTCCTTCTCAAGGAACTCCATAATTGGAACGGTAGTGAATTTTTTTAAGGCTTTTAAAAAAACATACTTCGATAAGTGGTCTAGCACCACAAGTAAACCAACGTTCCCCGTTCTCGATCTGGGGTACGGGCCCAGCAGGTCAAGGAACAGTTTTTGAAATGGTCTGGCTTTTTTGACTGGCTATCCTATGGGCGGTCGTAATACCGTGTTCAGACTCTTAGTGGTTTTGCAAATTTCACATGCCAAGATATAGTTTCTCACGTCTTTTACTAGCGTTGGCCAGAAAAGATGCCGCCGTAACTTCTCCAAAGTTTTCCCGATCCCACAATGTGCTGATGTTGGGGTGTCGTGAAAATTTATAAGAATGTCTTTCACCATGCCCGATGGTACCCAAAGATTCCAAGAATCGATTTCTTGCTCCGGAGTATCCGTAGAGTACTCTGTGCGCTTGTAGACAAAGTTATCAAGAACCTTCACGTCAGGTAGCTTTGACTGATTGGCCTATACATGCTTCTTCAAGTCTACATATTCAGCTGAATGGAAGTGAGGCGAGTTCAGGTCGACTATAGGGGCGATCTCCTCCAAAGCACTTAAATCTTCTGCGTCTCTTCGTGATAAGCAGTCTGGAACGACGTGATTGGTACCTTTTCTGTGCTTGATAGAGAAATCAAAGCCCTGCAATTTTAAGGCCCATCTCGCCAATCGTCCTGCCAACTCCTTTTGGTGCATCAACCACTGGAGGGAAGCATGGTCAGTGATAACCATGAAAATGTGATCCTCAATGTAAGGACGGAACTTTTTTATGGCTAAGACAGCTGCCAGGCACTCCTGCTCGGTCACAGAGTAATTTTGCTGGGCCTTGGTGAGCTTTTTGCTCATAAACGCAATGGGCTGTTCCACTCCCTCCTCGTCCGCTTGAGCAAGAACGCTTCCCACGCCAAATCGACTCGCGTCACATTGAATGATGAAGGGGGATTTGTAATCTGGAGTTCTCAATACAGGGGCGGTAGTTAGCTTTTCCTTTAGAGATTCAAAGGCCGCTTGTGCTTCAGAGTTCCATCCAAAAGACTTGCTCTTCTTCAGGAGATTGGTGAGGGGAGTGACAAGGTCCGCGTAGTTAGATATAAATTTTTGATACCATCCCGCCATACCAAGGAACCGTCGAAGTTGACGGACGGACTTAGGTGGTGGAAACTCCTGGATCGCACTGACTTTGTCAGGATCCACTTTGATTGAGCCATAGCCGATAATGTAGCCAAGAAACTTGACAGCTCTGCAACAAAACTTGCTTTTTTCCACATTGATGGTTAATCCTGCCTTCCGGATATGCAAAGCCAATTCCTGCAGCACCTGCATGTGAGTTTCAAAATCTTCCGAAATGACTAACCAATCGTCAATGTACCTGAGCACACTAGATTGAAGGTGAGGTGGAATAACCTTATCCGCGAGTCGGCACATTGTTTTCGGTGCGTTGCGGAGCCCAAACGGCATAACACAGAATTGATATAACGGTCTATTTGGAACCGTGAAAGCTGTCATTGCACGTGAGTTCTTTTCCAAAGGAATTTGCCAAAAGGCGTTTTTCAAATCTATGACTGTTATATATTCTGATTTGGGTAACCGACTCAGAATAGCTTCTGTACACCGCTGCGGATAGGCATCAGGATCTGTGTGCGCGTTAAGTTTCCGGTAGTCAACGCAGAATCGGACCTTTCCTGGCTTCCGAACGAGGACTACGGGGAAACTCCAGGAACTGGTTGATTCCTCGATGATACCTTGCTCTAGCATTCGATCAACTTCGGAAAACATAAGAGACTTAACAGCCGGTGACACAGGATAATGTCGTTGCATCACTGGTTTGGCATTGCCAACATCAATGCGATGCTCCAACAAGTTAGTTCTCCCCAGACCGCCTCTTTCGAAGGAGGGAAACGACATCTTAACGACTCTTAGTCGATCGCGTTGCGTAGCAGTAAGGTCATGTACGTTTGGATCAGGAGAAGACGGAGCGTTAAGCTCTCCTATGATATCCGGAGCAAGATTAAACTTTCTCCAAAAATCAACGCCGAGGTACAAGTTGGCTAAGAGACGGCACGGCGTACAGATCCAAAGACTTGGTGACATTTCTGAAAGTAACATCTACCCTGATGCTACCACAAACTGTCTGCAAACGACCTTCAGCCGTTTTCACATACGCCTGGTACTTATTTAACTCAACACCTGAAAGAAGAACTTCCTCTGCCGCAAGAGCCCCCAGACAGCTGATTGAAGCTCCCGAGTCTAATAGGCCACTCAAAGATCTGCCTAAAATTTCCACGTTGGCATAGGGCCTGACATCGGATTCGTCTTTATATATGGCAGCATTGAGAAGAAATCTCCTGGTTTTCTTAACCCCTTTCCAAAAAAAACGAAGACGCTTTGTCGACCTCTTGATTTTGCAAACACCTAACGCGCAAGTTTCACCGTGAAATATCCGATCACGCGCCAGCATGTATTCGTTAAGCCTTTGGTGGAACGGTTTTGAAGGGTCCATCCCAGCTGAGTTTGACAGGGCTACAGATACAGAAGCAGAATCAGCCGGGTCGAGAACAGGTACGGTGGTGTGGGGTTTCTCGTCTTTTTCTATTTTGTGTGGGGTGGATGTGGCCTGCTGTTGATGGTCACATCCACTTTCCGGTTTACCGAAGGTGCACACTTTGGACACTGTGGCTTGTAAATGTTTCGTGCGCCACAACCATAGCAAAATATATTTCGAGGTTCGAGACAATCTATGTACGTATGACCAACCTCCTCACAATTCCAGCAAACAAGAACCCTCTCGGAACGGGTGATTTCCGAAAACTCGTTTTCACCGGAGTCGCCAGAACAGATCTCCGACACAAACTTACGAGATGGTACGTTGCGGTTGAAATGTGATCGATTTAGTTCTTGCATGAAAAATTCATGCCTATGACATGCTCCTCTCAGTTCTGCAATTGTTGAAATTTTAAGGTGCAGTAACTCATGCCGTAGATCTGGTTTCAGGTTCCTGATAACCATTTCTAAATATTGCCTGCTCGATAAAGGCTCAGTCAAACGGTCTGCCAAAGAGTTCACGGCCTCCAAAAAATCATCGAAAGTTTCCCTATCGCGTTGCTTGCGGTTACGGATAAGTTCGATTATGTCGAAATCAGTTCGAGGATCCGAATATTGCAACCGCAAGGCCTCGCAAAGAGCGTTCCACTCTATAAAGTTCTCACGCCTGTGGTAACGCCAAAACCAATCCTTAGCCTTTCCAGCAAAGAGAAGGTGTATGTTTTTGCAAAGAGCAGTGAAGTTTCCGTTAAGGGTATGGTTTGTGAGGGCTTGTATACGATACAGAAACTCGTCTGCGGTTATTCCGTCCCTTGAACCATCAAACTTAACGTTCCAATTTTGGATGACGTTAGCGAACTTATCCGGGTTTGAAAAACCGCTCGAGATACTTTCGTGGAATAGCGGGTTTGGTTGAGTAATTGGCGGAGGAACTTGAAAGTTAGGTTGCGGAAAATTATGCGGGTGAGCTTGGTAGCTACTTTGAGGCATCTGCGGAGGACCTTGGAGGATTGGCTGTGACCAGGTAGTTCTTTCAGTCAACGGCGTATTAGGAGGTGGGACATGTGACGCACGTGACTGAGAGTTCACATTCAAATACCTCTTAAACATGTTTTCAATCGTTTGATTGATTGACTCAAGATTTTTACGGAGGTCTTCCTCGATTTCCTCGCGTACGCCCCGACGAATATTTGAGTCACTAGTTGGATTAGCGACATTGTTAAAGGGGAAAAGCAAGTTGGCGCGAGAGCTAGAGGTAGTCTCAGGTTGTAACACGTGGACTGAGGCTTGAGGTGCCCATTGACGGTTCTTATTGCCCGAGACCACTCGACTATCTATAATGCTTGCGTCCTGAAAACTCCAATTTAAGGATTCTGGGTGTGCGCGTGTGGCTGGTCGCCTACCTTTCGGAACTGCACCCTTACCTGCCGATTTGCCTGACGGTTGCGTTGACCGTTGGACGTTAACTGGTAATTCCACTAACACAGCTATATCTTGTCGGCAAACTGGACACGTACTGGAATCTTGGAGCCAGTTGGTTAGACACGTTTTGTGAAGTATATGCCCGCAAGGGGTGGAAGACGAGTCAACGCCGTCAGATAGTGATTCCTGGCATATGGCACAAGCGAGCCCAAGTTCGGGTAAATTCTCAGCACTGTGTCTCACTGCCATTACGTGTTATGATAGGTGTGTACTTGGTTTACTATTATTATGATTTTTTTTTATTTTTTTGCATATACGGGTTAATATAGATAACTTCGAAATCTTTGTATATGGGTATAGGACTAAGTATTATTATTATTCTTAATTTATATTGTTTTGATTCAACTTCATTGCAGTTGGTTTCATTTCGGCGTCATGCAAAAGGTCATTATGTCTGCAGAATAAGCAAGATTAGAGAAGAAAAGCAACGATAAATAAAACGGCAAAAGAAAGAAGCTTGGACAAGATAATGCGGCCTTCTACCCGGTCACAACACCAAGCGGAGACCTCAGTGTGGTGCATTTGCAAGGCAGAGAAGCGACGCCTACGGCATAAAGTGGGAGGTAGCCCTAAATTCACCAATCAATTAACCTTTGGTCGCTTGATACCGTGTAGAGTTCGTTAAGCAGCGATATTCCAAAAGGTCTGACGGTGCCTTTACACTGCCTATTATGTAAAGTTGATGAGGAGCTAATAAAAAAAATCGAAACTTTCAAACTAAAATGGGAAATAAAGGGTAAATTTACGATAAAATCTGGTAAGAACCCACAACAACTTGTGGGCCCCACGTTGGGCGCCATTTATGTAACGGATTGGTTGGGTTAGGCCAGGAATAAAAGGTTGGGATGGGGATCGTGGATGAGGACCTAGGAGTGGGAATAAGGGAAGAAAATCTTGAGAATATCACGAAACAGGTGCATGCCTGATAAATCGCGGCTCCAGCTCGTCGAAGGGTGGATTCTTGCCTCGTGTTTCTCAAAAATATCGGCATCACATATGAATTGCATGCTGGATAAGAGAAAGGAACGGAATACTAACTAAATGTTAAACAGGGAAAAAAAAATTGAAAAAAAAGGATTCTCTAAAATTGCAAATGGGAGGAGCAGGTGGAAGTCCTCCTAGCGGGTCTTTACCCTCCCTACCTTGTGCCTGGGCCGCTGAAAAAAAAAGATTAAGTGGACTGGCACCCATCTAAAGCCCTGTGCTTTATCTTACAACTGCGACATTTTTGACCTCTGCTGCAAACTACGAAATGAAACCCGCAAGTAAGTTCTTAATTCGCCATAACTTTTGGTTTATTCAAGGTCACTAAAATATTCAGTAGTTGACATTGCGAACAAAATTCAGTAAAATAATTCAAAACAAACGAATCTCATCAGGTAAGATACGGTGGATAAACAAATTAAATTAATCTCATAATTTAGAGTAATCATATTCTAACTATGACTATTAAACCTAGTTGAATATGCACGTAAGAAGAGTAATCTAGCAATGTAGCCATTTAATTAATTTACGGGAGCGTAATCAAAATAAACCATATTATATCAAAAGAGCAAATCACGAAAGATATTTAAAATCAAAAGCTATGTTGAATATAATGCGGAAAATAATAAAAAAACTGATTTGTTTACGATATTCAGTCCAATTTATTTCACATAAATCAAGCAAGGTGGCAACCCGGTTAAGTTTAAACCACGTCTCGTATAGCTTAATAAAATTCTTACTCCCTCGACGGGCTGACGTTTGTATGTATGTATTTATTAAGAAAAATTTATAAAGTAATTAAAATCCCAATGATGGGCTTACCTGGCATCCTTATCGACAGGCCTGTAGAGGTGGATGGCTGGTGCGGCTGTATGGGGAAAAACTTTTCGACAAACAAATACATGCATGCCATTGGGAGGAATGGTAATTAATCCAACAATCGAGAGCGCGAGCGAATTACTTGATTCGATTGATACGATCTATTCGGTTTTTTTGTTTCTTAGTCATAGGTGTCCGCGGGATTTATAATTCAAATTTTCTTTTAGGTTTTTTTTCTCTTTTCTCTTCTTACTAGGTGCATCAACGAGGCTGTGCACGTAAAAATTAATGTACATACAATGTACGTGAAGTAATAGCTATATGTAATGTATATGGTGGGTAGGTTGGAATTGGTATGGGGAAATTGTAGGTATATCGTTAACATAGGCGTAAGACTTTTTATTAATTATTTTTATTTAATTTTTATTTTTATGTTTATATTTTCTTGTAGGTATAAACTTTTACTTAAATAATAAAACACATTATTTTGACACCGATATCTAGTATAGACAACCCGGTGAATAGCACGTGATGCTTCGCTTATACGAATGGACATAAGGGCGTCGAGATGTTGCCTTGGAGGTTTTCTTTCCAAGATTCCGAGTTTGGACACGTCACTGGGGTGGGGCTTTCAGGGGGCAGGTTCACCACGTGGAGTCTTGGCGTTGACTTGGCTGATCGGTTGAGGATAGTCACTGATAGCTTGGTATAGTTTTTTTTTGTATAGTTTTTTTTTTTTTTTTTGTTTTCCTTTCGGACGTTTGCGAGAAGGGGTGGGTCAGACTTAAACGTGATCACAGATTTTTTTAGACGAGTGTCATGGCTTTTCTATGGTTTTTTTTATTTTTTTTTTATTTTATGCGAGAGGTATTTAACTTTTTCTCGCTCTAGAAGAAATCACGAATGGAACGCAGGAAACTTTGCATAAATACCCGTCACGATATCTTTGTAATTACACGTGGACGAGATATGCTACACGCGGACTTATTTAGCGTCACTATGCCCGAACCCCGTCTCGACTCGTTATCCGGAGAAGAGTTCTTTTCCGTCCGAACACGCTTGGCTTCTGATGGTGACTGACTAGTTGCTAGCTTGACAGTCGATCATGGCTCCCGTCTGAATTTTTTTCAAAACCCAAGCTTACGTGGTCCGTTTAGTTTGTCAGGCCACTTTGCCGCTAATCCCTAATGAGAGAGTAAATGGTAGTATACAGATTACTGCATTATACCTGTTTACCACACAACTCCTATGCACGATGCTCCCCTCCTCGTCAGAAAGTGCCCTATTTACTTAGTTAACGTTGAACTTGAGAGTGGCTTGAGAGAAATAGAATGGTAAAAACAACGCTAAAGGAACCGTCAGGCATATGAGAGGGATAAAGCCTATGTACGCTTATCGCATAGCCGAGATGATAAGACTAGAAAGCCAAAGATAACTATGTGAATAATTCGCACACGTTATGCTGGTTTTGCACCACGGGAGCTATACCTCTCAGCTCAACTAACTGGTGGCGGGGATTCAATTAACCCCTCCATTTCATAGATATATACAACGAAGCAAGCAACAAAAAAAAGATTAATAAAGATCCAAGCCACATTTCTCTTTCAAACGAAGAGAACGAGAAAAGGGCATTTGCCAGCGCCACGGCTTTTGCGGGAACCTCATATTCGATTGTGTGCGTTAACAACGAATTTTATTTGCAAAAAATGCGAAAAAGACGCTTTTTAAAAATCACATAGTAAAGTTTATACGACAGTAAAAACTTTGAGTTTTCATACAGAAACGAAAAAAATGACAAAGAAAAATACAAAAATAAAAATTGATTGCTAAGTATTTTAGCTACCTCAATAATCGGATTAAAAAGTTGTCACCGAAAATTGCAATTCTAAGCACATTTACAAAAAAAAATTAAATTTTTGCTTGAACCACGAATTGTAAAATTGAACGGAGTATTGGCTAAAAGAATAATTAAAAATCAATTTTTAAAACCGAGCTTGCCCCGTGGTCGGATTTGAAAAAATGAGGCATTTTTCGTTTTAGCATTTCGCCTTAGTTTATATATTTCGCCTTATATATCAAGAAAAAAATTTGCAAAAAAATATCCAGTATACCACTAAAAGCATCTACCTTAAGCTACTTAAAAATAATTATTTTATTAAATTCGGTTTGGTATTTTGGAAGCAGCGCTTGCAAATGTGTGGTAAAATTCCGAAAAACGTCTAATTCTTGCACCTCAATTTACAATAGTCAAAACAAAAAATCAATTTTCTGCCACAACAGCTCCGAGAAAAAACATATGAAAATTCAATAAATAAAATAAAAAAATAAAAAAGTGAGTTCTAAGTACTGCGCCGCGGTAGGATTTAGGCTGTGCCCAAATAATACTAAAAAAACATTATTTTTCCTACGCTAAAAACGTTTATATTTACAAAAATTAATTTTTAACAATGAGCATATCTGGCCACATTCAATACCAAAATAATGCTTTTTAGAATAAATAATCTTTAAAAATGTGGAAGTTATCACTCAATTTAATAGCCATGCAGGGAACGTGCCCTTAAAAAAGGGCGGAGCTCAAAACTTTGTAGGTAGTAGACTAAGCAAATAGTATAATATCTTAAATATTAGTCATATAATTTTTTTCGATTTGGAGTCAACTTTCCGAGAGATCGGGTTTTTAAAGATCTAGCACGTTAAAAGTGTGCACGGTCGATATTGCGGCGGTCCAATTTTTGCCTTGTTAAAGGTCTTAGGCCAATATTGCTCAGTACTAAAATTTAAGTTCCTGTGCCCTTTCTAACTGTGGTTGTCTCACATTGAAGCCAGTAGTGGGCGTGGCCGTTGACGCATTGAGCCAATTTGCACACTTTGTCTGTGCTACAAAAGAACCAAGCCGTGTAATATTTTGAAGACCTAAAACCATCACACATACAGACGGATGACTTAATCGATTCACCTGTCGGTCTTGATCATATCTCTAAAAGGTCTTAAGGGTCTACGGTGATTATTTCACTTTGTTACAAACTATGCATTAAATTTAATATAACCTCGGTCGGTTAGAAAAATTGCATTTTTACGTACATTTAAGCGTAACTTGCAAATATATCTATGTTAATATTGATAGTTTGTAATGAAAGACGGTTGGAAAACGCTATTTTTGAAGTTTGGATTACTTTTATAATGTAAAAAAATGACAATAACATCAGCATTTAACATTGTGGGATGAGATAGGGCATTCAACGGTCCGTTTTACGGACTGTAACTTCTGCGTACACACTGCAGCACTTACTCACTGGTTTCAACACACGATGATATCACAAAGAAATTATATAGTGTAAGGTGTAATAAACAACTATCAAGCAATGGCAAGTTTTAAGGCCTAGATGGTGCAGGCCAAGCACCATGCACTCAATATTTTACCACCTAGGTGTCATATGCACGCAGTTTTTGTTTTTTGGTGAGAACCGTATTTTCACAGAGAAGTCTAAAAATTTTATTTCTTAAACTTTTTTTTTCCTCGAATCACTTTTAAACGTGGTGTGCGTTATGCTTGGAATCCTTGTTCTGTTAAAATGTCAATTTCAGAGGCAATTACTCCGCAGGTTGTGGCCGAATTGTGCTTTTGAGTATTTTCTTGTACGAGTATATGAACCAGTTCATTCCTCCATCTACTTATGGAATCGACTAACTACATATGCCTACATCCACCGATCTGAATCACATGCTTAACTTAACAAATAAATAAATAAATATAGCGTCGTCACAACTCGAGGGGAATCAGGGCCAACTTCTCAGCCACGTATGTGTAATGCATTCTTTACATACAAGGAGACCTACAATTTTTTGCTAAATGTGAACGGGACTTTGAGAAGTTTTTTAAGATAAATGTTTCTCTCAGAGGGCTTGTCAGACCCTCGTGACCTTGAAAAAAGAAAAAGAACGATCTTTTTTTAGGAGGCAGAGGTAGGTTTCGAAATTCGGACCCAGACCTCACACTGATCACTGGTGCCCCACGCTGCACTATAGAGCGGTCAAAAAATCGGGATGAATGCAACAATAGGGCCGAATTTTACATGTGTCTCAAAGAGGCTTGGAATAATGTACCAAGATCAAGTGATTCAAAAATAAATTGAACGTACGCTTGGTGGAGAAAAATCGGCCACCTCAAAACAGCTTGAAGCTCTTCTTAATACCAACCTTCTCAAAACTATGAGATTTCATCACAAAATAAATAGATTCTATTTAAATTCAAAAGAAACTGAAATGAACATCGTTTCATTTAAAAGAGATTTCTCTTTAATTTAACCTTAATTGATTAGCTTACAACGAACTAACTTCTCATAATTTTTAACTTAAGACACTGTGATATCCACAGTGTCCCTTTAAATCAGGAAATTATTTTACAATTAAGCAGAAATTCATCTTTTTTTTTAATTCTCTTAGAGTTTGCGTGGTCTTTCCCGAGTTTGCTTGTGCAAAATTTAAGTAGATTTTTTCTACTTGTGTTGAACCGATGTCGGCTTGGCAAAAAACCACGCAGAAATCTGTTTGAATTTGTGAAGTTTCTATTCATCTTTTTCTCTGTGGAAGAAGTGCTAAGCTCTTATTGAATACCTTGGTGTTGTAGCAAAATATTGGACTTATACTATGTTTATTATATGCAAACTATATACATACTATGAATAAAAATACCAAAAATCATTAATTAAAAAAAATAGATTAATAAAGTTTTCTTATTTGGTCAGATAAAATTTGAAATGTTTTTCTTACTATGGGTTAACTTTCTTACTTTTTTATGTAGTGCAATGTACGGTGTCCCAGAAGCCCCCGGTGAAAGCCCCAGGAGCCAGAATGTGATTTTTGTGATCTTTTCACTTAGGACAACAAATTTATGAAGTTTGTGCTTAAGGTTTAGTTTTGGCAAAGACTATTTATAGCACATTATGTTACCTTTCCTCTGTTGGCTAAATCCAATTGTTCAAGCTGTTTTGATAAAAGAGTCATTAAGGGTAAGAGTGCGCAGTAGGAAAGAGTACGCAGTGCTATTTTCTCCGTTTTTTTGGAAAATTTAAGAAAATATTTGGATGCACAACTGTGTGCCTTGTCGACAGACACCCAACAAATGAGCTGTGAAGAATCTTACGCCAACGCCTTAAGTAAGAACACAAAAAGAAAGAAACAACCATTTTTGTTAAAAAAAAAATAAGAAAAATAAGAATAATAAACTAGGGTCTAGGGTAAGAGTGCGCAGTGTGTATTTGGGGTAAGAGTGCGCACTATAAATTAGGATCTATTCTCAAAAACCTGTGAAGAAATCGAACTTGAAGATATTCCGACAACGCACGGGAGAAAGAAGGACTTGTTCAGCATTGTGCAAAAAATTGAATTACCTTTTAGAATGTGGCATTTGCAGAACATCTATAAAAAATATATTTTTTTTTATTTTTATCAATTATAAACTTTCATTATGTTATCTTTGGCTAAAAAAAGGTAAACCCAGTTCTTTCCTTCAAAAAATAGTTTTATTGTTTAAAATTTACTTGAAGGTCATTACGAAATTACCAACTATGAAAATCGCATACAAAACTGGTTGCGTACTTTCACCCACTCCCCTGCGCACTCTTACCCTGACTTCGGGCAAGAGTGCGCATACCGACTATATTTAGATTTTCAATAAAAAACCATTGCAGATTTTAAAATTTTTCCTGCTTTGATAATATTGTTTTTGTTATTTCACTCAAGTATGTAGCGGCTTTACTTTT
Source organism: Neoascia interrupta (assembly GCA_947623515.1). Classification (NCBI taxonomy): domain Eukaryota; kingdom Metazoa; phylum Arthropoda; class Insecta; order Diptera; family Syrphidae; genus Neoascia; species Neoascia interrupta. Next base: position 109,101,897 of record OX392463.1, on the reverse strand, counting down.
TTCGATATTTGCACTCAAACTGAACAGTGCGCACTCTTACCCCAAACGGATATGCGTTTGTAATCGTATAGCATTAAAACACCGATTTTCCGAATTTACTTGCATATTAACACTTTGTACTTATTGAACAGCACATAACATGGGTAGATAAGTATAAGCTTAAAGAAAGTGGGAGTCACTAGCTGTCATTTGTTCCACATAGCTGTGGAAAAAGCATGCATGGTGCTTGACCTGCACCGCCTAGGCCTAAAAATATGCCATTGCTTGGTAATTGTTATGAAACCTATATATATCAAATAAGAGCTTAGAAGATGCTCTTTAACGTGGCGTTTTAGTAACGATAAACTATCTCTGATTTTCCCCAGAAATGCATGATTTTCAAAAAATTACTCTTACGCACCAGTTTAACGGTGTATTTATAAAACATTTTATTCCAGTTTTCTGATTTATAATGTCATCCAAAAGGCTATGTAATCCTCTTTCATTTGATACCAAACACATGCGTGTACGTTTTATGATTCTATGATACACCACGCTTTTAAATAATTCATCGTTGTCTGGAAATGCCCGATCAGATTTTTATGAAACTCCACAATTTTAATGTACTGATGCTTACCTTAATTTTAATACCAGTCTTATTGATGCAAGCTCTTAGCCCATGCTCCATAAAATGCCTCCTTTACATTTTATTTCAAAATGCTTTTCGGTCAAGGCAAGCAATATCAACTCAAATTTTGGTGCAGAGCAATAAGAGGCCCGAAGCATTAAACTAGACAAATTGGACCGCCCGCACCATCGACCATGCTGCGAATCTTAAAAGCCTGATTTCGCGGGAAATTTATTCAAAATCGAAAAAAAACTACATAATGTACATATGTATGTAAAATAAAAGGTTAATGTATGTAAAATTTAAGGTTACAATGACTATCACACACATCATCCTTCGGGAAATTCGAAAGGAGGATAATCCCTCAACATCAAATACAACGTTACTTCAAGAACGCAGAAGTTGAGATAGACTGTATGCAAATAAGTTCAGTTTCTGTTGATTTTTTAGATTGTCTTTTTTTTTTTGTTGTCTATTTAGATTACAACATTGCATCTTGTTATTTCCCGTCGGGATAAAAACTGGTATATTTTAACGCGAAGCATACTTTTTGGGGCTTAAGATGCAATTCAACAAGAGGCATATTACTGTACAAAAACAGTATAAAACGTGGGGTGGACTTTTTTCCAAAATATTGGCCAACCGACAGGAATAAAAGGCCCGACTTGTCGACTTCTTCATCGCTAAGGGGTACCCCAAATACCTTACACGAGTCAAAGAGTGTTATGATCCTTACTCGGACCACTCAGAAGTAGGTAATCTTTTAAAAGGGGCGGAAGCCTAGCGAAAATGGAAAGACCTCCTAGATTAGCTATAGCAAAAACATGAACTTGGACGCCTTCAGAAAGGACTGTAAGGAGGTTGTTCGCTTGAATGTGTCATTGAGAACTCCACTCAAATTAGATTTTTTTTCTTTTTTTTTTTTTCCGTGGGTAGGTAAAAACCTTCATAGGCACTATGAGAATCGAACGCGCGTGCTCATAGTAGTGTGAGATTCTTACTCACTAAAAAACCTCCCAATCTTTGTAAGACTACGACTAAGTTTCCTTAACAAGTAGTTCATGCTTCTGTATAGTAATCGCGTTTGGCAGGCTACCTTCCAACGAAAGCACCTGCAATACCGTCATTATGTGCGGTTTCCTCTTACGACGCTAGATCCAACGGTCTTGTTCGTTGAAGTCGGCGTGCAAGTTTTGTCTGATCCAGCGTTCGGATTATTTCGTGGTTGCAATGGCCGTGAAGACGAGCGTGAAGTTTGCGAGCAAAGTTTCTTACTTCGTCGGTCACGGTTGCGATGCCTAGATCTCGATGTAAATCGCTATTTCTTATATACCATGGGGCATTTACGATTGCTCTTAGTGTCTTATTCTGAAAAGTTTCTAAAATAGATATGTTGCTTGGTTTGGTACAACCCCAAAGTTGTATACCGTACGTCCAAGATGGTTTTAGCACTTGCTTATACAATAGCAGTTTGTTATATACGCTTAGTTTCGAATAACGTCCGATAAGCCAATTCAGTTCTCGTAGCTTGATTTCAAGTTCATCGCGTTTCTTTTTAACGTGTGGCTTCCACTTAAGTTTTGCGTCTAGGGTCATGCCTAAATATTTTGCCTCGTTTGCGTACGGAATTTGTACCGAGTTTATAAATAGAGGAAAGTTGATTACCCTCTTGTAAGTAAAATTTACATGCGTTGATTTTGTCTCATTTAGGAGGATTCGCCAGGCCTTTGTCCATTCGCATATTATTAAAATTAGAAGATGTAGTTGGTAAATCCATTAAAGCAATTCAAAGCGCTGATTGGAACAATAATTAGTCCCAAAAGAACGAAGAAAGCGCTGACGGGCATGTACGCACCACATATCTGCTCGAAATCGAAAAATTGATTCGTGAAAAGAGAAGAGCGCGTAGAGGATGGCAATGCACAAAGCGATCCCCTGACAAAACGCTCTCAAGCAATCTCTCTAACAAGCTGAAAGAAATAATAGCTGCAAGATTATAAAAATCGTGAGACCACTGAATACCTTGAAGGCTTGTCGGCGGATAAAACTCAAACTACTCGCTGTGGAAAGCAGTAAAGTCCATCAAGGAACCCATAATGTGCTCGGCCCCAATAAATAAAGATAACCGAGAATGGGCAAAAGAAGACAAAGAGAAAGCGGATTAGTTTGCAGAACACTTAGAAGAAACCTTCAAGCCGTTCGACGGTCCACCGTTGGCCGACGTTCAAAACAACAACGGGGAACCTGAGAGTTTTAGAATGAAAAAAGTGTCATAAGCCGAACTTCAGTAAATAATAAGCCAACTTAAAAATAATAAGGCCCCAGGATAGGACCTGGTCACTGACAAAACCTTGAAAGAACTACTGAAAAAGGCACTAGTCAAGCTATATTAGACAATGGAAAGTTGCTGAAGTCATTTTGGTTCCAATACCGGGGAAATATCCAAGTGACAAAAATCTTATATGCCCATATCGCCCATATCCGATCTGGCGTACCCCAGGGAAGCGTCCTCGGTATGACCCTGTTCCTGCTTTACCCAAGACATATACCTCTAGACGACGAGATAGTTATGGCCACGCGGACTACACGGCCATCCTGGGTGACTCAGTCGAGTCATCAACCGGAAGCCTCCAACGAGCTTTGGGCAGAATTTGCGTCTGGATGAAGATTTGGCGAATCGTCAATGAGAACAGGTCAACGCATGTCAATCTTACGTACAGAAAGGTGAACTATTTACCTCCCTTCACAAACTCTTCCCTATGTAAACGAAGCGAAATATCTAGGAATGACTCTAGATGCTAAACTTAGGTGGAAGCCACACATTTAGAAGAAGCGTGACGTGCTCAAAATTAGACTCAGAGAAATGTATAGGCTTATAGGAAAATTTTCAAAACTTACCATATATTCATAACCAGTATGAACCAGTGAGTAAGTGCTGTAAAACAGACCCTTAAATACCCCATCCAACGTTACCGATGGACAATTTGAAAATGTCATCAAAAAATGTAGCCCGAGCCAAAAAATGCGTCCCACTTAAAGAAAAAAAAAACACTAATTCCTAAATTTTACAGAAAAAAAATTCCTGACACGATAGAAAAAAAATCATTATTTGTCGGAGATTGCTACTATCCGATGGAGCACTCAGACACAACTACTGGTCCATTGCCCTACCACGTAGACACCTTAGTGTAATGTATTTAGTTTACCCGTCTTTCGAAGAAAAACGAGAAAGAGCTTCAGTGATGAAGCCCCAAGGATCCGCCACCTGATGCGAGCAAAGGCAGGACAACTACATAGAAAATGTTTCGCTGTAACGTCGTCCTCTCCACAGGCAGGACAGGTGGTGGTTTCGCTCAAGCCTAGCACATTGAAGTGCTTGGCGAAAGCTTGGTGGGTCGTAAGGACGCCTACAAGTTCGCAATCGATTCTCCTGAGAGATAGAAGAAAAGACACTGACCCCTCGCAGATATCCGAGCGTAGTCGTTTAGTCCGTCTGCACCCATCGCAGTCACGCCAACGAGCCCTGTGCTCACGAGAAACCCAAGTATCAATGGCAGACGTGACAACAGATACAGGCAGGCCTAAAGCTGGTTCAGGTCCTGAGAAAGCCTCTTCCGAGCCTAGCCTGGTAAGCTCATCAGAGATCTCATTTCCCTGGATACCAGTGTGACCTGGAACCCAAACAAGATTCACTGCATTTAGCCTTCCAACTACGTTCAACGAATACTCGAGCACTATCTTGGACGAGGTAAGAGGGTTGAGCAACGCATTTAGAGCGGCTTGTCTGTCACTGCAAACGCATATGCTTCTCGCCCTCCACCTGTTAGTCACAATATAGCGCATAGCCATTAGGATAGCGAAATTCTTTCCCTGGCTCATGGCCTGGTCGAAGGCATTCCATTACCTGAGGAAAGTCGACTTGGTAGTTTTGTCGCAAAAGGATTTTTGGGGTCATTGCGTCAGAGCAGAGGGCATGTCCATATTACAGGGGCCGAAGGACAATTCTCGAACAAGTTCTTCAAAATTCCAATTACTTAAATTTGTCGTCTCAGAGCCGCCCCTCACTTGATACCAAAATAGTAAAAAAGAACAAAGAGTTAAATGTGAAATAAAAACTTACTTGTTGCTAAATCTTTCAATAGCGACCGTCAACTTTAGTGAGTTTAGGAGAGACCAACCCCAGATCTAAATTTACTGAAAACTCATTTCTGGGGTTAGTCTCAGTTTAACTCGGAAGCTCTGATGATATCGAACTCAATAACCGGCCCTAAGGAGGGGTTATCCGCTCTCCACCCTCGAGTAATTAACAAGGATCTGTTCCTCCAGGTAGGGAGTCGTCCCGTCGGGGTAACCTCCCGGCTACGCAAAGGAAATAATAGACGGATTTACAGCTGACTAGAAAATTTATTCGATTCATTTATTTCGTTAAGTGAAATTGGTTTAGCAAGAGGCAGATGCAAAAATTTTTTTCAATTTATTTCTTTTGCATAAATAACTGATTTAAAAATTAAAAATGCGTCCCAATATCGCCTGTTTTTAAAAAAAGCGTTCAAAAACCGCTTATTTCGAAATGTGTCGCCAAGCGTCCCGATAGTAGAAAAGTCGCCATTTGGCGACATATGTCGCCCATCGGTAACCCTGACTCCATCCTATCCCGCATTGTAAAATGCTGATGTTATTGTTATTTTTTTGATATTTAATTAGTAGTGCAAGCTGTGAAAAGTGGCGAGGTCCAACCGCCCTTTATTACAAACTATCAATATTAACATAGATATTTCCAATTTACCCTTAAATGTAAATAAAAATACAATTTTTTTTGGTTCAAATTCAATATTTTTGTAAAATCAACCCCTAAAAAGAGGCATGGCTAAAAACTTTGCATAAACAAAATCTCGAATGAAGTCTTTTTTCTTCTTTCCTAAATTAGGCTCAAGGTCAGTCGGAATAACGTTTTTCTATAAAATTGAAGGTTTTTTTTCAATTGTGCCCCGTGGGCGTGGGCCAAAGTTTTGCATGAAACAAATGTAGAACTACATATTTTCTACATAAGAAATCAAGCAAAATTTTTGCGATTTGGAACAAAAATATTGAGAAAATGCATTTGAGTATTTACCCTTAACATCAATGCCAAGTGGGCGTGGCAGAGAAGGTGAATCGATTTAATTTTTATTTTTAACAATCATTAGGAAATGACAAGCGTCAAATCTTAACCATTAACGACGTCTTTAAGTTTTGAGAGCACTGGAGGTAGTTACACATATTATCCAATTGTGGGCGGATTTGAAATTTCTTAACATTTGCACTGCTTCGGATGATAAGGACCACATGTACAAAATTTCAGATCTCTAGCTCAAAACTTAAGGCCTAAAAGCATATGACACACAGACAGACGTACGGACGGACATGGCTTATTCTATTCAGATTTCGGTCTTGATCATATGCCCTTAAGGTCTTAAGGGTCTACCATTATTATTTCACCGTGTTATAAACTTAATATACCTCCTATCCTAGGGGATGGGGTATAACAAGTGAGTAAGTGCAAGAGTTTGTCTGTAACAAACTTCTACATATATAACCGACCCTATATACCATGTAACACCAATTCCTCAAGTTTGTTGACCCGAATTCATATATTATTTGTATAGCCACGCCCCCAAAAGTAAACATAGGCTTAAAATTAAAATCAATTAACTGTAATTTCGTTAGAATCATGACGAAAGAATGAAATAGAACAAAAATTATTTCAGAAAAAAAATGTTTTTTCCTAAAAACGTCCCTTAAAAGTGGGAGGAGCTCAAAAATTTGTATATAGCTAACTTACCAAATAGTAATGTCATTAATATTTGCCAAAGATTTTTTTTTCAATTTGGAATCAACTTCCCGAGAAATCGGGTTTTAGGAAATATAACATGTTAAAAGTTGACATGTTAAAAGTTGGCATGATTATTTCGCTGTGTTACAAATTATGCATTAAAATAAATACACCCTCGGTCGGGTATAACAACAAAGGAAAGCGTTCGAACAGTATCAAAACACACAAGTTTTTTTAATACTAATTGTTATAATAAAATTTTAAGTTATATTAAAATAATAAAGTAAAAGTTTTAAGATCTAACTTTTACTCTCTTTGGCTGTAGGCTTTATGGGAAAGATGAAATTTGGATACCAATACTGCGAGCTACCGACTGCAAACTAAAGAAACAAGGAAGACAATGATGAAAGCATTTCAGTACGTTAGTTTGCTTCCATTTGTTATACCCGACCCAGGGTATATTAAGTTTGATGTATAGTTTGTAACGCATTGAAATAATAACCGTAGACCCCTGAGACCTTTTAGAGATATGAATGGGACCGACAGGAGAATCGATTAAGCCATGTCCGTCCGTCCGTCCGTCCGTATGTAAACAACTTTTAGACCTTAAATTTTAAGGCAGAGAGCTGAAATTTTGTGGGTTGGTTGGAAGTCCAGTCCTTCAGATCAAGTTTGAAAATAAACTGAATCCGCCCACAGACACGCCCACTACAGGCCTGTATGTGCGACCATCTCTTATTTAAAAAAATACATTTTGCAAATAGCTATGTTACAATGGCGCTAGCGCATTCATTTTTGGTACGTAACATTGCCAACGTAAAAAATTTTAGCTTTTTCATTGGCCACGCCCACTTTTTAAGGGATTTTAGCTTAAAATGACTGTTTTTCAATAAATATATATGAAATTTGACAAAAAATTATATGACAAAAGCTGTAGATATTACCATTTTCTAACTCTTATGTAAATATTGTATGTACCTCGGCCCACTTTTGTGGGCTTGGCGTTAAAAAAAGTGATTTTTTTTAGTTAAAAAGCAGGAGTCTTAGGCCGAAATGTATGCAACCACCTAGTATAATGCATTCAACAGCTATATTTTTATATCCCACTTTTTGGAGGCGTGGCAGTTTACTTTTTGGTATGGTCGGGTATTTTGCAATCCGTCGTAAGGTTGGTTTTACATACCCACTGTTGCACTTTCTCAATTGTTTTTTAAATACCTACTTGTTCTCTTATGGGAAATCGTAGGAAGAGTTGTCACTTGATGCCATCAGTTACGTCAAAAACATTTCCGTGGCCAATAATTTCAGCCATGCTAGTAGACATTAAAATTTGGTTTTGACAGATATTTTCGCTTTCCTTCGGAAGTTTTTCACTGCTTCTCTCTGGTACACTATTGTATGAGACAAGATAACCGCCAAACCCAACGAAAAATTGGAAAACAAAAGAAAAACTCGAGCACTCAAAATACTTTACCTATAATTTTATAAAAATGATTTTTTTTTTGTATTTTGGATAGAAAAAAATTGCTTGTACTTTTTAGCCCGAAAAGGAAACAATTTTTCTACAATCATTCACTTAACTAAGATCATTCAGAACGACACTCTGCGAGGGGGCATTTAGGACGCGGTGTCGAAACAGCATGGATTTTAAACGATGGAGCCTCCGCTTCAAGTTACAGTACACAGGACAGCAGTCTGGAAAAGGTTTATACATCAAATCTTCTTCATCGCCTTGAATGCATTGGTCCGGAAGCAAGTCCAGGCAACTAAATTTATAAAAAATTACGAAAATAGATAAAAAAAAAAATTATGTAGCATAATACATAAATGCCATACGAAAAAAGGTCATCTAAAATTCTAAAAAAATGTATCTACTCATTTGGTCTAGCGACTTTTTCCACTACAAAAATAGACCTTGATCGTGGAACCAGTTGATTATTCTCGCAGAACAAATTCGAGCACAAAGACAATAAAACCAAGCGACGGGGTAGAAATTTTGACTGCTCCCACATGCAGCGGCGGTATGTCCCTAAGAATAATATGTAAAATAAAAATTATTTCAATTTGGCAACCGAGGTCATTATGTACCTACTCAAAACGTTGTTATTCATATCGTCCACTGGTATGGAGGACGATGCTGAATATCCATAAGACATGAATGCACTAGTTGCCGTAGCCAATGCAACTAGTATAACTGTTGTCCAAAGTTTGAACATCCCAGAGTGACTAGCCATATCAAGACGACACTTGACTGTGCAAAATATTTTTTGCTACTAAAGCACTAGACGGACGGAATAATATAACTGAGGTAGTTCTCGGTTGAATTTATTTCCAGTTTGATTGCTCTAATATAACTGTTTGGGTGTAAAATTGCGATGAGATGCTACTAACATGTAACTATATTGCTTGCTAAACTCAATGGTACTAAGTGGTCTTGATTCTAATAGTTCAAACTGACGATTAATTGGGGTGGTTTGACCACGTTAAAAGCTGTCTACGTTAGGTCTAGGTGATTGGTTGAGCTTTTTGGCGACCCACCCTTGATGCCCTTGACTTTTCAGTTTCAATATAAATTTGCGGGCCTAAAGCTAAAAATCATCAGAGCATGACATTTTGGGGGAACTTTCAGTTTACCCAACCAAACCGAGCTGATGTGATGAGGGCAAATAATGTGCTGTTCACACCGGGGCAACAATTGCACTTGACACTCAATAAATCACCCTCCGTTTACTTAGTCTGCACGGGGTGTGTGTATTTGTTACTTAAGCACCTCTCGGGGCCACAATTTTGTTACGTATAGCTCAAATTCAAATTTACTTCTGTTGACTTTGCTCATGATTATTAACGTGATGATTTAGTGTGACATGATATAGTAGTAAGTAAATTTAAAACAAACAACTATAAGTTACCAGTGAGTATAGTTATGGTGTTGCATTGAGTAATTAAACATAGATTAAATTTAGCTTTTTGCTGCAAACACGTGCGGGACTTTTATTACATCGGATTCTATTTAATAGTTTTATATTAGTAATAATAATAATAAAATATAATATTATAATTTTTAATAACAATAAAAAATATAAATATTATTAAATAGTTATCGAAGATCATCGTTTAGATACTGTAGGGTATACATCAAAAAATATATATAAAGTATGAATGAAATTTTATTTATAATTAATAATTAAGTAAAATTATTCATTTTGAAAAGTAAAAAATTACAACAATTTACAATGATAGCTAGTCCTACGATCATTTCAAACGCTGCCAGGCGAACATCGTCAGGAACCTTTATATTATAATGATGCTGTATTGATGATGCAATATTTTTGTTCCAAATTGGAAAAAATTTGCTTAATACATATATTTCTACATTTGTTTCATATGTCTGTGGGCCATGCCCACACTTAAAAGCACAATTAAAGAAAAACCTCCAAATTTATAGCAAAACGTAAATTCGACTAGCCTTAGACCTAATTTAGGCAAGAATAAAAAGGAAATAGGAGGTAAGATAAACGATACTTAATTCAAGATTTCGTTCACAAAAAGTTTTCAACAATGCCACTTTTTGGTCGATTTTACAAAAATATTGAATTTGAACCAAAAAATTGCGTTTTTACGGACATTTAAGGAGGCGTGAATGTTTAGGCCTCCCTCTCCTTCGCGATTGCGCTGAAATGTTGATTGACATTGCCTTTTTGACGGGGTTCGTAGGATCTCTCCTTTGAACGTGGCAATACCAACTGAGCCGGTCGTGCTCCGCATTTTTCTGGAGATGGGTTCTTTTACATGGAGGCTGCCTCGGATCTTCGTACTTCTTATTCTATCTCGCTTTGTTACTCCTGCTGTCATGCGAAGCATCTTCATCTCAGCTGCCGTTAATTTGCTCTCATATTTCTTATACGCTGTCCAACATTGTGAGCCATATGTAAGCGCCGGACGCACGACTGGGGTAGAGAGCTTGCCTTTCAGCTTAGGGACATTTTTCGGTCACAGAAGATGGCGGAGTTTTCTCGCCACTTCATCCACCCCACGTTTACGCGATGATTGATGTCGTCATCACAGTTTGCTTTGCTATTGATCATAGATCCTAGGTACTTGAACTTTTCACACTTGGAAGCACCTTTTCATTCAATTTAATGTCTTCAATTGCTTCGGGTAGGTCAGAGAATGGGCAGCACAGGTACTCTGTTTTCTATTGGCTTATACGATACCCATTAAATTAAAAATACCTATGTTAATAATAATGATAGTTTGTAATAAAGGGCGGTTGGACCACGCCCCTTTTCACAGCTTATTGCACTGCTTATTAACTATCCAAAAATAACAATAACATCACCGTTTTACGATGTGGGATAGAATGGAGTATTCAACGGTCCGTTTTACGGACTGTCACTTCCGCGTACATACTGTAGCACTTGCTCACTAGTTTTGAGTCTAGTTGTGTCGATGGAGGCACACAACTAGACAAAAAAGGTACACATAAGGTACACCATCATCACTTACTTACTTACTTACTTTACTTAAGGTGGCGCTACAGTCCGGGGTGGACCTGGGCCTCAGCCAACGAGCTTCGCCATCCAGCTCTGTCTCTAGCTAGCCGTCTCCAGTTTTGCACGCGAAGTTGGCTGAGGTCCGACTCCACTTGCGTGCGCCACCTGAGTCTCGGTGCTGCGGTGTGGATTCGGATTGCGGTGTAGATTCGAAGATTTTCCGGGCCGGGGCGTTGGTGTCCATTCGCTCTAGATGACCCAATTGTAGACGTTGCGTTTTGACTCTTTTGGCTAGGTCGGTATCGCTGTACAGCCCGTACAGTTCGATGTTATATCTCCTCCCCCACTCTCCGTCTATGCAGACGGGACCGTAAATCGTCCGAAAAATTTTCCTCTCGAAGCAGCGTAAAGTGTTTTCATCCGCCTTTGACTGGGATGATGAGGGTCTTATACATGGACACTTTAGTTGCTCGAGAGAGTGTTTTGCTACTCAATTGCCTCCTTAGTCCAAAGAAACAGCGATTGGCAAGAGTTATCCTTCTTGATCCTTCTTCTTCGTTGACCACAAAATGCTGTCATTGAAGTGTAGTAAATAAAGGGGATATTTGCCCGGTATTCGGGTTTAAAATTCTTAGAATAGATATTTTTCGTTAGTTTTACTTTAAGTACTGTTAATATTTTTTTCCAAGTCTACTGAACTTATTTTAGCACAATCTTAAGTTAATAATTTTTTTTTTTAATTTTTTTCTGGTAAAAAGAAACTTAAAAAAAATTACCAACGAGTTTTTTGTTATAATATTTTTTTATATATTCTGCTTTCTACTTCAGTGGCTTGTGCTTGTTTTAAATTTAGTTAACAAGGTAGAAACAACTTAGAAGTTATAGACTTTTTTTAGTACTACCATTTAAGTAAATTAACTTAAATTATTTTAAGCATATCTCAAAAACAACGAAATATTTCAGTCCCCACCAATTTTATTCGAACCTCAAAAGATTTTCTGTGTCTGATATTTTATTTCAAAACGGTATATGTTACCGTTATCGTGATATTGTTGTGGGCACGCGGTTTTTAGCCTTTTTCTGATTTTTTTGCTTTAAAATCTGTAAAACGACTATTCGGAAGTTTTTGTGGAATACCCTTATATTTTCCTTTGATTTTTATATACTTTGCGCTAGCAACGGTTGTTTTTTTTCTAATTGATTATATATTAGAATAGATTTTTTTCGACATTCCAATTACCGTACAAAATTGACAAATAGAATCAATTGACATGGCCTTGCCAGGTTGAGAATAAAAATAAAAATCAGCTAACAAACATAAAGAAAAATATTATCAGGTTCAAAATATTACCTATAACAAAAAACTAGAAGCTGCCGATCATCATGTTTGCTCTATACTAAAGTGTAATTTTGTAGTACTTGTATAATATGGGGGCATTCGATTGGTTAAGGACCTGTAAGACCTGGCTTTCCGAGAGAATATCGCTTCCAAGAATAGACCTCTTTGATTCCCGCAATATCGGACATTTACCAATGAAGTGGATGACATCTCTCTCTCCCTCTCTTGAACTGCAGATAAGCGGTTAATCTTCCCTGTGTGGCAAATAATTAAAGAGGAGGAGCTCTCCGCGCGCCTTAAGCACCGTCGCTATTTCTTCAGGTGTGTGGTGTCCCGAAAATAATTTTACTCATAAAGATTATTGCTTAGACGACTATAAACCAATCTATGCAGTGACCCGCTGGCCTTATTTTACTTTTACTATTAGTTTTTTCTAATGCTCAGAACACAGATTTCTTAGCTATCGGTTATAAAAGCGAGTTTTTTATCAGAAAGTTTTATGTTAGAAACGCCATTTTTGAAAGATCTTTAAGCTTTTAGAATTTGAGTTATTATAATTACGTATAAAGCCGCGTTGTCACAAGCAACGTAAAACAGGAACAGAAGCAGAATCTCATACATTAGCAACTGAAACCTAAATTCGCTGAATGCTTTTTGCGTTGCTAATGTATGAAATTCTGTTTCTGTTCCTGTTTCTGTTCCTTGTAACAACGCGGCTTAAGACGTATATTTTTATACGTTTTATAAACAAACGAAATTTCATTATTATCGGTACCACCGTTAAGTTTCGAGAATATTTTGAAAAATAATTTATGAAATGTTTTTGAAGTTTGCTAAATATCTGCTAAATATTCGAAAATTCCTACAGTTTTCACGAAAATCCCAAAAAAATCTTGATGTGTGTGATTTTTTTCAAAGTATTTGGCCTATGCTATATCGGAGATAGTGGTGGGGAGAAATTTTTTTTCACGATTTTTTTTCGAAAATACGCCAAAACTACAGTTCCAAAACCGTTTAACCAAAATGTAATTAAAGTCTTTACTTAGACTTTGGCTGCTTCATATGTTAGCCCAATATGGGCTTTTTAAATAAAAAGATGAGAAAGTTATGAGCTTAAACCAGTTGAAAATGGGTATCTATTTTCCATTCCATATTTCTCAAGTGTGTTCAAAGTGTGTGTGGGTACATATACATACACTTTTCAATTTTCTTCCTTCTGCCTGATATGTCATGTGCACCGCAAAAGAAAGCAAAATACTAAGGTACCTTGGTGATTAGGTATTTGGGTAGGTATACCTTTCTACGCTCTCCCACTTCATTACTTTTACCAATGTCATCGTAATGTTCCTACAAATCAACGAACTCAAAAACCGAAAGTTCTGCCTCTCAATTTTGTGCCACTATGCCAAATAAAAACCACTTGCTTTCCAATAGCCACAAACAGTACAGCTCCAGCGCGAAACAAATGTGTATTACAGTGTGAATGTTCTACGCAGGCAGGCAAGCGCAAAGTTACCCGAGGCCATCGAAAGAAAAAAAAACTTACTTCATCCTAGGTACCAGACCGAGCATCAATCGTTGGTACATAGGTACATAGATGAGAAGAAGAAGATGTACATAGATAAGAAGATAAATTTTATGTTAGTAGCGGCAGTAGCTAGGTATAGTCCATACCAATTCACTTGACCAACGGTCGATTGCGCAGAGAGAGGATTTAAGAGAGCAAAAAGGTTGCGAAAGAGATTCTGCCAACTCTCGCACATTTCCTCTCACAGGGATGTTACATTCTTTTAAAAAAAACTAGGTATACACAATGATTGTACCTCGGTGGAAATTACCAGTGCGCTCCTAACTTCAGTATTATAAAGGAAGGAAATGTGCGATCGATGTATAGATCGTTTTTGTTTATGCCTGCTCTCAATTTCGTCTTTCTTTGTCTGTTTTTGCAAATTTAAGAGATGCTAAGACAAGTTTGAAGAGACCTGCGCCGTAGAATGGTCAAGTAAAAAAAAAAAATAGGTTGGTCGTGTTTCGTTTTTTCCTCTCTGTATAAAATTTGCGCATAGTGTTATCCTTTTCGTGATTAATCCATGACAATTTTTTTTTAAACTTGCGTCCGAGTAATGCTATCGTTTTTGTAAAACTGAATTTAAAATAGCGAATCCACCATTTATATGCATTGGTTGCATCATAATATAATTTCTCTCTAATGCAAAAATATGGAAAATCTCACAGGTAGCAAAATTCTTATAAACTAAAAAAAAAAGGCAACACATATCCTAAAACAATTGCACTTAAGTCAAAAAGGTAAAAGCACACATCATAAAATAAATGCAAACAAAGCACACCACCCACACAGGTATTTGGCGCTAAACCATGAAATACACAACCATAGAAAGGGTTGGGAACCTTCAAACAAAACAGGATTTAGGCAGTAGGTAGAGCTGTTAAAAGCTTTAGCAATTATTTGTCATGAAATTTCTGTCGATCACGCCCTAGATATCAGGTTTCACCTAGTCTTTTGTTTTAAAACTACGGGGAGCTTTGACGATCTCATAATAATTTTTTTTTATTTATTTATACAACAGCATTTTAGCTCTAAGGCATGTAAGGTTGGGCTAGGCATTGTAAACTTCAGGCGAAAACCTTTACTGGTTAGATCTCTTTCGCAGCATTTTTGCTCTCTTAAATCCTCTCTCTGCGCAATAGACCGTTGGCCAAGTGAATTGGTATGGACTATACCTATGAAGAGCCAGGTGTTAAGCGTCACGATGTAAATTTTCGATCTTTTCGGATTTTTGGCCAGTAAAATTCTCCAATCGAAATTGGTGCTACAAGAGCTTTGGAGATCGAACGTGGGATAGAACGAACCGATCCCAGAGAATATCCATGATAAATGGTACGACTGGTATAAACAGCTTGACGTCGTAAGAACTTTCTCTAGCCCACAATCATAAATTACTGAATAACTAGATATTCAACTTGCGGCCCTCTTACCCTCCAACACCCATTTGTTTATGTTTTTTTATGAAGCCTTTAAAGCTTTTATAAAGCTTTAAATTTCCGTGTCAGTGAACACGTGTAAGAAGATACAATAACGATTTACCTTACGTGATCAGCTGATGTAAAAGCTCCAAAACGAAATTGCATGGAAATGATGAATTTACTCATATTTGTAAACAAATGCCGGCGGATGGGTAAATTCCTCAATGTCAGCTTGTGGGCGAAGCTTTTACATGTCCGAACTTGAATATCTAGTTATTCAGTTATTTCTGCCCAAGATATTATCACCCGAAATTTAGCGAGGCACATGCCGATATTGAACTTCATAAATTTGTAGACGCAAGCAAAGAAGCGTATGCCGCTGTAGGTTACTGGCGCATAAGTTAAAATAAATAAATAGAGTGGCGCAACAGCTCGAGGTGAACCAGGGCCAACTTCCCAACCATGTATGCTGTGTGTGCTATATTTTTTCACATACAAGGGGACCTACAATTTTTGCCGAATCCGAACGGCACTTTGAGAAGTTTTTCAAGACAAATGTTACTCTCGGAGGGTTTGTCAGACCCTCGCGGAGGTGGCAGCCGTGAAAGAGAACAAGTCTTTTTTTTCAGGTGGCAGAGGCAGGATTCGAACCCAGACCTCCGGCGTCAGAGGCCCACACACTAACCACTGCGCCACGGCACCCACATAAGTTACGGCGCATAAGTTACAAAAACGAAGTTAGTGTGGTCTTCGCAATGGGAAAATTCAGATGCAGTCCTATAAAAGCCCCTTCCATACCGAGATTAGAACTTTAAGCTGCGGTGCTGGGTTTTTAACTGAAAGAAATCATACTGAGCAGTCACGTAGTCAAGCCAAGACAGTCGAAGCTAAAAACAGTTTGTTGCTCACCGAATTGCAGAGATGAGCAGAGAAGTGTCAGAGTCTGAAAATTGGAGATGGGTTTCAGCCTCCAGGCAGTCTTAATCCAGCGGACAATGCAACATGGCCTAGAAAACTTAAACTATATCCCAGCGACACTGCTTGGATAAAGGTCCATAATTCTTAAGCCTTCCCGAAGCTGTGTGGCCCGATAAACCGGCTGATATAGCCATTCATGATCAGAAAAACGAAAGGCGCGCGAAATATATCATGTTTTTAAATCATGAATGTAAAGTTAGTAATTTCAGCTGGGTGGTCTGAGCAAACATCATAGCACTCTTCTCGCGTAAGGTATTTGGGGTACCCTTAAGCGATGAAAAAGTCGACAAGGTCAGGCTTTTTATTCCTGTCGGTCGGCCAATATGTTGGCTTTCCCGGGGAGAAAAAGTCCACCCCACGTCTCATACTGTTTTTGTACAGTAATCTGCTCTTGTTGAATTGAATCTTGAGCCCCAAAAAGTATGCTTCGCGTTAAAGTGATAAAATTCGAACCAATCTAGCCATATATGCAATCAATGGGGCATATGTATAAACTGTACTATTTACTTTGACTAGGAAAATTTTAAGTATTTACTAGTTTTGGTATGCATAAAATCGAAGTAGTTGCTGGGAAAAATGTATTTACTACAAGGAATAGTATTTACTAGTTTCGAATGAATTAATTATTAATTAAATACTTAATATGGTATGTATAAAAACCTAGTAGGTCTAATTACTATTTTTTATACCCCATCCCAGGGGATAGGAGGTATATTAAGTTTGATTCATAGTTTGTAACAAAGAGAAATAATCACCGTAGACCACCAAGACCTTAAGGGCATATGATCGAGACCGAATCGTTAGTCGAATGAGCCATGTCCGTCCATGTGTCTGTAGTTCTTAGGCCTTAAATTTGACGACTATGACGACTTGAAACTTAATTTTTTTTGTTTCTAGGTCCCGAAGCAGTACAAGTGCAAATTTTTTTTAAATCCGCCCACTGACACGCCCACTTTACTTATAAGCATGAAAAGGCAAAGTTGTCGTAGGAAGCTGAAATTTGGTATGCGTTATCCTCGCTTAAGTGTATTGTGATTGGCATTTTTAAAAAAGGCAAAAACCGCCCCCATGACGTCATATTTTATTTGCATTTTAATAAACGGTTTTTATTCGATATATTTTCTTTAAATCCAAAAAACTTGCACTATAGAATGTTCAGATATGTGTGAAAGCTATCAACTGAAATGAATAAATTTATGCCATTCCCACTTTCGGGGGCGTTTTTAAGTATAAACTAAATTTTTAATATGAAAATGCAATCAACACGAACAATCAAAACGAACGATGTTGAAAAGGGGTGGATGCCATGCCCCTTTTTTGGGAGAAGATTTTTAACTGAGAAATTCTAAATACAAATGAAGTTAATAGAAACTGAAATTTAACAACTAAGATTTATGACACAATTCGGAGCTTGACAGTGGTCAATTGGGATGAGGTATCCAACGATTCGCCTAAGCGGATTGTAGCCCTCCCACTAGTTTTAATATAACTGGAAATTTTTCAAGTTGCCATAGAGCAACATGAACATTTACTGGTATTTACTTTTATATTGTATGCCAGGATCAAAAGTACGGTTTGCATTTCTACCCAATAGCTAGCTTCCGAAAATGGGCAATATTTAGGTAGCTTCTCTGGTTTCTGAGTTTCTAATCAGAAGTCAAAAGGGTCATAGAGTTTAATATGAATTTAACACCTTTTGATAGTTTAACGTCTTGTGCCTAAAAAAATACAAATACGTTTTTGATAAAGAACGAAATGATAACTACCCGTTTGAGTGAGAGAGGTCGAGGCAACCAGTGCCGGTGTAAGCCTTTGCCGAACCTTACCAATCAATGGTTGATTGGTTGGGGTCTTATCCGAAGAGGCTAATGAAAGCTGGAGGTAACGCTAAGTTTTGTCCCTAAAATTTCGTTTTTGTAACTTTTCTAAATTTTGTTTATGTAACTGCAACAACAACAGTACCTTGTAAAGTGCACTGGTTAGAATGGCCTCAAGCTCTAGCAAAGCTGAAAACTAAAATAAGTGTGCAAGGAAGAATTTTCAACCAAAAAATTTTATTGAATACACATAAAAACATTTTTCTATAGTACATAAATACTATCGACTTCCAATGAGTTCGTAGCATTTACTTGAGAAAATTCAGTTGTTGTAGCAGGACTGGGAAGGTCCCTACCAAGTAGTTACGCAAATTAATGATGTAGTCTTTCGAATTCAACGAGGACTGAGAGCGAAACAAAAATTGTCCATGTGGATCGCCTACATCGTTCCAACGGAATCAATGATGATGTGCTTGTTCGGGACGAACCAAACTAGGTGGGAGACATGTGATATGGCGATAAAACTGTTTTCGATTCAATTTATTATAGGACACCCGCTATAATTGAAATATCCCGAAATTTCCCCACCAGTGGAGACTTTAGTGAATACAACAAATTCCAGTCGGCAAACTAGCGTGATGTAGAAGTTTCACGAATTGTCATAATTATTTTATAAATAGCCGATACCCGTTGCCTAGTTTTCAGTTTTGAATCGGAATACTTTAAAAGCGAACGTCGAGTGTAAAAGTAATAATAACGGTTACGGTGAACTAGATTGTGTAACGAAGTGTTTCGTCACATAGTAATGCAACATACCAACCGCCGTCTGTAGTCACTTACCCAGCATACGAATACACATTTTCAATAATAAATTCCTGATATACCCAAACGTTTGCAGTGCTGCCTGCACTGGCTAATGACTGCACATAATTGACAATGGCAACCACCATTGAACATAGCAACGTAGAGCAATGGTCCAGGTCCATAGTCCATCGCTGGATAAGCGAAATCAAGCAGCGTTGACTCCCATGAGTAGAAAGATGGATCACCGCACAAGACTCGTCGTGGCAATAATGGTGCATGAAGAAAATACTTTTATTTTTTATTTCTCTCATTCACTCGTTTTTATAATTCACACTCATTCACCGTAGAAAACCTTTCTAGTTGAGCGTCGGTGATGGAAATAAACCAGAGTTGCGCTTTGTCTTGAACGCTTGTATAGCTAGTAAGCTAATTTGGATTATTCAGGGAGCACCCTTGCCCCAACACGGCATACTTTTTGATGTTTACCTGACCAAGGCGAACATAAATTCTGCTCTTCTCTCCCACAGGTTTGGAATCCACCGACCGCCGACCGAGGATTAAAGCCTTAATCCAGTGTACTTCGATATTTTCCGGCATCCGTGCTGAATCCTTTTCTGGTTTTCGAACCAAGTCTAACTTTCCGATCGTGTGACCGAGTCCATTTATCTTTCCGGCGACTGAGCCGAGTCCATTTAGTACTTAAGGTTGTTAATGTATAGTTATTAAGTTAGTAACTTAAGTAAAACAATTAAGTGTATTTTAATAAGAAAACGGGTGTATTAAGTTAAG
The DNA here is from genome assembly GCA_947623515.1 of Neoascia interrupta. Classification (NCBI taxonomy): domain Eukaryota; kingdom Metazoa; phylum Arthropoda; class Insecta; order Diptera; family Syrphidae; genus Neoascia; species Neoascia interrupta. The sequence continues at coordinate 109,082,273 of OX392463.1, read as the reverse complement.
ACTTCACAAACACAGAGTTATCGTCTTCTCTGTGGACACCCTGGAACCGGCGAGCGAATCCCCAATATTTCTTTGCAGAGTGATTACTTTCTAGTTTAAAAATGGACTTCGTTATTCGTCTTTAAAGCGTCATAAAAATCAACTGACTAACAATCAACGTCTGCTGCATGTGTTCGTTCTCCCAACACTTTTCAGCTGCTTTTCCTTTAGAGCATGTGTGCATTAGTGCAAGGATAGGATATTCATTCTAGGGATACAGCTATTGCCCATTTACGATCTAGGCTCCATTCTGAGTCTATTGGCATGCCAAACGATTACTCACCCTGTGGCGTTAATTTAAACTTGTTACTAATTAACAGAAGGGGCTTGTAACTACAGCAGTTCCCACACTGCTTTAAGCGCATTTCCAAGCGATTCTTTGAATCATGGAATCCGTAAAACTGTTCGCAGTGCTCAGCAATTAGCTGGGGCTTCATGGAATGTTCTACAATAAATTTTCAATGGAGCCAGAACCATGTAGTATAAAGTGGAATTTAAGGGATAACGTTCTATTCATGAAGTAGAGAAATTTTCTACAGAATCAGCTTCAACTGCATTAACAGTCCAACTGGTACATGGCATAAGGCAAAAAGTTTCAAAATTAGATGAGCAAACTTTTACCTTTACCTTGCATTGGTTGAGGACTTATATCTTAACTAAGTGCACGCTAGTTTGGCTATACTCGGGAGAAATATGTTTTGGAGAAGTCTCCACGCACAGATTTTTTGTAAAGATTAAGAAAATCGCACAAAAATCGATAGAAAGTTATTGCTTGCACAGCTTGAGTTTCCATGAAATACTACAACAAGAAGGCAAGAATGTTTTAATTTTGTGTTACTTCTCCTTCACTATTACTTTTCCCTACCATATAAGGGTTGTTTATATAACCTACCAAAAATAATGACAAATCAGTTAATATTAGTCCGCATAATTAAAAATAAATTTATGATGAGCGAGCGACATTAGACTTATTAGCGAATCTTTTTTGTTACACGCCCTATCCTTTTCATCCCTCAAGCTCCGATTTGCATAAATAACTTTGATTACATTTATTAAATTTTATAAATACATATACATACATATACATGTACATACATAATACATATTTTTATTTATTTCATATTAAATATGAGGTACTTTGGGAACAAGTTTACCGTAGGTCCAAGTTGAATTTAGTTGTTATTTTTATGCTTGTATATGTATTTTAGTGTCCCGAATACGAATATGCTATTAAAAATTGTCGGTCTCATTTAGTTTAAAAGTTATAGCTATTCAAAGTTTTTCCATACAAAGTACCTCATGTTAGACTTTTAATTTGTGCCTAAGAGTATGCTATAGAAATCTGACAAGATTCGCTGTAAAATAAATTTGCTTTGGAGACAACAGTGTTTGGGTGGCCCGCTTCGCGGGTTTAAAGGATTGCAACTCCCCTTTTCCCAGGGTTTAGCCCCTCACGCGGCTTCGTCGCTCCGCTAAGGGTAGTCAGTTGTCTGGCAGGCGCCTGTGGCCATTTATTTCTTTGGCTAATAACTTCTAAACTAATCGAGACCGATAATTTTTAATAGCATATTCGGAATCAGGACACCCAAATCCATATATTAAGATAAAAAAATCCAATACATTACACTTGGACCTACGATAAACTTAGGCCACATATTCGTATTCAGGACACTGAAATGCATATATAAGCATAAAAATAACAACTAAATTCCACTTGGACATGCGGTAAACTTGTTCCGCCACACGTTAAGAAGAAGCCTGACGAGCTCGAAATAAGACTCCGAAAAATGTATTGGCTTTTAGGAACATTTTCAAAACTAAGCATATAGAACAAACTGCTCTTGTACAGGCAGGTGTCAAAGCCCTCCTGGACATGCGGAATACAACTTTGGGGTTGTACCAAGCCGAGCAACATGTCCATGTTGCAGACTTTCCAAAACAAGACACTTAGAGCAATTGTGAATGCTCCATGGTATATTAGGAATAATGATATTCACAGAGATTTAGGAATAGCTACTGTGAGCGAAGAAATAACAAGCTTTGCTCGAGAGCTAAGTGTTTGTCTTCATGTTCATTGCAACAATGAACGTACTCTTAACCAGACATACAACAAGCGACGAGGTTGCGACGTAGGGTTTAACCGCAAGAACTGACGGTTTTGAGGTGCACTCATTAGCATTTATATAAGCAACCTCCTCAACGCGATAAACACAGCGGAAGCGTAAACTACTTGTTAAATTAACTTAGTTGTAGTCAAGAAGAATTATGAGAGAGCGAAAATTTACTACTATGACGTACGTTCTGGCAGTTTTCATAGTGCCTCTTATGAATGGGTGATTTTTTAGCACGTGGAAATCGGTAATAACCAATATAAATAAATAAATATAATAAAATATAATTAAATAAATAAAACAAACTTTGATTACAAATGTTAATAGCAATTTCATATAAATTTCATTAGGTTAGTGAAATTTCATTACCTATAGTGAAAGTGTTCTGCAATAATCATCTTATTGTCAGTCCTCGTTTAAGTAACTTTTTATTTTTATGCCCTATTCTACAGAAAAAGTGGTTTACTTTTACTTTTTCGACAGCGTGGTCAAAAATCATTTATCTATACAGTCTAATAAAGTTTGTTAAGGCAATATGTTTACTTAAAATCAAGAATGAATTCAATAACTAATACCTATTCTTCTATTCATGTGTATATACTTCAAGTCAAAGAAAAAAAAAATCACCACGCCTTTTTTTGGGGGTGTATTGAGTAAAAACCGAAATTAAAGTATAAAAATGCAGTTAACACATGTACAAAAGTCACATCTGACAAAATATTTCAACAATAAATACAACGTGGATATGGGTTGCCGTGGCTTTTATATCCGTCCTTTATTTAAATAAATACCAATGGAAATTTACTGCAATCAAATTAAATCAAATCAAAACCAGTGAGTAGGTTAGGCATGCCAGACGTCCCGCTAGCTGCGGGACTGTCCCGCGAAACGTGTTTCGTCCTGCAACCGTCCCGTCGGAAAATTGTCCCGCACAATGTCCCGCAATCCAGCCATAAGTCCCGCATGTACCACCGATGATTATGATTTTTACGTTATCAAACTTAAATACTTATAACGGGTGATTTTTTAAGAGGTTGAGAACTTTTTTAAAAAAAAAAACACAAAAAATTCGAAAAAATTAATGAAATATTTATTTGAATCGATAGTTTGAACTTTGCAATTTAATGTTTAAAGATAATTTCATGCAAATGTTGACCGCGGCTGCGTCTCAGGTAGCACATCCGCTGAGTCCAATTTTGGCATACTCTTTCACACATATCGGCCGGTATCTCACGAATGAATGCATGGATGTTGGCTTTCAGTGCGTCAATCGAAGCGGGCTTGTCCCTATAGACATTAGCCTTGACATACCCCCACAAAAAATAATCTAATGGTGTCAAATCGCACGATCTAGGCGGCCAATTGACCGGCCCGAAACGTGAAATTAACTGTTCTTCCGAATAGACTGCTCAGAAGGTCGAGAATGCCGACCATAAAATGGAAGCAGCGCGCGATGAACATTTCGAACTGAGCACGAATTTTGATAGTAAAATTCAATAATTTGCAAGCGTTGTTCATTTGTAAGACGATCCATGGTTAAATTGCAAACCAAACTGAAGCTGTTTGACAGTGACACAAGGTACTTAACACACGTCAGCTGTCAAAACCAGTGTTGCCAAAACCAAACCAGCTAAAAAATCACCCGTTGTAACCCAAATGTAACTTGTACCTACAGCCCGAGTGTAAACCGTCTCCATTGTTATTGTTTCCTTTTTTTCTGTTTTTTAAAAAGATAAAATGTGATGCTTGTTGCTAAACAAGTAAATAATTGCAAGAGTTCGTCTGTAACGAATTTCTAAATACGTACCCGAACCTCGTTACCCTGTTACATCTTTTCGCCTGAATTCATGTGCTTTATGTCAATTATTATTTGTATTCGCCACGCCCCAGAGTGGCACTAAGTTAGCTGAAAAATTAAATAATTCTAATCTCATTGAAATCATGAGGAAATCATTTTCGTCAAAGACGAAAATTAATGCTTAAAAAACTGTTTTTCCGAAAAACGCCCCTTAAAGTGGGCAGAGAGCAATACTTTTTATGTTACAAACCTAGCAAATGGATTTAGAGTGAATTTCCGAGAATTCAAGTTTTTAAATGGACCGAAAGGTGGTCGGTTCAATTTCTGTATTATAAAAGGCCACTATTGCTCTGCACCAAAATATCGAGCTCCTATTCTTAACCTGGTTTAACTTGACCAAAAGGCTTTTTGAAATAAAATTAAAAGTTTTAGGTTGTCTGACAGACGGATATGGCGGAATCAATTTACCTGCCGGTCGTGTCGGTCTCGATCATACCCCTAAAAGGTCTTAGGGGCCTACGGCCATATTTCATTGTCTTAAAAACTATACGTTAAAACTAATACACCCTCCTGGGTCGAGTACAAACAGCTAATTTATAAAGGTTTACTTAAAAAAGATTAATTTTTTTAGTTTTAATCGAAAGAAGGCGTTAAATTATTTTTTTTTTTAAGTGCAGAAAGTGTCCCGCAGGCAATTTTTCTAATTCTGGCATCCCTAGAGCAGGTTTAACAGTGCGTCTGTAACGGACCGCGGTGTACCCTATTACTATTTCAATTCTTCTTTCCTATTCCGATTCTCCTTTCCTTTCCTATTCTCCTTTCCATTCCCCTTTAAGTTTTTGTTTAATTTATTTTTTAAAAGGGGCGTGGCATGTCTAACTCTTTTAACCAAAAACCAATATTAGCAAAGGAATATCTAATTTTGCGGCTAAAATGAACGCAGAAATGTAATTTTTGGGTTCAAATTCAATAATTTTGTGAAATCGATGTCTAAAGATGGGCGTGGCCAAAAACTTTGTATGAACGAAATCTAAAAAAGTGTCCAGTGTACTTTATGTGCTAAACTTTATTTCTTATTCTTTCTTTAGTTAAGCTAAAAAGCAGTCGAGATCCATGTTTTTCTGGAAAATTATAGGTTTTTCTTAAATTCTGCCTCTAAATGTGAGCATGGCCCAAAACTTTGTACATATTAAATGTGAAGCAAATATTTGCTACATAATATTTATATATAGTAAAAAAAATCCAATTCGGAACAAAAACATTGAATAAATAGCATTTGAAGGTTTACTCTTTAAATCCATGCCACTCTACTTTAGTTTTTATACGTTTTTACTTTTTATATTTGGAGGTAGTTGCAAATTTAGACCGATTGTGGGTAAAAAAAAACAGAGAGCCTACGTATAACGTTTCAGCTTTCTAGCTCAAAACTTAAGTCCAAAAAATTGGTGACATACGGACGGACGGACATGGCTCATTCAATTCAGTATTCGGTCTCGATCATATGCCCTAGGATCATATGCCTCCTCGATCATATGCCATAAGACCTAATCTTGGGGGTCTATCGTTATTATTTCTCTATGTTACGTTTTCGCCTGTATCAAACTTAATATACTCCATTCCTGTGGAATAGGTTATATCTAGTAAGGTACAATCCGCTTAGGCAAATCGTTGCATACCCAATCTCAATTGACCACTATCAAGCTCCGAATTGCGTCATAAATCTTGGTTGTTAAATTTAAGTTTCTATTAGGTTTTGTTATTTTAATCTGGGGTGTGGTGTAAAAAGCCACACAGACACTAGGCATCAAAAAGGGCCTATCGCGAGTTTCCGCAGGAGACAGTGACCTGTCCGAATTCCCACGTTTTTAATAGTCCTTTCGATCCTTTCTGGTTAAAACGTGGCCAGAGAATACCCTATTCAGTCAGACTGGACCACCGTTGAGCAGTCACTATAATTTTCTCCTCAATTTTTTTCGGTTTTTTTTTTTTTTTTGTTGAATACTAGGGTTGATGGAGGCTTAAACTCCAAAAATCTTTCAAGGATACCAATATGCCCACTATAGCAGGTAAATAATACGACGCGGTACAACCCTACATCGCTAGGTCGAAGGGTCTTTTTCTCTGTAGTCGTCGCTCGTTGTGTGTCTCGTTAAGAGTTCGGATCATTTCATTGTTGCAATGAAGATGAATACGAGCACTTAGATTTCCAACAAAGTTTGTTACTTCTCCGCTCACAATAGCTATTCCTTAATCTCTGCGAATATCACTATTTCTCATATTCCAAGGAGCATTCGTAATTGCTCTAAGTGTCTTATTTTGGAAAGTCTGCAATACGCACATATTGCTCGGCTTGGAACAACTCCAAAGTTGTATGCCGTATGTCCAGTAAGGCTTTAACACATGCTTGTACAAGCGGAGTTTGTTATAAATGGTCAGTTTTGAAAATATTCCTATGAGCCAATACATTTCTCTGAGTCTTATTTCGAGCTCATCATGCTTCTTCCTAATTATAGCGTCTAGAGTCATACCTTGACGCTTCGCTTCGCTTGCAAAGGGAATTGGTACAGAGTTTATGAATACGTTTATGTACGTAAAATCAATATGTGCTGACTTTTTCTCCTTAAGAACGATTCGACAAGTCCTCGTCCAGACGCAAATTTTGTCCAAAGCTCTTTGGAGGCTTCTCGTTGATGTCTCGACTGATCTACCTGTTGACAGGATGGCCGTATCGTCCGCAAACGTGGCCATAACTGTGTCGTCATCTAGAGGTATGTCTCTTGTGTAGAGCAGAAACAGGGTCGGACCGAGGACGCTTCCCTGGGTACGCCAGCTTTAATTTTCTTGAAACTCCAGTATTCAGTACCACACCTTACACGAAAGAATCTGCTTTCAAGATAGTTTTTTGATATTCTATACCCGAGGTAAGGCATGCCGAGCGCGTAGCGCATACACACTATGCAATGGACAAAACAACTGGCAAATGCACCCTCTTCGGAGGTAGGCTCTACGGGTTCTGGAGAGAGCCATTTATTGCTTATAAATCCCTTTTTAAAAAAATCAAGGGTGCCTCGATTTTCCACCAGCTGGATCGTAAATCTCTGGGAAAGGAAGTCCGCCGGTTAATCAAAACTCAGCGAAAATTAAATGCTTTGAAGCGAAAAACAACGAACTCCGTGCTAAGCTTAATGAAATGGAACGTCTCTACCATGAGCTTAAAAGCGAAGTAGATTCCTTACGTAAAGAAAATGAAGCCTTAAGGAACCCCCGTGGTACTATAGTATGCGAGGAAACGCCGAAACGTCAATGTGAATACCAGACGGACGAGGAAGAACTTGCACGCGAAACGAATCCGGTCTTTAGGAAAAGGCTTACCAAGAAACGGAAAGCCGGTTCTTCACTCGAAGTAGAAACCGTGCAGCAAAAAGAAGAAACACCAGTCGTATCAAACAAAGCGGCAGGAATACTCCAAGAAAAAAACCGCCGACCACCTGCAATAAATGTCGTTAGGATCGCGGACTACGGAAAGTTGCGAAACATCCTTGAAAATACTCTTGGGACGAAATATAACTTAACATCACTTCGAAACAACGTATGGAAAGTTAACGTCGATGACTCTGTTGCCTATCGGTCACTGTCACATAAGTTAAATTTAGAGAAAATCCAATGGTTTACTTATAAAAATCACCTCAAAAAGCCGCTGCGGGTTATCGCAAAGGGACTACACCCATCCTGTACCAAGGACGAAATAATACAAGACGTTCAAGCCCAGGGCTTTAAAATTCTTGACGCCGTGAACATAATAAAGAAAGAGAAGCAACGTACGGACGAAGGCAAAGATTCCGCTGTTATCCGACGCGGCCTGCAAATTTTTATGCTTTCTTTTGATAGAACTGATAATATTAACGAAATCTACTAAATTAAATCAATCCTTAACATCAAGGTAAAAATGGAGCCCAAGCGGAAGGGCAACAGGCTAGTTCCCCAATGTAAGCGATGCCAAGGTTTCCGACACACGCAAGCGTACTGCCAGAAAAAGCCGAGATGCGTAAAATGCGCCGGCGAACATCTCTCGACGGATTGCAATGTCAGCAGTCAGGCCCCCGCGGTTTGCGCCAATTGCAGGGGAAGTCACCCAGCGAGCTATTGAGGTTGCGAAATTGCCATTGAGTTGCAAAAACGACATGAAGCTCCGAAGAAAAATAGTGAAAATAAGGGCCCAAGCCTAAAACCTCCTAAAGTAGATAAGCCAAAAACCCCTAAGTCGACAAAGGGTAAGGGTCTGATTAAAGGCAAAATTCAAAATGCGCAAGAAAACGTCGCTGGTCCTAGTTCGCACCGGAGTCGAAAGGGAGAATCCACACTTGTTGGTCCAAGATCGTACGCTCAAGTCGCGTCACGTGAAAGTAAGCCACAATCGGCCGCATCAGATTCGGTCTCTCAAATTCTAGGCATGATTTTAGAAAAGCTTGAGCAACAGACGAAACTTAATCAAGTAATATTCAACAAATTGAGCGAGCTCGAGTTTAAACCTCGAAAAGCATTTAATAACAAATCATGAATATGGGAAAGTCAATCAAAATAATTACATGGAATGCAAACGGTCTTTTGCAAAAAATTGACGAACTAGAAGTATTCCTACGGAAGAATAATGTGGACATATGCCTGATTTCGGAAACCCACTTTAAAAAGGGTTCAGCACGCAAAATAAAAGTTTACATTGGCTATCACGCGCATCATTCTTCAGAAAATTCGAGAGGTGGATCCTCTCTCTACATTAAAGACTGCATTAAGCACTCCAAAAACGAAGAAATAGAACTTGACTCTATGCAAATAACCTCAGTCTCAGTAAAATTAAGTCACATAAATTACAACATCGCGACGAGCTATTTTCCTCCGCAGTATCGGCTGGCAGATGAAGATCTTGCTCTGCTCTTTGATTCACTTGGGTCAAACTTTATCATCGGCGGGGACTTTAACGCGAAAAATACTTTTTGGGGCTCACGGTGCAATTCAACAAGAGGCAGAGCCCTCTTTAAAGCAAGTACAAAACGCGGCGTGATCTTCTTATCGACGGGAAAGCCAACATATTGGCCAACCGACAGAAATAAAATACCTGATCTCGTCGACTTCTTTATCGCCAAGGGGGTACCTCGTTACCTTACGAACGTAGTAGAACGCTTTGATCTCTGTTCAGATCACTCGGCAGTTCTTTTGAAAATAAGCGGAAGCCTAGCGAAAAAGAATAGAGCGCCTAGATTAACTAACAACAACACCGACTGGGACGGCTTTAGAAAATACTGCAAAGAAAACATAGCTTTAAATGTACCGCTCAAAACGCCACTTGAAATAGAAGACGAATTAGATAAACTCGTGAGAGTTAATTAGAGCGCTGCGTGGAATAACACTTCTGTTCGGAGGTCCGAATTATCGAACAGCGGAACAATATATCCGCGAGAAATAGAAGAGCTAATATGCGAAAAGAGGAGAGCGCGCAAGAGATGGCAACGTTCGCGAGGACCCCCGGATAAGACAACCTTGAACAACCTTTCTAACAAACTGAAGCACGAACTTCAAGATTTTAAAAGTCGCGAGACTACTGCTTACCTCGAAAGTTTGACTGCCGATAAAGGTTCGAACTACTCTCTTTGGAAAGCAGTCAAGTCCGTTAAGAAGCCTATAGCACACTCTGCGCCATTACGAAAAGCCAACGGCGAATGGGCAAGAGAAGACAAAGAAAAAGCAGATTTATTTGCAGATTACCTAGAAGAAACATTCAAACCGTTTGACGGGGAACCGTTGGTCGAGGAGCTCAATCCTTATGCGGTACAAGATAATTATAGAATAAAAACCGTGTCATTGGCTGAACTTCGTCAAACGATAAATAATCTGAAAAACAACAAAGCCCCTGGCTACGACTTAATTACTAGCGAAATTCTAAAGGAGCTACCGAAAAAAGCTTTGGTCAAGCTACTCTATATCATTAACGCTTCCATGAGAGTTTTATACGTTCCAAGGCAATGGAAAGTGGCCGAGGTCATAATGGTTCCGAAACCAGGAAAATGTCCAAACGACAAAAAGTCATACAGACCTATTTCGGTACTGCCGATAATATCTAAGGTATTCGAGAAACTGTTGCTTAAAAGGTTGCAACCAATCATTGAAGAAAGACGATTGATCCCGGATCACCAATTCGGATTTAGAAAAAAACATTCAACAATCGACCAAGTCTATCGAATAACAAATGAAATCGAAAAAGCTCTGGAAGCGAAAAAGATATGTACTAGCGCTTTTCTCGACGTATCGCAAGCCTTCGACAAGGTGTGGCACGAAGGCCTGAAGTACAAGTTAAGGCTTAGCTTACCAGAAAAACTATAGAATCTTAGAATCTTACCTTAAAGACAGAATCTTTCGCGTAAGGTACGAAAATGAGTGCTCGGAATTCAAAGAGATAAATGCCGGTGTCCCGCAAGGAAGCGTTCTCGGCCCAATATTATTTTTGCTTTATACAAGAGACATACCCCACGATGAGGGAACAATTTTAGCTACGTTCGCAGACGACACTGCTATTCTCGCTATTGAAACGACAGTTGAATTATCAACAGGGAAACTCCAGCGCGCTTTAGACAAAATATGCGACTGGACGAAGAGCTGGCGAGTCGTCCTTAACGAGACTAAGTCAATGCATGTTAACTTTACTTATAAAACTTTACTTTACTTTATACCCCCTTCGGGTAGGGGTTAGAATATACCAGAGGTAAGGCATGCATGTCGTAAGAGGCGACTAAAATTCACCCTCCGTATGCCGAGCGCGTAGCGCATACAAACCATGCAATGGACAAAACGAACGTAAGTAATACCCCAGGTGGTAATCCAGCATCACTGGCAAATCCACCCTCTTCGGAGGCAGGCTCTACGGATTCTGGGGAGAGCCATTTATTGCTTTCAAATCTCTTTATGAAGAAACCAAGGGTACCTCGATCACCACCACCTAGATCGATCATCTCCAGGAAAGGAAGTCCGCCGGTTAATCGGGACTCAGCGAAAACTAAATGCTTTGAAGCGGAAAACAACGAACTCCGCGCTAAGCTTAAAGATATGGAACGTCTCTACCATGAGCTCAAAAATGAAGTAGAAAAGAAGAAAACGAGGCTCTTAGGAATCCCCGTGATACAAAACGTGAGGACACGCCGAAGAGTCAAAGCGAATACGTGAAAGAAGAGCTTGCACGTGAAACTAATCCGGCTCTTAAGAAAAGATCTACTAAAAAACGAAAAATTGGGTCTTCGCCAGTAGTTGACGCCGTATATAAACACTATGAAATACCAACCGTGTCAAAAAAAAGCGACAGCGAAAATTGAAGAAAAAATTCGCCGACCGCCCGCAATAAATGTCGTTGGGGTCGCAGACTACGGAAAGCTGCGAAATATCTTAAAAAATACTCTGGGGACGAAGTATAATTTAATTTCTCTTCGAAATAATGTATGGAAAGTCAATGTCGATGACTCTGATGCCTATCGCGCACTTTCGCAAAAATTAAATACCGAGAATGTACAATGGTGTTCTTACGAAAACAAATTCGAGAAGCCGCTTCGGGTTTTCGCTAGGGGACTTCACCCAACCTGCACGAAGGAAGAAATTGTTGAAGATGTTCAAGCCCAAGGCTTTAAAATTCTTGATGCCGTGAACATACTTAAGAAAGAAAAACAACGTACGGAAGGAGAAAAAGACACCGTGGTCAAGCGCGGTCTTCCTATTTTCATGCTGACGTTCGATAGGATTGAAAATATAAACGAAATATATAAAATAAAAACAATCCTAAATATCAGGGTAAAAATTGAGCCCAAGCGAAAGGGCAATAGCTTAGTTCCTCAATGTAAGCGATGCCAAGGCTTCCGACATACTCAAGCGTACTGCCAAAAAGAACCGCGATGTGTCAAATGCGCCAGTGGACATCTTTCAAAAGATTGCAACGCAAGCAGTCACGACCCAGCGACTTGCGCCAATTGTAATGGAAGTCACCCGGCGAGCTATAAAATAAAAAAATAAATAGAGTGGCGCAACAGCTCGAGGTGAACAAGGGCCAACTTCTCAACAATGTATGCTGTGTGTGTTAATTTCTTCACATACAAGGGGACCAACAATTTTTTGCCGAATCCGAACGGCACTTTGAGAAGTTTTTCAAGACAAATTATACTCTCGGAGGGCTTGTCAGACCCTCGCGGAGGTGGGGACCGTGAAAAAGAACAAGTCTTTTTTTTGTGACGATGGCAGGACTCGAACCCAGACCTCTGGCGTAGTAAGCACACACACTAACCACTACGCCACGGCACCCCACACCCGGCGAGCTATAGAGGTTGCGAAATCGCAATAGAGCTACAAAAACGTCACGAAACTGTTAAGCAACATATTGTAGATAGGGCCACAACCCCAAAACGTTCTAGAGCTGACAAGCCGAAAACTCCAAAATCGGTCAGAAATACGAGATTGACGAGGAAAAAAAAAATATACAAACTCCGCAAGAAAACGCCGCCAGTCCAAGTACAAAGGGAAAAATCATCACTCATCGGCCCAAGATCGTACGCTGAAGTCGCGTCACACAAAAGAAAACCTCCAGAACCTACCACAACAGATTCGGTATCTCAAATATTATTTATGATATTGGAAAAGCTTGAGCAACAAACTAAAGTTAATCAAGTAATATTTGACAAACTGAGCGAGCTAGAGTTTAAACCTCGCAAAACGAATAACAAATCATGAATATAAAGCTCATAAACATACTTACATGGAATGCAAATGGTCTTTTAAAGAAAATCAACGAACTAGAAGTATTTCTACGGAAAAAAAATATTGACCTATGCCTGATTTCGGAAACACACTTTAAGAAGGGATCCGGACCCAAAATTAGAGGTTACATCGACTACCACGCGCATCATCCATCAGAAAATTCGAGAGGCGGATCCTCTCTCTACATCAAAGACTGCATTAAGCATTACAAAAACGAAGAAATTGAGCTTGACTCTATGCAAATAACTTCAGTATCGGTAAAAATAGGTCACCTAGATTATAATATTGCCTCGAGTTATTTTCCTCCACAGTATAGGCTAGCGGACGACGATCCTACTCCCATCTTTGACTTACTTGGGTCGAATTTTATCATCGGCGGGGACTTTAATGCGAAAAACACCTTTTGGGGATCACGGTGCAATTCAACAAGAGGTAGAGTACTCTTCAAAGCTAGCATGAAACGTGGCGTGGTTTTCCTTTCGACGGGAAAGCCAACGTATTGGCCAACCGACAGAAACAAAGTACCTGACCTTGTCGACTTCTTTATCGCAAAAGGGGTCCCTCGCCACCTCACAAATGTAGAAGAAGGCTATGATCTCTGTTCGGATCATTCGGCAGTCGTTTTGAAAATCGGCGGAGGTCTAGCAAAAAATGAGAGAGCGCCTAGGCTAACTAATAACAACACCGACTGGGATGGCTTTAGGAAATACTGCAAAGAAAATGTATCTCTACATGTACCACTTACAACCCCTTTAGAAATAGAAGACGAAGTCGATAAACTCGTTAGAACTATTCAAAACGCTGCTTGGAACAATACTTCTTTCCGGAAGACTGGAGTAAGGAAAAGCGGATCAATTTACCCGCGCGAAATTGAAGAGCTCAAACGAGAAAAGTGAAAGGCTCGAAAGAGGTGGCATTTGTCTCGAGCTCTTCCTGATAAAACCATTCTAAATGGGCTATCTAACAAATTAAAGCACTTACTTTAAGATTTTAAAATTCGCGAGATTACCAACTACCTCCAAAGCTTGACTGCCGATAGAGGGTCAAACTATTCACTTTAGAAAGCCGTGAAGTCCATTAAAAAGCCCATAGTACACTCGGCGCCAATAATAAAAGATAACGGTGAATGGGTAAAAGGCGACAAAGAGAAAGCAGATGTATTTGCAGAACATCTAGAAGAAATATTCAAACCGTTTGACGGGGAGCCGTTAGTTGACGGTCTGTATCGCAATGCGGAACTAGACAATTATCGAATGAAAACCGTGACACTGTCTGAACTTCGTCAAACAGTCCGAAATTTGAAGAATAACAGAGCTCCAGGCTACGACCTTATTACTGGGGAAATTTTGAAGGAGCTACCGAAAAGAGCGTTAGTCAAGCTTCTCTACATCATAAACGCATCAATGAGAATTTCATACGTTCCACGGCAATGGAAAGTCGCAGAGGTAATAATGGTTCCGAAACCAGGGAAATGCCCGAACGACAAAAAATCATATAGACCGATTTCGCTTCTGCCGATTATATCTAAAGTCTTCGAGAAACTTGTGCTCAAACGACTGCAACCAATAATTGAAGAAAGACGATTGATTCCGGATCACCAATTCGGCTTTAGGGTCAAACATTCAACAATTAACCAGGTCTATCGAATAACTAATGAAATTGAGAAAGCCTTAGAAGCGAAAATGATATGTTCTACCGCTTTTCTTGACGTATCCCAAGCTTTTGATAAAGTTTGGCACGAAGGCCTAAAATATAAGCTACGGAAAGTTTTGCAGGAAAAAATGTATGAACTCTAGAGTCTTATCTTGACAACAGACTATTTCGAGTGAGATACGGGAGCGAATACTCAGAATTCAAAGAAATACAAGCCGGCGTTCCACAAGGTAGCTTCCTCGGTCCAAAACTGTTTTTACTTTTTACAAGAGATGTACCTCAAGTAGAGACAACGACTATAGCGACGTTCGCTGACGACACGGCTATCCTCGCTACGGATAAGACAGTCGAACAATCAACGGGAAAACTCCAACGCGCTTTGAATAAAATATGCGAATGGACAAAGGCCTGACGAATCCTCCTAAATGAGACAAAATCAACGCATGTAAATTTTACTTACAAGAGGGTAATCAACTTACCTCTATTTATAAACTCGGTACAAATTCCGTACGCAAACGAGGCGAAATATTTAGGCATGACCCTAGACGCAAAGCTTAAGTGGAAGCCACACGTTAAAACGAAACGCGACGAACTTGAAATCAAGCTACGAGAACTGAATTGGCTTATCGGACGTTATTCGAAACTAAGCGTATATAACAAACTGCTTTTGTATAAGCAAGTGCTAAAACCATCTTGGACGTACGGTATACAACTTTGGGGTTGTACCAAACCAAGCAACATATCTATTTTAGAAACTTTTCAGAATAAGACACTAAGAGCAATCGTAAATGCTCCATGGTATATAAGAAATAGCGATTTACATCGAGATCTAGGCATCGCAACCGTGACCGACGAAGTAAGAAACTTTGCTCGCAAACTTCACACTCGCCTTCACGGCCATTGCAACCACGAAATAATCCGAACTCTGGATCAGACAAATCTTGCACGCCGACTACAACGAACAAGACCGTTGGATCTAGCGACGTAAGAGGAAACCGCACATAATGACGGTATTGCAGGTGCTTTCGTTGGAAGGTAGCCTGCTTGAACTACTTCTTAAGGAAACTTAGTCGTAGTCTTACAAAGATTGGGAGGTTTTTTAGTGAGTAAGAATCTCAAACTACTATGAGCACGCGCGTTCGATTCTCATAGTGCCTATGAAGGTTTTTACCTACCCACGGAAAAAAAAATGTTGCACTTAATTTTGAATAAGTAATTTAATTTTGTTTATGAATTAGTCGGAATGTGCCAAAGGCCAAATACTTGGTCATTTGACTGTAGGTACGCCTGAAAAACTATGAACTGATTGGCATTTGCCAAAGGTGAAATGATTGGTCATTTGCCGACTGTGGGTACTCCTTAAACTTAACATCCTTAACTTTAATACATTAAGAATGAACCATCCTAGCACCATCCTAAAGACACTTTTTATCGAATTTGCAGCGGTTCCAACAGACTACCTCACCCCCAGAACAAACTTCTTAAAACACTGCGACGCACAATTTCCAACAAGGGAAGAATGGAAGAAAGGGGTATATCCAGAGATTTCGATGTAACCATGTTCACTGATGGGTCCAAGATGGACTGCGGTGTCGGGGCAGGAGTTTTCCCAGAAACTCTCAATTTCTCCTAATCCTACAGATTACCAGATACAGCCAGTATATTTTAAGCGGAAGTACTGGCAGTTAAAAATACGCCCTTATAAAACACAAAGGCAAGACGTCACTATCTTCATCGATATAGTCAAGCAGCCACTAATCACTTCCTCCAAACCTGTTAAGGAATTCCAATATGAACGAGCCCCGCTTGATGTGTACGTCAAGGCCTCCCTAATCAATGCCTCCCTTATAGTATCACTATGTTGTCTGGCCGTTTTATAACTTCTGAGTGGCAAGTCGTATAAAGACAAAAGTGCTTTTATACTGCGGAAATAGTCATTTTTATACCCCATCCCATAGGATAGGAGGTATATTAAGTTTGATTCATAGTTTGTAACATAGAGAAATAATCACCGTAGACCCCCAAGACCTTACGGGCATATGATCGAGACCGATTTGTGTCCTTCCGTCCGTGTGTCGGTAGTTTTTAGGCCTTAAATTTTGAGCTAAGAACTTGAAACTTAACATCTGTTCTTTCTAGGTCCCGAAGCAGTACGAGTGTAAAAATTTTCGAAATCCGCCCACTGACACGCCCACTTTACTTAATAGCATGAAAAATCAAAGTTGTCGTAGGAAGCTGAAATTTGGTACGCGTTATTCTCGCTTAAGTAAATTGTGATTGACATAGACAACAAAATCTATGACAGAGTTTTGTGTACCTCGTTTGCAAATTTTTATACCCGACCTGAAAAAATCTATTAGAAATATTAAAGATATTACTATCAGCTAAGTTTTTTTTTATAGAAAGTTTTGAGCTTCGCCCACTTTAAGGGGGTGTTTTTAGGAAAAAAATGTTTAGAAATAATTTTTGCTTTCAACACCTTTTCTCATAATTTCCCATAACAATTGATTATAATATACAGCCAACACCCATTCTTGAGGGCGTGGCAAAAAAAAAAATATTTGACATGCATACAGTATAGGAACTCGGGTCAAAAAAAAAACTATTAGATTTGGTGTTATATGGTAAATAAGGTCAGGTATATAGAAGCTCATTACAGACGAACTCTTGCATTAACTGACTCGTTTTTTATTCTTTCCTAAATTGGGCTTAAGAGCAATCAATGTTTTGCTGGTCATTTTGATTTTTTTCTTAAATTCTACCTCCAAATATAAGCAACGCCCAAAACTTTGTGTGAGCAAAATGTAGCACTTAGCGTTTTACATATTAGGTAATTTTTTTCCCGATTTGGAACAAAATTATTGAATTCAATGCATTTAAAAAATTACTCCTCAAACCGATATACTAGGGGATGTTTACCTACCGACTTTACTTTTGTTTTGAATGCCTAACAATCACGATTTACGACACGTCTTATAATTTTAAATGTACAGGAAGATCGATTATGGGCGTATGTAAGAAGTGTAAGTACTTGTATATTGTGTTAAATTGGATAACAAAGAGCTTATTGCACTATCGATGTAGGGTGCTTAAAGCAAGCAGCAACTACAAGCAGAAAATTGCCAAGCAAAATATTGCTTACACAGGCTCACCCACTAGTGCAGGTGTTAGTGGTAATGTAACGATCACTTAACACATACACAACAATTAAGAAAATAGGAAAAAATTAATAAAATAGATACACATAAAGAAAGAAAATTACAATTGCTTAAGCAGCTTTTTCAGTGTCGCTTTGTCAATATTGAAATCTAGAACACTACTATATAAATTCTACAGGGTACTCATGCGTGTAATAGGCTCATGCATGCCGTAATTCGATCTATGATTCGGAACGTTTAACAGATTGATATTACGTAGGTTATAAGAGCTACCACGAAATTTAAATTTGAAAGAGGACAAGAGGTCAGGTGCGTCAATGTTACCTAACAATATTTGCTGAATAAAAACGAGATCGGTGTTAATACGTCTTTGAGACAGGCTCTGCAGATTAAGTAATTTTAGCCTCTGGGAATAAGGTGGAAGGTGAAATGGATCTTCCCAATTCAGGAAGGCCTCTTAGAGCAAAGCGGATAAATCTCCTCTGAATAGCCTCAATCCTGTCAGCATAACAAATTTGGGATGGTGTCCAAACCTGTGAAGCATATTCGAGGTGTGACCTAACGAAACTTCTGCACCGTAAAGCAGGACTGGGATGATGAGGGTCTTATATAAACTTCATATATTACAAGAATTAATTATTTCCGTAATTAATCTACGTAAATTTTTAAAGTATATTTTTTTTCTCAGCCCTTGCCAATTTTCTTCAATACTTGCAGTTGTTTTCATGCTCGTGATAGAGGCGTATTTGCTTTACTGCTTCTTCTTCTGTGAGTATATCTTTAGCCAAATATGAACACTTGTAAAATTTTATTCTTGTTCCATAAAGATTAATTAGCTTTTGTTGTAATATATTATAGTGTACATCTTCCAATTCTGTGAAAATACCTGTGGGTTTACGTGCGATATAGGTTTTAACAATGTTCTCAAAATTATTACTATTTAATATGTCTATACCTATATTTATTCTTGTCTTATTTTTCAAAGTTTTCATCTGTATCTTGTTAGCAGATGTTAAAATTATTTGTTGGGAATATACATTGACTGCTGTGTATTTTATGGGGAAATTATCGTTTTGTTCTTCAGCTTGAGAATGAACTGTAGGTACCATAGAGTCGTTCTCATCGACTAAATTAATTTCTCTTGAAAGAAAATCAGCTACGGTATTATTTTTCCCTTTAAGGTAGTCTATCTAAAAGTTATATTCTCCCAATTGTAATATCCATCGTTGTAAATGAGGAGAAATGTCTTTTCCTAGATTCTTGGCTTGTAACCATTTTAATGGCTGGTGATCTGTTTTAAGATCAAAAGATTTACCGTATAGGTATGGCCTTAGATATTTTACTGACCACACAATAGCTAAAAGTTCTTTTTCCGTTGTGGAGTAATTACGCTCATTGAGTGTTCGAGATATATAGCTTATGGGATGATTGTCTTAAGAAAGTACAGCTCCAATTGCATGGTTGCTAGCATCAGTAGTAAGAGTGAATTTCTTTCTGAAATCTGGATACGCTAATATCGGTTCTGTTGTCAAATACTGTTTAAGGTCTTCAAATGCTTTCAAATATTCTGAGTCTTTTATATTAATTTTTGCATTTTTCTTGTAGCATTTAGTTAAGGGTAATGCGAGTTTTGCGTAATCTTTAAATTTTCTATAATAGCCTGTTAGCCCTAAAAAGCTTTTTATTTGTTTCGTTGTCTTTGGTACTTCTAATTTCCGAATAGCCGCAATTTTATCTACATTAGGTTTTACGCCATTAGAAGTTATAGTGTGTTATAGAAATTGTGTTTCTTTTCTTAGGAAATTGCACTTGTCAATTTGAACTTTCAGATGATATTGTCTTAATTTTTTGAATATTAATCGGAGATTAGTCATATGTTCTTTAAGTAATAGTTGATAGATGTTCTTTTAGGGATAAATAGACAATACAATTTTTGTTTAGATATTCTTCTAATACCTCATTCATCATGCACTGGAATGTAGCAGGTGCTTTTTTGAGTCCGAAAGGCATACGTAAGAATTCATAATGTCCTGAAGGCGTGGAGAAGGCGGTCTTCTCTATATCCTTCGGATCATTTCTTATTTGGTGAAAACCCTTGGCTAAGTCTAGAGTGGTAAAATATTGACATCTACCTAGCTTATCGAGCAAGTCATCTATATTAGGGATTAGGTGTTTAAATTAAATTGTCTTTTCGTTAAGCTTTCTATAGTCAACTACAGTTCTCCATTTTTTTTCGCCAGAATTATCCAATTTCTTCGGCACAACCCAGATGAGGATGCATACGGTGAAATGCTTTTTCTTATAATTCCGTCTTTTAACATTTGCGTAATTTGCTTATTTATTTCTTCTTCATGTACTTTTGGATATCTGTAAATTTTTGTATAAGCTGGTGCATCATCAAGATCTCGATTTTCGTGAAGGAACTCTTGAAGTTCTCGTTTTTCCTCAAAATTTAGATCATCAGGAATTAATTGTTTTATACTCAAGTGATTTACATTCAATTGAGTAATCTCATTGTATTAATAAGGACATTCTAGTCCAGGTTTAAAATTCTCAAATGAAATTTTATTTGTATTTATTTCTATAAATCCTTACTTAAGATCTATAATTGCTTCAATTGGTTTCAATACATAAGTACCTAAAATTCCATCAAATTTGTTATTTTGAAAATCTAATACCTTCCAACACATAGTGGATTCATTTTCGTTGAATTCAATAGGTGAGGGAGTTATTATTTCCTCGTTTATTTGTGTTCTCGTATTAATAGTGTTTATCGATAAAGGTTTGATTAATTTTATTCTTTTATAGTGAGGTAATTTATTTTGATTGAGAAGGGATATAGAAGCTCCCGTATCAACTAATAATCTGAAGTTTTTGTTATCAATATGGACAATAATTATGGGAAGTGTCTAGACTTCCCTTGGTAAGTAAAATTTACATTTGATTCATTTCTTTGAGTATCAGTGTTGTTGATGTCCATGGGACGAGGAGTATTTCTTAACTGGTATGATTGATTAAAACCAAATCTGCCTGGAATATTATAATTGTGCTGCCTTAAAATCTGCTGATTATGTGCGCGAACTTCTGCAGAATTATTAATGTCAACTCTAGGTCTGTTAAAAAAATTGCAGTTGTTATTCCTAAACTGTCCTAAATGTCTTTGAAAATTATTCTGTTGTGGTCTTTGGTGGTGGTTTTGTAAGTTAGTATTAGAATTTTGAGGATTGTTTGGGTATGATTTATTTTCAACTCTAATCATTTGCAAATCAATGAGAGTCCTATAAGCTAACTCCAAAGTTATATGTTTACCAAATAATTCGCCCTTAATAGCGCCTTTTTGAAAAGGTTGCATGTTACCATAGAATTGGTCTAAAACATATTTTTCATTATTTTCAGGTTTGTCCATTCGCATATTTTATTCACGCTTTGAATAAAATATGCGAATGGACAAAGGCCTGGCGAATCCTCCTAAATGAGACAAAATCAACGCATGTAAATTTTACTTACAAGAGGGTAATCAACTTACCTCTATTTATAAACTCGGTACAAATTCCGTACGCAAACGAGGCGAAATATTTAGGCATGACCCTAGACGCAAAACTTAAGTGGAAGCCACACGTTAAAAAGAAACGCGATGAACTTGAAATCAAGCTACGAGAACTGAATTGGCTTATCGGACGTTATTCGAAACTAAGCGTATATAACAAACTGCTATTGTATAAGCAAGTGCTAAAACCGTCTTGGACGTACGGTATACAACTTTGGGGTTGTACCAAACCAAGCAACATATCTATTTTAGAAACTTTTCAGAATAAGACACTAAGAGCAATCGTAAATGCTCCATCGTATATAAGAAATAGCGATTTACATCGAGATCTAGGCATAGCAACCGTGACCGACGAAGTAAGAAACTTTGCTCGCAATCTTCACACTCGTCTTCACGGCCATTTCAACCACGAAATAATCCGAACGCTGGATCAGACAAATCTTGCAAGCCGACTTCAACGAACAAGACCGTTGGATCTAGCGTCGTAAGAGGAAACCGCACATAATGACGGTATTGCAGGTGCTTTCGTTGGAAGGTAGCCTGCCAAACGCGATTACTATACAGAAGCTTGAACTACTTGTTAAGGAAACTTAGTCGTAGTCTTACAAAGATTGGGAGGTTTTTTAGTGAGTAAGAATCTCACACTATTATGAGCACGCGCGTTCGATTCTCATAGTGCCTATGAAGGTTTTTACCTACCCACGGAAAAAAAAAAACTTATAAAAAGATAAACAACAAACCTTTATTCATTAACTCGGTACAAATCCCGTACTCAAATGAAGCGAAATATCTAGGAATGACTCTAGACGCAAAACTTAAATGGAAGCCGCACGTTAAAAAGAAACGCGGCGAGCTCGAAATTAGGTTAAGAGAAATGAATTGGCTTATCGGAAGATTTTCGAAACTAAGCATATATAACAAACTGCTTTTGTATAAGCAAGTGCTAAGACCATCTTGGACGTACGGTATACAATTATGGGGTTGTACTAAACCAAGCAATATATCTATTTTAGAAACTTTTCAAAATAAGAAACTCAGAGCAATCGTTAATGCTCCATGGTACATAAGAAATAGCGATCTACACCAAGATCTAGGAATCGCAACCGTGACTGACGAGGTAACAAACTTTGCTCGCAAACTTAGGACTCGTCTTCGCGGACACTGCAACAATGAAATTATCCGAACTTTGGATCAGACAAATCGTACGCGCCGACTACAACGAATGAGACCGTTAGATCTAGCAGCATAAGATGAAACCGCATAAATTGACGATATTGTAGGTGCCTTCGTTGGAAGGCAGCCTGCCAGACGCGATTACTACAGAAGCTTAAACTACTTGTTAAGGAAACTTAGTCGTAGTCTGACGGAAAATGGGAGGTTTTTTACTGAGTAAGAGTCTCATACTACTATGAGCACGCGCGGCCGGTCCTCGTAGTGCCTATGAAGGTTTTTCCTACCCACAGAAAAAAAAAAAAATCTTTTGGCAAGGTTTGCTGCAGCTTATACTTTAAGCCCTCGTGCCACACCTTGTCGAAGGCCTGCGATACGTCGAGGAAACTAGTGCTTTCCTCGACGTAACTTATTTGCTTCTAAGGCTTCTTCAATATCATGTGTTCTTCTGTATACTTCTATTGTTCAATGATTAGTTCTAAAGCCGAATTGATGATTCAGAATCAAACGTCTTTTTGCTATTATCGGTTAATAGTCAAAAGAGGCTCTCTAGTGCGTCTTACTACGCCGAGGGGTGGTTTAATATTAAAAAACTCACTGTTTTTGAGGAGCCCTTATCTTATTGCAAGCTCGTCAGCTTGTTCATTTCCCTCTATACCGCAATTATCCTGGCACCCAGCACAGTTTCACTCGGTTTTGATTGCATATTGCTTTGAGCATTGTGAGACAGCCTCTGACTATATCGGATTTGATGTTGACCGATTCCATTGCCTTGAGCGTAGCCTGGCTATCGATGTAAATGGCGATATTTCTTCCGGATTTCGATCTCATCTGCAAAAGCTCGGCCGCCCTAAGTACAGCCAGAACCTCTGATTGAAAGACACTGCTTGTATCCGGTAGTTTTAAGGATACTTTTTGTTTCGAGTCTTTTGAGAAGATGCCGGAACCTGTTCCTTCCCCTGTTTTCGAACCATCTGTGAATATTGCAATTTCATTAGGCCTGATAATTGCATTATTTTCCCAGTCTTCCCTCACTGGATAAGTAACATCATACCGTGTGTCGAAGTCGACCAAGGAGGGAATTTCATCCGTAAATGTTGGATTGCCTGTAAGTAGCTCCGTCAGGATCGGGCCATGCGCGTAGCTACTTCTCTTGAAATGATTTGAATGAAGAGTCGTAACGCACTATTGCCATCGAGTTTTTTTTATCTGAAGATAAAGCGGTGTTAGGTGCAGCAGAGTGCTAAAAGCTTCCGTAGGTGTAGTACGGAGCGCACCTGTGATGGCCTATACAAGGCGTTCTTTGAACCGATGATAGTTTTCCATACACTGTTTTCCTGTTTTTTGCTTTCCACCAAACCAGGGTAGCGTAAGTAAGTATTGGTCTTACCACCACAGTATAAAACCAGTGAACCATTATGGCAGGTCTTAAGCCCCAAGTTTTCCCTACCGTTCTCTTGCGGGTAAGAAGAGCATTATAAGCCTTCTTAATTCTTTCCCTACATTAAGATTCCAATTCAGTCTTTTGGTCAGGATAACACCCAGATACTTCACGCTAAATGGATAATTCTCCTCCATTTAACTTGGGGAGTTTAAATCGCGGTTTCTAGTACTTCCTGGGTAAAAGAACCAATTTCATTTTTAAAGGGTTGATACTGAGACCGCAACTTTTGGTCCAAGTACTGATCGTCCTCAGAGCAACTTTCATGATTTCACTTAAGATATTTAAGTAAGTTTATATAAAAATCCCATGCACCATTACGACCACATCATCTGCGTACGCCGCATTGGCACTGATACCCATAGCACTTAGCTTCCTTAGAATGTTGTTGATTACCAGCACCTTGAGGTGTTTCCCTCGTAACAGACATTCTAACAGCGCTTAGATGTTCATACAGACACTTTGGGTAACGGATAACAAGTGGGATGCCCCCCTGCCTGATAACGTATGCGAAACTTGGCTTTACTTCCGCATTGGCCTAGATGCAATCAACCGTGTTCGAGTGTCCCGATTGTTGTGAATGATGGACGGGGAGAACCGAGCTCCATGGATTTTGCGACGCTAGCCTGCGTGACTATGCAGCTGTAAAATATAAGAAATCTACTGATTCAAACAAAAATCAACGAATATCGCTACTGACCGCCCGCACAAAGTTGGTCCCAATAACAGGAGCCACAATCCCTCTGCGCAGTTTAGAGCTCTGCGCAGAGCATATGTTGGCAATTGAATTGGAAAATATTGGAGTAAAATTGGGACCTACTAATACGCCTTATTTTCTGTGGTCGGACTCACGGATTGTTCTTTGCTAGCTTCGAAAGCAACCGAATACACTAAAATCATACGTTCAAACAGAGTCCGTCAAATTCAGGAACTGACATCACCTTAGCATTGGAACCACGTTCGATCTGCACCGAATCCGACCAATTGTGCTACTCGTGCGTTGGGTGTCAGAAAGCTGTTGAAGTACTGTTTGTGGTGGCATGACCCAGATTGGTTGATGGAAATTCCAGTATCTTCAAAATGTCCAGCTTCATCAGTACAAAATGAACGCATTGTGAGAGATTAAGAGAAGCTTTCTACGCTAGCCATGATATGGTAACTGTCGTTGACCCCATAATGATAACACTAGCAACATGACAACGCAATGGCCAGGTGACTGGCTTTACGGAGCACATCAGTTCGATTTCCCAGCAGTGCGGATGCTTCACAACCCTTGAACCCTTGGATGCTTCACCCTGATGAACCCTGATGAGCGCAGATGAACTCGACGAGGCCTAGGATCAGCTTATTTGATTCAAGAAGGCCACTGCTTTTCCGTCAGAGATTCACAGCATTCAGATTGGTCGTCGGCTTCCCAGCTCCTGTCGATTGCTTTTTTTTGAGCCCCTTCATGGATGATTCAGGTAAACTTCGTATTGGTGGGCATTTGACAAAGGCTGCCGTGTCAAATGATTTTCGCTTTCCAATAATTTTGCCACGACGCAGTGCATTCACTTGGTTACTCAATCACCAAGCTTTTCAGAGAATTCTACATAGTGGCACGGAATTGATGCTTCTACAAATGCACACCAGGAATTGGACCTTACATGCCAGACAAGCTGTACGCAGATTTATACACCGATGCGTAGTCCGACGGCGTAGTCGTGGAGCACCTTCAACGCAACAAATGGCTTCGTTACCCAAAGGGAGGGATAACGCAACTCGACTCTTTCTATCAGCTGGTGTGGATTACTGTGACCCTTTCACCCTACTCAGTGGAGTTTAGGAAAGGTAAAACTCTCACTAAATTTGTTTTTATTTGCCAAAATATCCACTAATTGACAGATTAGTGTACAAAATTCAGGCCGATTTGACCCGGAACTTTTTTTCATAAATTTACTGCGGGTGATTTTTAAACGTATTAGTTCGTTGGTTTTACGTTTAGAAAATTCGTCGAAAAATTTACAAATTTTCTTTATCTACCATTTTTAATCTTATTGTTAAATGTCTCGCTTAATATTGCTTTTGGAAAGGAACGCCTCTGTTAACGACAAGTAGTTAGAAAAAGTGCTTCATTTGGCATAAACACTGTCAATGTTTATTGTCATTAACATCAGTAGGATGAGACAATAATATATAATAAGGAGGAAAACCTCCAGAGTTTTCGAAACTGTAAGACGTTCTAAAAGGCTGAAATTCGACATTTAGCATCTCCTAGTGAATGTAAGACACTCCTAGTGAAAAAAGGCCAATTTAATTGGTAAACCTCCTCTAGTGGGCGTATTGAGTAAACTGCATTTTCAAATGCAGTTTACTCAATATTTTTGCTCGAAATTGAAAAAAAAATATTTAATATTTTGTGTAGAAAACGCTTAGTTCCACATTTTGTTAATACAAGACTTTGGGCCCCGCCCACATTTGGAGGCAGAATTGAAGAAAAACATAAAATTTTCCAGAAAATCTTAATTTTGACTGGCCTTGAGCCTAATTTAGGAAAGCATGAAACAAAAAATCTAGCAGGCTAGGTAAACGAGACTACAGTCCAGATTTCGTTCATATAAAGTTTTTAGCCACGCCCCCTTTTAGGGGTCGATTTTTCAAAAATATTGAATTTGAACCAAAAAATTGCATTTTTACGTACATTTAAGTGTAACTTGGAAATTTCTTATAAGTAATAGTTTGTAGTTAGGGGCGGTTGGACCACGCCCCTTTTCGAAGTTGTCATTACTTATAAAATGTCAAAAAATAACTATGCCATCAGCATTTTACAATGTGGGATAGGATGGGGTATTCAACGGTCCGTTTTACGGACTGTAACTTCTGCGTACACACTGTAGCACTTACTCACTGGTTCAAGTCTAAGAAGCCGGTGGCAAACTCTTTCTTAGTTTCAAAAAGTGATAGTGACAAAAATTCCTCGTTTTGAATGTTGCATTTAAAATCATCAGCAGAGTCTTAATAACCCTTGCTGCAAGACTTAACTTGACCTTATTATATGTACCTTCGATAAAACTTTCAACAAACCCTACAATTTTCAAATTAAAGGCAAAAAGGTATCTATTTTCGCAGAAATTCTCGTTTAAGTTAATTGATTTTTGAACCCGAGGGATTTTTTGTAGGGATTCATATATTCGTTCAGTAAATTTCAGGCCATATCTGCAGACCGAATTTCATTACACTTTTCTCTTTTTTTCTGCAATTGACCGTATAAAGTACTATAACCTATAATTGAAACTATATATGCTAATTGAACCGGGTGGGTGGTTCATACGGTTGCACGAGGAGCGTAGCCTAAGCCTTTTCGACCTGCAATCGGATATAAACAGAATTATTCTCGCCGGAAGGATTAAATGAACCAAAACTCCTAATGGATCCATAAAATCTGCACGTCATCGATATTTTTTATAGTTTAAGCCTTTGGGCTACACAAAATACAACCCTGTTGTCTTGCATTGCGATTTACCCATACTCAAAGCCAAAATGATGAGCATTTGTTCAGATTCGAGGCGTTTTTTTTTTGCGCATTATACTGATCCGTACTCAGGGCAAACGAATGTGTACCCCCATAAACAGAAATAAGTAAAAGCTTCGTCCTGGATTCCATTTTCCTGGTGTTGGGTTCTGCTGCTGCTGCTTTGTAGGGCCTTTGGCGAGATTTAAATTACGATGCCAGGAAGTCGGCTTAAATTTTTTCTCTTGTGAGTGCTGCCAGAAGAAACCTGTGTGTTTATGCAGATGACAACAACGATTGCTAAAGAGATGAAAATGTGCAAATTGGTTCGACAATATATTGTGTGATTTTCAGACGCGCACCCAGCTATAGTCGTGGGCAGCCTCTTCCCTTTAAGTAATTTTCCGGCCTCTATTGTTGCGGTTTATGGATTCATCAGTGAAATTGGAAATTCAAATTGGACAGCAACCAATTCACACATGTGGATCACGAGAAGCCCTGGACCATGTGTTTGCAATGGGTGGTTTAAAGATTTGGAGAAATAGCTAATGGTATAGAAACTCTGGAAAACCATCTGACGGAACAGAAAATTAATTTCTACCTGGGGAGGGAAAAAGCCCACAGATAAAATCAACAGAAACAGATAGCGAAGGTAGGTAAACCAACCACCAACCAGCGATTTTTGCAGATAAAAATGCAAAGTTTATTTTATTCGATAGGTTTGTATTGTAAGGGAGAGGTATCTACACGTTGGTATGCGGTAGTATAGAGAATTGCACTTTGTTTCCGTTTGGTCCTAGGTACGTGCAAAAAAATTTTTGTCGGTTATCGCTAATTGATTATAGTAGCCTAGTAAAGAATCTACCCATTAAGGTATATATTCCTATTTAAGCAAGTGCGAAAGTGCACGCCACGCCCACAAAAGTGGGCGGAGGCACATACTACATATGAAAGTTAAAAAACGAAAGTTAAAAAATCCTAATATCTATAACTTTTGTCATATAGTTTTTAGTCAAATTTCATATATATTTATTGAAAAACAGTCACTTTAAGCTAAAATCCCTTAAAAAAGTGGGCGTGGTCAATGAAAAGGCCCAACTTTTTACTATTTTGGCTACTTCAAAGACAATAACAACGCAATGCTACATACCAAAAATGAATGCGCTAGCACCATTTTTGGGTTCATCTCATCTCTCAGAAATTAGAGATGGTCACACATACAGAACTGAATTGGGCGTGTCTGTGGGTGGATTCAGCTAATTTTCAAACTTGATCTTGAGGACTGCACTTCCAGCCAACCCACTAAACTTCAGCTCTCTACCTTAAAATTTAAGGACTAAAAGTTGCTTACATACGGACGGATGCACGGACATGATTTAACGGATTCTCCTGTCGGTCCCATTCATTTCTCTAAAAGGTCTTAGGGGTCTACGGTGATTATTTCACTTTGTTACAAACTATACATCAAACTTAATATACCCTGGGTCGGGTATAAAAAAGTATTTCCTTTTAGAGCGGAGGTAACTACCTATGAATTCACTGGATATGTACCTATAGGTGAAGAGCTGCAGTTTTGTGTTTGCATTACTGATAAAGAAAGGCAAGTGTAGATGCAGAATGTAAGTGCAGTATCTAGGTCTTAAAGACCAAGATAATTGGCTACAATTTATTTTTTTCGAAAAATTATTATGGGATAACTAAAACTTTACATGGATCCATAGTTGGAAGCCTTTTTGCTCTGTGCTCACATCCTTACTTAAGTAAGTCTCATTCTGAATTAACAAGAAAACCATAAGTAATGCGGGAATCACAAACATGCTTAGATTCGTTTTCAACTCTCTAGGATATACCAGGAAATACAAATAAAACAATTTGATAAGTGCTGGATTATGAAATATCCTCCACTACCTTAAAAATAAATAATCACAAATTCTTATGGCTAGACAAACCGTAGGAAGAGTTGTCACTTAATGTAAGAATCATATGTATATAGCGGTTCCTCACGATGTTCGCTTGGCAGCGTTTGAAATCATCATAGAGTCAGCCATTATTTTAAATAATATTTGTTTGTAGAATTGTACATTGTTGTAACTTTTCAAATTTTCATTTCCCTTTTCAATATTAAATTTGTATTTTGTATGGCTTTGACATAGGGGCCGCTTCCCAATATAAGCAACGATACGTTCGGTTAGCTTTTTGATTAATGAATGCCCACGCCTGGAAAAAATGTGCGGGATAAAAACTATAGATTTTTGATGCTTTATAGGAACAATGCGTTAACGTATAAACGTTGGACTGAAAACCCTGCCTCATTCAGAAATACACTTTTTTTAATTACACCCACAAAAGTTGAGGGAGACAGTGTGTATACACAAACTAGTGGTCAAACCACATTGGCTTAATGACGACGCCCAAAAAATGTATACTGACCTATGCAAATAATCCACAGTTCTTCAAGCCGAACTTTTTGCGATTGACGAGGTAGCCCACTACATTTATAAGAGAAATCTCACGAGATCTCTGTATTAAGATCTTACTATTCTCGGACAGCCAGACAGTTCTAAAAGCTCTACAGATTCAGTTATGGCTCCGAGGCTGTTTGCGGATGTTACCAAATTCTAAGCACCTTGGTAAGCAGAAACTGTGTACAACTGACTTAGGACATGAAAACTATGAAGGTAATGAAAGGTCGACATGCAAGCTAAATGGGAAGATGAGAACTGAGAGTCCCGTCATAGCACCTTTTCTCCTCTTTGGTTTATTTTTGACAGATATTTATCGTCAAATAACAAAAAAGTAAGAGCAAGAGTTCGCCTGTAACGAAATTTATATACTCGACCATTTTTACCCGTTAACGCCAAATTTAAAAGTTTTTTGGAATAATTCCGTATACGGCATGTTAATGTCAACTGCATGCGTGGAAACGCAGTAGCGTAGCTAGCATGGGTGGCACCCGGTGCGGCATGAACATGAATTATGATGTCACCCCCACACGTAAAAGAAATTATATAATTAAAGTACGACTATAAACTAACCTTAAAAGTCTGAGTGCAAAGTTCGGACGAAAATAGCAATTGCTCTTGCCGACCGAAACGGCTGCCTATTGCGGCTGCGAACCACATCATTTTCATTGTTCCTCATCCTCTTCATTGATAGAGTAGAAGAGACTATGTTTTCACAGCCCCAGTAGGTACAAAGTTTGTGAAAAAAATAGAAGTATTCAAAGTACTTTCTTCCGATTAACGCTACATATGGGGCCTACCAAACAGAGCCTTAAACAAGTGGGTGCAACAGTGGGTATGCAAAAGCTTCAATCCATCTACGACGGATTGCAAAATACCCGACCATACAAAAAAGAAAACTGCCTCCAAAAAATGGGCGGGATATAAGAATATAACTGTTTAATGCCTTATACTAGGTGGTTGCATACATTTCTACCTAAAACTCCGCCTTTTTAACTAAAAAAATCACCTTTTTAACGCCACGCCCACAAAAGTGGGCGGAGGCACACACAATATATACATTAAAGTTCGAAAGTGCTAGCATCTACAGCTTTTTTCATATAATTTTTTGTCAAATTTCGTATATATTTATTGAAAATCAGTCATTTTAAGCTAAAATCCCTTAAAAAGTGGGCGTGGTCAATGAAAAAGCAAAAAATTTTTGGCCACCTTAAAGACAGTTATAAGACAATGTTACGTTCCAAGAACGAATGCGCTGGCGCCATTGTAACATAGCTAAAATTTGCAAAATGTATTTTTTTAAATTAGAGATGGTCGCACATACAGGCCTGTAGTGGGCGTGTCTGTGGGCGGATTCAGCTTATTTTCAAACTTGATCTGAAAGACTGGACTTCCAACCAACCCACAAAATTTCAGCTCTCTACCTTAAAATTTAAGGCCTAAAAGTTGTTTACATACGGACGGACGGACGGACGGACATGGCTTAATCGATTCTCCTGTCGGTCCCATATTCATATCTCTAAAAGGTCTTAGGGGTCTACGGTGATTATTTTACTGCGTTACAAACTTTACATCAAACTTAATATACCCTGGGTCGGGTATAAAAATGAGTACCTCAATTGTTAAGGGTGACGCGGAAATAGACATGACCGAAAAAGTAAAAGCTAGCCGAACATTTTCCGCCATATTGCCATTTTTTGAAATGCAAACTCGGAGACCACCTTCCAAGTTCAATTATAAAGTTCAAGTTCATTGTTTTATTAAAAATCCCCCCCCTAGCTACGCCACTGTGGCAACGCCCCCAAAATTGGGCGTGGGCTGAAAATTGAGATCAATTGATTCTTATTTTGTTGGAATCATGAGTAAAAGAGTTAAAAGTGAATATCTACTAATAAAAAAAACAGCTTTTTTCTAAAAATACCACCTATTCTAACTAGGCCACAGCAGACTTGACACCTGTAGACACTGTTGAAACAGCAAAGAAGGCTGTTGTAATAGCCTAAAAGGCCTTTAAAGTTTGTGCCTCCGCTAAACTTTCGAAGAAATATTCCACATAAAAATTCTCTACGTATACGTGAGATTGCTTCGCATTCATACAGTATGTATGTTATATCTTCAACCGCCTACAAATCGCAGCAGAAGCGACAAATATCCATGTCAGCAAGCCTGAACCTCTTTTAGGCGTTTCCGCAGGAGACAGTGACTTGGCAGATAGTAAGCTAGGCCCTGCGCCCTGCTCATTTTTAGTATTCCCTTCGATTTTTTTCGGTTAAAACGTGGCCAGAATGCCTAAGATACCCTGTGTCCAGTCGGACTAGACCACCTTTGGTTAGCTGTAACTGTGTATGTTTTTGCCTGGGGTTCGTCGAAAAAAAAACTCAATTTCACTTTTATAACAATCAATGCTGGCTTTATTTATTAAACCAAACTTATTTAAATTCAAATCACACCAAATTCAACTTCGCTACTTTACTTTTTACTTTGTTACCGATTTTCGCAAGTCAACGTTTAAAGTATAACTGTCCCGTACGAGCCTGTCACCTGTGTATTAATACAAAATTAAGCACCTTCTAGTACGCTCCATACTTCCCCTTTGGTAACTTTCCATTGGCACTCTTCCGCTAAATTCCATGGAGGGGAAATTTTCGATATCGAAATTCGAACTTGGAATATCAGTTTGCTGCCAGCTGACTGGAAAAACAGTTGAATATGTTGGTAAAGTGAATCGATGGGTGCATTCAGCGATTCCTGCATGGCGTTTTATTTCTTGTCACCACATGACGTTGCCCCCCTCTTAGCTTTGTCGCGAGCAAGTATGTCGTCTTTGCTTCCGTAGTAGCGATGTAGGCGATCAACATTGACAACTCTCTTTTTCGCTCTGGTCCTCATTGGATTCGGAAGACGACATTACTAATTCGCGTTACCACTAAGGACATTCCCAATCCTGATGAAGCTATGGCTGTCTTTCCTTTTTACGATGTGGGTTGTAGAGCCATACCAGATCTCCCTCGTTGAACTCGGATGCTGTTGCTCGCGCATAGTATCTGGTCTTCATGCAGTCGCTTGCAAGTTTTATATTGCTTCTGGTTCTCTGGTGTATGTCATTAATCCTTTCTCTAAGGTGCACCACATATTCCTCTTCGCATGTTGGGTTTTCAATGGGAAATCCGAATTTAAGCTCACTGGGTAGCCGGACATGGATGGAGTGTACTTAGTTGTACTATGAAGAAGGTTTCGGTAGGCCATAAAGAATAAAGGTATTCGCCGATCTCAATCCCGTTGATTCTTGTCCACTACTTTGGAAAGATGTTCCTTTAGTGTCTTGTTCAAGCGTTCCACCATTCCATCTGATTGCGGATGAAGGGGTGTGGTCCTTGTCCTCTGTAGTCCAATTGCTGCGCATACTTCCTGGAATATCTTCGACTCGTAGTTTATTCCTTGGACGGAATGCAATTCCATTGGCACTCCGAACCTACATACTCAATGGTCCACTATCTGGTCTACAACGGTTTTCGCTTCTTGATTTGGGATCACAAATGCCTCGGGCCACTTGCTGAAGTAATCGGTAATTACAAGGATGTAATCGCGATGTCGGCGGCGATTGTTTCAAAGGGGGAGCCAACGTTGTACTGGTGCATTTTACCTCTTGATTTGACTTAAGGTCCCTTACTAGCCTTGTGCTGCTAGTAAGGGACACTTCCGACATCAGCTCTCAACGTCGTTTCTTGCACTCAGCTTATAAAAGCGTGTCCGTACCTTATCCAGAATTTTTTTATTCCGAAGTGCCTACCAGACATCCATCGTGCATTTCGCGTAGAATCTCCTGGATTTTCGAGCGTGGAACCACAAACTCCACCTCAAACGATTTCTCGTCCATTGACTCCGCAGAACACCGTCTTGTACCTGGAGAAAGTCCCACTGCGCCCAGTATGCCTTTAATGTACTTTAATGCACTTAGAAATCGGGCATAACGAATATCGGCTACTTTAACTTCCGTATTATATACCTGCTATAGTGGGCATATTTGGTACTTTGAAAGATTTTCGAGTTTGAGCCTCCGTCCACTCTAGTATTGAAAAAAAACTTAAGGTATTTATCAAACAAAAATTAAACTCAAATCACACAACTCAAATCACACACTGAACATCGCTACTTAGAATTCAACACCTTATTTCAATTCAATCACTCTTTTCTTTACTATCGATTTTAACAAGTCAACGTTTAAAATATCAGTGTCCTGCACGAGCCTGTCACCCGTGTATTTATACAAATTAGGCACCCTCTAGTACGCTGCATACTTCCCCTATACTAATTTTCTATTGCCACTTTTCTGCTGAATTCGATGGAGGGGAGATTTTCGATATTGAAATTTTAGCTTCGTATATCAGTTTGCTGTCAGCTGACTGGATAGGAAAGACAGTTGGGTGTGTTCGTAAAGTGAATTGATGGGTGCATTCAGCGATTCCTGCATATCGTTTTATTTCTTGTCGCCACATTTCAATACTTTTTCCTTATAAGATAAGGGGGGGGGGGGGGGGGGCTTCACTGCAGATTTATCCCTCAAGCTTCACACCTTAGCACACCATGGCCACATGGCTTTATGAGTTCACCTGTCGGTCTCGGTCATGTCTTTTAAAGGTCTTAGGTGTTTACAGTGACCATTTCACTGTTAACAAATTGTGCATTAAAAATTAAATGCCCTGGGTATCAAAATTAAAATATTTGTTATTTTCAAACAGGTTAAATTTTATTAATTTTTTTTAATTCATCCGTCTACAGTATGCAACCCTGTATTACTCCCAAAACACTCTGAAATAGTTTTGTCCGAAGAGACTCTATCTAAAATGTATTTGGAAGCAGAACTTGCCTTGGATTTTTTTTCCATATTCCGGAATGTTCTCCTATTAAAGAACCACATTCTAACAGTGGGTGATTTATTCTGAAAATAAATTGCACTTGATTAGATTAACAAATTGGAATTTTGCAAGTTTTAAGTATCATACAGCATTTTTACATGCGGATACCATAATTTATTTACGTGTTTTACGGGAATGTAATGATTGCATTTGCAATAATTTCTCTAACTGTATCGACCGATTTTACACTGCTGCAAAAGGTAGTTTTAGGTAGGGGATTTTTGATCCTCAGCCTGCGTATAATGCAATAGAATATTCCCTCTGAAGATATTTTATGCCACAGTACAGTACAGGTTAGTATTAAAAGTTAAGAAACTAGCGGGTGGGCTTAAGCCTTTCCTGTATTCATTTCGACACATAGTAAGAAGATTAATACATCTTCTCGTCTATTTAAGCGGCAATTTGACTCAGCTAAGAATAATCGCTGAACATAAACTTTACCACAAATTGATGAGGTTCGTTGCGGAAATTTATTTTTGTGTGCGTCTGTCCTTCATTGTCCTGCTTTTCAACCCTCGTTCAACGTTCACCTGAGAGTGATGAATGGCAGGGATGCTGTACTGGAGCTTTTTTAACACTCGAATGGATATAGGTATGTAGTTTTTTCAGAGATAGACCGTGATTGACTGAGGCGTTTTAATATCGAACTGTATGGCATTGTCAAAGCGTTAAAGTTTTGTAAAAGTAATTTTTTAAAGTTGCGTTTGTTTGTATTTTTATCGGAAATTTATTTTTTACTAAGAAAAATGGACATCCCTAAAAAAACACAAATAAATTAAGGTATGCTGAGAGAGATTCAGAAAGTTTCAGAAAATTAGAATGGCTACCTATGTACTTCAAATAAAACAGGAAGGAAAATCGTAAAGCAATTGGTGAGGGGTGGTGCATAATGCCTTATTTTCATGCTGTGTCGTTTTGATTTTGGCTATAACATCGCTCTCTAAATATTGTACCTAATGTATTTATTATGAAGTATTCATACGCGGGGACAAGACGTTAACGCACCTACCTTCATACTTATCGGGCTACCGCCTCCCGACCCATGGAGTATTTCGGCCTGGTTCAAAATAGCCTTTGATCATCCTCTGCATTGCAGGGGGGGGGGGGAAGGTTTCTTTTAGTTGTTAAATCCAGAACACGTGCTCTGGCATCAGTGGATGTTCGGTCTTCCTGGTCCTCTGAACCTTAGTGTGGCTTCTTTTACTCTTACCTTTATTAACCAAGCCATAATTTTGTTTTATACATATGTGGCATTTTTTTTTATCCATTTATATGTGTGAAACTTTCATTTTTAGACCAAAAAAACACAGTTTTGCCTGAAAAGTCTTTAATACGCCTATCATACAATTTGTAAACTTTGGTAGGTACACATAGTATTTTCAATTTAAAGTGATTTCAAAATGTAAATTAGATCAGTTGTTAAGAAACACAGGAATCGTTTGTATTGGAATTGGTAGGAAGGTTGTTCGGTTGAGTTCGAAAGGAAAACTAAGGGCCGATTTCACAGTGGCAACTTAAGGGGAGTACGCTTCAATACTCAGTCTCCGTTCCGGTTCCGCTGAAGGTTTTGCACATTGGCCGTAAGCTCCTAGAAAATGGTGTCAAAACAATTTTGTTTTGAAATTTTTGAAACATTCAATAAAAATTTTTCGTGCATCGTATTGGTTTTTCGTTTTTTCCATTCATTATAATTTTTTCCATTCAATATTGTTACATTGATGTGCTTTTTATCAAAATAAAAATAGTTTGCATTGTTTCTTGTTAAAAACTTAAGTCGCCAATGTTGGTGATTGAAAAAAAATTAATGTGAAAACGTTATTTCATCCTGAGTGCGCGAAGTGTCAGAACCTATACTTAAGTTTCGACGTTGAAATTGGCCCTTAGAATATTTTCGTCACAATTGAAAATTATAATTCAAAATTATATTTCAATCAAATTCAAACTTAAAATCTTTTCTTTACACCAATACTTTTCCAGTTACTTGAACTGTTTGCCCCTTAACATGACATTATATTCATGTTTAGCTAAAATTTCTTAAAAGGTGGGCGTGGTCAATGTAACGGCCAAATTTTTCTACTTTCTCAAAGACAATTACAATGGTGTTACAATGGTGCTAGCGCTCTTACATAAACCAAAAATAAGTGCGCTAGCACCATTGTAACATAGCTAAAATTAGCAGAAAGTAATTTTAAAAATTTGGAGTGCCGTGGCGTAGTGGTTAGTAAGTGTGCTTACTATGCCGGAGGTCTGGGTTCGAATCCTGAAAAAAAGCCTTGTTCTTTTTCACGTTCAGATTCGGCAAAAAATTGTAGGTCCCCTTGTATGTAAAGAAATTAACACACCAGCATACATTGTTGAGAAGTTGGCCCTGGTTCACACCGAGCTGTTGCGTCACTCTATTTATTTATTTTATTTTTTATAATTTTAAAAATTAGAGATGGTCGCACATACAAGCCTGTCGTGGGCGTGGCTGTGGGTGGATTCACCTAATTTTCAAACTTGATCTGAAGGACTGGACTTCCAGCTTTAATTTATTTATTTACTTATTTAGATCTGCGATTATTCTCAACAGATCGATCAAAATTGAAAAAAATTTAAGTGCACAATATAAATTATCTTAATGCTAACAATGATAATTCCTAAAATCTAGTCCTAGGTAATGTTAAGTCAAGCTGATCATAAATCATATTAAAAGCTCTACATAAAAACGTAGGAAGACTATGATGAAAGCGTGAACAATTATAATACTGCTTAGCGTTACCAGACGTCCCGGGTAAACCGAATTCTCCAGACGTTAATTCAACTTTCTCGCCGCACAGCTTATTTCTCGGTTTTGCACCCACGCGAAAAAAATATGCAGTGAAAACATTTCTTTAATATTTGCAAAATAATTATTGCATTGTGATTGCATCACTGATCAGATTATAAGGAGATCATTGATCAGGTATAATGAGATAGTCATCTTCGCTGGGGTGCCTCTTTTTGCCCCCAAGCTCGATTTTCGGCTCTCTAGGGAAAATGCTGCCAGCTATCATGATTGTGTTAGTGGGTTGCAATGCTACTTTATGGGGTGCAAAAAAAAAGTTCACTAACACAGTCAACCAAGCTGGGAGCAAGATTTGTGCGTCCAAGGCCAAAATAAGTGCGCTTGGTGCAGCTCATTTTGGGTTTTGAGTGCGTTTCAGGCTACACATTTTAGATATGGACTGCGTTTCAGGTCATCATGTCGATGATCGCATGAACTGTTTCGTTCGGAGTTTTGATTCAGATTTCCTTGCAGACAAGTTGACTTTTCCGAGTCCCATGCAAGAAAGTCTGACTTTTCATTTCAAATAAGAATTTATTTATTATTTTTTTAATGCTGCATTGTTCGCTTTCATGGAAAAGAAAGAAACGAATAAATTGATTGCGAAAAACGATGAAATCCTTGTTTGTGCAAGCAATATTAAATATTAGAATGATACACAAATCACGCTCGTTCAGCATTTAAAACAGAAATGCTACGTTTATTATTTGCCTAAGGGCCGATTTTTCAAACATCGAATAAACTGGTTGATAGCTATTCATTGGATAAATTTATGTCCCTCAATATCTGCTGAATAAGGCGTTTTGATTTTTCAATCGAAAAGTTATCTGTTGATAGTTATTCGCTGATTTAACTGTCAAAGTGAAGTATAAAAATCAAAGTTGTGTCATTTGAAATATTAAGTGAAAACTATTTTTTCGTAAAAACAAAATATTTAAGTGCGGGTTTTAACAGTGCAGCATAAGAATGGCAACTGCTTCAAAAAAAGGGACAGATCAGTCAATTTCACATCGTCTGAGGTGCGTAAACTCATGGACATCACTTTCAAATTTCGAAATGTAATCGAAAACAAAAAAACGGACATGATTTCAAATAAAGACAAAGAGTCCACGTGGACCAAAATTGAAAAATTGTTTAATGCGTCGAGCGGTGTTTCAATGAGGTCCGCGAAAACCCTCAAGCTTAAATATGAGGGCATCAAGAAAGCAACAAAGAAAAAATCGGCAATGAATCGCCAAGAAATGTACAAAACTGGTGGAGGAGAGACTCCAAAAGTTATCTTCTCACCAGAAGAGAAAGGTTCTAGCCATGTGCTCCAATATTAAAGGATTGGAGCCACGAAATGACAGTGATGAAATTACAGGTGCAACACACTTTCTTGTATTTGGAAAAAAATTTCGTACTCGTACTAACTATGTACATATTTACTGCATTTTTAGCACTTCCCTGTGATTCTATACAACAAGAAGAAATCGAAATCATTGATTCCATTGATGTTTCGGAAGAATGTTTATTTACTGTTCTGGATGCTGAGCCAGAAGAACCTAATGGGAATAACAAAGAAGTGAATGAATGTATGTGTTTAACTCAATTTTTGACCTTTCTTATTTAAGATACATATTTAAAATGTGCGAATCTTCAATTCCCAGACTAAAAATTTTGTTTTCAATTGAGAAAAAATTAACAGACGGTTATCAAAGGGACCCATGTTTACTCACGCATACAAAAAACATTATTTCTTTTTGTAGCTGCAGTTGATGGATTGGATATTTGGAAGTCCTGGAAGCCGCAATCTCTAAAAAGAAAAATTACGCCAGCTCTAAGAAAGAAACCAAACAAGGCAAGTTTGCGAATGAAGTTAGATGAATTGGGTGATTCACGTTTGGAGTTAGAGGAGCTTCAAAAAGAAATTGCCAGAGCAGAGCTGAATTATCAAGAAATTGAGCACAAGCTTCGTGTCCAAGAGCATGAACTGCGAATTCTCGGTCTAAAAAATGAAGAGAAGAGACAAGAAGAAGAACATAAGCATAGAATGCAACAATTATACCCTAATTTTATTATTTAAACGCTTGTATTGAATTGTTTAAATAAATGTTGCAAAAAGTACAATAGAAGTCTTCTTAGTTAACGCAGCAGTGATTCAAAATACTCTATGAGTTCTTGTCGTGTCTCACCGTTACCTGCTATTTCAGGCTCAACCCCAAAAGTATCAAAGTTTTCATCAGGTTCAACGTATATTTTAGGATCTGCAGGTGGCTCTTCTTCATTTCGGGCAACAGCCATGTTATGTAATATGGCTGTTGCTACAATGGTATCTTGCACCAAAGGTAGTTTGCATCTCATGCCAATACTTAAAACAGGAAATCACCTTTTCCAGACTCCAAAGCATCTTTCTACCACATTCCGTGTTCTTATTTGAGATTCGTTGAATAAACTTTGAGCTTGAGTTTGCGGATGATTAATTGGAGTTACAAGAAAGTTGTTTAAGAAGTATCCACTGTCACCAAGTATTAAGCCGTTCCCAAATTTACCAGCATCAAAGTGGTACTTCGCCGCGGAGTTTGAGAATATAAGACTATCGTGTGTTGATCCTGGCTGTAGCGCCACCTTAAGTAAGTAAAGTGTTGATCCTGGCCATCGAGCAACTATGTATTGAAATTTAAAATCTGAGTCGCACATAGCTTGCACATTGATCGAAAAATAGCCCTTTCGGTTTCTGAAGTTTTCTGCGGTGCTTCCCCCTTAATTAATTGCTAAATTATTTCAATGAAAGAAATGATAACATGGAAAATTTAAACCTGAAGAGATTATTCTTATATGAGAGCAATCTATTGCAGCAATGACTCTGGGAAAACGAGCTATTTGGTAAAAGTTCTGCTGTGTTTTCAATATGTCTTGACTATTTCCTGGGAACTTCACAAACTCAGTTCTTAAAGATGCAATTGCTTGGGTAACCCTTTTAATAGTTGAGCATATAGTGGATGCATCTACACCCAAAAAATCTCCAATTGTAATGTAGAAGCTGCCAGTAGCATAGAACCTTAAGGTTATTAATAATTGCGCCATTGGCGATAAGCATTGATTGCTAACGAAGAAAATTAAATTTATAAGAAAAACAGACAATTGATGAAATCGCTTACCGTGTCGTTTTATGCTTTATCTTATCGACGATTTTAGACAACAAATATTGGACAGAATCCTTTTGCAGTCTGAACCTCCGTTTGAAGTCTTTATCTTCCCATTCCACAAAATGGTCTGGTCTATGCCGAACTACTCTAACTTTCCTTAATTGTGGAGCTAGCGAGTTTATGACAAGATTTTCATCTTCTACCGACATATCATCGAGAAAATCAAAGAAATCCATTTCCCCAAGAACGAAAATTAAATTCAAATGACAAAAAAAATATTAAAATTTTTGACAAAACTCATTCTTATCTGGAGAATATTGTTTTATCCGCATCATAAGCCGACAGATACTTTATTTCATCAGATAGGCATTTTATCTGTTGAATAAATGCTATCTGGCTATTGAAAAATACATATTTGCGCTATCTAGGAA
Source organism: Neoascia interrupta (assembly GCA_947623515.1). Classification (NCBI taxonomy): domain Eukaryota; kingdom Metazoa; phylum Arthropoda; class Insecta; order Diptera; family Syrphidae; genus Neoascia; species Neoascia interrupta. The sequence continues at coordinate 109,041,339 of OX392463.1, read as the reverse complement.
ATAAACCTTATTTGCCTGTTTATCTGGCTATTGAAAAATCGGCCCTAAGATAAATTGGTAAATTGAAAAATAGTTTGCACAAGATAAATTGGCCTTTATTAAACCTACAACTAACTGTAAATGCTAACAGCATTTGTACATTCCTTCAAACGAAATGAAATACTTCGCCGGGTTTGTCCAATGAATGCCGATGACAACTAAAGGGCACAGCATATAAAGTACTGCTGTCTAGAATGGGAACTGGTCTTTGGGTGAATATTACTCTTGTTTAAAAGATCACCTTTTCTGGTGGTAAGATCTGTTTCACTCTGTATTGCTCTTAAATTCTAGTGACTTTGTCAGTGACGCCTTAAATATACTAGTAAAAAATGTAGTCTTTTAAATTTGTGTAAAAGTTATATGTAAATAAAGACCTAGGACCATCTGAGATAAATACAGAAGAATGGATAGCTCGTCTGTTGATAAGCTTGAATATACTTTGAACCAATGAGATAAAATTTAACGCTTCGTAAATCCGTGTTGTCACAAGGAACAGAACGGGAAAAAACAGATTTTCAGATGATGTCAAAGAAATCAAATATAATGGATTAGATGTCACAATTTCAAACTATTGGAAGAGCTTATAATATACAAAATTTTTTGCTTTAAAATTTTCTTTTGTAAAGTTTAAGAACTTTTTTAAATTTGTACCTCCCGAAGTTATTTGAATTTCCATAATGAAATAAAAATACATTTTCAAATAAATCATTTGACTTGATTTCAATCATGCCATCAATTTTATTTGCAAATAGCTAAATAAATTTTTTATTTGAATAACATTTTATTAACAAACAATTCCTGCTATTCAAATAAAAATTATTCATGTGTGATTGAAATTTTTTTTTAAAATCAAACTGAAATACATTTTTCTCAATTTTGTGTGCAATCGCGAAAAATTTCTTTTTTGGTGATGTGATTTGTAATTTGTTTCATGTGAATAAAAACGTTATCCTTGTCTAGACCCTACGTTTGTTCCTTTTATTTCTTGTCGACTTGAGACGTCAATTTACTCATTTGGATTAATTTTTATAATTGGATAAATGAACTAGTAATAATTAAAACGAACTATTGAAACTATTCATGAAATCATTCGAAAACAAATTAAAAATGAAGGGAAAAAACTCCTTATTCTAAACATGGTCTAAAAGTTAACAGAGTATTGTTTAAAAGTGCCTATGCCTTTATAAAAAAAAACTGTTTTCAAAATGTTTTTCGGACTACTGAAAAATTTATCATATTCTTTTTGAAACTAATTTTGATAAGAAATTTAGACCAGAAAGCCTCACGTAATTTTTTTATAAGAAAACGCATTAATTAATAAAATTTATGCACACAATCAAATAGCTTGATTGTTTATAATAAAGAAAAAATAAGCAAAAAGGAAAAAAACTCCCTATAGCAAAGATTTCCACCTCCTATTTCCACCTCAATTGTGCTGAACTCTACCTATGGACTGAACTCAGCAAACCAGAATCAGATGTCTTTTGACATTTGTGTAGTGAAATCAAAACAAATTCGATTTTCAGTTGACCCGTTGTGCATGGCAAAAATTTATTCCTAATGGGCACTCGCTTAGGCGGCAGATTTTTCCTTTACTAAGAAGATAATAATTATTTGTAAAACAAAATAAACCAAAAAAGAATGGAGTCTGATTTCTTTGTTTATATTTTTTGAATGACTGAGACGGCAAATTATCTCAGCTTCCGCCATTTTCAAATGAATTCACTGAGCACTTCCATTACTCACTTCACATGCATTCACAGACAGGGTCAAGAGAGAGATCCCGTTACTTTTTTTTGCGGGTGTTTCAGGCAAGGGGATTGCAAGTCGCCAATCTCATTATATCTGATCAGTGAAGGAGATGACTGTGGTCTACATATGCAGACCACAGTCAGTTGAAGCCATGTTCAATGCTTACCTAAAACAGGAAAAAAAGTCACTAATACATTCTCAGCTGACAAGTGTTATGACTGGGACAGCCACAGACCAGCTGATTGTGAAACGGTCTCTTTAATTGTCAAATGCTCTCTTTGATTTTTAAATGCCCTCTTGCATTGTTAAATGGCTGCGTTCTGGAACGCAACCTATTTATTGATTTAATAATTTTTTAAGGTACCGAGGTGAATAAATGTAATTATACTGTAATTTTTTTTCTTCGAAATATGTTTATTAATGATATTAAATGATACATTAACGTAAGAAAAATATAACAAATACTCTATTCCCGCGACAAAAAACATGCGAATGGAGCGAAAAACATTATTTTTTTCAATAATATGCAAAAATATATTGTAAAAAATGCTTAAGTGGATTTAGCAATAGTGAGCTTCTGAACTTATTAGAGCTTCTCCACTGAACTTATCATGGATGTTTGTTGGGTATTTCCCATTTGGCGTAAGCCATTTTTCTTAATTCTCATCGAAAAATTGAAATATTCCCAGTTATCGGAATGATAACAAGTACTAAAGTTACAGTCTTTCAACTGAAAGTGGCTGGGATGACAACGTTGTTTCGAAGTCTGCCAGAACTTCATAATCAGACCCCTTAGTGATTTACTTTGAAATCAATGTCATCTGTTACCTACACTTCGCCTGTTGTGATCATACTTAGACACTGGCGAGAAAAATACCGTGAACTATATTCAAACGTAGCCGAACAAGGCATAAGCGACCAAAGTAATCTTGACTTGAACCAATTCGAGTTGAGCTTATTTCGTTCTTTAACCTATTTTTCTCTAATGAACTCAATCAAACTGGGGGTTTTTCCCAGGACCAATGTTAGAGAGCCTAGAGGTGCTAGTATATTAAATGGGCCAGTAATGGCAATTTTTCTAGTTATTATGTGAGCTTCTCCACTGAACTTGTCATGGATGTTTGTTGGATATTTCCCATATGGCGTAAGCCATTTTTCTAAATTCTCATTGAAAAATTGAAATATTCCCAGTTATCGGAATGATAACAAGTACTAAAGTTACAGTCCCAACTAACATTTTTCCTCCCATAACACTCTACGAGAGTCTTATAAGAGTATTTTCCAAGAGCTTGCCTTTTGGAATTTGCCTCTCATAGAGTACTACGAGAGCGCTTAAGAGAGTTTTACGGGAGTTAAAAGGCCCCACTTTTGGGAGTTGTTTGTTCTGATAAAAAGTCATAAACTCTTCTTGCAAGAGATATTCGGTTTCATAATAAGACAATATGTTCTTCTTATGAGATTTATAGGTTTACGTTATGCAAACGGTAAAAAAAATCTTTATTGAAATTTCTTTAAGTTTACATAGTTATTATATCTATAATTATATTTATTTTAGTTCATAAAAGAAGGCCGCTGTCCTAAGCGAGGCTGCACCTTCTAGTATGATGGTTGAGTTAAGACTGACTTAAAACTAACTTGAATTCTTCTACAGAAAAATGATTTCGTGATTTAGTTCCCGTGGGAATGGAATGCACTTGTTGACAAAATATTCATATTTCATTGTGGTGCAATGTAATATGAGTATTTTAATCTGCTGTGTGCGCAAAAATGGCTGGCGCGTGTAAAACTGCGTACACGGGCGGGTCGATTTAAATTCCCGTTATGCATGCAAAATGCTGACTATAAGAATAACCGTAAAGGTTCAAATGGGCGTTGGCATGGAGTATCCGACGTAACTCCTCCCCCCTTAAGATTCTGCTCCGAAGAATCATTATTTTTTATACCGACTTCGATTTTTGTTTCGATATTCTTATTCTTTATAATGAAAATGAAAATTATTGAAATCAAAATGAATATTATAACAAAAGTTGTTCCGAAATTCGTGCGCCATTGTTCTGGATTTAATTTCTTGTATGAGCTTACGATTTTCAATATTTTTTACTTGAATTGATTCTGTAGAAAAGTTCATTACAATATTATCGATTGAAACATTACTTTAACCTGGTATTAAAAAGTTGTCATATGTTACAAAATTTTCGTATTTAATATTATTTATCTCTAGTTTACAGTTTTCGAATTTAAACAAATTATTTCCCAAAACGTTGAGTGAAATTATTACAATTGTGTAGAACTTGTGTATAGTGAATGTTTTTTGTGACAACGATATTGTTATGTATTTGCTTAATTTCTTGGTTCTTATTTTCTCTAAAGTTACATTTCGTATTTTGTTTAAAAATATTAGCAATACAAGTATCATTTATAATTTTTAGATCTTTAAGTTTTATTGCTTGCTCCGTAAATTCATAATTAAGTTTTCCATCACTTATGAACTGATTATAAGAAGTTACTAGTTCTAAGTTATTTTTATTTGGGATTGGTTCTATAATAATTTTATAAAATTTTTTATCAGAATAGTTTGGAATTAATAGTACAAATATGATTTTATCCTCGTGCACAACAACTGTGCTTTTTATATTGCTTAATTTGTTAATAGTTATGTTAAAATCTACGATTTCTTTTTGTGAAAGTATTCTTTCCCTAACACTCCTAACTTGTTAAGCATAAGATTTTCCTTTACCTTTCTTACCTGTTCCCTTAATAATTGAATGTCGTATTGGATTTGAAATGCGTGTTGCATATTGCTTATCTCTGAGAATTCTCTATTGATAGCGTTACCTAAGTTTTGTAGTTGTGTCTTTATTTGTGACTGTTGTCCGTTTATGTCTTGATATGTCATCTATAGCTTCGTTGAAATGATGATTTATTTTAATTTGTTCGTTCAGTCCGTCAATGAGATTTTTGTTATTTTTTTCGTTTGTCTCTAAGCTATTTTTAATTTCCTGTTCGTCTTCATAGTCCATTGTCCCTGCTAAGTATTTAAGACCTTTGCCAACTATGTTGACTAATCCTCTTTTTTGTTTATGGTTGTTTTCTAGTAGATTTTCTATTTCGTTTGTTAAGAGTTTAAAATTTAGTGTCAATGTGGGGTACTTATTTTTTAAGTTAAGTTTGTTAATGTTATGTTCGATTATGTCTAGGTTGTCTGTCCATGAGGTCAAGTTTATGTTATGAAGTAGTTTTGTGTATCCCAGTATTACTGGAACTTGTTCGTCTCTAATTGAAATGAATCCATGTCCTGTGTTTAAGTTCTGTACTTCAAGTTTTTGTCCGTTTGTCATTGCTATAGTTGTCGCTAGGGTTGACAGAAATATCTGGAAAAATCGGCAATTTTAAGAAAGATTTGCTGAAAACAAACTTTATTCGTTGTTTCATAATGATTGGTACTTTAAATCGCAAGCTTTCTTGATTATATTCACAATAAATTTCTATCCAAGAGAAAAATGTCTTCCCGTGTTATTAAATGTTTAATGATAATTAAAATGACAAGCTTCCCTTAATATATTCATAAAGTTTTTTTTTATCCAACTAAGAAAAATGGCTTCCCGTTTTATTTATCCTTTAATGATGATAGGCTTTCAAACTTATATTCATAAAGTTTTTTTATCCAACTAAGAAAAATGGCTTCCCGTTTTATTAATCATTGTTAAATGATATTCAAAATGACAAGCATTTACCTATTCTCATGTTTGTACCTTCTTTTGACTTGAGTTTTATAGAATTTTCTACCTCTTTCGTCTTTAACGTAATCTCTATCTATAATTTCAGGATTTGTTTTCTTATGGATTGGTTTGAGTTTATTGTTGTCCCTATTCTTTAAATATACGGGTCTTTCGTCTGTCAAATCTACGTCGTTTTTGTCTTTATTAAATTTTCCTACATATTTTTCCTGGTTTTTATTGACTAATTCTATAATCTTCGGGTAATCGTCTCTGCTTATATCTCCATTAAGAAATTCAATTGGCCTTCTTTTAGTTATCGAATGGATTGTTTTGTTATATATGACTAAGGCTTTAAATATTTTATTACGAAGAGTGTCCCTATTTGTTTCGTCAGCTGTGAATGTACGAATATGCTCGTTCAGAGTCGAGTGGAATCTTTCGATATCCGAATTTCCTGTATGGTGGTAAGGCGTGGTAATATGAAGTTCAACGTTGTTTTCTCTGAGAAATTCTTTGATCAAAATTGATGAAAAACCAGACTCTCCATCTGTTACTATTTTTCCTGGGGTACCAAATGATGCAAATCTACATTTAAGGGTTTTCAGAAGCTCTGTCCATGTTCTATGTTTAATTTCTTGCATGGTAACGTGTTTTGTAAATTTGTCAATCATAGTTACGTACATCAAATTAATGTTCGCATATCAGATATCAATATGAATTATTTGATTTGGTTTTGTTGGAGTTTCTGTAAGTTTCATTGGAATTTTATGCGGTAATCGTTCATACTTTGACTTATTACAAATTTCGCAATTATTAATGTGTTGTTGAATTTTTTCTTTTAACTTAGGTGCATAATAAACGTCTCTTATTTCAGCAAAAGTTTCGTTTATGCCCCTATGATTAAGTAGTTGGTGGGTTTTCGTGATTACCATTGCTAATTTTTCTTCATCTTCTAGGTCTCCTAAAAATTTACTACACTTTACGAATCTCAATAACTTGTTTTTACTGAAATATCTTAAGTACGTGTTTTGAAACTGAGCAAATAAATGATCGTGAGTACAGTAGACTCCTACTATTCCTTTTGGTGGAATAAACTGCTTCATAATATCCAAAATTAGTTTTTCTTTAAATGTTTTTATATTGATAACTATTCTCTTTTTTCCAAATTGACTGTATATTTTGTGGTTACTCGCGTTGTCCGTAGTATTCAATATTACTTGGGTTTTATAGATGTTTACAGGTGACTCTACAATTGGAATATAGTCGCTGCTGTCTTCGTCAGCGCTATGAATAGTAGCTAAAATAGATTGGTTTTCTGGTATGTCTTCGCTATTACCATCATGAATCACTATTACCATCACCATCATCTACCTGTGTTCTCAGTTTGTTCGTTAAAGTATACTTCTATTCTTGATAAACCATCTGCTACTTGATTATCCTTCCCTTTAACGTATTCTATATCAAAATTGTATTCCTCTAATCTTATTTTCCATCTTTGGAGTTTGGCGTTGGGTTCTTTTAGCGAACTTAGCCAAACTAGGGGGCGATGATCTGTTCTAACTGTGAACTTGCGTCCGTATAAGTACGGTCTGAAATACTTCATTGACCATAAAATGGCCAAAAGCTCCTTCTCGATTGTCGAATATTTGATTTCATGCTCGTTAAGAGTTCTGCTTGCGTAGCAGGTTGGATGGCCTTCTTGGGAAAGGACTGCACCCAGGGCGAAATTCGAAGCATCTGTTGTCAAGGTAAATTTTTTTATTAAAGTCCGGGTATTTAAGTATTGGTTCGGAGGTTATTAATTTCTTTAAGGTTTCGTAGCTGTCGACATAATCGGGGTCGTTTAAATTGATCTTAGTATTTTTTTTCAAATAAATTGTCATTGGTTTCGCAACTTTGGAATAGTCCTTTATAAACTTCCTATAATACCCTGTAATGCCTAAAAACGATTTGATTTGTTTCGTAGTTTTTGGTAGTTTGTATTCTAGGATAGCTGAAATCTTTTGAGGATTGGGCTTGATGCCCTCGGTTGTTACGATATGCCCTAAAAACTCTGTTTCTTTTTTCAGAAACTCACTTTTATCGAGTTGAACTTTAAGATTTACTTCTTTTAGTCTTGCGAATATTTTCTTAAGCGAGGCAATATGTTCTTCTAGACTAGTAGAAAATATAATTATATCGTCTAGGTATACTAGGCATATTTTACCAATGAATTCACTAAGAATAGAATTCATTAACCTCTGAAAGGTCGCGGGGGCGTTTTTCAACCCAAATGGCATTCGAACAAATTCATAATGACCATTATCCGTTGAAAAAGCCGTTTTTTTAATGTCCTCTTCCGCGATTTCGATCTGGTGAAAGCCTTTCGCCAGATCGAGGGTTGTAAAATATTGCGCTCTTCCGAGTTTATCGAATATGTCTTCGATGTTAGGTATCGGGAATTTGTCATCTATAGAAACCTCGTTTAACTTCCGATAGTCAACGACAATTCTCCATTTCTGCTTTCCGGAAGCGTCTTGTTTTTTTGGGACGATCCAGATAGGAGCAGAATATGGGGAATTGCTAGGACGAATAATGCTCTGTTCCAACATTTCATCAATTTGTCTTTTTACTTCGTTTTTATGTACCTCTGGGTACCTATACGACTTGGTGTAAATGGGATGTCATTAGCGGTCCTTATGCGGTGCTTAATTGCATTAGTAAATGACAAGTCACTCCCTTCTTAGTAAAAAATGTCGGAATATCGAGAAGTAAGTTTGGTGATAGCGAGCGGGTGGGTTAAGATTGATTTGCCATTTAGGATGGCATATCCCCGTATTTATGATGCTTGTTTCTGAGCCCGGGTCTATTAAGATCCGAAGGCTAGTATTGTTATTAGTTTTAACTATTATATAGGGTAATTTTCCTGGAGGCTTTCTTCCCGAAAATCCGAACTATTTGTAATGTTATTAATTTGCCTGGCATAACTCCCGGACAACGTGTCCATTGGTTCAGTTTCGTTCCTAAAATTCCCTGAATTATTACCATGAGTTATTACTATGGATTCCTGAATTATTTCCGCGGTTCCTAAAATTTCCTGAATTATTTCTGTTATAATTACTGTGGTGACGTTGTGGGTTATTAATTAAATTATCATTGCTATTATGCCTATATTGTCCACTATGATTAAAGTTTGAGTTATTGTTACTAGGGTTATTGTCTTGTCTATGTTGTTCACTGTGGTTTGGTCTGTGGTTTTGTCTGTACGTTTGCCTATTTCTATCAAAATTATTATAAGAAAATGTAGATTTTAGATTACCGTGATCCTGACCAATAAATTGATTAATTATATCTCTGATTTCGGAAATTACATGTATGTTACTAATTGCATAGGCTAGTGACCCTGATGCTAATTCTTTGATCTTCATAACAAGCATACCATTGAATATATCTGTTATTACTTTGCCATTATCACTAAATGCGGCGTATTCTGCTACGTCTTCAACAATTTGCTTAATCTTAACATCTAATTCACAAATGGATCTTACTTTTAGTGCTCCAATCTCCTTTGTAATCGTCGATTCGTCTTTGGAGGCTCAGAAATGTTTTTTCAGGCTGCTTTTACACTGGTTCCAGCTTGTAGGTGGGTTCGCGTTCAGTAGATTCTTCGCTGTTCCTTGGATTTTTGTGTCGTAGATAACTTGAAAAACTTGGTTTTTATCCTCTTCGCTCTGATAGCTGTCTAATATTCTGTTGACTGCAGCGGTAAATGAGGGTAAAGTTCCCTTTTCTCCTTGGAACGTTGTAAGAAATCGTATTTCTTTTTCGATTCGTGCTCTTAAGCTAGCTGGCTGGTTGCTTTGCACTAGCAACTGGGTAATTGCTGCTAGGCATTGTTCCACATTCACTTGTGCCATCCTCGTTCTTCTTTGATGGTCAAATTGTCTATTTCTTTTGTTATTTATTTTGGATTAAATTCTTTTACGCGGTACTTCACTTTTTAGTTTTGATTTTTTTTTTTCTAAGCCGAACTTATATTTTTCACCTTAGTTCAATTCTTTTACGCGAACTTTCACTTAGAATTTTACTGAACTTTTAGTTTTGATTTTTATTTTATTTAAGCCGAACTTATATTTTTCACCTTAGTTCAATTCTTTTACGCAAACTTTCACTTAGAATTTTACTGAACTTTTAGTTTTGATTTTTATTTTATTTTTCCTTAAACGGAAACCGACTCCTTACGCGGAGTTAAGCCGAACTTTTGGGTTTTTCTTTATTTTTATTTTATCTTTCCTTCAACGGAAACCGACTCCTTACGCGGAGTTTAGCCGAACTTTTGGGTTTTTCTTTATTTTTCCTTAAACGGAAACCGACTGCGCCATTTATAGGTTTACGTTATGCAAACGGTAAAAAAAAATCTTTTATGAAATTTCTTTAAGTTTACTTAGTTATTATATCTATAATTATATTTATATTAGTTCATAAAAGAAGGCCGCTGTCCTAAGCGAGGCTGCACCTTCTAGTATGATGGTTGAGTTAAGACTGACTTAAAACTAACTTGAATTCTTCTACAGAAAAATGATTTCGTGATTTAGTTCCCGTGGAAATGGAATGCACTTGTTGACAAAATATTCATATTTCATTGTGGTGCAATGTAATATGAGTATTTTAATCTGCTGTGTGCGCAAAAATGGCTGGCGCGTGTAAAACTGCGTACACGGGCGGGTCGATTTGAATTCCCGTTATGCATGCAAAATGCTGACTATAAGAATAACCGTAAAGGTTCAAATGGGCGTTGGCATGGAGTATCCGACGTAACTTGAGAGTGTGAAGAACAAATCTTGTTTGAAAGAGAGAGAAACATAAACAATTTTCGTGTCATCTTTATCATGTTGTGTGTCAAAAATGCTTTAACTTTTTAAGGACATAAAGTAAAAAGAGAATAAGATATTCTTCTAAAAGAAATTGTTATTCTCACTGCGCTGTTTGATGGTACACCATTGTCATCAACAAAAACTTTGTGCAATTGAAAACTTATCTGCTAAAGTTAACATTTTACTTCGATAAAAACAAAGCGCCACGAAAATAATCAGTTTAAAAAAGAAATTATAAATGATAGCTCATCGCAGCAGGGTTGCCGTGTTTTCGCTGTTTAAAATGTATTTTTTACCTCAACCAAGAGGGTAAGGAGTAAAATAGGATGTAAAAGGATATGATCGCTGCCGAAATGTGAGTCGAATGAGCCATGTCCGTCCATGCATGTTCGATTATGTTTGGTCAATAAAATTAATAATTATATAATAATTAAGTCAATAAAAATGCTTAGGATACAGTGATAATTTCACTGTTACAAACTATACATTTGAAAATGTTCTCCAGTTTTAGGGCATAATAAGAACCAGAAGCTCTAACCATCCTACAAAAAAGATTAATTAACTTTTCGGCTTTAATAAGAACTTTTCGGTATAAAAAAAATCTTTTTTAATATTTACTTTTATAACAAACGAATGCAAAGCAACTATATGCGTATACCTTGACTAATCACTAATTGGTAACCCTAAGAGTTGAGAGATTAAATGGCACAAAAAATAGTTTTCTTTTAAGAGTCATTCGCTTTTTGTGAGCGATTAAGCTTTTTTAACAGAGATTAGCTCTCCTCATGTGAGTAAATTGGCTGTTTTCCACACTTTTACCCTTTTAACCAGAGTACAATTGCCTTTATCACCCCGAATCAGAGTAAATAAACTGTTTTTAAGAATTAAGAAATGTCGTGGTTTCATACTATTTAAAGACCCTTTTCTGTTTTGACATTACTGCCGCGTGCACATGAATGAAGGAATATAAAGATCGCGACATACGCATGCTATGACAAATTTAAATCTGACGTCATCGGAGTTGACTGTGAGTTTTTTGTGTGTAGAAAAAGTCGGTCAATCCGTGCTGGCTAACCACATACCTTGAATATGTTTTTGATGACGATTTGCGCTGCAGAGGTAAACTTTTTTCTCCATAAAGAAATGGATTTAATTAATTAAAAAACTTCTGTGACCGCAAGCACACTACACATTGGCAAAAAAACTTTTGACTTATGATTCTTCTTATAATACTTTTACTTTTTGAGAGTAAAATGAGAGTTTAACTCACATAACAACAATCAAATATGCTCTCATCGGTCTGGTTATGTCTCATAAAATGGTTGTCTTTTTTACTCTGGTAGCTTTTTACCCTTCTAATGAGAGTACTATGAGAGTAAAATTCAATTTAATCGAAAAAAAGTTATGTTCTGAGAGTATTCAAGAGTCTTACGAGAGTCTTATAAGAGGTTTTTCTTGATTTGTAAAGCATATCTCTCGTTGGGAGTCTTTCGACTGAAATGATAACAAGTACTAAAGTTACAGGCTTTCGACTAAAAGACTGTAACTTGAGTACTTGTTATCATTCCGATAACTGGGAATATTTCAATTTTTCAATGTGAATCTATGACTGTTTTTTATAATATTTATAATTTTTGAGAATTTATTTTGAAAAAAAATATTTTTTTCCTTTAAATTCACCAAATTGGTTTAAATTCACCACAGTCATGTTTTTATCCATTGATCGCACAAACTCTTTTTTGTGTTAATATTTCACCTCCTTCAGGCATGGTTAAGTTGATACAATTGTATCGAGTTCGAGTTGACTTCAGAACAAAAGTACTATCTTGTTTAATTCGATGATAAAAGTAAGTCGCCCGAATACGGAACCTATTAAAATGAAATTTCACTTGAAAATCAGCATGCATAGAATAGAAATACTTGGAAAATAAGAAACCCAAGTGAATCGATACTTATATTAAAATCTTATTTCCTTCAAAAATTGTTCGTTTAAATAACGCATTATAATTTTTATGCAAAAAAAATTATTTCAGTACAATTGGATCAGTTTCAGTGCAAAGTACTTATAGTACAACTCAAAACGATAGTTTTCTATATCTGCCTTTATCTGTGGATGGTATAAATGTATCAAAATGAAAGGTTCAACAAAATTGTTGGTGGGGTTATCTCAAAAACCCCACGAACAAAATTGTTCGTGGGGTTTTTGAGATATTAGCGCTTGAAGTTGGTTAAAAACTTGGTTAAAAACTTGGTTAAAAACTTAAATAAATAAAATAAATAAATAAATAGAGTGGCGCAACAGCTCGAGGTGAACCAGGGCCAACTTCTCAACAATATATGCTGGTGTGTTAATTTCTTTACATACAAGGGGACCTACAATTTTTTGCCGAGTCCGAACGGCACTTTGAGAAGTTTTTCAAAACAATTAATACTCTCGGAGGGCTTGTCAAACCCTCGCGGAGGTGGGGATCGTGAAAAAGAACAAGTCTTTTTTTTTCAGGTGACTATGGCAGGATTCGAATCCAGACCTCCGGCGTAGAAAGCACACACACTAACCACTACGCCACAGCACCGCACTGTGGTGGGAGAACCACTACTTCTGTTAGGTTGGTTAACTTAACAGAAGTATTTCGCCAATTTTTTTAAAAAAGTGCTTATATCTTGCATCATAAAGTAGGTAGGAAAATGATTTTGGTATCAAATGAAAGGATCTTACGTTCTTAATTATATTTTGTTTAAATAATTGAGCTATATGCAGTATATTTTTATGTATTAATCTGAAACTGATTGAAATTAATTTTTTTAAACCCCGATACCTTAAAGGTTTAGTAATGAAAAATATTTTTCTTAGCAGCCTTTTACAGAATAGTATGTCATCTTTCATTTATTATAAAGGGTCTGTCATCTAATGTTTTTTTTTCAGCTAGTGCCTATTCCGTGAATGGTAACACTTAGCTCATGTCTGATTTGACATATAATTAGTTTTATCCTTCCACTGAACGAATATGGTTGTGTATAGCGCTTGTACAGCGTTGGGAAATGTGCGTTTTCGCTTCGCTAAGTGGGCCTGCGGTCGACTTAGAGAAGATACCGATTTTGCCAAAATAATCATCTTTTCAGATGAAGCTCATTTTGATCTTAACAAGCAAAATTGTCGCATTTGGGGCACAGAAAACCCGCACGCATTAATTGAAAAGCCGGTACACCGAAAACGAGTCACTGCTTGGTGCGGATTTTGGTATAAATGACCCAGAGGCATAATTGGGTCATTTTGTTCGAAAATGAGTAAAGAGTAGCCGTTACAGTTAATGGCGATCGTTATCGGGCCATGTTGAACGAATTTTTGTTCACAAAAATTTAAGAGGAGGATATTAGCAACATTTGGTTTCAACAGGACGGCGCTACGTGCCACACAGCCGAAGCTACACTCGATGTTTTGCGCCCTGTTTTAGAAGATGGCATTATCAACCGTAGAGCTGATGTCGTTTGGCCACCTCGGAGCTGCGAATTGACACCGTTGGACTATTATTTCTGATGTGCTTTAAAAGATAAGTGTTACGTCAACAAACCAGAGACAATTGACGCTTTAAAGGACAATATTCGTGTAGCCATTGCTAAAATACAGCTGCACACAATCGATAATGTGCTTAAAAATTGAACCGATCGTGCAGGCTACTGCATGGCCAACCGAGGCAGCCATTTGAATGAAATTATTTTCCATTATTAACCGGACGGATTGTACTTTCAAATAAAAAAAGAAATTTGAGAATATAATCAGTTTTTTTTATAGCATTTATGTATAGCGTAGCACAAAAAAAAGTTATTTGGCTTTATAAATATAATGAAGTGTCATTCTGCATTCTATGAATATGAATGGATCTTGATACTTCTAAAATACAATTATGAGGAACTTACCGCATTGTCAGCTTGTTTTTCAAATAAGACTATGGAAAACACGTAGGTAATTATATAAATTAATTTTTCTTGTTTTTTTTCATCATCTAAAGATATTCTTCATCAAACTGTTGTAATAATAATTTAAAATAATGTACAAAAAGGGCTTAAATTAAACTTAAATATGTTATCGGTTATAATATCTATTCTACTTCAATTTCATTGTCTATTAAAATATTATCTAAAAATAAAGCGAGCAAATCCTTAGTACCACAGAATATTCATGACGTGCGCGCAAAAGCTAACAGTTCTCATACCTACAAGACAATTGCAATAGTACGCTTTTATTGCGTTGCAACTATTGGCTATGCAAAATATATGCAGAGCATGTATGCAAAATATATTTTTGCACTATTTGACCCCTCAGCAAATAATTATTTCCAACAAGACTTGGATGCGCAGAATTAATATGAAGTACATTTTCACAAACTTCTATTATATAACTTCCAACAATTTGAGACCGAGCTCGTTTTATTTCGTAATTTCCCAGGGATATTTTACGAAGCTCTGTGAAATTTAGCAAAGAAAAGTTATCTAAGTTTGTTATATGTCCGTCAATCCGACGGAATACTGCCGTAAATAGTACATAGGTTAAGTACACCGAATACTATTTTAGATCTCGTTCACACAAAGTTTTTGTCCACGCCCATTTGAATTTGAACCAAAAAATTACATTTTTGCCGAAATCTTGGAAGGGAATGGAAGGGAGAACAGAAATAGAAAGGAGAATAGAAATAGGAATAGGGTATACCGCGGTTCGTTACAGACGTATCGAAGCTATTACATACGCACTGTTGCATTTACTCACTGGTTTACATTTACTTACTTGTTTTTGTTAACATAAAAATACACTTTGTACGGCATTATGGATTGATTAAAAAAGTAACAATACCTGTTTGCAGGGTTCGTAAAATATCGCTCGCGAACCATAAAATACGGATCTTTATCGTTCTCTTTCCATATTCTCACGAACCATAAGATATATAATTCGCGAACGCTAAAATTTTCGATCTATGAAAATTTATCGTTCTCTCACGAGTTCGTATCAATTTTTTTCTGTATCGTTCGTTCGTGAAACTTCGGAAAAAATAAATTCAGGTAGAATATGCATAGTTCGCTCGTAATAAGGATCCATAAATCCGTAAAGATCCATAAAACAAATTATTGTTTGTCAAGTAATCCGTTCGTTCAGCTTAATTTCGCAATTAAGTGTTGATTGCGGCTACGACAGTTGAAATATTTATTTGTTAATTGTTAATTTCATTCAAAATTGTCAGTTAAACTTTGTATGGTGAACCCGAAAAATGTTTGCTATTGCACCAAATTCATTGGCCTGTTGGAGATTCTCGCCTGGTAGTAGTGAAAAATGAGATTCTTCACATTTATAAAGGATTTCTCCAGCTCCTGCCCACTTCCTCCAGAATTCATTGGTTTCATTGGAGTTCCTTGCCCGGCAGAAGCCAAAAATGAGATGCTTCAACTTTATAAGGGATTTCTCCAGCTCCTACCCACTTCCTTCAGAATTCCTTGAGCTAATTGGAGTTCCTTGCCTGGTAGAAGCGAAAAATAAAATGTTTCATCTTTATAAAGGATTTCTCCAGCTCCTGCCCACTTCCTCCATAATTCCTTGGGTTCATTGGAGTTCCTTGCCTGGCTGAAGCCAAAAATGAGATGCTTCACCTTTATAAGGGATTACCAGCTCCTGCCAACTTCCTCCAGAATTCCTTGGGCTAATTGGAGTTCCTTGCCTGGTAGAAGCGAAAAATGAGATGCTTCACCTTTATCGAGGATTTCTCCAGCTCCTGCCCACTTCCTTCAGAATTCCTTGGGTTCATTGGAGTTTGAAAAAATGGAGGAACTCCAATGAACCTAAGGAATTATGGAGGAAGTGGGCAGGAGCTGGAGAAATCCTTTATAAAGATGAGTTCCAGTACAATTTAACCATATTAAGGCGGGGACCACCAATGAACCCAAGGAATGCTGGAGGAAGTGGGCAGGAGCTGGAGGAATCCATAATATAGGTGAAGCATCTAATTTTTAGCTTCTTGAGGCAAGGCAGCCCAATGAAACCAAGGAATTCTGGAGAAAGTGGGCAGTAGCTGGAGGAATCCTTTATTACGGCGAAGCACATACAATTTTGCGGTACCACTAGGCAAGGAACTCCAATGAACCCATGGAATTCTGGAGGAAGTGGGCAGGAGCTGGAGAAATTCTTTAAAAAGGTGAAGCATCTCATTTTTTGCTTCTACCAGGCAAGGAACTCCAATTAATCCAAGGAATTCTGGAGGAAGTGGGCAGGAGCTGGATGAATCCTTTATTAAGGTGAATCACACCATTTTTCGGTACTACTAGGCAAGGAACTCCAATGAACGTGAAGCACATCCGTTTTTGATAATGTGTTCTATATTTTTATACCCGACCGAAGGTATATTAATTTGAATGCATAGTTTGTAATACAGTGAAGTAATCACTTAGACCCCTAAGCCCTTTAAGAGATATAATCGAGACCGACAGGTGAGTCGATTAAGGCATGTCCGTCGGTCTGTCCGCATGTATGCAGTTTTGAGGTCTTTAAAATTGAGCTAGGATACTGAAACTTACAGCGTTGCTTAGTTCTCATTTTGTACAGACAAAGAATGAAAATTGAAAAGATCCGCCCACAGCCACGCCCACAATTGACTTGAATGTCAGACAACCTCAAATTTACATTTTATTTCAAAATGCCTTTTGGTTAAGATAGACAAAACATATGAACTCAAATTTTGGTGGAGAGTAATATCGGCCAAAAGCCTTGAATTAGACAAAAATTGGACCACCCACTCTATTGACCATGCCCACTTTTAACATTTTAAGTCTTTGAAAACCTGATTTCTCGGCAAATTCATTCTAAATCGAAAAAAAATGTATGACAAATATTAAAGTTATTACCATTTTCTTAGTTTGTTGCATACAAATCATTGAGCTCCCCCCATGTTTAGGTGGCATTTTCGGGGAAAACAACTGTTTTTTTAAGTATTAATATTCGCTTTTAACGCATTTTCTCATGACTCCAACGAAATTAGAGTTAATTGATTTTAATTTTCAGCCTACGCCTGTTTTTGGGGGGTGGCTAATACAAATACCTGGCATTCAGTATATGAAACAGGCCAAAAAATTTTAAATTTGTTGTCAACGGGTAAAGAGGGTCGGGTATTTAAAAGTTCGTTACAGACGAACTCTTGCACTTTGCTTGTTTCAATATTAAAATAATACAATAGCATTTATTCAAAATGTCTTTTTTTTTCTTGTTCGAACGATTCACGGATGGATCTCCAATAGTTCGCACGTGATAAATTCGGGAACGAACCATATTTTATAGATCCCAACAGATTTGATTCGTTTGTGAAAACGAATTTTATTTCTAAACGAACCAAAAAATAAAGTTTGGGAACGAATCAAAAATTAAATTCCTTATTGAACCTTTCACGAGAGAACGAATCATATTTTATCGTTCTGCGAACCTTGCCTATTTGTAAATGAAATGATATACAGTCCGGGTTTTAAGTTTGGCCCGGGTACAAATTTGAAATCCCGGTTTTTTTTCAAAGTTTTAGTCAATTGTCCCGCCAAGCTTCGGAAAAAAATCTGGCAACCTACTGCTGCAGATTTTCAGTCGTTGATCCGTTTCTCCTATGATTTCTTCTTTGATCCATTTTTCATAAAATGCTTTCGTCATTGTCTTCCGTGCTTCTTAAGTTTTCAGGCGGTAGGTAGCAGTATTGGTAGCCTAGCCACACTTGTGTGTTTTGATACTGCTGGTTTGCTTTTATTTGTTTTTCATATTTGTTCCCTTATGGAAAACCGTAGGAAGAGTTGTCACTTAATGTCAGCGTCATTATAACGATGTTCGCCTGGCAGAGTTTGAAATGATCATATGACTAGCCATTATTATAATCTTGTAGAATTGTAAATTGTTGTGATTTTTCACTTTTCAACATTAAATTCAGTTTTTATACGCGCTCCCCAATACGATACGATACGTTCGGTGAGCTTTTTAATTAAAATCAAATTTTATTTTTGCATTCCAATGCAACAAAAGCACGTTCTTCAATTCTAAGAGCAGAGGAAGTGGAGACAACATTTTGGTAAGAAATACACATATAATACTACAGTTGTGGTCGGTTTCATTTCTGTTTGACAAAATTTTGGTTCTCTTGGCTGTCAAATTTACTTTCGATGTTGCTGTGTTGTTATACTGTTATATGTTGTTATACCCGACCACACGGTGATAATCACCGTAGACCCCCAACACCTTTTAGAGGTGTAAATGAGAATCGATTAAGCCATGTCCGTCCGTAAATAGACAACTTTTAAGCCTTAAATTTCAAGGCAGAGAGCTGAAATTTGGTGGGTTGGCTGGAAGTCCAGTCCTTCAGATCAAGTTTGAAAATTATCTGAATTCCACAGACACGCCTATATGTGCGACCATCTCTAATTTAAAAAAATACTTCTTCCAAATTTTAACTATGTTACAATGGCGCTAGCGCATTCATTTTCGGTATGTTACTACATTGCCTTGTAATTCTCTTTGAAGTAGCCGAAGAATGTTGGCCTTTTCATTGACCCACTTTTTAAGGGATTTTAGCTTAAAATGTTTTTCAATAAATATATATGAAATTTGACAAAAAAGTGTATGACAAAAGTTGTAGATATTAGCATTTTATAACTTGTGTGCATATATTGTGTGTGCGTTAAAAAAAGTGATTTTTTTAGTTAAAAAGGCGGAGTTTTAGGCAGAAATATTTGCAACCACCTAGTATAAAGCATTTAACAGTTATATTTTTATATCCCGCCCACTTTTTGGAGGCGTGACAGTTTTTTTTGTATGGTCGAGTATTTTGCAATCCATCGTAGATAGACTGAAGCTTTTGCACACGCACTGTTGTACTTTCCCACTTGTAATTAATTGATTTTTATTTTTAGCCAAGACCCACTTTTGGGGGCGTGGCCTATACAAATAATTTATGAATTCGGGACAAAAAATTTTAAGAGTTGGTGTTACACGGTGGTCGGGTATATAGAAGTTTGTAACAGACAAACTCTTGCACTTACTCACTTGTTTAAATAGGCTTGAAACGGAAATTTTAAATTTTTTTTAACGCAGCTGGCTTAACTTTTGTACGTTTTGCCCTTGTACCAAATCTGAACAAGATCGCTATACCATTTAAATGCTAGAAGATTTTAAAAAATTATTTTTGATTATAATTGCTTTTATTATTTGCTTTTATGTTTTTGAGTTAATTCTCAGAAGGTATTGAAACTTCAAAATTGGCTATAATAATCTTTTAAATTTTTTCTGAAAAGCGTGACGATTTCTAAAAAGTGTGATTTTTTGTCATATGATTTCTTTTAATAGGACCGGTGATAAGGGGGTGTTTTTTTTCGATAATGCATCAAAACGGCAGTAGGTATTAAAACTTTTCTGAAAAATATGACTTAAGCACGTTTGATTTAAGTTGTTTTATACGTGGGTTCAATATTGGCTTTGTGCACTGAGCGGACAAAAGTTATGGGCTTAAGCACTCTGAAAAACGTCATCCATTTTGAACTCTTCACATCTCAGAAACCTTAAAATTTTTTTTTTAAAACTTGGATCTTTTCGTTAAAGTTTCGTTTTTCTATTTCTTGCATGCTATGCTTCTTAAAAAAAATATTTAAAAACATTTAATCCATTTTCCCAAGAAACTTCAAACTGTAATTAAACCGTTATTTGTTCTAAAAAAAAATTGCTATTATCGCTATAAAAAACTAGTGGGAGGGTTACAATCCGCTTAGGCAAATCGTTGGATACCCCATCCCAATTGACCACTTTCAAGCTCCGAATTGTGTCATAAAGCTTGATTGTTAAACTGTATTAAGAATTTCTCAGTTAAAGAATCTTCTCCCTTAAAAAGGGGCGTGGGATCCACCCCTTTTCAATTACATCTTTTTTTTTCATTTTTTATCAGAAGTGATATACATGTCTTGATTGCATTTTTACATTAAAAATTTGGTTTATACTTAAAAGCGCCTCCAAAAGTGGTCGTGGCAAAAATTTATTCATTTGAGTTAATAGCTTACGTACATATCTGAAGATTTTATGGTCCAAGTTTTTTGGATCTAAAGCAAATATATCAAATAACCAGTGAGTAAGTGCTACAGTGTGTACGCAGAAGTTACAGTCCGTAAAACGGACCGTTGAATACCCCATCCTATCCCACATTGTAAAATGCTGATGGTATAGTTATTTTTTGACATTTTGTAATAAATGCAAACTTCGAAAAGGGGCGTGGTCCAACCGCCCCTAAGTACAAACTATTAATTATAAGATAATTCCGCAGATATTTCCAAGTTACACCTAATTGTGTACGTAAAAATGCAATTTTTTGGTTCAAATTCAATATTTTTGAAAAATCGACCCCTAAAAGGCGGCGTGGCTAGAAACTTTGTATGAACGAAATCTGGGCGGAAGTATTGTTTACCTAACCTGCTACTTTTTTTGTTTCATGCTTTCCTAAAATAGGCTCAAGGGCAGTCGAAATTAAGTTTTTCTGGAAAATTTTAGGTTTTTCTTCAATTCTACCTCCAAATGAGGGTGGGGCCCAAAGTCTTGTATGAACAAAATGTGGAACTAAGCGTTTACATAAAATATTAAGCAATTTTTTTTCAATTTCGAGCAAAAATACTGAGTAAACTGCATTTGAAAATGTACCCTTAAAATAGATGCCACGCCCACTAGAGGAGGTTTACCAATTAAATATGTCTTTTTTGTGTCTTATATTCACTAAGAGATGCTAAATGTCAAATTTCAGCCTTTTAGAACGTCTTACAGTTTTGAAAAATCTGGAGGTAGTTGCATATTTAGACCGATTGTGGGCGTGTCTTTGGGCAGATTTCAAACAATGACTACACATGTACTGCTTCGCATCACGTGCACCTGACGTACGAAGTTTCAGCACCCTAGCTCAAAATTTAAGGCCTAAAAACATGTGACATACAGACGGACGGACGGACGGACGGACGGACGGACGGACGGACATGGCTCATTCGATTCAGAATTCGGTCTCGATGATATGCCCTTAAGGTCTTGGGGGTCTACCATTATTATTTCACCGTGTTACAAACTATGTGACAAACTTAATATACCTCCTATCCTATGGGATGGGGTATAAAAACCGTTTATTAGAAAGCATATTATATATGACCACGCCTACAAGGGGGCGATTTTCGCTTTTTTCTTAAATGTCAATCACAATTTACTTAAGCGAGAATAACGCGTACCAAATTTCAGCTTCCTACGACAACTTTGATTTTTCATGCTATTAAGTAAAGTGGGCGTGTCAGTCGGCGGATTTTGAAAATTTTTACACTCGTACTGCTTCGGGACCTAGAAAGAACAGATGTTAAGTTTCAAGTTCCTAGCTCAAAATTTAAGGCCTAAAAACTACCGACACACGGACGGAAGCACACAAATCGGTCTCGATCATATGCCCGTAAGGTCTTGAGGGTCTACGGTGATTATTTCTCTATGTTACAAACTATGAATCAAACTTAATATACCTCCTATCCTATGGGATGGGGTATAAAAATGACTATTTCCGCAGTATAAAAGCACTTTTGTCTTTCTACGACTTGCCACTCAGAAGTTATAAAACGGGCAGACAACGTAGTGATACTATAAGATGCCCTTTTTTGTTGCCTGCAATACCGTTGTGCCCCGGTTCCCAGATCAGGGAGGCCTTGACGTGCACATCAAGCGGTGCCCGTTCATATTGGAATTCCTTAACAGGTTTGGAGGAAGTGATTAGTGGCTGCTTGACTATATCGATGAAGATAGTGACGTCTTGCCTTCGTGTTTTATAAGGGCGTATTTTTAACTGCCAGTACTTCCGCTTGGAATATACTGGCTGTATCTGGTAGTCTGTAGGATTAAGAGAAATTGAGAGTTTCTGGGAAAACTCCTGCCCCGACACCGCAGTCCATCTTGGACCCATCAGTGAACATGGTTACATCGAAATCTCTGGATATACCCCCTTTCTTCCATTCTTTCTTCCATTTTAAGAAGTTTGTTCTGCGGGTGAGGTAGTCTGTTGGAACCGCTGCAAATTCGATAAAAAGTGTCTCTAGGATGGTGCTGAAATGGTTCATTCTTAATGTATTAAAGTCGTCATTTTTAAAGTCTTACCCTTGGTGAAATGCCAATTAGTTCATAGTTTTTTTGATGTTAAGTTTAAGAAGTACCCACAGTCGGCAAATGACCAATCATTTCAGCTTTGGCAAATGCCAATCAGTTCATAGTTTTTCAGGCATACCTACAGTCAAATGACCAAGTATTTGGCCTTTGGCACATTCCGACTAATTCATAAACAAAATTAAATTACTTATTCAAAATTAAGTGCAACATTTTTTTTTTCCGTGGGTAGGTAAAAACCTTCATAGGCACTATGAGAATCGTACGCGCGTGCTCATAGTAGTGTGAGATTCTTTCTCACTAAAAAACCTCCCAATCTTTGTAAGACCACGACTAAGTTTCCTTAACAAGTAGTTCAAGCAGGCTACCTTCCAACGAAAGCACCTGCAATACCGTCATTATGTGCGGTTTTCTCTTACGACGCTAGATCCAACGGTCTTGTTCGTTGTAGTCGGCGTGCAAGATTTGTCTGATCCAGAGTTCGGATTAATTCGTGGTTGCAATGGCCGTGAAGGCGAGTGTGAAGTTTGCGAGCAAAGTTTCTTACTTCGTCGGTCACGGTTGCGATGCCTAGATCTCGATGTAAATCGCTATTTCTTATATACCATGGAGCATTTAGATTGCTCTTAGTGTCTTATTCTGAAAAGTTTCTAAAATAGATATGTTGCTTGGTTTGGTACAACCCCAAAGTTGTATACCGTAGGTCCAAGATGGTTTTAGCACTTGCTTATACAAAAGCAGTTTGTTATATACGCTTAGTTTCGAATAACGTCCGATAAGCCAATTCAGTTCTCGTAGCTTGATTTCAAGTTCGTCGCGTTTCTTTTTAACGTGTGGCTTCCACTTAAGTTTTGCGTCTAGGGTCATGCCTAAATATTTCGCCTCGTTTGCGTACGGAATTTGTACCGAGTTTATAAATAGAGGTAAGTTGATTACCCTCTTGTAAGTAAAATTTACATGCGTTGATTTTGTCTCATTTAGGAGGATTCGCAAGGCCTTTGTCCATTTGCATTTTTTATTCAAAGCGCGTTGGAGTTTTCCCGTTGATAGTTCGACTGTCTTATCCGTAGCGAGGATAGCCGTCTCGTCAGCGAACGTGGCTACAGTCGTTGTCTCTACTTGAGGTACATCTCTTGTAAAAAGTAAAAACAGTGTTGGACCGAGGACGATACCTTGTGGAACGCCGGCTTGTATTTCTTTGAACTCTGGGTATTTGCTCCCGTATCTCACTCGAAATAGTCTGTTGTCAAGATAAGACTCTAAGAGTTCATACATTTTTTCCGGCAAAACTTTCCGTAGCTTATATTTTAGGCCTTCGTGCCAAACTTTATCAAAGGCTTGGGATACGTCAGGAAAAGCGGTAGAACATATCATTTTCGCTTCTAAGGCTTTCTCAATTTCATCAGTTATTCGATAGACCTGGTCAATTGTTGAATGTTTGACCCTAAAGCCGAATTGGTGATCCGGAATCAATCGTCTTTCTTCAATTATTGGTTGCAGTCGTTTGAGCACAAGTTTCTCGAAGACTTTAGATATAATCGGCAGAAGCGAAATCGGTCTATATGATTTTTTGTCGTTCCGGCATTTCCCTGGCTTCGGAACCATTATTACCTCTGCGACTTTGCACTGCCGTGGAACGTATGAAATTCTCATTGATGCGTTTATGATGTAGAGAAGCTTGACTAACGCTCTTTTCGGTAGCTCCATCAAAATTTCCCCAGTAATAAGGTCGTAGCCTGGAGCTTTGTTATTCTTCAAATTTCGGATTGTTTGGCGAAGTTCAGACAGTGTCACGGTTTTCATTCGATAATTGTCTGGTTCCGCATTGCGATACAGATCGTCAACCAACGGCTCCCCGTCAAACGGTTTGAATGTTTCTTCTAGATGTTCTGCAAATACATCTGCTTTCTCTTTGTCTCCTTTTTCCCATTCACCGTTATCTTTTATTATTGGCGCCGAGTGTACTATGGGCTTTTTAATGGACTTCACGGCTTTACAAAGTGAATAGTTTGACCCTCTATCGGCAGTCAAGTTTTCGAGGTGGTTGGTAGTCTCGCGACTTTTAAAGATCTTGAAGTAAGTGCTTTAATTTGTTAGATAGCCCATTCAGAATGGTTTATGAATGGGCTATCTAACAAATTAAAAAACAAAAATAAAAAAAAAAAAAACCTCTTTCGAGCCTTTCTCTTTTCGCGTATGAGCTCTTCAATTTCGCGCGGGTAAATTGATCCGCTTTTCCTTACTCCAGTCTTCCGAAAAGAAGTATTGTTTCAAGCAGCGTCTTGAATAGTTCTAGAGAGTTTATCGACTTCGTCTTTTATTTCTAAAGGGGTTGTAAGTGGTACATGTAGAGATACATTTTCTTTGCAGTATTTCCTAAAGCCATTCCAGTCGGTGTTGTTATTAGTTAGCCTAGGCGCTCTCTCATTTTTTGCTAGACTTCCGACGATTTTCAAAACGACTGCCAAGTGATCCGAACAGAGATCATAGCCTTCTTCTACATTTGTGAGGTGGCGAGGAACCCCTTGCGTTAAGTGCTACATACAGTCGACAAACGACAAAATATTTCGTCTTTCGCAAATGCCGATTAATTCGTGTTTTTATATGCTACCCAGGGTATATTAAGTTTAATGTATTGTTTTTAACGCAGTGAAATAATCACCCCCTAAGACCTTTTAGACACACGAATGGGACCGTCAGGAGAATCGATTAAGCCATGTCCGTCCGTCCGTCCGTATGTAAACAACTTTTAGGCCTTCAATTTTAAGGTAGAGAGCTGAAATGCATTGGATTGGCTGGAAGTCCAGTCCTTCAGATCAAGTTTGAAAATTAGCTGAATCCGCCTACAGACAAGCCCACTACAGGCCTGTATGTGCAACCATCTCTAATTTTAAAAAATACTTCTTCCAAATTTAAGCTATGTTGCAATGGCGCTTGTGTATTCATTTTAGGTATGAAACATTGCCTTTTAATTGTCTTTGACGTAGTCAAAAAATGTTGTTTAATTGACCACGCCCACTTTTTAAAGGATTTTAGCTTAAAATGGCTGTTTTTCAATAAATATATATGAAATTTTACTAAAAATTATAAGACAAAAGTTGTAGATATTAGCATTTTCTAACTTTTATATGCATTGTATGTGCATCCACCCGCTTTTGTGGGCGTGGCGTTAAAAAAAAATATTTTTTTAGTGTAAAAGGCGGAGTTTTAGGCGGAAATGTATGCAACCACCTAGTATAAAGCATTCAATAGTTAAATTTTTATATCCCGCCCATTTATTGGAGGCTTGGCAGTTTTTCTTGGTATGGTCGGGTATTTTGCAATCCGTCGAAGATGGAGTGAAGCTTTTGCATACGCACTGTTGCACTTTCCCCCATGTTTTTATACCCCATCCCATAGGATAGGAGGTATATTAAGTTTGTCACATAGTTTGTAACACGGTGAAATAATAATGGTAGACCCCCAAGACCTTAAGGGCATGTGATCGAGACCGAATTCTGAATCGAATGAGCCATGTCCGTTCGTCCGTCCGTCCGTCTGTATGTCACACGTTTTTAGGCCTTAAATTTTGAGCTAGGGTGCTGAAACTTCGTACGTAAGGTCCACGTCATGCGAAGCAGAACATGTGTAGTCATTGTTTGAAATCTGCCCAAAGACACGCCCACAATCGGTCTAAATATGCAACTATTTCCAGAGTTTTCAAAACTGTAAGACTTTCTAAAAGGCTGAAATTTGACATTTAGCATGTCCTAATGAATGTAAGACACAAAAAGACAAATCTAGTTGGTAAACCTCCTCTAGTGGGCGGGGCATCTATTTTAAGGGTACATTTTCAAATGCAGTTTACTCAATATTTTTGCTCGAAATTGAAAAAAATGTACTTAATATTTTATGTACGAAATGCTTAGTTCCACATTTTGCGCTTACAAGACTTTGGGCCACGCGCAAATTTGGAGGCAGAATTGAAGAAAAACCTAAAATTTTACAGAAAAACTTTATTTCGACTGGCCTTGAGCCTAATTTAGGAAAACATGAAACAAAAAAGGTAGCAGGTTAAGTAAAAGAGAGTCAGTCCTCAGCCCAGATTTCGTTTGTATAAAGTTTTAAGTCACGCTCCCTTTTAGGGTCGATTTTTTAAAAATATTGAACTTGAACCAAAAAATTGCATTTTTACGTAAATTTAAGTGTAACCTGGAAATACCTGTGGAAATATCTTATAATTAATAGTTTGTAATTAGGGGCGGTTGGACCACGCCCCTTTTCGAAGTTTGCATTACTTATGAAATGTCAAAAAATAGCTATGCCATCAGCATTTTACAATGTGGGATAGGATGGGGTATTCAACGGTCCGTTTTACGGACTGTAACTTCTGCGTACACACTGTAGCACTTAAGCACTGGTTTATTATAAAAACAAAAATAAGTGGCCTACTCAGTAAAAAATTAAGGAGTATATCTACAGTCGGCAAATTACCAATCATTTTATCTTTGGGAAATGCCGACTAATCCATAGTTTTTTTTTAATAAAACAAAAATAACTTAGTTAGTCGCTAAAATTTTGAGGAAAGCTTGCAATCGGAAAAAGACAAAATACTGGATAGTTTTTTTATTATAAAATTTAAAATAAATGGCTAACTCAACTCGGTAAAGACCTATATACAGTCGGCAAATGAAAATAAAAATAAATGGCTAACTGTACTCGGTAAAGATTGAGAAGTGCCTAGGAAAAAACATAGTCGGCAAATAAGCAACAAGTCATTCTTTGGGAAATGCCGATTACTTTATAGTTTTAAAAACTTAAATTCCCAAATGACTAACTCAGTAAACATTTGGAGAGTGCTTAGAGTCGGCATTCGGCAA
Source organism: Neoascia interrupta (assembly GCA_947623515.1). NCBI lineage: Eukaryota > Metazoa > Arthropoda > Insecta > Diptera > Syrphidae > Neoascia > Neoascia interrupta. Next base: position 109,013,954 of record OX392463.1, on the reverse strand, counting down.
TGACCAAAATATTTCACACTTCGGAAATGCCGAATACTTAAAATTTTTTTTCATTTAAAAAATTAAAATAAATAGCTAAATGGGTAAAAATTTAAGGGTATAGGTAGGTACCTACCTTCAGTCGGCAATGGCAGGATACCGACCACCTTTTTATACCCCATCCCATAGGATAGGAGGCATATTAAGTTTGTCACATAGTTTGTAACACGGTGAAATAATAATGGTAGACTCCCAAGATCTTAAGAGCATATGATCGAGACCAAATTTTGAATCGAATAAGCCATGTCCGTCCGTCCGTCTTTATGTCACGTGTTTTTGACCTTCAATTTTGAGCTAGCGTGCTGAAATAAGGGCCACATCGTACGTAAGGGCCACATCATGCGAAGCAGTACAGGTGTAAGAATTTTTGAAATCCGCCCAAAGACACGCCCACTGCAGGCCTGTATGTGCCTCTTATTTAAAAAAAATACTTTTTTCAAATTTTATAGCTATGTTACAATGGCGCTAGTGCATTCATTTTTGGTATGCAACATTGCCTTGTAATTGACTTTGAAGAAGCCAAAAAATGTTAGCCTTTTCATTGACCACGCCCACTTTTTAAGGGATTTTAGCTTAAAATGACTGTTTTTCAATAAATATATATGAATTCAGCTAATTTTCAAACTTGATCTGAAGGACTGGACCTCCAGCCAGCCACCTAATTTCAGCTCTCTGCCTTGAAATTTCAGGCTTAAAAGTTGTTCACATACGGACGGACATGGCTTAATCGATTCTCCTGTCGGTCCCATTCACACCTCTAAAAGGTCTTAGGGGTCTACGGTAATTATTTAACTACGTTATAAACTATACATCAAACTTAATATACCCTGGGTCGGGTGTAAAAATAGAGATGTAATCTGGAGCAGCGCTTGCAACGAAAGTGATGCCAATGAAAAACTTTAATTTTAGTTCAATGACAATTATTGTCTGCATTTTTCGTTACCAGTGAGATGTTTTTTAGTTTTTCTCTACTTGTCTTCTGTTCGCCCCACCAACACATTATTTTACGGAAAACAGAAAGACAGCGGGTTTTCGTTTTTTCCAATTAGCACATTTGTTGTCCATTTTCCTAAAAAGCGCAAGAGATTAGATACATACAAGAAATCGGCAAAATAGCGGAGTCGTATAGAAAAAAGATACCGAAGCAGTCGTTGCGTTGCTTTTAGCCTGACCTTCCACGAGCAACAAAACAGTTTTTGGGTACACAGAGCCTTATCAAAGGGCCTTACACGAGCGAGAGCTGTCGCTAGATAACCCTATGTTAACTAACTGTTGACAACTTTTGTTTTGTGGCTCTTGGAAATAGACCCTTACGCAGCCCAGACCCAGTAGGTAGCAGCCAGTACCCGAGACACGCGAAAACGATAATTTGCTGCGAGGTGCTGGTGGTGGTAATGCAAGTTAACACGAGATTTGCCCGTTCCCCCTCATACCATTTTCCCAGTAACAAATCAATTCTCCATTCCCTCTCACGTACCTTTCCTATATTATTTTGCCTTCCTACAAATTCAATAAGAATTGCTTGTCATTTATTTTCCAAATTTATTTAAACCTTTGATTATTGCAAAGTTGCAATATATTTTTACCTTTGTTAAATTACCTTTGTTAATTCTGAGAATATTTTTATTATCGATGAGTTGCAATATCTTTTGACCTATCTTTAAAATACCTTTGTCAATTATGTGAATATTTTTGATTATTGCAAAGTTGCAATATATTTTAAAATTACTTCTGAGAATATTGCAACACTAAGTTCTAGTTAAGAAATTCTTTGTAATTAGTTAAGTTATAAAAAGGAAAATGCATTCAATAAAGTTGTTCAGTTGTTGTCCACAGACCAATCATTGTTTTTTTTTCATCCAACGCGATCGAACGCGTTAACTGGCGCCCGAGCAATTAAAACCGAAAAATTATCCCGAGCAATTAAATCCGGTAGATTATCGCAAGTAGTTTAATCCGATAAATTATCCCAATTGAATAGAAATCCGGTATTAATAACATAAATTTGATTTGCCACAAAATTAAGTCGTCGACATAAGAACACGACTAAGTGACCAAAACTCTTGTGCATATTAGTGTATTGAATTTGCCACAAAATAAGTCGTATACATAAGAACACGACCAAGTGAGCAAAAATACCTTACAAACGAGGAAAAGAAACAAACAGTGCGTGATTGTACTAAAACAAAAGTGCGTAACTTTTACAAAGAAAAAATCCCTACCGTTCGCAAAAAACACGGTAAAAAGACAATCCTGATACAACAACTGTACCGAGTCGACTGTGGCGGACACCGCACCATTAGTAAGCTGCAACAAGAACGAGCCAAAAAGGAAACCACGGACCACCCGATGCAACTTCTAGAGATGTCTATCGTCATATTGTAAGCGATCCATCTATTACTTAGTCAAGTGACTAAATTATAATTATAATTATATATGAATTATATATGACTCTGATGATTATTGTAGAGTCTAAGTTTCTAACCACGAAATAATTTTGAATTTATAATACAATTGACTCGCAAGAATTATTGTAGAGTTTAAGTTTTAATCGAGAAAATAATTTTGTAGTTATATTGAATAAAACCATAAAATAAGTTACTTGCGCATAATTAATCGAGAAATAATTTTGAAGTTATATTGAATAAAACCATAAAAATTTGTACTTGCGCTAAAGCATAAATACCAGCACTAGGTACCACTTAAGAGATAAGCAATTCTTTGCATCCCTTTTACAAATTATAAAGATTATAGAGTGTAGAAACAACACCTATATTAATAAATTCCTTGCGTTCCTTTCTTTTAATTATTTGCTACACGTCCCTTTTATAAAATAATGGAACAATTAAAAGAAGTAATAACCCAACTAACGGGTGCGGTTAACGTTCAAATGGAACAGATCAAACTAATAAGCAACCGCTTACAGCAACTCGAATGCAGAGTTAGCCTTCCCAAGCCTTCTACCCAAATACTCTCCACCCCTCAAACCAAGGAGGATCTGCTGGAGATCAGGAAACTTCCCGATTGTGTCAGGGATTTAAAGGTTTTCGACGGAAATCCCGTCCAGTATATATCATGGGTCCACACAGTGGAGTCCATTCTAAAGGACTATGAAATAATAAATAAATAAATAAATAAATAGAGTGGCGCAACAGCTCGAGGTGAACCAGGGCCAACTTCTCAACAATGTATGCTGGTGTGTTGATTTCTTTTACATACAAGGACTACAAAGGACTATGAAATAGTCAAAGCAAAACCAATTTATAGGGCAATAATCCAGCACATCAGACAAAAAGTGAGAGGCTCAGCTGATACAGCACTTATATCCTATAATATCTTTGACGACGATTGGTCAAAGATTAAGAAATGTCTGTCCTTACACTATGCGGACAAACGCGATGTTCGCACCCTAGAACACGAACTCAACACAATGAGTCAGCAAAGACAAAGGATTGACGAGTTCTATGCTTGGGTCAACCATCAGCTCTCACTATAAATTGCCCACTAAACAGATACCCCCTTTCGAACAAAATATAATCTATAACACGCCCCAACGTGTAGAATACCGCCACAATCAATATAATAACCCACCCCCAAGACCAATGCAACCAAAGCCAGCCCAGCCTATGGAGATCGACCAGTCAGTTCAGACTAATCGCGTGAGCTACATGAACCGACCCGCAAATAACCCCTTCATCAGAAAATCGAACGAGTCTTCAAACTTACCCCGAAAACAGCAACGGCTTTTTATTACAAATACCATTGAAGAATCAGAGCAAATAGATCCGGACGAAGATACGAATTAAACATTTGAAGAAGAGTACGAGGAACAATTCATGGACGAAATGGATGAGATAAATTTTATGACACAAGCCTCTCTAGCGTTCCATACTTAGACTATGTTTCTAGAGACGGTAAGGCACTAAAATTCCTCATCGCTACAGGTGCCAACAAAAACTTTGTGTCAAGCCAAATCGCAGCTTATTGCAAACCTATTAAAACACCATTTAAAATCCAATCAGCAGCAGGACAACTCGAGATCACCCACAAAATAAGTGGCCCTTTTTTCAAAAGCCTACGAAATGAAAGTATAATAGATTTCTTTGTCCTTCCTGGATTCAAGTCGTTTGATGGAATAATAGGAGACGACACATTGAGGGAATTAGAAGCTGTGATCGACAGAAAAAACAGCATCTTACACATAAGTCCCAACATAAAAATAAAACTAAAAGCAAAACATTCCAAACAGGTCAATAGCGTCCAAACTGACTGCAACGTCGATAGTGATATTCAACACATCCTCGTTAAACACAAAAAACTTATCGGCCCCATTTCTGATAGTGGAACTATTGATACAAGTGTCCGCGCAGAAATAAGAACCACAACGTCCGAACCCATCTACACAAAGTCATACCCCTATCCAGCTAATCTAAGGTTAGAGGTGGAACAACAAATCGAGAAAATGCTTGCTGATGGTATTATAAGACCATCAAAAAGCCCGTACAATTCTCCCCTTTGGATTGTACCAAAGAAGGCCAATTCGGCGGGAGAAAAACAATATAGATTAGTCATAGACTTTAAACTTCTTAATGCAGTCACTACTCCAGATGCATATCCCATCCCAGACATAACCAATACCTTGGCAAGTCTTTGGGAATGCAAATTTTTCACAACACTGGATCTAACGTCCGGTTTTCACCAAATTAAAATGAAAACCAGCAACATCCAAAAAACAGCCTTCTCCACGGCAAATGGGAAGTACGAATTTACTCGGCTTCCATTTGGCCTTAGAAACGCGCCTGCTATCTTCCAAAGGATTACCTTAAACCACTAATAGGCAAAACATATTACGTTTACATTGATGACATTATAGTCCTAGGGAAAGATAAGGAAGACCATATAAAAAATCTCGATGAAGTACTTTCTTTATTAGAAAAGGCCAACCTAAGAGTTAACTTAGAAAAATCAAAATTTCTTAAAACACAAGTCGATTTTCTAGGTTATATAATAACACAGGACGGAATTGGTCCAGACCCTAAAAAAATCGAAGCTATCAACCGAATTCCACCACCACAAAACCTCAAGGAACTAAAAAGTTTTTTGGGCCTAGCTTCATATTATAGGAAATTTTTAAGAGATTTTGCGAAAATTGCAAAACCCTTAGCCAACTTAACTAGAGGAACAAACGCGCAAATAAAAGCGAGTTAATCTAAGAAAACTGAAATAAATCTTGATGAGCAGGCATTAAAAGCCTTAACGACCTGAAGAAAATGCTTACATCCTCAGATATCTTAACATTTCCAAACTTCGATAAACCCTTCCTTCTGACCACGGATGCTTCTAACTTTGCCATTGGAGCCGTCCTTTCACAAGGTGAGATTAATAATGATAGACCTATTACATTTATTTCAAGATCCTTGACTAAGGTCGAAGAAAACTATTCCGTAATCGAGAAAGAGTTACTAGCCATTGTTTGGTCCCTCGACAAACTAAGGACTTATCTCTATGGCGCTAAATATCAAGATCCTAACATACCACCAGCCTCTTACCTTCGCCTTGAGCAATCGCAATAACAACGCAAAACTCAAGAGATGGAAAGCAAAGATCGAAGAATTCAACTATTCGTTAGTGTACTAGCCCGGCAAAACAACCGTCGTGGCTGACGCTCTTTCAAAACTGCCAATTGAACTAAACGTTCTAACTTCTTCTTCTGAAACACAACACAGTGCCGAAGAAGACAGCTCTGACTTAATACCACATTGCGAAGCTCCAATCAACGTCTTCAAAATTCAGTTAATATTTTCAGAAGGTAACAAAATGTTCTGTTACGAAACCCCTTACCCCAACTTCCACAGACACCATTTTAGGCTGCAATCATTTGATAAAGACAACTTAGTTCAAATATTAAAAGGAAAACTTAGTCCCAACATACTTAACGGTATAAAAATTCCGGAAAAATATATTCCGTTACTAAATATAAGAGATATACAATATTCTAAGAGATATACAAATTATTTTTCACTCAAGTTAAAATAAGATTCACACAGAGAGTAGTTACTGATATTTCTAATGAAGAAAATAAACCCAAGATAATTATTGACGAGCATAAGCGAGCCCATAGAAACCATAAAGAAAACAAAGAACAGATCTTGGAAAACTACTACTTTCCACAAATGGCTAAACTAATTAAAAAATACACGGATTCTTGCGACATATGTTGTTCTAACAAGTATGACCGTCATCCCCAGAAACCCGAGCTTCAACCCACCCCGATACCATCGTACCCGACAGAAATCCTTCACATAGATATAATTGAAATCAAAGGGCAAAAATTTATTACTTGCATCGACAAGTTCTCAAAATTTACTAAATTCTTTCACATCAAAAACAAATCAGTCTTACACGTTCGAGACAAAATGATTAAATTATAACACTTCTTCACTGTCCCAAAAATACTGGTTACGGACAACGAAGGAAGCTTCATAAGCCCAATAATCCTTACTATATAGAAGGACTGGGAATAACCGTCTATCTCGCCCCGCCGCAAAAAAGTCAGGTCAACGGAACCAGTCCATTCCACCATCATCGAAATGATAAGTTGTCTTCAACGGGAGTACCCCGACTTGACAATTTAGGAAATTGTTAACATCTCAGTAGATAGATACAACAATACGGTCCACTCTGTCATAAAAAGAAAGCCTGTCGATATATTCTTTGTGAGATCTCAAAGAATTAACTATCAGAATTTAGTAGACTTTAAAGAGATAGTCAATACGGATTTAAGAAACGAAATTTGCCGTAACCAAAGAAACAAGATTAATAGACACAATAGTAAAAGATCTAGGCCTAGGGATTATAATCCTGGCGACACTGTATACAAAAAAGACAAACAGAGAAAGGGGAAAGAAAAACCTATTTTCCAAAAGGAAACTGTAGGATTAAACAATAGAGTCACTTTAACTACTACTGATGGAAAAAGAATCCATAAATCGCGCCTTAAAAATATACCCACCCTTTCAGATTAATGATCTGCTGGACGGAAGCTGCGGTCAACACTTATGAATGCAACAACCCAATAGTTGCAATCAAACAAGGAGATGGAAAAATTATAAATGGAAACTATAAAATTATTCACACAATAAATTTGGCTGACTACACCCAAATTTTAACAAACCTTAAATCAAACATTCACGAAGTAGGTAAAAAAGCCCCTTAAAATCCCAACTGGAACATCAAACATCAAAAATGGAGAACCTATTAGCACAACTCCAAGAAAAAAAACCAACAAAACCAAAAAGATCGATCAACTGGATAGGATCTGCCTGGAAATGGTTGGCAGGAAACCCGGACGCTACAGATTGGGATAACATCCTTGCAAAACATAATGACTTAGTAGACAATAGCTATAAACAGTACCATTTAAACCAGTATTTAACCAAGGCTACGAACGATCTAATAAACGGATATAATAAAATCACTGAGGAAATTAGCACTAATTACACCCAAAAATATGAGCAGATAATCTTTAACAAACTAGGAATTCTTAAAGACGAGATTGAACAAATAGTGATGGCGGGACAGCTTGCAAAGAAAGGTATTGTACACACAACCTTGTTAAACAAAGCGGAAATCGCCGACATCATATCTAGAATCGAAACGCTACCTTTTAAAAATGAGCTTGAAGCCATCGAATATGCCGAACCCATGATGTTAGTAAAAAATTCAATGCTCCTTTACGAAATATGCTTACCTCAAACAGAAGATACCCTTTACAACAATATTTTACTCCGATCAACAGTAAAAAGAAGCAAAAGAATATATCTTAGCTTTTCCAATATATTTTTTTCACAAACAGAAAAATTCGGTATCAAAGAGAAATGCCCCGTAATCCAGGATACTACAATATGCAAAAGAAGTCAGCTCCAAAAACTTGCCCCCAACCACTGCATTATTAAGGTCCTTAACGGTGAAGAGGCAATTTGCGACTATAAGTTTCAGAGCAAACCTGTAGTAGAACTAGTGAATGAAGGAACTATATTCCTAACAAATTACCTTGGGAACCTTTCCTATGGTAACACAACTAAAACCCTAAACGGCACATTTATAATTAACTTTTACAATGAAACAATTGAGCTTGATAACATTAAGTATTCAAATTGGGAGTGCAAAACTCACCAAATCTTACCCCCACTATTACAAAGTAACCTTACTGAAGGAGATGTTAAACTAGACCTCCAATATCTTCACAAACTACATCTTGACAATGTAAAACGGTTGTCCCACATTTTATTAAATAATCAACTCTCAGTAGGTTCGGATGTTACTATTCTATTAATAGGACTGTTGATTAATATAGCGTTATTTTTTTGGCTGAAAAATAAACGTCAAAACGAACCTCCCGTAAAACCCTTCACGGTCAGGCACTTCGACCCTATTAAACTTAATTTTTGATCCACGTAGATACTTAAGAAGGGGGGAGTTAACACGAGACTTGCCCGTTCCCCCTCATACCATTTTCCCAGTAACAAATCAATTCTCCATTCCCTCTCACGTATCTTTCCTATATTAAAGGGTGGTTTTTTAGCTGGTTTGGTTTTGGAAACACTGGTTTTGACAGCTGACGTGTGTTTAGTACCTTGTGTCACTGTCAAACAGCTTCAGTTTGGTTTGCAATTTAACCATGGATCGTCTCACAAATGAACAACGCTTGCAAATTATTGAATTTTACTATCAAAATTCGTGCTCGGTTCGAAATGTTCATCGCGCGCTGCTCCCATTTTATGGTCGGCGAGTTTGGTGAACAGATAATTTCACGTTTCGGGCCGGTCATGACACCATTAGATTATTTTTTGTGGGGGTATGTCAAGGCTAATGTCTATAGGGACAAGCCCGCTTCGATTGACGCACTGGAAGCCAACATCCATGCATTCATTCGTGAGATACCGGCCGATATGTGTGAAAGAGTATGCCAAAATTGGACTCAGCGGATGCATGAAATTATCTTTAAACATTAAATTGCAAGGTTCAAACTATCGATTCAAATATTTCATTAATTTTTTCGAATTTTTTGTGTTTTTTTTTTTAAAAAGTTCTCAACCTCTTAAAAAGCACCCGTAATTTTGCCTTCCTACAAATCCAATAAGAATTGCTTGTCATTTTTTTTCCAAATTTTGTTTAAACCTTTGATTATTGCAAAGTTTTAATATATTTTTACCTTTGTTAAATTAACTTTGTTAATTCTGAGAATATTTTTATTATCGATGAGTTGCAATATCTTTTGACCTATCTTTAAATTACCTTTGTCAATTATGCGAATATTTTTGATTATTGCAAAGTTGCAATATATTTTAAAATTACTTCTGAGAATATTGCAACACTAAGTTCTAGTTAAGAAATGCTTTGTAATTAGTTTAAGTTATAAAAAGGAAAATGCATTCAATAAAGTTGTTCATTTGTTGTCCACAGACGAATCATTGTTTTTTTTCATCCAACGCGATCGAACGCGTTAACTTGCATGATCATATTATGGGTACCTAGCTACGTGTCATGTGGATTGGTTTGGGATTTTAAGCGGTCCGTCCCCAAATGGAAAAACGATCCTTTATGGTATCGACAGATTGTCCCTCCGGCCGTCCAATCGCGATATAAATTCTGAACGGTAGGTCATAGGTAGAAAGTCCAAATTTGGTGTGTTTTTAAACTGCGGAAATAGTCAGAGAATCTAACGAAGGAAATTTTTTTAAAGCACAAATAACAGATTATTTACAGTTTGAAGTTTCATGGGAAAATGGATTAAATGTTTCTTAATTCCTACTTTATTTTCGAAGCTAAGCAGGCAAGAACAAGAAAAGCTATTCACGGACTAATATGTTTAAATTGAACATCCGTGTTTGGTATACTTATAATTCACGCTGTGTTTTTATAGCCAAGTTTATAAGTTTATCGTTGATTTAAGTCGAAAAATGTGTGTCTGGGTGGATAATATTGGCTCACCCTCTGATGAGCAAATCAGAAGTCAATATTATTTTGCGAAACACACTGGTCAATAATCTGGGGCTTAAGACCTTAATGATCTTTTGATTAATTATCACATACCCCATGACCACGCATGCGCAAAAGCTAGAAATAGATGCTGCGTATGCATTTTTTCATAACTTACGTTAGTCGCAAAATGTGTGTCTGAGTGGATAATATTGGCTCACCCACTGATGAGCAAATCAGAAGCCAATATTATTTTGCGAAACACACTGGTCAATAATCTGGGGCTTAAGACCTTAATGATCTTTTGAAGAAAAGCTAAACTTAAGCTTACTCAATTTTAATGAAAAAATTCAACTTTTTGAAAATATTGAAAAGTTTTTGAGAAATGAGTTGGAAATGGATGAGGTTCTTCAATGGAAACAATGGAAACAATGAAGTAGGTACCTATGTTTTATGATGGGTAGGTAGTTATATTACCTATTTACATTATGCATATGATACATATTTATTTTTATATGCAAATAAGTGATTATCTAAGTTTTTACCGGTCCGTCAAAAAATGGAAAGCATATGGTTGCACTCCGTTGTCCGTCCGACCTTACGCACCTGTAACTTTTAAACGGTGAGTCGTAGAAAAATGGAATTCGGAACACTTATAAAGTTCTTAAGGGAAAAGGAAAATGCATAGAGACAGGGTATTTTTTTTTAACAGCCAGAAAGAAAAAAATTCAAACATACACTAAACTAGTAGCACAGACAAGAAATACTTATGTATGCATATAAATACGCAATATAAAATATACACCAAAATCTTGTATAGACATAAGACATCTGTATATTTATTGTCTGTGCTACTGGTACTAATAGGTATACTCAATTTTTATAATAAAATCGAGTTTTTACAAAATGTTGAAAAGTTTTTGAGAAATTAGGAATGGAAAATATGTGTCCGTTTTCAATGTGTTTGGGCCATAACTTTTTAATCACTTTGTTCAAAAAGTCGATATTGGGCACACATACATAGCAATCACCGCTTAAACAAAATCTAGAGCCAAATTTTGGTTAAACAGTTTTAAAACTGCTCTTTTGACCTACTTTCGGATAAAAATCGCGAAAAAAAAAACTTTTCCCATGACTTTTTCCAATGCTCTTATGTCCAAATGATTTGAGAAAAATTACACATGTGGGGACCGGAAAGAGAACCAGTATTTTTTTCAGGTGATGACAGTAGGATTTGAGGCCAGACCTCCGACGCGTCGTAGGAAGCACACACACTAACCACTACGCCACGGCACTCAGTAAAGGTTACATGTACCTTCCATTAAAAAAATTATCAGACATAGAGTATTTCGCGCAATCATAAACCACCGGAGCCAGCAAGCCAATATGTGTTAAAATTTTTAAAACAAAAAAAAACATTTATCATTTTAATTTTTTTTACAAAATTGAATAAGATAAAAAAGTGGTGAAATTTTTTACCCAGCGCAGCGTTTCGAAAAAAAAAATGCATTGGTCTTTTTTAGGGTTTTTCGTAGTGTAAAGATCTGGCTGGACGGTCAATTCGTCATGTCAGAAGCCACACTAGTCGACACCTGCCGATTAGACATGGGCTCGCCTTTCTGGAAGGTGGAGCATATATGCTGATTGTCCCGGTATCAACTCTGACTGGCGGTAGTTTTCAGGCCTTACATTTTGAGCTGGGAATTTGCTGCTTCATATCTGAGGTTTTTTAGTCCAGAAGCGCTACAAGTGTCTACGCCCACCCTAGATATCTACGCCCACCCTAGATATTATTATGAAAAATCAAAATTTACGTGGGACGCTGAATTTTGAGATGCGGTATCCTTACGTGATTGGCTTTCCAAAAAAAGAGTAAAACGCTCCATTTTAGGCGTGGTCGCATTTAATTTGCCGCTTTTCAAACCGCATTTGTATGCAATATATGTTTGCTTGTAATCGAAAAAGGCGTGATCTATATATACTTAATATTATAATTGTATACATATATCTGTATATAATTTATTTACAAGAAAAAATTTTACTACGCCCACTTTGTGGGGCGTGCGCACTTGAATAAAAACCTAAGTTTTGGTATAATAATGCACTTAACACATGCATCTGTATATAATTTATTTACAAGAAAAAATTTTACTACGCCCACTTTGTGGGGCGTGCGCACTTGAATAAAAACCTAAGTTTTGGTATAATAATGCACTTAACACATGCACTTAACACATATACCTCATCTCGACAAAATATTTCAACAAAAACTACAATGTAATTGAAAAGGTGTTGAAGCCACGCCCCATTTTAGCTTGTCGTTTTGGGGCGTGACATCCAAATTGGAGATTGTCAGTTTTGCAATTCGGCGATTTGGAGCTTGACAGAAGTCAATTCGGATGGAGTATCCAACGATTTGCCTAAGCTTACAACAAGCTTAGGCAAATCGTTGGATACCTATACCTGTGAGCAATTCTTGAAATGCATCGATGTGCACGATATTGAAGGCTCCTCAATATCTAAGAAGGCAGCCAAAGTGTATTCCTTGTAATGTATAGTTTTTTTTTATTTCTTGAACCACTTCGTGGAGAGCCGTATGAGTGGATTTACCTTAAATGTATGCGTGTTGAGATTTTGATAGAGTTTCATTTACTTAATCTTGCAGATAGTTCGATATCCTAAACATTAGATCGATATCCTTAGCTTATCGAAAACACGTTCGAGAGTTTAAAGTAAAAAGGATGTTAGGCTAGGCCTAAAATTCTTGTCATATTCGTGACCGCGTCTACCGGCCTTCGAAATGAAAACTACTCGACCTCGTCGCCATGAGTGGGGCACGGGGTTGTTTAGTATACAACTCCTAATCCCCTAAAACCGGTAAGCCGAGTTACAATGTTTTGTAATTTATGCAGGATTACAGGAATAATACCACCCTTGCCCGGAGATTTGTAAGGAGCGAAGCTGTTGATAGCCCTATAAATTTTTTCTTCAGTATAATAATGGATGTGATATTATCCCAGGGCTGGGGCTACAGAAGCTGAGAGGAGTTAAAAGGAAGTCTAAGGATCCATCTGCTGTTTCAGCCATTCTTGTAATGAATAAAGAAAAAGAAATCATGACACCCACGTTATAAGTAAAAATATCAGTAACAGTCTTCGGCACAGCTTCATTTCTTATCAGCAGGACCTCACGGAGACGCAGCTTGATGTAGTTGGCGTTAGACTCTGCGTTGGCCAGTCTCATTTTTAGTTCTGTTAATTGTGACTTGTGTTAATTGTGGTTGTTGTTTTTTTTTTGGCAGCAATTCAGTGTATTAAGTTGTCCTTTACTCATCACGAAGTTAAATTCGGTTTGACTGCTTTAATCAGCAGTCTAACCGAATGTCGATTGCAGTTTCAAAACTATGCGGATTTCCTCCAGAGTTATTTCGTTTTTTGCTTGTGACGATTCCACAGAAAGAAGAATTTGAGGCTTTTGGTGTGTTTGTTTCTTTCGAATACAGCTAGCGAAATTCATTTTATTTTTGTAATTTGTTCCAAATCCTATTCCTCACAACTAAGTTTCGCGCAATCAGAATGGAAAAACACGATTGCAGTCGATGCATTTGATTTTGCAAGTATCTATTTCTACAGATCTTGCAGGAAGTAATGTTGAACGCCGCTAAGTAAACTCTTTGCGTCTGAGAATGAGCAATGAGGTTCGTGAAGGATTTCGTTAGGAACGCAAAGTATCTGCCCCAGCTGACAAGACATTTACTGTGGACGTGAAAGCTAGCATTGTGCGTGTTGGCGCAGTATTGTTGCAGTTACACGATGGGCAGGAGAAAGTGGTAGCAGCACTTCAGCAAAGTTCTATCCCGACCAGAGATAAAGCGTACAGACCACGCTGCTCTCAAATGCTTCCATCAGTTCAAAAATTCTGAGGGCAAGTAGTATAGGATGGGTCAAACGATTGCAAACTTATGCCTTCGAGGTGCAGAATTTGGCTGTAGCTAACATTACAGTGCAAACGATGACTACGACGCAGACAGGCTGTCCTGCACTCCTGCAGACCATGTGAGCCTAATTGTAAACATTGTGTGCGACAAGAGGGAAAGCAGGAAAGAATGCCGGTGTAGAGGATAAGAACTGAACCTGCAGAAAGCTGGACTTTTAACGAAGTTCGCAATGCACATCAAGAATACCCTGACGTTGAACCAATCCTTGCATGGCACGGATCTATGGAGAAAACGAGCACAAGGAATACTTTTACTGGCTAAATACGAGAAACGCCGTCGAAAGTTGGTGCTCGAGGAACACAACGCGCGCAGCTAGTAAGGGACCCAAACTTAAATCAAGAGGTAGAATTGTGCCAGTTCAATGTGGGTGGCTCTTTGTAAGGATCGCCATCGATATCGCAGTCTCGCTTTCGGAAACTAAAAGGTTACATTTACATTCTTGCAATTGCGGACTACTTCAGCAAATAGCCTGAGGACTTTGCGATTGCGATCCCAAGCCAAGAAGCTAAAACCCTTGTTAACCAGATAGTGAACCACTTGGTATGCAGGTTCGGTTTGCCTATGGAATTACATTCCGACCACGGACGAAACCTCGAGTCAGAGTTCCAAAAGGTTAGCGCATCGATCTGACTACAGTTTAAATGCTTTAACAAGGCCTTGATGGAACATATCTCCAAAGTGTTGGAAAAGAATCAACGGGATTGGGATAGGCGAATTCCTTTCTTTCGGAATGCGAAACATAGTACATGCGATTGATAGTATTTACAACGGGATACAATCCATCAAAGGTTTTATTTGGATGGACTACCATACTACCCAGTGCAAAAAATTAATTACATACCACATACCACATCGCGCTGATCTGCCTATCCTGTGCAGTTTTTGTAACCGAAGGGAAAGAGAAGATATATTCCATTTCCTTGCCGTGTGTCCCATCCTAAGGGAATTTCGTCTGCAGATCTTCGGTACTGTTACACTCTGCGCTGAAGAAGTATTCAGCATACTAAATGGAGACAGAGGATGGGACCAGCTTTATAATTACGTCGCACTTTTAACGAAAACTTCTAAATGTAGGAATACAACCATGTACAGCTTCAACCATGTACAGCTGTCTACAACCATGGTAGACAGCTTCCTGCCAAACCAAATCGGCTTTAGATTCTCTACGAATTGCAACATTTTATTTTCTAAGAGATTATTAATATTGTAAGCCCAAAAGAAAAACTGTTTAGAATAAAGTCACTACTACTACTACTAGTATTACTACCCAGTGAGCTACAATTCGGAAGCAATACCTAATATTAAAATTGCGAGTAACCGCATGAAGACCAGGTACGACGCGAGAGTAGCAGTATACGAATTCCACGAGGTGGTTCAATTTTTTATGAATCAGCGGGATTATAAAAAAAAACCCAACAGTAGTCCCTGAATGCACCCACCGATTCACTTCACTAAACAAACTACTCTCATTTCAGTCAGCTGACAGCAAACATACGACGTTAGAATTTCGATATCAAAGTTCTCCTCTAATGGATAAGTACCAATAAAAATTACTAAGTTGGAATGTACCTACTAGACAGTGGTAAATTTTTAACGAATGACAGGCTTGGACGACACTGTTGTAATTAAAGAGTTGAAATGTGAAAATCGAGAGTTAAAGTAAGAAGCGATCGAAATGAAATAAAGTGTTGACTCCTTTGTGGCAAAGCTGAACTAATTGTGATTTTAAGTTAAATAAATCGTGTTTGATAAACAAGTTATTTCGTTGCGTTATCTTAAGAGTGAATTTGAGTTTTATTCGACGAATCCCAGGGAAGAATCTAACAAATTTTTTTTTTTGTAATCAATTTTGAGAGAAATCCAGCTTGTTGAAATCTGACATGATAAAAGTAACATGGTCCATGGTGCACGTGGTCCAATTTGAGGCTTCTATTCTGGCCACAATTGCTCTACACCAATATTTCCGTTCTCTGCGTTCCAAAAGGCATTATGATATAAAATTTAAATCTGAGGTTGTCTGAGATTCAAGTCAATTATTATATGGGCACGCCTATGGGCTGTAGTCTGTAGATACTGTTCATACAAAATGAAAACCAATATACGTTCCTAGTTTCAGCTTTTTAGCTCAATTTTAAGGACCTAAAAACTTCGCCCATAGGATAGTCGGGCGGACGGACATGGCTCAATCAATTCACCTGTCGGTCCCGATCATATCTCTACATTGTATCACTAAACCTTTTATAAACTAAGCACTTAAATGAATATACACTGGGTATTGGTATAAAAATTGCCGAGCCGGGTTTTATTGCATTTTTTAATTTCTACTGTTATTTCCTTCGACATCATTTCTGAGCATCAATTCGCTGAACATCTATGGAACGCAATGAATTACACTTCACATTTTAAGCCACCTAAGTAAATTAATTAAGATAAGGTATACCGAAGAATCTTTTCCGAATAACTGACAAGTAACTTCACAAAACCCTGGAAGTCAAGACTTTCCAAATAATAAACAGATGTATTCATGAAGGGGCATTCACAGCCAGCACATAAGATAACTTGCGAACTGCAACGAAGTGAATTTTATTGCAATTGCAGAAATAATTTTTTTTCTCATCAAATTGAAAGTTATAAACAACCAGCTAATCTATAGTTCGAAATTATAAAAGAACTATTTTTTTTAATTTTTTGCAGATATTCACAACCTTGGAAAAAAACATTAGAGTTCTCAAAGAACGTATTTTATTTTAAAGTACTAAATTAGAGATTAATCGATCCTTGTTAGTTCACTATTCTTGCTTATCAAGTTTTAACCCCCTATTCGCGTAGTTTTGGGGTCGCTGACTGTGAATGTACCTTATGAAGGTAAGTCTTTTGTATTGCACACAGTTTTTTTTCTCATCACATTACAAAACTTATTAAATACATATTTGACTAAAAATTACTTATAAAATCTAAGAACGTGCACTTTAAAGATAGGCAATCTGGCAGTGAGGTAAATAAGTAGCAAGATAGCTTGTAGTCGTAGATGAACTCACATTTGGTAAAACTGCAACCAAAAAAGAATTAGATTTGAAAACAAAAGATAAAAAAAGCCCACCTGGTATACATAAGAATGGTACACTTGAATGTACATAAAACTCCGAACGGCCTCTTCAGTTCTGGTTTTTGACCCGGAACCATGATTTTGTTGTATCCATCGTACCGTCTCCAGCAATGGTTTGATTCTCCTTGCACCCGTGAAAGGAAGATACGAAAATAGAATAAAAACCAAACAGTAAACGATTGAGTTCAGTTTTTACTTCTTATATGGCCGGTATTGCCACCTCCACCACCACCTACACTCGATCGTCCTTGGGCACTCGCAGAAACAAAGAGAAGGCAAAAAACTAACAGCGTAAAAGTCAAAAGAAAAATCGTAGCTACACCGCTGCACACTTTTCCCATTTCGATTCCAGTTGGCTACAGTCATACACTGAGATGGAGCTTCTATCTGTGGAACAGACTTGGATTTTTTACCTCTAATAGTTCACATGCGATTTACTTAGACAGAGGGTGGCTGATGATGTGTCAGGGTCAAAAGAGACGAAAACGACAGCGGGTGGTAGTACCCTCAATGAACATTGAGCTCCGACATAGTCGCCCAGTAGTCGATTGGATTTGTTTACAGAAATACTTTTCGCAATGATGAAACGATGTGACTTGAAAAGAGGATTTGCGCACCATCAACGAGATTTGTAATTTGTGTCCACTACAGATCATTGGATTAATAATATCAAAACAGAAAAGCTTAAGTGGCGTAATGAGGGTTGACTATTTTGCGATTTCAATTGAATCGGCAATGATCTCGTAAAGAATTCGTTAGATTGTGTGTAACAGAACGCAATTCAAAATAAGACCGTCAAGTATGCGGCTTCACCCTACGTCGCTAGATCGAAGGGTCTTGTTCTTTGTAGTCGTCGCTCGTTGTTAACATCGTTAAGAGTCTCGTTTAGAGTACGGATCATTTCATTGCAGCAATGAACATGAAGGCGAGCATTTAGCTTTCGAGCGAAGTTTGTTACTTCTTCGCCCATGGTAGCTATTCCTAAATCTCTGTGAATATCGCTATTCCTAATATACCATGGAGCATTCACAATTGCTCTTAGTGTCTTGTTTTGGAAAGTCTGCAACATGGACATGTTGCTCGGCTTGGTACAACCTCAAAGTTGTATACCGTATGTCCAGGACTTTTATCTGTATATTTTACATTCTGTTGTATACTTTTGCGCAGTGGAATCTACTGTTCTAATGTTGGATGATTTTTTCGTTTTGTCACTTAAAAATAGGGTGGCATAAAACCTTTCGTTTAATTTTTTTCTATGTTTTTCCTTAAAAAATTAACTGTTACAAGGTTTTTTTTAAGCTCTTGTGCTGGTTCACCTTTATGTGGTTTCTGCCTGCGTCAAATTTGGTTGATGTGAAAATAAGTGGGTAAGAAGAAACGATACACATATTTCCTAGCAGCATCATTTTATTGGCACCTAAAGTGTTTTCAAGCACATCTCGTCGGCGGAAAACCAAATTGGTCATGTCCACTTTTTTTCGAAAATGAGTTAGAGATGCAATTTTACTAATTTGGGTATGCTCTTTCCGAATCTGATTAAGTCTATGTCTTATAGATAGATCTTGAGATAATATACACCTTTTTTATTCTAAGAGCCAAATTTTTCATACTAAATTTATTCCATATTGTTCGAAGCGACATAATTGCATGAAAGAACGAATTTGCATACGCTTTCGAATGCAAAAAAAAACATGCAAAATGGTCTAAATCCATTTTTGAGTGTCACCAATCGGATATTCATAACTCGGAAAGTGATTTTGTTCTAAGCGCCAAAGAATTCTCTATAGGCCTATCTCGAATGAGTAACTATATTGCAGGAACTTAAGACGGTTTTTTAACTGAAAACTTTCGAGTTTTGAGGCATATTACCTGAAAACGTCAGTGTGTGATCGATCTTTGAGTAAAAGTCTAGTTTAGCAGTGCATATTGAATTTATTAAGACAAAAGGTATGATGGATATGGAAAAGAGGTAAGTAAAATAAAAAATTCAATATACCTAATCAATGTCAGTGTGTGTCAATATACCTAAATTTGTCACCAACATTGGAAAGGTTTATCAAGAGGGAATATTTTTTTTCCTCGAGCTCATCTAAGTTTTTTTTAGGATAATGGATCATATACTTTCTGATCAGGAGACATCCACTTCAGCTGAAAAGAATCCACTCCGAATGAGGAGACTGAAAGAAACGCAGAGAATAACCCATCAGATCTGTTGCTTTTTCCAAGAAATGTAGCAGGCACAATTCTGGCAGCAAAACGAAAATCGGCGAATCTAACCACTTGGAAATAGGTAATTAAAAAACAATTCTCCAAAGAGAAAGTTTTTTTAAAATAGTTCTTAAATAAAAAGTTCAGCCGTAAAACTATGTTTCTTTTTTCAATTGTTTGGCTTGAATTGCTTTTTGTTTCGTTTCATTGTTTCGTGTTTTTTCTGTCCAGCTTCATTTTGGACTTGTGTTTATGTTAAGAAAGAACTGTTAATTTTTGTTTCTTTTTATAAATAAATGTTGATAAGTAAAAATTTTCTGGCGTTTTCTTTAAAAAGGTTAACAAGGATAATCATTTACAGTTTATTGGACATAGAATACTACATGAAGAAAAGAGTAACATGGATTTAGTGCAAGAGCATAATGCTTAATTGTTCTAAATCCCGATTTCTGTTCTATTATTATTATTATTATTATTTATTTACCAGAAATTAAAATTTACAAGTTAATGTTTAGATAAGAGCACTAGCTGCCAGGGCTTTCGACTCTTAAAAATAAATTATAATTATAATTAACTTAAATTATTGGTTATTAAAATTATGTAATATTAGTTATATAAGGCATGAATTTATAAATTAAGATTATGTAGTCTTACAAAATTGTAGATTCTTCGGATGTTCTCTGGTTCTAGGTTTCCAAGGATTTCTGCGATTGAGGTAGTTGTGTTGGAGTGGCTAGTGTTTGATGTGAGAGCTCTGCAGGCACCTATTCCTAGCATGTGCTTTATATCCAAGACTGAATGACATACAGTGCAGGTTGGTGGACTTTCTTTTCTTAGAAGGTGCTGGTGTGTGATTGCCGTGTGTCCTAGACGTAATCTGACAAGAGTCGTAATCATCTCCTTAGAGGTAGAATTGGGTAGATTGGCCGAGATTTTTTAAAGTTGGTAGATTTGTAGATGTGATCATAGTTGTGTCAGTTGCTAAGGTTATGTTCTTATACTTTTTGGAAAACGTACCTTCGTATTTCTTCTTTAGAAAGCATGAGAACGGAGTATACTGGAGAGGAGTGAGCAGCGTTCGCTGCTCTATCCGCATGTTCGTTTCCTGTGATACCATTGTGACCTGGAACCCACATTAGCTTTAGCTTGTTGTCCAATTTAATCAGTTGGTCTCTAATTCTGCTTACTAAGTCGGAGAGGTTGTTTGGATTTTGTATCGCTCGTAACACTGCCAGGCTATCGGAACAGATCACGAACTTGCCACGGAGTTTACCAATTATTGTTGCAGTCCTTAAAATCGTTGTAGCTTCAGAGGTGAAGATGGAGGCGGTATTATCCAGAACTCCTGTGGATAAGAGCAAACCGTTTTCGTAAGTTGAGGCGAAAGTTGTGCTGTGTTGAGTTTTAGATCCATCTGTAAAGATCAATTTCCAGTGCTTAGATCTTAAGGATTCGGTGACGTCAAGAAATAATCGCCGGAATGAGTCAGAGGAGGTGTGATTTTTTGGGTATTCTGCCATATCCATGATAAGAGACGAGTTCTTCATAGTCCATGGTGGATGACTTGGAAAATACTTAACTGACCTTATAGCGGGTAGATCCAAGGAATTGGCTGTTACTAACGCGGTGGAGATGGCTGATGGAATACGCTTATGACGCGCTGATCTTCTGAGTGCCTTCACGTCTTTTTCAATTATTGAGCCTTGGGTAAAAGATAATTTAATGTACAGCTTTGCTCGCGATTCGAGGATACGTTCTTCTATTAGGGGTTCTATTTGGGTCCAACACCCCATTGCTTTATTTTACTCAAAATTAGATGAGTTCCAATTCTGTCAAAAGCCTTTTCAAAATCTAGTGAAAGAATGACATGGAAAGTGACATGGTTGCGAGCCGAGAGGGCTGTTGTGACATAATAGTCTATGTGGAGCAAAGCATCCATACAGCCTTTGTTGGCTTTGAAGGCAACTTGATGCGTGCTTATAAATTTTTTTGATTCCAAAAACCACATAAGCCTTTTGGCAACTATTTTCTCCAGAACTTTTGAAGCGCAAGGAATGAGCGAGATTGGGCGATACCCATCTGTAGAGTTAAGCGGTTTTTTAGGTTTGTGGAGTGGAAGAATTGTTGCTAGCTTCCAGCTCTGTGGAACGATGCCCGTATCCAGAATATCGTTGTAAAGATGGATAAGCCTGGTTTTCATAGGTGGAGGCAGGTTTTTTAGCATCGGATAGGAGATGCGATCTCTACTTGGGGTCTTGCCTTTTAGTTTGGCTAAACAGCTTTCGAGTTCTTGCAATGAAATTGGCGTTTCAATTTGTTTCGCCTGTCGGATTAGAGATGTATTATTATTAGGGCGCAAGTTTACAGAATTTGTTTTTTCATGGTTGAACTCATTAGAGAAGTTTTCATCTTTGGCGAGGTGGGACCAGGTCTTGGCGAAGCAGTTGCTAATTTCGTGAGGATTTATTATGATCTGATCATCCTCAACGATAGACTTGATGCTTTGGGTATTATATGAGCCAATAAGACGTCGGATATTTTGCCATATCCTAGATGGAGAGGAATTGGGTTGTATCGAAGAAGTAATTTCGCCGAATTTGCTAGCCTTACTAAATTTGACTTCTCTTCGAAATATGGCGTTTGACTTTTTATTGAGGATTAAGTTTTGTTGGGTAGGGTGCTTTTTGAATTTGTTCCAAGTCTTATTTTTCTCTTTTCGTAGAGCGCTCAGTTGTGAGTTCCACCAAGACACGATTCGTTTTAATGGTTTATTGGAACTTTGTGGAATGGAGCAGTCTGCGGCAGATCGGATCGCCTTAGTAAGATGGGCAGCTTCTTGATTGATGTTGGGAGAGATACTTCTGGACGATAACTCATTAAGTATGTGTTTTTGAAAGCTAGGCCAGTTTGCGTGGTCAGTTTTAAATTTAGGTGTAGGATGAACATCGAGATGAGCTTGATTGCATAATAAAGTGTTTATTAATGGAAAGTGGTCGCTGTTGTACAGATTTGACAAAGCTTTCCACGAGATTTTAGGGTATATTTCAGGAGAGCATGTTGTGATATCAACATGTGTTAACGTTCGATGCGTGGAAAAATGCGTAGGGGAACCGTCATTAAGAATTATAAGGTTAGTATTGTGTAAAAACCTTTCCCAAATAGCACCTCGAGCATTAGTAATAGGAGAACCCCACAAAACACTCCAGGAGTTAACGTCACCTGTGATAATGACCGGAGTGTTAATTTGGTTTATTATATTTTCAAGATCAATGGCGGTAAAAGATTGCTTGGGGTGAATATATATACACACCAAAGTAAATTTCGTCGCTAGTTGCACTTCGAGAGCTAGAGTCAGAATCTGTGAATTTATGTGCCTTCGTTCGTATGGAATACCCTTCTTAATCAGAATTGCAATGCCATTTTTGGCCGTGGCGTTGGAGGGATGATTATGGAAATAACCTTTGTATAAAGCGGGAGTGTTTGGCGTCGAAAGGTAGGGACAGTGTGTTTCTTGGAGAGAGATTATACTTGGTGAATATTCTTTAATGAGAATACTTAACTCGTTGTAGTTATTTATGAAACCTTGCATGTTCCATTGAAGAATATTGAGTGTTCTTTTTTGGCTTGTTAAATTTGGGGATATTTTTTGTATAGAAGGGTGGTCGATATTTGGATGATCAGAGTGTAGACTCCGCGGCGCGGGAGTTGAATTAGCCAGGCACCTTCCTGAGGTGCCTGGCTGATCCAAATCTCGGGCAGCGGAGTCGGAGATTTTAACAGTTTGTTCAGACATCATTCGGGTCTGGATTTATATTAAGTTTATCATTATTTTGTAGCAGTGTTTGATTGTCAATAAATATGGGCAGAGGTGTCGATTTATTGGATGTATTTGTAGATTTGGGGGATAGTGGTTGAGTTGAAAGGTTGGTTGAAAGTAGTGGATTGCTTGAGAGATATGGAGTGGTTTGGCTATTTTAGGCTATGGCGAGGTTAAATGGAGTGCCTTTAAGAGATGGATTAGATTGAGTGAGCAATGACGTTGAATTAATTGGTTCAACATTTTTTGTGGTGGTTTTTGTTTGGCATGTAGTGGCAAAGAGTTCTGTGTTGGTTCGGCTGTTTATTTTATTGGTAGCTGATTGGTTTTCTATTAGATTAACTGATTCACTGATAAGTTTCGAGGTTGAAGTTGTTGCAACATTGATCGCAGCTGGGAGCTGTTGGGCTGAAAGATTTGTGTTTGGCGCGTTTTTCGTT
The DNA here is from genome assembly GCA_947623515.1 of Neoascia interrupta. Classification (NCBI taxonomy): domain Eukaryota; kingdom Metazoa; phylum Arthropoda; class Insecta; order Diptera; family Syrphidae; genus Neoascia; species Neoascia interrupta. The sequence continues at coordinate 108,990,366 of OX392463.1, read as the reverse complement.
ATCTCAGCAAAAGATTTCACTAGAGAAGAACTATGTGACACCACTGTATATTGTTCTTTGTGAATTTTCTTCGCTTCTGCCATGGTACATTTTTTGTGTGTTTTAATCGTGAGAATCTCTTTGGCATGCTTGTAAGCGGGACAATTTTTAGAAGATGATGGGTGGGAAAGAGAGCAGTTCGCACACATTATACGATTGCATGGATCGGGAATATGGGGTGGGAGGTTACAAGAGTCACATCTGGTATCACCGTTGCAACGTTTGCTGGTGTGTCCAAGTAGTTGACAATTACGACAACGCATTGGGTTAGGGATGTATTCGGTGATTTTAGCATTATAGAAACCAATTTCGACCGATTTAGGAGTTTGATAGAGATCAAAGGTAAATAGCATTAACCCAGTTGCTCTTTGTTTGCCATCTTCGTTTTTAGTAAATTTGTAAATGCCGGTGACACCTTGCGATTTCATCTCTGTGAAAATTTCAGTCTCAGCGACGTTAATCAAACAAGGAGCATAGGCAATACCTTTTGATTCGTTTAATTTCTCGTGAAGTTTAACGACCACGGGGCATGTGTTTGCGAGTTTATTCACTTTGAGGAACAAATCGGCGGCTTTCTGAGACTTAACCAAGATAAGAAGATTTCCATCTCTCAGTTGGGTGATTTGCTCATACTCTTTGCTGATATTGTCAATTGATTTCTTTAGGAGGAATGGGCTAAGAGATGAAATGGGCTTATTATCAGATTTTGATGAAATTACCAAAAATTTGGGATTTTTCATACTGGAGATTGGTGGGAGTTCAGGAAAAGTGCACGGGGAGGAGGGTTAGATTTATGCTTTTTGCTTGGTTGATCGAAAGAAACGGAATCCACATCAACAGGCAAATGCCTGAAGCGGGACCCCCCTTGCCCGAGGGGCATTATCATTCACTGGAAAAAGCACTCGCGTGTAGGTAAAGAGGGAAAACAAGATCGAAAAAAAGATAAGGAGGTAGGGAGAAAAGGTGTAACTGTAGTTACCGGTTGACGCGCTGTGCTCCGAAAGAGAAATCACACAATAGACTACGAACGATGCGAACGATTCGGCGGTTAGTCGGTGACTGAAACTCTGTTCTAAGTCCACCTTATTTTCAGAAGAATGCATACTTATATGGGGGCTTGTTCTATATCCGTTTTTGGGTTGTTTGAAAAAATTAAAAGCCATTAGGGGAAAAAATGGCAAGAGGGCAAAAAAACATATAACATGACTAAAATTTAATTTCAAGACAAAATATCGTCCCATGTAAAATTTTGTTTTTGTGCCTTAGACCAATAGAGCTTTCCGGTGACTCTAGAAAACCATTAACTATTTCAACACTGCTTCAGTTTTTATACCCCATCCCATAGGATAGGAGGCATATTAAGTTTGATTCCTAGTTTATTACATAGAGAAATAATCACCGTAGACCCCCAAGACCTTAAGGGCATATGATCGAGACCGAATTGTAAGTCGAATGGGCCATGTCCGTCTGTCTGTCGGTAGTTTTTTGGCCTTAAATTACGAGCTAGGAGGTTAAAACTTGATATCTGTTCTTTCTAGGTCCCGAAGCAGTGCAAGTGTAAATTTTTTGAGATCCCACTCACTGACACGCCTACTTTACTTATTGGCATGAAAAATCAAAGTAGTCGTAGGAAGCTGATATTTAGTATGCGATATCCTCGCTTAAGTGCATTGCGATTAAAATTTAAAAAACAGCGAAAACCGCCTCTTTGAAGGCGTGGCCATATTTAATATGCATTCTTATAAACGGTTTCTATTTGATATATTTGCTTTATCATCTATTGTCCTGGACCCTCATCTATGGTCATGAAATTTGGGTAATGACCGAAAGAAGTAGATCGCGGGTACAAGCTGCCGAAATGAGATTTCTGAGGTGCCTTGCTGGTGTTATTTAGTCAGTATTCATGGGAATCTTAATGTTGAGCAGCTACTTCTCCGAGTGGAGCGATCGATTCTTCGATGGTTTGAACACGTTTTTTCGCATGCCCCCTGACAGACTTCCTAGACAGGTCATGCTAGCCGAGATGCGCGCGCGTCGCCCCCGTGGTAGTCCAAGAAACAGGTGGTGGGATCAAGCAAAAAGCCTCTCTGAGTCCCGCCTGGGGATTGCGCCGGAGTCTCTTGAGTTGGTGGCGGAGGATCGAGAAAGGACCATTTAGCCACCCTCGCTCCGCGACCCTTTTAAAGGATAAGCGGCAATCAAAAATTAAGATGATGATGATATTTGTGATGATATTTGTGCGCTAGCTGTCAACTTAAATGAATAAATCTTTGCCACGCCCACCTTTGGGGGCGTTTTAAGAAAAAAAAACAAATTTTCAATGTAAATCTGCCATTAACGTGTATATACCTGAAAAAAAATATGATAAAAAATTATGTTATTGTAAAGGGGTTGATAGCACGCCCCTTTTTTAAAAAGAGGATTCTTAACTGACAAGCTCTTAGCACAATTAATGTTAATAGAAACTGAAATTTAACAACCAAGATTTTTGACGCATTTTGGAGCTTCACAATGGACATTGGGATGGGGTATCCAACGATTCGCCGAGGTGGATTGGAAACCACCCACTAGTTTTATTTCAAGAGATGGACTACGTTCGTTATTTATTTCAAAATTTTGCCCCTTACCATTTCGAAAATACAGGAAAGGACACATATTTTCTTGGCTCTTTTTACCATTTTTCACATTTAAAGCCCATAAAACAGCAAATTATATTTTTCTTTAATCACCGATAGGCTTTTTTCAAATCTACAAACAGCTGCGTTTCATTTACCGCATTTCTAAAATTCTGCGGGCTTGGAATTCTAAAAAAACGGTAAAACATGTTGTTTTCTATTTCCTTTGTGTTAATAGGTTTAAGAATTTGAGGTTCAAAATGCTTCAAAGGTACTTCAGACAAATTAAAATGTAATTGAAATTACAATTACATTTACAATAATTAACCAGTGAGTAAGTGCTTCAGTGTGTACGCAGAAGTTACAGTCCGTAAAACGGACCGTTGAACACCCCATCCTATCCCACATTGTAAAATGCTGATGGCATAATTATTTTTTGACATTTAATAAGTAATGCAAACTTCGAAAAGGGGCGTGGTCCAACCGCCCCAAATTACAAACAATTAATTATAAGATATTTCCACAGATATTTCCAAGTTGCACCTAATTGTACGTAAAAATGCAATTTTTGGTTCAAATTCAATATTTTTGAAAAATCTTTGACTAAAAGCTTTATATGAACGAAATCTGGACGAAAGTATTGTTTATCTAACCTGCTACTTTTTTTGTTTCATGCTTTACTAAATTAGGCTCAAGGGCAGTCGAAATTAAGTTTTTCTGGAAAATTTTAGGCTTTTCTTCAATTCTGCCTCCAAATGTGGGCAGGGCCCAAAGTTTTGTATGAACAAAATGTGGAACTAAGCGTTATCTACATAAAATATTAAGCAAATTTTTTTTAGTTTCGAGCAAAAATACTGAACAAACTGCATTTGAAAATTTACCCTTAAAATAGATGCCACGCCCACTAGAGGAGGTTTACCAATTAAATTTGTCTTTTTTATGTCTTATATTCACTAAGAGATGCTAAATGTCAAATTTCAGCCATTAAGAACGTCTTACATTTTTTAAAAATCTGGAGGTAGTTGCATATTTCGACCGATTGTGGGCGTGTCTTTGGGCGGATTTCAAAAATTTTTACACTTGTACTGCTTCGCATGACGTGCACCTGACGTACGAAGTTTCAGCACCCTAGCTCAAAATTAAAGGCCTAAAAACATGTGACATACAGACGGACGGACGGACATGGCTCATTCGATTCAGAATTCGGTCTCGATCATATGTCCTTAAGGTCTTGGGGGTCTACCATTATTATTTCACCGTGTTACAAACTATGTGACAAACTTAATATACCTCCTATCCTATGGGATGGGGTATAAAAATGTAATTGAAAAGCGAACGTCGAGTGTGAAAGCAATAAAAACGGTCACGGTGAACTAGATTGAACTAATTAAGTTGTGTTTCATAAATAAAGATAATTGTTGTGTGTTTATTAAAATTGAAACTGAGTATTATTCGACGAACCTCAGGAAAACTATTGCAATATTTTTGCGGAAAATAATAATAATATTTGCCTGATTACGTAAACTCAAATTCAAAAAAGGTCTGGACCCAAAATAAAGGTTACAATGACTATATGAACATCAGCCTTCGCAAAATTTGAGAGGCCGATAATCCATCCAAAACTGCATAAACCACTTTAAGAATAAGTTGAGCTAGACTCTATGCAGATAAGTTCATTTTCAGTGAAAATTGACTGTTAAGATTAGAACATTGAATCTTGTTATTTACCGATCTTGATCGTATGTACGACTTAATTGGGTCGAGTTTTATCATTGGGGCGACTTTACAAAAACAGTATGCAACTTGGTGTGGACTTTTTCTCCACCGGAAACCCAAAATTTCGGCCAACCGACAGAAATAAAAAGCCGGATCTTCTCGATTTCTTCATCGCTAAAGGGTACCTATTCCGAATACCTTATCCTATTCCAATAACATTCTTCGAATCTCTCGTGTCGAAGAATGTTATGACCTTTGCTCAGACCACTCAGAAGTAATCTGGAAGATGGTGGGAAGACCTGCGATAGAAAGAGCTCCTAGGTAAGCTGGGGAAAACATGAACTGGGGCGCCTTCAGAAAAGACTGTAAAGACAATGCAGCGACGACATAAGAGGTCCTTTTTCCAATTTTTCCATGGACAGCTAAATGTCATGTGGCGTATTAAATGGGAAAATTCAAATTTGAAAATCAGTTATGTGCAAGTTATACAATTGCAGAGTTGTCTTGAATGTGCCATTGAGAACTCCTTGCGAGTTAGAAACCGCAGTTGACAAATTCAGCGAAGCAATTTAAAGCGTTAGCACTGACGGGCATCTACGCACAACATATCCCCTCAACACACCCAGCCCAAACCCTCTGAAACTTCCTCTCCAACAAGCTGAAAGAAATACTGCAAATTTATTAATTTGTTTTTTTTTTTTTAATACTAGGGTGGACGGAGGCTAAAACTCCAAAATCTTTCAAAGACACCAATACGCCCACTATAGCAGGTATATAATACCGAAGTACCCGATATTGGTTATGCCCGATTTCCACGTGCTAAAAAACCACCAATTTATGAGAGACACTATGAAACTGCCAGAACGCACTTTATAGTAGTAAATTTTCACTCTCTCATAATACTTCTTGACTACAACTGAGTTAACTTAACAAGAAGTTTACGCTTCCGTAGTGAATGCACCTACTAAGCCGTTCATTCTTCGATACGTCGCTAGATCGAAGGGTCTTGTTCTTTGTAGTCGTCGCTCGTTGTTTACATCGTTAAGAGTCTCGTTTAAAGTACGGATCATTTCATTGTAACGAGCAAAGTTTGTTACTTCTTCGTTCACGGTAGCTATTCCTTAATCTCTGTGAATATCACTATTCCTAATATATCATGGAGCATTCACAATTGCTCTTAGTATCTTGTTTTGGAAAGTCTGCAACATGGACATGTTGCTCGGCTTGGTACAACCCCAAAGTTGTATACCGTATGTCCAGGACGGCTTTAACACCTGCTTGTACAAGAGCAGTTTGTTATTTATGCTTAATTTCGAAAATCTTCCGATAAGCCAATACATTTCCCTGAACCTAATCTCGAGCTCGTCACGCTTCTTCTTTACGTGTGGTTTCCACCTAAGTTTAGCGTCAAGTGTCATGCCTAGATATTTAGCTTCATTTGCATAAGGTATTTGTGCAGAATTTATGAACAAATTGTTAACCCTTCTGTAAGTGAAATTCACATGCGTAGACTTGTTCTCGTTAAGAGCGATTCGCCAAGTCTTCGTCCAGCCACAAATTCTGTCCAATGCTCGTTGGAGGTTTCTCGTTGATGACTCGACTGATTCACCTGTTGCCAGGATTGGCGTATCGTCCGCAAACGTGGCCACGACTGTTTCGTCATCTAGAGGTATGTATCTTGCGTAGAGCAGGAACAGGTTCGGACCGAGGACACTTCCCTGGGGTACGCCAGCCCGAATTTGCTTGAAACTCGAGTATTCACTACTACACCTAACACGAAAGAGTCTGCTTTCAAGATAATTTTCAAATATTTTAAACATGTCTTCCGGCAAGTTTTGCCGTAGCTTATATTTCAAGCCTTCGTGCCATACCTTGTCGAAGGCTTGCGATACGTCGAGGAAAGCACTTGAACATATTTTTTTCTCTTCTAAGGCTTTTTCAATTTCATGCGTTATTCTGTAGACTTGATCTATTGTGGAACGGTTAGGTCTGAAACCGAATTGATGATCCGGGATCAAGCGTCTTTCTGCAATTATTGGTTGTAATCGCTTCAGCAGAAGTTTCTCGAATACTTTCGATATTATCGGCAAAAGCGATATGGGCCTAAAAGATTTTTTATCATTTGCGCATTTCCCCGGTTTTGGAACCATAATCACTTAAGCAACTTTCCATTGTCTTGGAACGTATAGAAGTCTAAGAGAAGCGTTTATCATATAAAGTAGCTTGACTAATGGCTTTTTGGTAGCTCTTTTAATATTTCGCCAGTCATCAGGTCGTAACCCGGGGCCTTATTATTTTTAAGTTTGCTAATTGTCTGTCGGAGTTCAACTAACGAAACTTTTTTCATTCTAAAGCTATCAGGTTCCGCGTTGTTGTTTAGAAAGTCAGCCAACCGCGGACCGTCGAAAGGCTTGAATGTTTCTTCTAAATGTTCAGCAAACAAATTCGCTTTCTCTTTGTCTTCTCTTGCCCATTCGCCGTTAGCTTTTTTTATTGGTGCCGAGTGGATTATAGGTTTCTTGATAGACTTAACTGCTTTCCGCAGCGAGTAGTATGAGCTCCTATCCGCCGACAAGCCTTCAAGGTATTCAGTGGTCTCACGATTTTGAAGATCTTGCAACATTCCTTTCAGTTTGTTAGAGAGGCGGTTGAAGAGGGTTTTGTCTGGGGGAGCCCTCGTGCCTTGCCATTTCCTACGCGCTCTTCTCTTTTCACGAATCAATTCTTCGATTTCGAGCAGATATGTTTTACGTACACGCCTGTTGGTGCTAACTGCGTTCTTTTGGGACGAATTGTTGTTCCAAGCGGTGCTCTGAATTGCTTCAATGAATTTGTCAACTGCGGTTTCTAACTCGAATGGAGTTTTCAATGGCACATTCAAGCCAACACGCTCCTTACAGTCCTTTCTGAAGGCGTCCCAGTTCATGTTTTTGCTAGCTAATCTAGGGGCTCTTTCTATTTTCGCCAGTCTTCCACCCATCTTCAAGATAACTCCTGAGTGGTCTGAGCAAAGATCGTAACACTCTTCAATTCGCGTAAGGTATTTGGGGTACCCTTTAGCGATGAAAAAATCGACAAGGTCAGGCTTTTTATTCCTATCGGTTGGCCATTATGTTGGCTTACCCGTGGAGAAAAATCCACCCCACGCTTCATACTATTTTTGTACAGTAATCTGCCTCTTGTTGAATTGGATCGTGAACCCCAAAATGTATGCTTCGCGTTAAAGTCACCCCCAATGATAAAATTGGACCCAATGAAGTCATACATTTGATCAAGATCGTCTTCCATCAGTCTATATCCTGGCGGGAAATAACAAGATGCAATGTTATAATCTAAGCAGTCAATTTTTACAGAAACTGAACTGAGTATAGAGTCTAGCTCAACTTCTGTGTTCTTGAAGTGCTTTATGCAGTTCTTAATGTAGAGGGAGGATCTTCCTCTCGAATTTTGCGAAGGGTGATGTACGTGATAGTCATTGTAACCTTTAAGTTTGGGTGTAGACCCGTTTTTAAGGTGAGTTTCCGTAATCATGCAAATATCAATATTGTTTTTCCGTAGAAATACTTCTAGTTCGTCTATTTTATTCAGAAGGCCGTTTGCATTCCATGTTAGTATTTTAAATAACTGTTTCATATTCATGTTCTCTTGTAATTTTTTCGAGGCTTAAACTCGAGCTTGCTCAGTTTGTCAAATATAACTTTGTTGATTTTAGTCTGATCCTCAAATTTCTCCAAAATTACAGCGAGGATCTGAGACACTGCATCTGTTGTGGGCGATCTTGCCTTGTTTTCGTTTGCCGCAACCTGTGGGTATGATTTCGGTCCGACCAGCGGTGGTTTCTCCGCTGCACTTGAACTGGCGCCGCTCTTTTGTGGAGCTTTTACGCCTTTTGTCGACGCCTCCTTTGCCAAACTCGCACTTTTGATCGGCTTTGGCGTCTTCGGAGTCTTTGGCTTAGAAGTTAAGCAGTTTTTGGGCGTCCTAGGCTTTGATTCCGACCTCTAGTATTTTCCTTAAGAGGTTCTCGTGCCTTTTGCAGCTCTATGGCTACTTCGCATCCTCGATAGTTTGCGGGGTGGTTTCCGTGGCAATTGGCGCAATCTGCTGGAGCCTTTATGTCAACTTTGCACTCTGTTGACAGGTACATTTCACGCAACGTGGTTCCTTTGGCAGTAGGCACTTGTGTGCCTGAATTCTTGGCATCGCTTACACTGTGGTATCAGTCTATTGCCCTTTCGCATGGGTTCGATTTTAACCCTGATGTTAAGTATCATTTTTATTTTATAAATATCGTTTATGCTCTCAGTTCTTTCAAAGAAGAGAATAAAAATTGGAAGGCCGCGTCTGATCACAGTGTCTCTTTCTGTCAGTTTCTCCTTCCGTGCGTTGCTTTTCCTTTTTAATGATATTGACGGCATCAATAATTTTAAGGCCTTTATTTTTCACGTCTTTTACAACGTCTTCTTTTGTGCATGATGGGTGGAGCACCCTTACAATGACTCGCAGTAGTTTTTCGTACTTATTTTAATAAGTATACCACTCGATTCTTTCTGCATTCAGTCTAAGAGACAGTGCGCGATAGGAATCGGCATTGTCAACATTTACTTTCCACACGTTATTTCAGTGCGAAGTAAGCTTATAGTTTTCTGTTCTCACCGTGTTTGCAAGAAGGTTGCGCAATCTTCCGAAGTCTGCTATCCCGACGATGTTTATTGCGGGAGGTGGACGAATTTTCGCTTCTGGTTGAGCCTAGTTTGAGCCAGAGGGCTTATCTTATTTTTGTATTACTTCGGGAGAGGAATTTGCCTTTCGCTTCTTGCTAGACCTTTTCCTTAAGACTGAATCGGCCTCAAGTGCAAGTTCGTCCTAGTCCGTGAAGTATTCGACTGCTGGTCGGTTCGGTGTTCTCTTTCGTTACCTCACAGTCTTTCGTTAAACGAGTATTTTTAATATCCTCGTTTTCTTTTCGCAGAGAGTCAACTTCCATTTTTAGATCGCGGAAGAGTCGCTCCATTTCAGTAAGCTTATCTCGGAGTTCATTATTCTCCTTTTCTAAGCTCTTAATTTTCACTGAGTCCTGGTTTACCGGTGGACTGCTTTTTCCGGATATGTTCGATCTAGGTGGTGGTGATCGATTTTGTTTTGTCTTTTTCTCAAAAGGATTTATAAGCAATAAAAGGCTCTCCCCAGAATCCGTAGAGCCTGCCTCCGAAGAGGGTGGATTTTCCAGCATAGCTGGGCTGCCACCGGGGGTAATCAAATCTTTCGTTTTGTTCATTGCCATTTTTTTTTTACTTGTCGTTTTTATGAGAAATAGGTAAGTCACTTCTATTTTCATTTTTAAATACAGCCGCCCCTTTGGAGACAGACGCCGACCAGTGAGCCGCACAATGTGTGACAGACGCTTCTGGATTTTAATTTAACCTTCAGATACATCTATAAGTTAAAACCTTACTGCCAAAAGTTGCCCAAAATGGAGCAGCATCGACAGCATCCGTTGAAACATTAAAGAATATTTCTTCCGTTAGATTTTAGTCGGCTCTTACGACAGGCATACCTAGCCTCAAGGCTATTCTAACCCCGACCTTGCAGGGGAATAAAACTGCAAATTTGTAAAAATTGAGGGACCACTGAATACCTTGAAGGCTTATCGGCGGATAGGAGCTCAAACTATTCGCTGTGGAAAGCAGGTAAATCCTTAAAAAAAAACAATAAACCACCCCGTACCAATAAAGTAAGCTTACGGCGAACGGGCAAAAGAAGACAAAGAGAAAACGAATTCGAAAAAATTTTCGAATCGAGCATTCGTGTAGGGCTTATATTTACACTGCATTATTGCAGTGTGAGTTTTAAGTTTGGTTCGGCTTCAGCCGAAAAATCGTCTGTATGGTTCGACGAGCATAAACTGATGAGCATAAACCAGCATTGCGTGCGAAACAGACGGTGGTTTCATTACTAGAGTAAAGACCATATTTGATCTTTTCTTGATTTTATATCAATAAACCCTAGAAACCACACATGTATGGTATGGTAAATTTTTCGAAAACAAATTTGTTTGCCATTGAACGTTTTGAAAAACTATCAAGCAGTTCGTCGGTCCACCGTTGGTTGATGTTCAAAACAACAACGCGGAACCTGATAGTTTTGAATGAAAAAAGTGTCGTTAGTTGAACGTCAACAGACAATAAGCAAACTTTAAAATAATAAAGCTCCGGGTTAAGACCTGATCACTGGCAAAATCCGGAAAGAACTACCGAAAAAGGTGCTGGTCAAGCTTCTTTATACGATAAACGTTTGTCTTAGACTTTTATGCGTGCGAAGGCAACAGAAACTTGCTGAAGTCATAATGGCTCCAAAACCGCGAAATGTGCAAATGACAAAATATCTTATAGGCCCATACCGCTTCTGCCGATAATATCGGAAGTATTCAAGAAACTTCTGCTGAAGGTTAAAAGATATGTTCAAGCGCTTTCGTCGACGTATCGCAAGCCTTCGACGAGGTATGGCACGAAGGTTTGAAATATAAGGTACCGCAAAACTTGCCGGAAGACATGTTTAGAATATTGAAAAACTATATCGAAAACAAACTTTTTCGTGACGGCAGTGTGCTCGGCCCGACCCTGTTTTGCTCTTCACAAGAGAAATACCTCAAGATGATCAGACGTTCAAGGCCACGGTTGCGGACGACACAGCCATGCTGGCAACAGTTGAATAAGTCGAGTAGTCAACCAGAATCCACCAACAAGCATTCAATAGAATTTGTATCTGGACGATGACTTGGCGAATCGTTCTTAAGGAGAACAAGTCAGCCCATGTCATTTTTACGAAGTGTAAGCAATTTACATCTTTTCATAAACTCTGTACAGATACCTCATGCAAACGAGGCGAAATATTTAGGAATGACCCTATATGCCTATATGCTGAACTTAGGAAGCCACACGTTAAGAAGAAGCGTGACGAACTCGAAATCAGGCTCAGAGTAATAAATGTATTGGCTTATAGAAAATTTCTCGATATTGAGCATTAGTATAACAAACTCCTCATGTACAGGGAGGTGTTCAAACCGTCCTGGACATACGGTATACAACTTTGAGGTTGTACCAACATTTGTAGCAACATTTCCATTTTTTCCAGACTTCAAAATAAGACACTGAGAGGAATTGTGAATACTCCATCGCAAGGAGATTTAGGAATACCTACTATGAGCGAAGAAGCAACAAACTTTGTTCGAAAGCTTAATGCTCGTCTTCGACAAGACTTTTGACGCTAAAAACAACGAACGACGACTTCAGAGAACAAGTCCCTTCGACCTAGCGACACGTGGGTGAAGACGCAAGAACTGATGGTTTTAGTATATGTAGGAACATTCACTGGATAGCAACCTAACTTACAACCTAACTAACAAGTAACACTGCGGAACATTCACTGTATAGCAACTTACCATAAACGAGTAACACTGCTTACGCTTTAACAAGCGTAAACTTCTTGTTTAGTTAACTTTTGTAGTCAAGAGGAGAATTATGAGAGAGCTAAAAATTGACTACCATGAGTGTGACATGCTATGGGCCGTTAATATATTAATAAATTTTATGCACTAACTAATAATAATAGGTGAAAAAATGTGTGTCTGGGTGAACATTCAACAACAACCACTCAGAAGTATACAGAATTACATATTGCCAAGATTGTTGAATGAAACGCACATCGATGAAAAATCTGGGGTCAAGAAAGTGATCGAAATTATCTTTTGAGAAATTTGAGGCTTTTCCAATCGAGCGAAACATTCGGGTTTTGCAGTCATAAAATTGTATACGTGGTATAGGTACCCCAAAGAGCCTTTTAAACTATGTGACTCTCTATCAAAATATCACAAAATTTTTCCACCAGAAATATGCAGGCATTGCCTCATAATTGCCGTCATTAGCTTTGATGTGGCGTTGCAATACGTTCCATCAAGGGATGACGTATAAGGGATTATTTATCTATGTCAAAAATGCTGATTGTGGTGCGGACGGGCGGACAACGCAGCGACGACATAAGAGGTCTTTTTTCCAATTTTTCCATGGACAGATAAATATCATGTGGCGTATTTAATGGGAAAATTCAAATTTGAAAATTAGTTATGTGCAAGTTATACGCAAAAAAACCCTAGAACTGCATTCATATAACCAATTGCAAACAAATGGTCTCTTGACCCAGTTTCAAGTGCAAAAGCTAACAAGATAATCAAAGACTCCTCACGCTGCCACCAAGTAGGTTCAAGTCTCATATTAACCCATTACTGCCATAATATTAATCCAAATCCGACCATCCCTATTTTGAAAGTGTGGCTCTGGGTTGAGTCTATTTTTACGGACTAGTTATACAAAACAAGCTTTAATCAAATTTAAATCAAATGATTAAGTGCTCTATTCATGTGCTCTATAGTATTCAAACTAACAGACCACACTCGACTGATATTGTCAAAAGCCTATTTCGGATGCACCGCCGACACCGGATGGTTTTGAATTGCGCGGCGTTGCTAATCTAAACTAATGCGAATCTAAACTAATTTTTCAATTGCTGTGATTTATTTATCATCATCGCCAGAATCAGTTCCCCAAACCAGTCCCATGCTCTTGTGATATGAAAACAGTTTGGTTGTGATACGTTTGGATTCGAGTGGTGTGAGCTTAAAAGCGAGTTTGTTATCTGTCTGGGGATATGGAAAAGTTTTACCAAATTGTTGTGATTTTGTGTTTGCTTTGCTTTTGTTTTAAGCTGAATGACGGAGGTTAGTGGATGTTTGGTATGGTGGATTGTTCAATTTAAACAAAATATCTGTATGTTTTGCACTTTCGGTTCTGGAATACACACCTGCCATTACAACAGCTTGGAGTGCACAGTGCTGGAAGAAACATAATACCGGATCAATACAGTTGCCTGATGGAGAATTTAGACGACCGTTTGGAATATTGTGCAGTTTCCAATGTTTTTTGTGGTTCCCACCAGTGTGAGTAGACAAAAAAAATGTAACCTTTTTTCATGCGCCTGGGAATACATTAATTTTTATGCATAATTTGTAACATTGAACTATTTGACCTTTTCGCTGTAATGTCCGTCCGTCTGCCCGTCAATATGAGTGAAGTTTTCAGGTCGACTATTTGCTTAAGTGTAATTAAAACATATTTCAAAATACCTTTTGACCAATTAAGATAAGGCGGAAGAACTCAAAGGTACAGCAAACGTGTTGAGAAACCTTCACCTGAAAGAAAATTGAACTGTTCACACGATCGAGCTTCTCCACTTTTACCATGTAAGACCTTTAACAAATTGAAAGCTATCTCTGAAATGCTATAGAACGGAAAAAAAGTTTGACAAATAAACCTTATAGATATGTATTAAAAGATAAGTTTGTTGCATGTTTTAGGAGGAGCTTAGTTAACGAAAATACTAATCTACTCGCTTGTTCCTTTATACCCGGCCCAGGGTATATTTATTTTTGTGCATAGTTTGGAACACAGTGAAATAATCACCGTAGTCCCTTAACACTTTTTAGAGATATGATCAAGACCGACAGGATTGATTATGCCATGTTAATCCATCCGTCCGTTGGCCATCTGTCCATCTGTCTGTCTGTCCGTATGTGTGAAGTTTTAGGATTTCAAATTTGAGCTAGAAAGCTGAAACTTGGGGTGTATTTTGGACATAATTTTGTATAGAGAAGGAAAACAAGTGAGTAAGTGCAAGTGTTCGTCTGTAACAAACTTCTATATACCCGACCCTATATATACCATTAACACGAAATCTTAAAGTTTTTTGTCCTGAATTCATGTATTGTTCCTATAGGCCACGCCGCCAAAAGTGGACCTGGGCTAAAAATTAAAATCAACTATTTGTAATATCGCTAGACTCATAACAAAATGTGTTAAAACCGAAAACTATTTAGGAAAAAACCGTTTTTTTCCTAAAAAAGCCCCCTAAAAGTGGGCGGAACTCAAAACTTTATACGGACTAAGCTTAGCAAACAGTAATGTCTTTAACATTTGTCATACAATTTTTTTTTTTCGATTTGGAGTAAACTTGAGTAAATTTGAGCTCAATTTTGAAGACTTAAAAAGATCACACATACGAACGGACGGACATGCTTAATCGTTTCACCTATCGGTCTCGATCATATCTCTAAAAGGTCTTAGAGGTCTGCGGTGATTATTTCACTGCGTTACAAACTATGCATTAAAATTAACATTATAATATTAATATATTGATAATATGTAAAATTGATAAGATCCACCCACAGCTACGCTCACAATTGACTTGGATGTTAGACAATCTCAAATTTACATTTAATTTTAAAGTTCTTTTGGTTAAGTGGGGTGCCGTGGCGTAGAGGTTAGCGTAGCGTATTTGCTTACTACACCGAAGGGTCTGGGTTTGAATCCTACCATCGTCGCCTGAAAAAAACACGTTCTTTTTCACGGTGCCCAACTGCGCGTGTCTGACAAACTCTTCTCAAAGTGCCGTTCAGATTTGGCAAAAAAAGTAGGTCCCCTTGTATGTGAAGAAATTAACACACACATCATACATTACTTAGAAGTTGGCCCTGGTTCACCCCGAGTTGTTGCATCACTCTAAATTTATACCCTATTCCACAGGAATGGAGTATATTAAGTTTGATACAGGCGAAAATGTAGCATAGAGATACAATAACGATATACCCCCAAGACCTTAAGGGCATATGATAAAGACCGAATTTCGAGTTGAATTAGCCATGCCCGCCCGTCCATATGTTAGCAATTTTTAGGTCTTAAATTTTGAGCTAGAAACCTAAAATTTTACACGCGGGCTATCTGTCATCCAAAGCAATACTTGTGATAACAATTTGGACTACTTAAAATATGCCAAAAAATAACAATAACATCAGCTCTTTACATTGTATAGCACTTAATTTTTAATTTTTTTTCGCTGGCTTCGGGTGACTGCGCTTGCCTAACTACGTTCTATCTTCGCATGTTAACATTTTGTTTGCGCTGGGGCTGTGATGTTTTTGTCTATTTGGAAAGCAAGTGGTTTTTATCTCGTGGCAAGAAATCGAGAGTAAAAACTATATATTTTGTATCTGCCTCTGCCATCGCGCGCAATTTTTTTGTATTCATAATCTTCTTATTTATGTGCGTTCATATTTGTATGTAGGCATGGAACATACCATTCCGCGCCTCCAAATGCAACATATCTGGGCACAGTTCATTTATTCAAACCCTCAAGCAAAGGTAATTTCGCTTAAACTTCGGTAAAGAAATTACTGTTTACGGGAGCGGAAGCGGATGCCTGGAAAAAAGGAAACGAGTTGCATAAATTTTTTCTTTGAGGTTAATCAGTGGGACAGAGTGAAGGGAAAAAAAATGTGTTTATGACCCTCATAATTAAAACTAAATCGTTGGATACCCCATCCCAATTGACCACTGTGAAGCTCCGAAATGTGTCATAAATCTTGGTTGTTAAATTTCAGTTTCATTCAACTTCGATTGTATTAAGAATTTCTCAGTTAAGAATCTTCTCCCTAATAAAGGGGCGTGGCATCCACTCCTTCTCAATAACATCGTATTTTTGTTTTTATTTCTTATCAGAAGTGGTATACACGTGCTGATTGCATTTGCATATTAAAAATTTGGGTTATACTTAAAAACGCCCCCAAAAGTGGGCGTGGCGAAAATTTATTTACTTGAGTTCATAGGTTAAGCACATATCTGGACATTTTATAGTGCAATTTTTTTGGATTTTAAGCAAATATATCAAATAAAAACAACTTATTAGAATGCATATTAAGTATGACCACGCCTGCGAGGGGGCGGTATTCGCTTTTTTTTAAATGCCAATACACTTAAGCGAGGATATCGCATACCGAATTTCAGCTTCCTGCGACATTTTAGATTTTTCACCTAGAAAAAACAGATATAAAGTTTCAAGTTCCTAGCTCAAAATTTGAGGCCTAAAAACTACCGACAGATGGACGGAAGGACGGACAGACATGGCTCATTCGACTCACAGTTCGGTGTCGATCATATGCCGTCAAGGTCTTGGGGGTCTACGGTTCAATTATCAAACTTAATATACCTCCTATCCTATGGGATGGGGTATAAAAACAAATCCTTTCGCCTGTTTGACATACAATACGTACGAGATTTCTGGACACAGGTCAATCATATGAAAAATACCCTCAAACCAAGGAGCTATCGCTTAAAGCAAGTCGCGTTTTAATTTCTGTTATTTTATTTTTCGACGCTGTTTTGTATCCGCCGTCGCATCTAGTAAAATACCTTTTCGAAATTGGTTTCTTATGAATCAGTGGGACACAGAAATTATAATATTTTCTGACCCTAACATTTAAAAAAAAAAGTCTAAGTGGTTCTTTTAGGCTCGTCTAAAAGTCCAAGTGGTTCTTTTAGGCTCGCAGTTCAAAAACTGATTGCCAGGTAAGAATCGGTACTACGGTTTTCTAAAGCGCCATCCGGAATTGTCCCCCAGAACACCAGAGGGACTATCAAAAGGCCGGGCAATCGTTTCCGAGGAGGCAATAAGAAAGTGGTTTGAAGGTTTAAGGATTTAAGGGCAGTATGCAGCTGAAGTGAAACTTAAAATCCCATACAAAAATGACCCAACGAAATCATAAACGAAAAATTTCGCCCTTTTCGTTTTGCAGTACTCTGTTCAACAGCGAAATCATACTTACTGACATTACTGTACTTAAATTCTCTCCACCTCTTTTCGTTCACGATTTATTATCCCGGACATCAAGTTTGGAAAGTATCAGCTCAAACAAATTCAATTTCTGTTGAAAGAATGAGCAGCAAAGACGCATTTTAGAAACAAACCAAGTTGCTTAGCAATGAAAATAAAATTATTTCTATTCATTCCATCACAAAAATATCCAAGGTGGTGCACTCGTGTTTTTGTGCATGCTAACAACTAACACATTGCGAGTTATCGAGAAAACCTGAAAACAGAAATAATACCGAAAAACATCACATTCTTTACTCAAACCTCTCTACTCCACGCAAACCTGTTTTTTTTTTACTTTAAACAGAAACAACTCTTTTTTGTCCCCACAACCTACTGACGACAAGAGAGCTATACGCACTCACCCACACAATGAATGAGCATGAGGTTGTTCAACGGACGCAAAAGTAGAAAGTAGATCTACTTTCGCGTTGTAGATGCGTCTACGATGTTTACGGTTAAACGCAGGGTGAAGTTTGGAAGTAACATTTATGCTGGAATCGCAATGTTGCGTTGCTGCGTGCGTACGTTAATGGCCTTTGCGATGCGTTGCCAAAACTTTACGATACTTTACGTCAAACTAAGCACGCAGCAAATTTGCAAAACGAAATGCCGCTTTGCGTTTTGGGGTATGAAATTGTAAAGTATCATCTCAAACACATTCAATTTCTGTTGAAAGATATTTGCAAAAGAACGAGCAGAAAAGACGCTTTTTAAAAACGAACCAAGTTGCCCAGCAATGAAAATAAAATTATTTCTGTTTATTCCATCCAAGGTGGTGCACTTGTGTCTTTGTGCATGCTAAAAACCAACAACTTGCGAGTTATCGCGACAAACTGAAATAATACCGAAAAACATCACATTCTCTACTCAAACCTCTCTACTCTACGCAAACCTGTTTTTTTTTTTTTGTTATTCTGACAAGAAACAGAAACAACCCTGTTTTCGTCCCCACAACCTACTGACGACAAGAGAACTATACTCACTCACCACACAATGAATGAGCATGAGGTTGTTCAGCGGACGCAAAAGTAGAAAGTAGATCTACTTTCGCGTTGTAGATGCGTTTTCGATGTTTACGGTCAAACGCAGGGTGAAGTTTGGAAGTAACATTTATGCTGGAATCGCAATGTTGCGTTGCTGCGTGCGTACGTTAATGGCCTTTGCGATGCGTTGCCAAAACTTTACGATACTTTACGTCAAACTACGCACGCAGCAAATTTGCAAAACGAAATGCCGCTTTGCGTTTTGGGGTATGAAATTGTAAAGTATCATCTCAAACACATTCAATTTCTGTTGAAAGATATTTGCAAAAGAACGAGCAGAAGACGCTTTTTAAAAACGAACCAAGTTGCCCAGCAATGAAAATAAAATTATTTCTGTTTATTCCATCCAAGGTATTGCACTTGTGTCTTTGTGCATGCTAAAAACCAACAACTTGCGAGTTATCGCGACAAACTGAAATAATACCGAAAAACATCACATTCTCTACTCAAACCTCTCTACTCTACGCAAACCTGTTTTTTTTTTTTTTGTTATTCTGACAAGAAACAGAAACAACCCTTTTTCGTCCCCACAACCTACTGACGACAAGAGAACTATACTCACTCACCACACAATGAATGAGCATGAGGTTGTTCAACGGACGCAAAAGTAGAAAGTAGATCTACTTTCGCGTTGTAGATGCGTCTACGATGTTTACGGTCAAACGCAGGGTGAAGTTTGGAAGTAACATTTATGCTGGAATCGCAATGCTGCGTTGCTGCGTGCGTACGTTAATGGCCTTTGCGATGCGTTGCCAAAACTTTACGATACTTTACGTCAAACTACGCACGCAGCAAATTTGCAAAACGAAATGCCGCTTTGCGTTTTGGGGTATGAAATTGTAAAGTATCATCTCAAACACATTCAATTTCTGTTGAAAGATATTTGCAAAAGAACGAGCAGAAAAGACGCTTTTGAAAAACGAACCAAGTTGCCCAGCAATGAAAATAAAATTATTTCTGTTTATTCCATCCAAGGTGGTGCACTTGTGTCTTTGTGCATGCTTAAAACCAACAACTTGCGAGTTATCGCGACAAACTTAAATAATACCGAAAAACATCACATTCTCTACTCAAACCTCTCTACTCTACGCAAACCTGTTTTTTTTTTTGTTATTCTGACAAGAAACAGAAACAACCCTTTTTCGTCCCCACAACCTACTGACGACAAGAGAACTATACTCACTCACCACACAATGAATGAGCATGAGGTTGTTCAACGGACACAAAAGTAGAAAGTAGATCTACTTTTGCGTTGTAGATGCGTCTACGATATTTACGGTCAAATGTGGGGTGAAGTTTTGAAGTAACATTTCGTTTTGCCCCATATGCGCCCGTTGTTTCTACTCTGGTTGTCATCGAACGCACGCAGCAACGCAACATTGCGTTTCGGACTTTAGTTTTGCCCCATATGGCCCGTTGTTTCTACTCTGCTTGTCATCGAACGCACGCAGCAACGCAACATTACGTTTTTGACTTTAATTTACCTGCAAAATTTTGACACTTCGAGCTCTTTGTTCATTGGTGTGTTAACAATTTCCTTTTTCAAAAAGATATTACTTGTGCAAACTGCAATTGAGTAATTTAATTACGAACAAATCAATTTTAAAGTTTTTTATTGAACAGCAGCAAATTGGACATTTTTATATGCAAGTGACAAGCGAGGTGCTGGTTCCATAAAAATGGCGTGTAGGCTAGGGACACACGGCTACAAAAAAACGTGCGACTAATTGCAGTCCGAATGCACAAGTGTTAAAATATTAGACAACACACTATTGCGTCTAATTAGTCGCGAAACTCGATTTGCGACAAATTTCCAAATTGTGGCTCTTTTGAACCGCTTAACAAAAAACTGATTTGTTTTGTTTATCGATAAAAATGACGGTTTCCACCACAATTCACTGGACTCGCACAGCAATCGATTGTTTGTGGGCTGAGTTTACCACAAAGACCGTGCAAACTCTTTTTTTTTATCGATAAAAATTAAATTTTTATCAAAACTGACAGGAACCGCACAGAAAATTGTTGTTCGTGTGTTGAGTATGCTTGCTGCAGAAAATCGCTCTGTTTTTTGGCGCGTATTTTTCTGTAGCCCTGTGTCCCAAGCTGAAAATGTGTTTAAAAAACTAAATATTAGATTTTAAACTTTTTGACGTGGACAAAAGGCTTTCGCCGTAAACTGTCAAAGTTTATTTACTATTCGCAACGACGTTCGCAAAAATGTGCAATAGTCTTAAGGCTAAAAAGGTCTGTACGCAATTGCTCAATTCGTTAGCTTGCGTTCATGTGTGCAGTCCTTAAAAGCCAGTCCCATAAATATAATTTTTTACTGGTACTAAAACTTTTTTTGCCTTTTGGGATAACTTTTTACAAAAATGACTTCACAAATACTAGGCATATAAGTTAACCCCTTTTCCCATTCAATATCTTCAAGTTCTGTTAGAGTTTGTGCAAAAAAAAAAAAAACATTGTTAAATAAATTACAAGTACAAAACTGGTGACTAGGGAAGAAAATTGGGATTTCCCATAAATATGTCTAGGGACTTTTTTTTTAAGTACGGTAACACTGGTTACCTGGTACTTTTTAATTTTGTCACTCTTTTTTTTCAATGGCATTTGTAATGTTTAGTTCGAATTTGCATGCACCGGTCGGATTTTTTGAAGAAATTAAATTGGATTCAACAGAATTAATTTACCAAAACTAAACGACATCAAAGCAGCATTTTCCACGACGTTCAGTTTGGCATCAAGCTTATGAGAACGGCTGGAAGACACTTGATTTGTTCGTGCAAGACTTTTTGCGAGTGCTGCCAAAATTAAGGGAACGTGACTCGAGGGCATTGATTGCCTTCCTACGGTTTTTTTTTGCAATTGAACGTCGCTGAAAGATAGCATGCTTTGTGAAAACGATTTTTTTTAGCAACATGGGCATCGGGTTTTCAGTTTGCAATTTTTAGCAAGCGATAATTGTCACATAATTGTTTTTTTTTTTATTGAATGTTGGCAACTCTCCACAAATAATTTTCGTTGCCTTTTCGCAAAGCATGCTGTCGAAGTGGAGACCACCGGAAAATTTAGTTTCACTTTAGCTGCATACTGAGCTTTATCTTCATGAAATAGATCAACATCATTATTTTCTTTAGGCTGCTTTTCCTTTAAAAGGGTCGCGGAGCGAGGGGGACTTAATGGTCTTTTCCCCGTTCCCGACCCTCCCCCTTCAACTCAAGAGACTCAAGCGCAAATCAGAGGCGGGACTCGGAGAGATTCTTTACCTGACCCCACCACCTGTTTCTTGGCCCACCAGGGGGCGACGCGCTCGCATCTCGGCTAGCATGACCTGTATAGGAAGTCTGTCAGGGGGCATGCGAACAACGTGTCCAAACCTTCGATCGCTCCACTTGAAGAAGTAGCTGCTCAACATTAAGACTCTCACGAATACTGACGTTTCTCTCATTTTCCCTCCACCCCTGAGAGCAATACCAGCAACGCATCCCAGAAATCTCATTTCAGCTTTAGATCGCGGGAAGCTTGTACCCGCGATCTAATTCTTTCGGTCATAACCCAAGCAGATGGCTTATCCTGATGACAACCAATTCGGAACATTGCTCGCCAAGACTACGCTTCACCAACCACTCCATATATGCTATGAAAAGGCAGTCCAACGCACACATCAAAAGGACGGGATTTGACGTCATTTATCCGTGTACAGCTTCTACAGTTTCCATACAACGACTGGATGGCTCTCAGAAGAGGTCCACTCAGCGCATAGTCCTGCAAAACTGTCCTTAGTGAAATAGATCTATTTCTTCATGAAAAGATGCCTTCGAATTTTAAAAAAGGAAGGACGTTTTGCTTATCTCCGAAAACTGGAGTTGTCTAAGCTCCAAAAGGTTGGAAAAACCTTTACAAAGTTAGCTATGGAAACGAAAAGGAAACAGTGGCCGTTCTCTTTGTTTTCAATTTTTATTTATATATTCGTTATAAGGTCAGAAATTACTTAACATATATTTTGTGTATTTTTTTTTTGAAGTAGGTAACATTCGATGGGGCTTATCATTTTAAATGATTTTTTTTTATGGTTTTCGTAAGTGTTAGTTCATAAGTTGAATTTAAAATGAAATTTGATGTAATAAACATTTTTTTTTTGAGTTTGTATTCTTATTGTTTTCATAAATTAAAATATATTGAAAATTAAAAACAATTGCTTTTCTGACTTGGTCAAAATATTGAAATTTCAGACATAAAAATTGGGGCCGACTACTACAGTTAGGGAGGCCGACTACTGAAGAATGTGGTTTCCATTTACATTTTTGTAAATAATTTATATTGGGTAACAATTAAACTTAAGAAACTTAGAAATATCTAATCCACACATTTCAAACATTTAATTAAGCTAAATCGTCTATTCACTTTTTTAATAACGGATTTTTAAAAACAAGTCAAACTCGAAATTGAAGTAAAGAGGCCGACTACTGGTGCGATCACCTTTGTATTATGAAAAAAATTTCAGCCGCATGCGAGGCAGACCAATACTACTTCACATGTCAGTAACGCATAATAAATTGAAAATATTGCATTTTCAATTGATGAAACTTAAAATATTTGGAAAAGACTTAGTAGAATTAGTATTTACGGAAAGATTGTATGAAATCCAATGAGTTTTCTTCAAATCTGGGTTTATCAGTTTGAATATTTTCCTGGCAAAAAAACTGGGTAGATTTATTGAAAACATAATAGAAATAACAAAAATAGATAACCTTAAAAAAAATGTGCTCAATCAAGTAAATTTTCAATAAAAGTAATGCAAAAATATTTTCGCAGCAGATGATACGGACAAAAATGGTAATTTGCATATAAAGCTTTCTCCCTATACCTTTTTATACCCGACCGAGGGTATATTTTAATGCATAGTTTGTAACACAGTGGAATAATCACCATAGACCCCTAAGACCTTTTAGAGATATGATCTAGACCGACAGGTAAGTCGATTAAGCCGTGTCCGTCGGTCCGTCTGTCCGTATGTATGCAGTTTTGAGATCTTTAAAATTGAGCTAGGAAACAAAAAACTTGCAGCGATGCTTGGTTCTTATTTTGTACAGACAAGGTATGAAAATTGAGAAGATCCGCCCACAGCTCCGCCCACAATTGACTTGAATGTCAGACAACCTCATATTTACATTTTATTTCAAAATGCCTTTTGGTCAAGATAGACAAAACATATGAACTCAAATTTTGATGGAGAGCAATATTGACCAGAAGCCTTTAATTAAACAAAAATTGAACCGCCCGCTCTATTGACCATGGCCACTTTTAAGATCTGAAATCTTTGAAAACCTGATTTCTTGGGAAATTCATCCTAAATTGAAAAAAAAAAATTATATGTCAAATATTAAAGATATTACCATTTGCTAAGTTTGTTGCATACTGTTATGTGGCGACAAGAAATAAAACAACTCGCAGGAGTCCCTGAATGCACCCATCGATTCACTCTACAAACGCACCCGCTCGATTCACTAAATGAACATACCCAACCCCAGGCCGAAAAGATTACAATACAAAGCATTGAGCTCCGCCCACGTTTGGGGGACATTTTTGGGGTAAACAACTGTTTTTTTAAGTATTAATATTCGCTTTTAACGCATTTTCCCGTGATTCCAACGAAACTAGAGTTAATTCATTTTAATTTTCAGCCTATGCTATTTTTTAGGGGAGTGGCCAATAGATATAATTGACATTCAGTATATGAAACAGACCAAACAATTTTAAATTTGGTGTTAATGGCTAAAGAGGGTCGGGTTTTTAGAAGTTCCTTACAGACGAACTCTTGCACTTACCTACTTACTTGTTTGTGTAGAACAAGTAAGTAAGTAATTTTGTAACTTTTAGTTTATTATAAGTCTTTTCTATACAGTAGCCAAAGAATTTAATGCAGGAATTCTGCCACAAAAACTATAAGCGTTTTTAAATTTTGCAAAAGAAAGAAAATTTTAGATTTTTGTTCATTTGTTATTGTATTTCCTGATTTTATGCAAATGCTTTATCGACTGGATTACACGGAAAGCGCTATTTTCTAAGCTGTATGCTAGTCACAGACTAACGTCTGAGCCGACAACATCGTTTTCGATCGTTCTCTCTGCCTTTTCCTTAGTAAGTGCCTTATTAGCTACCTCTCCGCGCTCGCGCTTTCCCTCTTTGAATTTTCTTCTTACTTTCTACCTAGTTTATTTACAACAAACAAGTGTTTTAAGTGGCAAAATGTTACTCATGGCCTCAGGGTTACTCTGCAAAGTCGGGTTTAAGAATAGCCTTGAGGTAAGGTATGCCCGACGTAAGAGCCCTCTGAAATCCACTGGAGGAAGTAATCTTCAGGCATAAGTGATGCTGTCCAGGAGTATAAACTCCTTGTGGGGCCACCCTTGGCAGTAAAGGTATAACTAAAAAAGATGAACCCGAAGGTTTAAATAAAATCCAGCAGCGTCTGTTACATACGTTTACGTTTTTTGGCAGTTTGGCAAAGTGGAGTTTGGCAAAAGAGGCAGTAACACGTTTCCGCGAAAGCCTGTTCCACCAAACAACCGATGCGTATGAGAGGAGTGGTCTAACCATGGCAGTATAGATCCAGAGAACCCTTTTCGGAGATAAGCCCCATGTCTTGCCAAAAGCGCCTCTGCACTGCCAGAAGGTGGACAATGCTTTTTCGGTTTTGGATTCAACATGCTTGGACCATAGAAGTTTTCTATCAAGGATTACTCCCAGATATTTGCCTTCATCGGATATCGGGATAGTGACACCTTTATGCACTAGTTCTGCACTAGCGTCTGTTACATAGTGTGCGACTTGTTGGTCAGCGTCTGATCCCAGGGGGACGGCTGAACTTCAAATAACAGAAATCCAGGAGCGTCTGTTTCGGAACGAGCGGCTTCCTGGTCGGCGTCTGTTGTCCAGGTTAGGATCGGCCGAATTTTAACCTGGCAGCTAGGTATAAAATGCACCCCCCACCATGAAAAGAAAACGAAAACAGCCTCGGATATTTGCTGATCGTGGTAATCTAGGGCACCCTTTGGAGCTAGGCCTGAGGGGTGTCAGCATGCGAGCGCTTGGTGGTCGGAAGGCCCCGCTCGGCATCCGACCGGGTTTAACCCGAAGAAGTTACGAGCAGCCCGTCAATGGTGCCGCTATCCACTATGGGGGCCGGAGGGGGACAGCGCCAAGTCAAAATGAGGGCTTAGGTGAAAACTCTACAAATCGACAACGGCACCAACTCAAAATTGGCACGTGGAATGTCTCGTCGCTAACGTCGAGGAAGGAACTTGAACTGGTTGAGGAGGCCAAAAAGTATCAGCTCGATGCAACTGGCATCTTCTCAACTAAGTGGAAGGGTTCTGGAACCAAAGACCTCTATGATGGGTGGAAGCTCTTTTGGTCTGGCGTCCCAAATCACATGACTGCACAGGCGGGTGTGGGGATACTCACAAGCCCCCGGTTGTCAAAAAATGTATTCGATGTCATTCCGTTAGGGGGAAGGATTCTGATCTTAAAGCTTAAGCTTGAACGATCGACTCTGGCTCTGGTTCAGGTTTATGCACCAAATCGAGAGTCAGAGTATGAGTCCTTTTTGAACGAAGTTGATGCTGCCCTGGACAGAGTGGTAGAAATGGACTTCTTTCTCCTGATGGGTGACTTCAATGCACATGTGGGTACAGACGACAGTACTTGGAGGAGTGTGATAGGCAGGCACGGTGACCCAGATCAAAACAGGAACGGAGGTAAGTTGTTGGACTTTTGCTGTGCATATGGCTTGTCCATCATGAACACCTTTTTCCCACACAGAGACATTCACAAATACATAAGGTACAAGCACAGTTTAAATCAGAAGTCACTGATTGATTTCTTTGTTGTACCATCGTGTGTTCAAAGAATGATTTGTGATGTTCGAGTTTTCAGGGCAGCTGAGTTGCCAACTGATCACCACCTCGTGCTGTGTAAATTGTTTTTCAGTGGCAGTATTCCTTTGCCACCCAGGCCAAGACAGGTGACCCGCATACGGTGAGAAAGGTTGCAGGATGCTGACTCTGATTTCAGAGAGCGTTTTGCAGAGCATGTTTCGGAGAAGTTTGAACAAATTCCAATTGACCTTTTGAATGTAGAGGAGGAATGGCAGCTGTTTTTATCGGCAGTCATTGCCTCTGCAGAAAATGTTTGTGGAAAGAAGCGGCTTGGGGTAGCGGCTGGTGGTGAAAAAAGAACTGCTTGGTTTAAACCGCCTGGAGTTCAAGAAGCCATCAGAGAGAAGAAGAGAGCCTACATTGCGTGGATCCAATGTAGAAAGTCAACTTCTCGAGCCCGGTACAATGAGGCGCGAAGGACTTCCAATCTGGCAGTCAGAACAGCCAAGGAACAGTCATGGAAAAAGTTCGGCGAGAAGTTGGAGCACGATTACAGATCTGCAAACAAGATATTTTGGCAGAAGGAAGTTAAATATCATTCAAGGGGTTAAATCCAAGGACGGTACACTTTTTTCAAATGAGAGCGATGTCTTGCGCAGATGGAGAGAGCACTTCTCGGAGTTGCTCAACCCCCAACAGGGCACTGAAGATGGCATTCCCACTGGTGACGAGATAAGGCGGAGAATAGTCCCACAGTAGACGAAGTCACTGAAGCGATTAAATCGCTAAAAGTTGGCAAGTCTGCTGGAGTTGATGAAATCCGGCCAAAAATGCTCAAGGCAATGGGTAAAGAGGGTGTTAAATGGCTAACACGTGTCATTAAGGTGGCCTGGGATAGCGGAAAGGCACCTAGCGATTGGCAAACAGGAGTTATGGTGCCCATTTTCAAAAAAGGGAACAGACGAGATTGCGCCAACTATAGGGGCATATCTCTCTTGAGTCTTCCGGGAAAAGTATTCGCGAAGGTGTTGCAGAGCTGTAATCGAGCCTTTGTTACGGGAAGAACAGTGCGGCTATCGGCCTGGCTTTTTACTCTGACCGACCACATTTTACTCTGAAGGTTATTCTTGAGAAGGCCTGGGAATATGCCAAAGCGGTCTATGCGTGTTTTGTAGATCTGGAGAAGGCGTATGACCGAGTCCCTCGGGATACACGGTGGAGAGTTTTGCAGCACTATGCGCTGAGTGGGCCTCTTCTGAGACTGGATGGTGAAGCGCAGTCTTGGCGAGCAATGTTTCAAATGGGCTGGCATCAGGATGAGCCATCTGCTTTTCGCAGATGATTTGGCCATCCTTGCATCATCCAAAGAGGAACTTCAACGAGCACTGGATAGGTTTGCAGCCGTCTGTGGTGATGCTGTGATGAAAGAAAACGTGAACAAATCGGAAGTGATGGTTGTTTCCCGAACTCCTGTGCAATGTACCCTGCACATAAATGGAGCTCCGTTAAAACAGGTGGAGAAGTTTAAGTATCTCGGGGTCTTTTTCACGAAAGATGGGAGGAGTGATACTGAGTTGTCCTGTAGAATTGGCAAAGCTGGAGCAATAGTAAAGGAACTGCGTCGGCCGGTTATCAGGAAAGCTGAGTTTGGAGTGAAAGCAAAGATCTCAGTGTTTAATTCAGTGTTCGTTCCGACCCTCATCTATGGTCATGAAATTTGGGTAATGACAGAAAGAATTAGATCGCGGGTACAAGCTGCCGAAATGAGATTCCTGAAGTGCGTTGCTGGTGTTACTCTAAGGGATATATTGAGAAACGTCAGTATTCGTGGGAATCTTAATGTTGATCAGCTACTTCTCCGAGTGGAGCGATCGATTCTTCGATGGTTTGGACACGTTGTTCGCATGCCCCCTGACAGACTTCCTAGACAGGTCATGCTAGCCGAGATGAGAGCGCGTCGCCCCCCTGGTAGGCCAAGGAACAGGTGGTGGGATCAGGTAAAGAACCTCTCTGAGTCCCGCCTGGGGATTGCGCCGGAGTCTCTTCAGTTGGTGGTGGAGGATCGAGAAAGATGGAAGGACTATTTAGCCACCCTCGCTCCGCGACCCTTTTAAGGGATACGCGGCATTTCGAAAATTATGATGATGATGATGGCCTCTGGGCCATTTGGGACTATAAGCAATCGATTTGATGAGTTTAAACGTTTCACCGATGTGCCGAAAAGAAAAAAAAAAAAACTTCCATTTTCCAGTTGACAGTGCACTAAATCTACTATCCCAATTAAATTCAAAGAATCCAAAGTTCATAACAATAGCCTCCTCTGATCCCTATAAACGCCTCACATCATTCAGTGTTTTCTTGCTAAAGAAAGCAATAGATGGACTAAGCACTTCCTACCATTACTCAACTTCGTGACGGAATTTCGTTAATTCTTGACAGATCCCAAATCGTTGCTAACTTATTCTTATCTAAAAAAAACTCTCTCAAACCTATGCCGAATTTCAGTTTCCCTACACACCCATCTCAACTCTTCTAAAGGTAAAGTTTTCGCGCCTTGCCTTATCAATGTAACTAAAAATGAGATAATTGAGGAGATGAAAGAACAAGGAGTTATTGACGTGTTAAAATTAAAAAAAAAACGAAAACGGAGTACAACGCGCAACGGGACTTATTCTCTTCACCTTTGACTTATTCTGGCCCCCTACATCTTTTAATGTAGGTTGGTTCAACTTACAGATCGAAGAATATTTATAACAAGTCCAACGCGCACAGCTGCCAAAAGATGCACAAAAGATTAAATCTGCGAGACATGCAATCTCCCCCCTCACGACTGTACTCGCACATGTTGCGCGAACTGAAAAGAAGAATACCCTGCATCCTCAAATCTCTGCAAACAATTTATCCAAGCGAAAGAGACTCTTAAAATCAAAACTATTAATAAATGCAGCATGGCTGAGGCGAAAAAAATATACAATGAGCAAAACCAATCTAATTCACCCCTTTCATCTTCGCCATGGCAACCACCAAACCGAAATGAGTTATGATTTGCTGTAATTGGTGTCCCGCCCTCGTGTTAAACTATGTAGATACCCGTATACCCAACCCATGCATTAAAGTTAAGAGTGTTCCACGAAACGCGGATGCATTGATTCCTTTTGACGAATAGTTCTCAAAGGTTATGAGTGAGATTGGTGTTATCGATGGGATAAGATCTAGAAAAGTTTATATTTATAAAATAGGTAAATAATTTGCCAGCTCTAAAATTTTTTGTGTCTGCATTTTCTTTAAACATCCCTTACAAAATTATAAATTTTTTGAAATATACAAAAATAAGATTTTCTGGCTCCGACTCCGATTCACCTCCCCGGAGGTTGGTTTGGTATTAGACCTCTAAAATCACCTCCGTAACATCCATAGCAAGATTCCTTAACTTATTATTACAGCTGGACAATCGCCAAGAGCGGCAAAATTGCTACCGAAAAGGTAGTTTTATTATTTTTGTAAATTTATCGATTCATTTTAACATCAAAGCCTAACAGAGCTGCTCGATTAGTCAGTGACTTTGATGCTAGATGGCGCTCGGATTGTAAGAGTCTCAATATCTTTGCTTGCTTTTGGCCATATACAGCCAAAATCAGATAGATTTATCAAAAATTTGTCTCTTTGCCGTCTTGATCATGATCGAAAGGTCTTAATGGTTGTTTATATTTGGTAAAAATAAGAAAAAATTATGCTACAAACAATAACGGTGGGTAGGAATATAGAAGAGGCGTGGGCAATGTAGACTACGAGGGTTAGTGTTAAAGAAAATTAAGCTATGGAGTGATGCGCAGTCGATGGAGCCTGCGAGCAGACGATGAACGACAAGAATGTCAGCAACATCTCTGCGTTCTTCAAGGGAATTCAGGTTGATAAGTTTGAGACGGTCGCAATAAGGAGGCAAGATGAGAGGGTCGTTCCAAGCGAGACCTCGAAGAGCGAAGTGAAGAAAGCGACGTTGAATGTTTTTCAATCCTTGACACATGTACCTTATGATGGAGGGACTGGTGCATTTGAAGCGGGGGCCCACGAAGGTAATGTAAAGGGATCTAGTTACGTAGGGATCAGAGAATTCCTTGGACCAACGTTTAACAAAACCAAGTGACGAGTTGGCTTTCGAAATTATCTCATCAATATGGGAGCGGAAGTTAAGTTCCCTGTCGAGCAAAATTCCAAGGTCCCGATGAAATTGAACAATGGATATAGGCTGACCATGGAGTAGATAAGGACGGGGAGGGCAAGTTTTTTTCTACGAGAAAATGTTATTGATAGGCATTTGGAGACATTGAGCTCTAAACAATTTTTGGAGCACCAGTACGAAAAACTTTCAAGGTCTTTTTGAAGAAGACAGTAGTCGCGAAGTAATAGGAAGGAGGATTTAAAATGTTGGTATCGTCCGGATAGAGAGAGAGACGAGTACTTTATAACGTCGTTAATGCTAAGAATGAAGAGAAGGGGTCCGAGATGGCTGCCCTGTGGCACCCCAGAGGACGCCAAGAAAAGATCAGATAGGACTGATCTAATGCGGACACAGTAAAAACGGTCTTTGAGGTATGAAGAAATCCATTTTAGCAATATGGGCTACAAACCAAGGGCCCAAGTTTAAAAAGGATCAGATTATTAGAAATTTTATCAAATGCCTTACTGAAGTCGGTAGCAATAACGTCACACTTCTTTGTCGGTCTCTAAAGCTGAGAGAGCAAGAGACACGAACTCGACGAGGTTAATCGAAGTGGATCTACCTTTCAAAAAGCCATGTTGGTTAGGGGAGATAAGTAACTTGCATAGAAAACTTAACGTGTCGTATAAAATACTTTCGAATATCTTGGGTATGTGGGGGAGTTTCGCGATAGGACGGTAGTTTGTCATTCAGTTTTCGAGCCCTTTTTGTGAATCGGAGTGATGTAAGAGGTTTTCCAAATTTCGGGAAATTCTCCTTGAGTAAGAGATAGACGAAAAAGTTGCGATAGAGGGAGAGAAAGATTGGAAGAGCATTTTTAAGAAAAATTGCAGGAAGACCATCCGGGGCAGGCGAAAATTCTTCATTAAGAGCTAGTAATTTGTTTTCAATAAGAGTCGGGTCGAATTGTTGAGACAGAGAGTGACCAACGGAGAAGTTATGAAAATGATTGAAGTAAGAGGGGTCAGGCAGAGAGGAGCTGTTAGCAAAAGATTGTTTGAATAATGAAGCAAAGAAGTTAGCAATGGTGTGTGGATCAGTTGATGAGGAACTCTCATAAGAAAGAGAGGGAGGGTAACCTTCAGATTTTCTCTTATAATTGGCAAATTGGAAGAAAGACTTGGGGTCGTTAATCAATTGGGACGCATTTTTAATTAACAAATCAGTTATCGAGCCGGATCCTGGAGGAACAGATCCTTTTTAATTACTCGAGGGTGGGATAACCCCTCCTTAAGGCAGCCGGTTTTTCAGTTCGAGATTATCAGAGTTTCCGAGTTTAACTGGGACTAAGCCCAGAAATGAGTTTTCAGTAAATTTAGATCTGAGGCTGATCTCGGCTAAACTCACCATAATGAGTTAATCCCGGATCCACTACTCTGGAGAACAGTACGAACTTCTTTGAATGTTTTTTTCTGCGTGGAATGGCAGTTGCTTTGCGTGTTTCTATGAAAAATTACATCTGAGAACAACTCTAACTTCTTTTCCTGGGTTTTTCTATGTGAAGTGAGAGTTAATAATTCCGAGAGTCGAAGATTTTGATAACTTTACTGACGGAGCTAGCTCTGCAACGTAACTTTTAGTTTTAACTGCTAATATCAGGTGAGCCGCCTACGCGATGTTATGTAAGGGATGATCATGTCTTCTCTTATTCTCAACTCAATATTTTAATTATAAAAAAAGATTTTGCAACGTGAAAGTTTTTATTCCACATTTAGCTCTTTGTTCTTTTTCATTATTTTGGGTATCTTGGGTAATTAAAGTTTCATCGCTAAGGATGTGAACTTTTGCATTTTATCTTTTTATATTTTTTTCTGTCGTTCAACGAATTTTTTTCTCTGTAAAATTTGAAAATAAGTATATTTTTTAAGTGGGGCGCATTTTTTGGCCCGGGCGACTTTTTTTGGCGACATTTTCAAATTCTCCTTCGGTAACGCTGGTTGGGAGTTAAGGAAAAATGAAAAAAGAAGAGGAGGGCGAAGAATATCAATAGTGGACAGGGCGAGACGGCATGGCGTGACGGATGAAATAAGTGGATCAGTGCAAAATATAAGGTCTTATCGTCTACCCATGCAATTAGTTATACAGATACAGCTAACTTGGAATAGGCTTGAATCAGAGAGCTGATTTATGAAGAGACGTTCCTTAGCAGAGTTGGCATATTTGAAGCGGTGAAAAAGGACTCGTCATCGGATGGAGCCCAGCGTAATTGGGGAAGGTTAAAATCACCAAATATAAGAATGTCGTCGAGGGAGTCCGATAGGCTGACTAATTGATTGATCGCATCGATGGCAAGTTGGTAGGATTCAATAGGTTGGGCTTGGGCCGGTAGAATGTAGCAGCACAAAACGTTAAGTGATCAGTGGGGGAAAGTGATTTTAATTGAGACGAAGTCAATACCGGGGGAGGAAGAAAAAGCGATAAGGGCAGAGTTGAGGTCATTATGTGTGACAAGAAGAACACCCGAGCTGGGGGGTCATCAGTAGGTTTTCTATGTTCGTTATCTCGAAAAACATTGAAAGTAGGAGGGAATAACTCTAGGCTCTGTATGTTAGGGACTAAGTTGGTTTCAGTCAGAGCATAAATCTCGAAAAGGAGAACATGAGATTGGCGCAAAACAGCGTGTGTTTTTGAGCTCAAACCTCTTACATTCTGGTAGTAAAAAGTGAGTGGAAGACATTTGGGAAGAGAAGTTTGACTTATTATTTTTTAGTTTCTTAAGATTAGCCTTAGGTTGATTGGGAGTCCATATACAGATCTGCAATTTGCCCAGTCTTAGGATTTTGCTTGTAGGGTTGATGAAGAGCGCTTAGTTTTATGGCTGAGTCGTAAAAACATTGTGCAATCGCTGATGGCGATACCGAATTTTTTATTAAAAAACTCTATTATCCAGGAGACATCGGCGTAGTGGGGGCGCCTTTGATGAAGAAGGTGGTGCTAAGCTGGTTTCTCATCCTCATACTCTCCAATCTGCACTGCCACTCAGAAAGAGTCCATGTGGTGCCGAATTTGTTTATCATTTGGAGAAGAAATTACCGCCTCAACGGGTTCGACTGATGTAACGACAGGAGGAGAGTTAGGTAGTTGCACCGTGCGTTGAGGGCAAGGACGAGGGTCGGCATTGGAATCCAAAAGTTCGGCCAAAAGGGACCAGTTGAGGACGGTGACAAAGATCGGCACATGTTTCCAGTGGTTTGGCACCCAGAATTAAGGTGTTATGCTGGACATTCGGGTAATGCTGTGATTTATTGGATATGTCTTCAATTTTGCAGCACATTCAATATCGCCGAAATTTGATTGTGTCGCAGTTAATTGGACGGCAAGATCGTTGATTTTATCCAAAATCCGTTCGAGTATTGGGTAATTGAGGTACTTGATTGTTAGTGGAGGATTGAAAGTGAATATTCAAGTCCTCGCGCATGGAGACTAGCGATTCATCCAATTTTTCAAGAGCTATTGTTTGCGCGAAAGATTTAGCTTTCAGATCACTAATCACTTTTTCAATATGGCACGAGAAGGTTTCTTTGCTTCGCGACTTATGTTATCCAGGTCAAAAAGACTAGCGATTTGCTTTTCGATAATAGAAAGTCTGGATTCGAAATGGTCACTAGAGGCCAGAACCGATGAGGTTGAATCATCTACACATCCAATACTGTTTTCCATACTTGTAAGCTTGCTGGTAATCTTTTTACATTACCAGCAAGCTAACTGGCTCTTGTGGAGGCATTTCTTGTTAGGCATTTAATTGCTACGGACACGTGAGACACCGACATATCTTTGCATTCGTCGAAAATTGCCTGAGCATTTAGCAATTTCACAGGGCATGATTTGAAAATGGGGCACGCCGGCTAGTGGGTCGGTTTGAGAATAAAGTCACGACAGAGAATGCTGAGCAGGCAAAATTTATGAACTAATAGGTCACTGAATTTAATGTCACTGAGTTAAATGACAGAGAACGAATTATTGTTCGATTGTTTTTGTTCTTGTTATGCACAGGGGTTTGAGGGCGTAGACACTTTTTAAAATTAGTAGGTCAATGAGTTTACCAAAGTTCGCGTTTTCACAACACTAAAGAGCAAAAAACAAAGAAACAAAAAACTGAATGTATATGGAGAATAGCGAAGGCACGTCTAAACGGTTTGATGGCTGGACGAGAAGTTCAGCCCATGTACCCATATTTTAAACATGCATGGACATTTGGGCATGGAAAAACTGTCGGCAAGGCGGCTGCAGCGATTTGGATTGTGGACCAAAAACAGATATACAAACATAAACAATTAAAACCCCAAGTTGAAGCATCTTAAGCACGATTCAAGCTAAATTTTTCAGCTTTTAAAAACGGATTCAGCGTTTAAAAGTACCTTCAAATTTGAAATTGACGAGTTAGGAGACTTACACAGGCAAAAGTGCTACATCGATAACAGATTGAATTATTTCAACAGCTGGATAAGTTATGGCAACGGGTTTCTTAGATTCCAACGGCATCATTTGGATTAACAAGCACCGAAGAGTACGTATCAGCTTACAAAAAATATTTAATGAGCAAAACCTAATTAAAAAAACGGCCCCATTTAAAGAAGAAAGATTTCTGTCTAACCTCGAAATGGACCGACTTATTCATCCTCAGTGGAAGGAGGCATATAAGCTAGCTGAATCGCAAAAAAAAACTGCTGCCTTATTGACTCTATTCTCTAGATTTAGGTCTGTTTGATAATTTTTTGTTGCCTTGAAAAAAGTTCGCATTGTGCTTGAAAATTCATTATGTTCGGAAGCTCTATAATAATTGAAAAAAATTAAAACTAACTGGCAATTGCTCAGAAGATACATCGCCTGACTT
The DNA here is from genome assembly GCA_947623515.1 of Neoascia interrupta. Taxonomy (NCBI): domain Eukaryota; kingdom Metazoa; phylum Arthropoda; class Insecta; order Diptera; family Syrphidae; genus Neoascia; species Neoascia interrupta. The sequence continues at coordinate 108,955,258 of OX392463.1, read as the reverse complement.
CCCCAAATATGCAAGCTGTGTGCGTGTTAGGTGTTCTTGCCCACATGGTCCATCGTCCATGGCGTGAAACAACATTTTTTTATCAATCCCGAACGACGCGCTGAATTGAGAGGTCGTATGTTAAAAAAACATCCCACCACAAAGATTGGAATACCGTTTGAAAATGTGTATCGTGCTAAATTAAGATTACTTCGAAAAATAAAATAAGCTTTCTGCAAACTGACTTATCGAACAACATATGCTACGCATTAAGTCAAAACTCCTCAAAGTGGTTGTAAACCGGAATCTACAATTATCGAAAAATAAGTAAAACCAATACCTATCCTACCTACCTACCCTATTGCAGAAGATATATTGCAGAATTTCACTGCTGATTTAAATTTCTGTATTGGTAACACTCTTAGTTTCGCTAACGTTTCATGGGTAAATCCCAACCAATAAAATGACGACTGGATTGAAGCCTACTCCGAACATATGACAAAAGTTTAACATTTGCTCACGTTCTCCGGACGTGTTCTTTTCTTAAAACATTATTATTTTTTTTATTTAAGAAGAAGTGTTTAAGAAAAAGTGTTTGAATGAACTGAATTAAATTGAAAAAGAAAACATGATATTTTTTAAATATTCTATAAACAAATTCTCTCATCTCATCCAGAGCTCGTATTATTTCGACATTGCAATGTTCATGAAGTCGAGTAGAGTACTGAGTTTGGGAGCAATGTTTCTTACCTCATCAGTCACCTACACCTCGGTGTAGATTACTATTTTTAATGTATGTACCATGAAGGATTAACGATTTATCTAAATGTAAAATGTCTTATTTTCAAAAGTTTCTAAAATAGATATCTTGCTTGGTTTAGTACAACCCCAAAGTTGTATACCGTACGCCCAAGATGTTTTTAGAACTTGTTTTTACAGAACCAATTGGTTCTATAGGTAGGCCTAGTTTCGAAAATCTTCCGATAAGCCAATTCATTTCTCTTAACCTGATTTCGAGCTCATCGCGTTTCTATTTAACATGACGCTTCGATTTAAGTTTTGCGTTCAGTCTCCGCTCATTTTTAGCTTCTTTTGAGTACCGGGACTTGTACCGAGTTAATGTATAAAAGTTTGTTGTTTATCTTTTTATACCCTATTCCACAGGAATGGAGTATATTAAGTTCGATACAGACGAAAATGTAGCATGGAGAAATAATAAAGATAGACCCCCAAGACATGTCCGTCCGTATGTCACCAATTTTTAGGCCTTTAATTTGGAGCTAGTAAGCTGAAAATTTATACGTAGGCTCTCTGTTACCCGAAGCAATACAAGTGTTAAAATTTTTGAAATCCCACAGACACCCCCACAATCGGTCCAAATGTGCAACTACCTTCAGTGCTTTCAAAACTGTAAGACGTCGTGAAAAGCTGAAATTTGACATTTAGCTTGTCGTAAGAGCCGACTTAAATTCACTGTGGGACGTAGTATTCAGCGTGTTATAAGTGATGCTGTCAGGAGTATATATACTCCTAGTAGGGCCACCCTTCGCAGTAAAGGTTTAACTGAGAGATGAACCTGAAGGTCTAACTAAATCCCAGTAGTGTCTGATACATATTGTGCGGCTTTGTTATCCAGGTTAGGATCCGCCGAATATAAACCTGGCAGTTGGGTATAAAATGCACCCCCCATGAAGAAAAGAAAATTTAAAAAGACTAGTATTTATGTTGATCCTGGTAATCCATGGCACCCTCTGGAGCTACCCTGAGGGTTGTCAACGTATTGACTGTAAAGTATTCATTGCAAATTTTTTTTATACCCCATCCCATAGGATAGGAGGTACCTATATTAAGTTTGATTCATAGTCTGTAACATAGAGAAATAATCACCGTAGACCCCGAAGACTTTAAGGGGATATGATCGAGACCGAATTGTAAGTCGAATGAGCCATGTCCGTCCGTCCGTGTATCGGTAGGTTTTAGGCCTCCAATTTTGAGCTAGGTCCCGAAGCAGTACAATTTTTTAAAATCCGTCCACGACACGACTTATGTACTTATTAGCATGAAAAATCAAAGCTTGCGTAAAAAGCTGAAACTCGGTGTGCGATATCCTCGCCTTTGTGTGTTATCGTTGACATTTCACAAAAAAAACGAAAACCGCTTCCATGTGGGCGTGGTAGAATTTAATTTGCATTCTATTAGAATGAACGGTTAGAATAGAACGGGTTTTATTCGATATAGCTATTTGGTTTCAATCCAAAAAACTTCCACCATAAAATGTTCAGATAATAAGCGCATGCTATAAACTAAGCGTTTTGAATTATAAACCAAATATTTAATATAAAAATGCAATCCACACGCGTATACTACTTCTGATAAAAATATGAACAATTAAACGCTGTTACTGAAAAGTGGTTGATGCCCCGCCCCATTTTTAGGGAAGAAGATTCTTATTCAAATACTTAGACAAATTCTAAATATACTTACAGTTAAAGTTAATAGAAACTGAAATTTAACAACCAAGATTCATGACGTAATTTGGAGCTTGACAGTGGTCAATTGGGATGAGGTATCCAACATTTCGCTTAAGCGGATTGTAACCCTCCCACTAGTTATACCCGACCCAGGGTATATTAAGTTTGATGTATAGTTTGTAACGCAGTGAAATAATCACCGTAGACCCCTACGACCTTTTAGAGATATGAATGGGACCGACAGGAGAATCGATTAAGCCATGTCCGTCCGTCCGTCCGTATGTAAACAACTTTTAGGCCTTCAATTTTAAGGCAGAGAGCTGAAATTTTGTGGGTCGGTTGGAAGTCCAGTCCTTCAGGTCGAGTTTGAAAATAAGCTGAATCCGCCCACAGACACGCCCACTACAGGCCTGTATGTGCGACCATCTCTAATTTAAAAAAATACATTTTGCAAATTTTAGCCATGTTACAATGGCGCTAGCGCATCCATTTTTGGTACGTAACATTGCCTTATAATTGTTTTTAAGGTATTCAAAAAATTTTAGCTTTTTTATTGGCCACGCCCACTTTTTAAGGGATTTTAGCTTAAAATGACTGTTTTTCAATAAATATATATGAAATTTGACAAAAAAATATATGCCAAAAGCTGTAGATATTAGCATTTTCTTACTTTTATGTATATATTGTATGTGTCTCCGCCCACTTTTGTGGGCGTGGCGTTAAAAAAACTGATTTTTTAGTTAAAAAGGCGGAGTTTTAGGCCGAAATGTATGCAACCACCTAGTATAAAGCATTCAGCAGTTATATTTTTATATTCCGCCCACTTTTTGGAGGCGTGGCAGTTTTCTTTTTGGTATGGTCGGGTATTTTGCATTCCGTCGTAGATGGATTGAAGCTTTTGCATACTCACTGTTGCACTTTCCCACTTGTTTTTGTTTCTGTTTGGCGTTTTTAGCGGTCCGTTCAAAAATGGAAAAAGGACCTTATATGGTATCGCTACGTTGTCCATCCGTCCGTCCAATCGCTTTATAACTTCTTAACGGCAAGTCGTAGAAAGACAAAATTTGGTGGGCGTATAAACTGCGGAAATAGTCGGAGAATCCAAAGAGTTTTTAAGCACAAATAACGGTTTAATTACAGTTTGAAATTTCATGTAAAAATGGACTTAATGTTTTTTTAAGAAATTTAGTAGGCAAGAACTAGAAAAGCACAACTTAGGTTTAAGAAATACTAAGCTTTAATGAAAAAATAAAACATTTCGAAAATTTAAAAACGTTTTTGAGAAATGAAGAGTCGAAAATGCATGACGTTTTTCAAAGTGTTGAAGGCCATAACTTTTCAACTGCTTCTAGCTTAAAGTCAATATTGAGCACATAAAGCAACTCAAAGTAAGCCAAGTGCTTAGGCCATATTTTTCAAAAACAGTTTGAGTACTGCAGTTAGTACTGCAGTTTTTGACGCATTTTCGAAAAAAAATCGCAAAAATGCAGGAAAAAACGTGTGTCCCCCCCCCCCCCCCCCCTTTATCTCCGATGCTGTTTGGTGGAATTCTATGAAAAAAATCACACGTATCAGAAATAATTTAAAATTTTATGGAAAGTTAAACTAATTTTGAAATTTCAAAATCTTCTGAGATTAAACTGAAAAAACATAAAAGCATTTTCAAAACCAATTTTTTTAAGTCTTTTAGTACCTTAACGGTATAAGCGATCTTTTTCAGATTCGGTTACTGTACAAAGCTTACAAGAAGAAGGAAGGCTGCATTAAAATTTTTTAAATTGCCGTTTTTAACCTAAGTTTTTAGAAGCCGATTTTAAAAACGAAATAAAAAAGGAGCCTTTTTTACCGTTTGCGCATAGACCGGTAGCCCTAGAATTAAAAAAGAACATCCAAGGCTAGTGCTGCTGGTTGTGCTTTTGGAAAAAAGTCTAACGGGAATTGGAAAAAACTTCAAAATATTTGCTTTATGGATTTGAAATTTAAAAAATAATAAAAAAGGTCAAAAGAACGCATGGCTCCCCCTCTATCTCCCAAACGGTATAAAGTATAATTTTTAAATTAAAACCGGGTATAGTCCTTTTTTTAAATTTTATATATACTTTATAAAATTTAAAATATATTTGCTATAGCAGACTTCGAATATTCAAAAACTTCGAAGATTTAATTGAAAAACGTGAAAACATTTTCGAAAAGTATTTTTTAAAGAGTTCTAGTTCCTTAACGGTTATGACCACCTTGTTTAAATATGGTTGAAGTGTGAGGTGTTTAAAAGGCAAGCGAACTGCATCAAAAACGTTTCAAAATTGCCGTTTTCGACCCTAAGTTTTTAAACCCATTCAAACAAGCGAAATAAAAAACAGGATATTTTTTCCGTTTTCTCAGAAATCCATGCCCGCAGAATTTGAGAAAAGTGGCAAATGCTAACGGTATTATAAATAATCGAAATTGCTGTTTTATGGGTATTGAATTATAAGAATCCTAAAAAAGGCCAGCCTATTTTTGTAAGCCTATTTTTAGAGTAACGAAACCCAATATAATTTTAGTAAATAAATAGAATGTTACACAAACTGCGCAATATAGATGACTATAACCTTCAACAAAAGCCGACGGACCGCTCCGCGTAGGTCTTCATACTTGACGGCCTATTTTTTTATTACGTTCGATTATATTTCATGGCACCGAAGGTATTTTTGGAGTGCAACCACTGTCTGTGATCAAGATCAATACAATTTTTTCCGCGAGATAGTTGGAGGCAACCTGCGGGCGTGCGTAACGTTCCTCAGTCAAGCGACGCACACTTTCCAGGCCGGGATACGTACAAATGGTACGTCCACGGTTCGTACCACAATCTTCCCAATACATTCCACGACTTTGGTCACAATCCGAAAGGCCGCTGCATGTAAGTTATTCCTCAGCTATTTTGGTGGAAAAAAGGAAAATCGTTTTTTTTTTCTCTTATTTCCACTACACTCTTGAATGTTGTGCCGAAAAAGGCTTTTTGGCTATATTCCTAAAAAAATTGACGTAATTTCCTTTTTCGTTTTTGGCATCTTTTCTAAAAATTTTACATCAACGAAACTTTTGGACGTAATTTCAGAGAGCTTAACTAATACCCTGCATTCATTAATTATAACGGGTGATTTTTTAAGAGGTTGAGAACTTAAAAAAAAAAAAAACACAAAAAATTAATGAAATATTTATTTGAATCGATAGTTTGAACCTTGCAATTTAATGTTTAAAGATAATTTCATGCAAATTTTGACCGCAGCTGCGTCTCAGGTAGCCCATCCGCTGAGTCCAATTTTGGCATACTCTTTCACACATATCGGCCGGTATCTCACGAATGAATGCATGGATGTTGGCTTCCAGTGCGTCAATCGAAGCGGGCTTGTCCCTATAGACATAAGCCTTGACATACCCCCACAAAAAATAATCTAATGGTGTCAAATCGCACGATCTAGGCTGAACATTTGAAATTTGGTCACAATCTTCCGAATAGACTGCTCAGAAGGTCGAGAATGCCGACCATAAAATGGAAGCAGCGCGCGATGAACATTTCGAACCGAGCACGAATTTTGATAGTAAAATTCAATAATATGCAAGCGTTGTTCATTTGTAAGACGATCCATGGTTAAATTGCAAACCAAACTGAAGCTGTTTGACAGTGACACAAGGTACTAAACACACGTCAGCTGTCAAAACCAGTGTTGCCAAAACCAAACCATCTAAAAAATCACCCGTTATTATAGAGGCTTGACTTTCTTTATAAGCACTCAGAAATATTTAAAAAAAATATTTTCTTTTTCTTTTCAGGTACTCAACTTGCGAGTTCATTTTTGATCTGAGAATGTCAAGACATTTTACAACTATGACTGATTGCGACGTCATACGATGTAATGAAACCTTCCGAATGCCGTGGGGTATGTGGTCCCCTACACCATAACGCCGTTTAAATGGATATTAACCCAGTGCTTAGATTATCGTCTTTCCTTTTTTATGTGGATTTATTGTTGTTTAATGTACTATATTGCATTTATTCCATTTTCCATTAAGACCATTTTTTTAAACTGATAGCAGATACACAATGTGGTTTTAAGCTGTTCTCAGATCTCTTAAGCTCTTTTGCAAAGATTTCTTTACTCTTAAAATAGATCTTAAGCGGGGTTCACAAAGCACCCTTGGCTTCGGCTGCGCTCCGTTGCGAAACGCGGGCTTTGAACGGGCTTTGCAGGGACTTTGCACTCATGCAGAGAGAACTTTTATTAATGCAATCACTACGTTATTTAAGTATGTAACGATGAATTAACAAATACGCACACACAGTCGAATTGTGTACTCAGCTAGTGCTGTGTGCCGATCTTCATTGTGTTAGGAAAAACTGAGATCGTATGGCTGAACTTGAAAACGCCGGGCCGAGTTGAAGCCAAGGCTGCTTTGTTGTCGCCGCTTTAAAGCGCCGAATATTATTTCTTAGCTACAAATCTGTTAATCGGTTACATCTGTTAACTACAGCATACGAATTGGATAGCACTTTATTAGCAAAATACTTTACCATAGTTGTTTAGCCAACGTATTGTACATAACGTGGCGACAAGAAATAAAAGGAAATGCAGGGATCGCTGAATGCACCCATCGATTCACTTTACAAACACACCATCACGATCCGATTTATTAACGCACCCAACAGTCATTCCAGTCACCTGGCAGCAAAGTGATATTCAAAGTTCCAATTTCGATATCAAAAATTTCCCATCCATGTAATTCAGCGGAAGAGTACCAATAAAAAATTACCAAAGGGGAAGTATGGAACATACTAGAAGGTGCTCAATTTGTATAAATACACGGGTGAGAGGCTCGTACGGGACAGTTATATTTTAAACGTTCACTTGTGAAAATCGATAGTAAACAAAGTCTTGCATTCTAAGTAGCGAAATTGAATTAAATGTGATCTGAATTTAAATAAGTTTTTTTTTGATAAATAAAGTGTTACATTGTGTAATTATAAAAGTGAATTTGACTTTTATTCGACGTAGGTACCCCAGGAAAAAGCATTACAGTATGTTTCGCACAGCAATCTTGGCGGTTGCTCTTCAGTGGGAAAATTAGGCGAATCGTTGGAGACGCCATCCAAATTGACCACAGTCATGATCAGACTCGCGTTTTACAAGATTATTGTCAGATATTAAGTTATATTAACTAAAAATGCATTTTAAATTTTTCAAAATACATGCATTTTTAATGTTGTACAAAGCAAGTTTTTCTTGATTTCAAGCAAATGTTTTCAATTATGTATGTATGATGTGTGATCAAATCCATTTACAAAAAAAACGCTTAAATTGAGCGGGGCACTTTAGATATGAGAATCCATTACATGAAAACAAGTAAAAATCAGAACGACAAGACATTGTTTCTGAAAATGGAATGCTAATAATGTATTTTATTAATATAACTAACTTAACTCTAAAACACTACTTTATAGTAAGAGAATGAATTATATTTTTTTTTAATTACATGTAGCTTCCTGCTTTAAAAAAAAAACAACCAAACTATATTATCTTAAAAGAAAAACAATAATTCAAAGTAAATTTGTAATTTTTTTTTAATACTGATTGCACGTTGCAGGAGCTCATATCTTCTTTCGACAGCTGTCGAAACTGCCTCAATCGCATTCGTCCTAAGAGTCCCACGTTCTATTTTCATACAAACCAATGTTTCTCACAAAATTTATAAGCATAGTTGATCAAATGACAATAAGAAACTAACAAAGATAATGAGCACTCACTTATGACACTGACAACCAAAGGATTACAAAAAGAAACACTTCAGATTCAGTTACCGCAGTCACAAGTCAAATTACAGAAAAAATAACAAAAATAAAAAAATATCTATTTCCTACCACCATAACAATTGAAACAGTACTACCTTACCTAGCTTCCAATTAGAATTTTTATTTGAAATGTTAAGATCGCTCCATAATCAAAGACGTCATAAGTGCCCCACCCTACCCTACGTAAAAACGCATTTTGTTGGTTCAAATTCAATATTTTTGAAAAATCGACCTCAAAAAGGGGGCGTGGCTAAAAACTCTTTTATAAACGAAATCTGGAGTGAAATCTCATTTACAGTAGACGAGGTCAGGATTTTTATTTGTGTTAATTGGCCAAAACGTAGGCTTCCCCGTCAATAAGAAAACCACGCCACGTTTTATAAAGCTCGTGATCTGACGGCTGAATTATGGGAAAGGGAGGGTGGCAAACCATTTTGTCTGTCCTCGGCCTATCTCCCCTACGACTTCGAGGAAGTCATCCAGGACAAACTCGCTGACCTGACAATGCAAACGGATTGAATGCTGGAATTGAGCTGCGAAGCTAACACCCATCTTTCACTATGGGGCAGCAGTGACATAAATGCAAGAGGTAGGTATTTATATGATTTTATTATATTGCTATGTGGCGACAAGAAATCAAACAACACGCAGGAGTCGCTGAATGCACCCATCGATTCACTCTACAAACGCACCCGCTCGATTCACTAAATGAACATACCCAACTGTCATTCCAGTCATCTGACAGCGGCTGTCATATTTGAAGTTCGAATTTCGATTTCCCCTCCTTGGAATTTAGCGGAGGAGTACCAGTGGAAAGTTGCCAAAGGGGAAGTATGGAACGTACTAGAGGGTGCTTAGTTTTGTATAAATACACGGGTGACAGGCTCGTACGGACAGTTATATTTTAAACCGGTTATAAAGTGAAAAGTGATTGAATTGAAATAAAATGTTGAATTCTAAGTAGTGAAGTTGAATAACAGTGTGATTTAAATTTAGATAAGTTTTGTTTGATAAATAAAGTGTTTCATTGTGAAATCATAAAAGTGAAATTGAGTTTTATTCGACGAACCCCAGGCCGAAAACATTAGAATATCTTCCGGCCTCAACATTTGCAATAGATGGAATTCACCCACTTTCGTGGTTAGGAATAGGGAAGAGGTGATTGACATTACCCTTGCCTCAAACATGGAAGGTGTAGAAATTAGTGATTTGAGAGACGTTGATGAATGTCGGATCGCCGAGCCTTCAGTTCAGGGTATGTAGTTTTCAAAGGAATCCCACAAAGGCCGATTCGGGAAAATTCATGGATGTGGCGAATAGGCAACAAAGCGACCAAACTGGATGGCTCTGATGACATAGATCACAGAAAATCTAATTAAAGAGCCCAACCACAATGGTGGAAAAGGGATATAGGGATGAAGGGATGAAGAAACTTTCAACAGCGTAGACTTTAGTGTCATTGAAACCCCTCTAGTAGACGCTAGCATTGAACAGTGCATTATAAACTGGGCTTGCAGCATGCTTGCTAATAGGAAAATTATTTGTTCGATTGGGCAAAGCTCATTTAGAATGTCTGTTACTAGAGGAACCCTCAAGCCTTAAGGTGGAGTATATAATTCTCCACTCTTATGGGTGCTGGTTATCAACAACATTCTGAAGAAGTTAAGTGCTATGGGTATCAGTGCCACGGTGCACGCAGATGACGTGGCAATATTGCCCTAGGTAAGAAATTTTGTATGAAATTTTTTAGACAAACAAAAAACATGTTAGACCTAGGGACATTTAGGTACGGCTTAAGTGGCTGGAATTAAGCTAATCCGCCCTAAATTTCTTAGGTGTTTTAATTAAGAAACATTTTTAATGGCATATGTGAAATTGCCTGAGGGCTGAGGCAATTTTCGCTTAACCTAAGATGATACTGTCTTCATATTAATTTTTCGCCTAGTCCCCCAATTTTTAGAACTGTATGACATAACTTTTCCCTAAGGTAAAAATGTAGTCAAGATTTTACCAAAAATTTATTTAGCAATGCAAGAAATAATGGCTGTCAATTTATATCAAGTCACAGCTTTCTTTATCTTCCCGCTAAAAATTCCAGAATCTTTATAATACCTTAGTCTGGAATTAGACTAAGGTAATAGATCGCCTGCTTACTAGATCCTAATGCGATCTACCTTACATCCCTACACTTTTCTATTGGCTCTATTTTTAATCCAACGCATAACTTTGTGATGTTACCTATCGCCTAAGACAACTTGCCTTTGTTTGTGTGAATTTAGCCTAGGTTTTTGCTTAATCTTGTTTGCAAGAGTTGATAACTGTACATTGTTGTCGCACCATGTTTCGGCTTGCATCCTTATATTGAATCTTTGGGCTTCATCTTAAATCCACACAAAAACTGCGTGCGACATTATCTAAGGGCTAAGGCAAATTGACCGAGTACCTAACCTATGTGTGTAAATTTGTGATAAACCTTAGATAGCCGTAATGGAGTAAGGAGAATATTTTTCATTATGTGACCAGAGTGCGCAAATGCAAGTCGCACGAACGCCATATGTGTATCAGTTTTCTACGCGTGCGGTCGTGTTTTTAGGAATAAAAAAAGTCCGAAATTATTGGTTTAAATATTGAAAACGAGAAGGATAAGTGAACTTTATAAACATTTTGTGAACTTTGAAGGTTTGTACACTATTTTTGGGATGAACTTTATTGAAATATTTTATGGTTTTTACCTAAAAACTTCAAGCAAAATCGAATCGAGAGAAATGATGGACGAGCTGAAGCACAACAGGAGCTGGGAGTATTGAAACTGTACGAAGACGAAGCATGAATGCAGCTCATAATTGTTGCGGTCGGTGAGAAACTTAAAATTACTTCATTTTATTTTTTTAGTTAATTATGTAAAGTTCAAAATGCAACATCCTTTATAAATAAATAATAAATAAGCGTTTTGTGTAACAATCATTTAAACAGTGATATTCAGTTCTAAATAAGATTTGCAGGTGAAAGGTAAGTAAAAATGTTTTTGCCGAAAATATTTGGCCTGGCTTCTAAAGTTAAAGTTATGCTGGACACAAGTTATTTTTTCTTAGGTTCTATGACATATTTACCTTAGAATTAAGGTAAATTCTTTAGTGCAAGCATTTACTGTTAAGTCATAATTTGACTTAAATCCTAAGGTAAAATGTGGTGGAAATTGACCAATTAATAAGGAAAGTTAGCCTATCCGAGAACATAATTTATGCACGGAAAATATGCTATTTTTGCCTTAGATTATTTGCTGATTTACCACCACCTTAGGTAGGATTTAGCCTAGGTTGCTGGGGCAAAACATCTGAGGTAAACTTGGATAAGGTAACTTAAATCTAAGCTAACTTTACATATATCGGAATATAGTGAAATTTACCTTAGTCATTTAAGATAGCTTAACTTAGAACTAACCAAGTTCAAAGTTGCCGTAGCGGCAAGCTAACTTATTACTTGATTTAGGCTAATCTTACACAGGTTTTTCTTCGGGTGTAGGACAATCAGCATCTGGACCAAAAGCTGTGGTCTCAGTGTCAAGACAGAATTGGTTCTTTTTACCAGAAATTACAAGATACCGCAATTCAAACTCCTCAATTTAAATGAAGTGGAATTATCCCTTTCGGATAGCACGAAGTATCTGGCTGTAATCCTAGCTGTAGGGAAAAGAATCAAGAAGGCATAATAATGCTCTTTTTATTTTCCAGAGAACGAACCGAACGGTAGGAAAAACTTGGGGCTTAAAACCAGCCATGGGTTTACGGGTTGTATGCTGTGGTAATAAGGCCCATATTTACTTATTGTGCCTTGCTTTGGTAGAGGACCAAGGGACCAAGACCTTGGTCATCTGTTGACCTATGATGACCTGTGAACAGGTGAAACAACAAACCGAAAAACAGTCTATGGAAAATAATCAGCGGTTCAAAAACGACTTGCATAGCCATCACAGGTGAACTCCGTACTACAGTTACGGAAGCGCTGGACACCCTATTGCACCCAATACCGCTCGACCTACAGGTCAAAAAACTTGCTGGCAATAGTGCGCTACGTCTCACTAATGCAAATCATTTTTCATATTTCCCTTCCTAGTCGACTTCGACGTTATCCATCCGTATTCCGTATTCTCAAAACTACCGGATACAAGCAGTGTCTTCCAATCAGAGGTTTTGGCTGTACTTAGTGCGGCTGAGCTTATACAGATGAGATCGATATCCGGCAGAGCCAGGCTATGACAAGTCTGACATAGTCAGGAACTATCGCAGTCAGAACCGTATGAGACTGTGCTGGGTGCTGGGTTGAAATTCAACAATTTTGTGAAATCCACTCCTCTTTGTATGAACAAAATGTAGAGTATTTTCTACATAGCACATTAAGTAAAATTTTTTTATCTGGAACAATTACAATTTTAACAATTACTCTTTAATTCGGTGCCAAAAATGTAATTTTTTGGTTAAAGTTCATTTATTTCGTAATATCTACCTCCAAACATGAGCGTGACCAAAAACTTTGTTGGAACGAAATTTAGTATAGAACACGTTGAAGCTGATGTGCTAAATTTTATTTCTTATTCTTACTTAAGTTAGGCTAAAAAGTAGTCGAGATTTATATTTTCTGGAAAATTAGATGTTTTTCTTAAATTCTACCTCCAAATGTGGGCGTGGCCCGAAACTTTTACGGAAGAAATTTAAAAAATAGTGCTTTCTACATAATAAATTAAGTAAACATTTTTCGATTTGGAACAAAAATATTGAATAAATTGCATTTGAAAGATTACACTTCCAATCGATGCCACGCCCACAAGGGGTGGTCTGCGGGCTTTATTTTTATTTTTTATGACTTGTAACTATTAGAAGATGCTAAATAATGAATTTCAGCTTTTCACGACGTCTTACAGTCTTGAAAGCACCGGATTTTTTTGCACATTAAGACCGATTTTGGGCGTGTCTGCGGGCGGATTTGAAAAATGATAACACTTGTATTGCTTCGGATGACAGAGTTTTTACGTATAATTTCAGCTTCCTAGCTCAAAATTTTTAGGCCTAAAACTTGGTGACATACGGATAGACAGACGGACTTACGGACGGACGGACGGACATGGCTCATTCGACTCAGAAGTCTGTCTCGATTATATGCCCTTAAGGTCTTGGGGGTCTATCGTCATTATTCCTCTATGTTATTCATTATTTCATTATTCATTATCTCTATGTTCGTCATTATTTCTTTATTTTTCTATGTTCGCCTGTATTAAAATTAATATGCTCCATTCCTGTGGAATAGGGTATAAAAATGAACAAGCTAACGAGCTTGCAAGAAAATGAGGGCTCCTCAAATATAGTGTCGTTTTTAACATGAAACCACCCCTCTGCGTAGTAAGAGGCACTATTGAGGAGAATATTGCAAGGACTGCTAACCAAAGGTGGTCTAGCCTGACTAGACAAAAAGTATCTAAGCCTCCACGTGGCAGACGCCTTATCGTGAGCGTCATCTTCAATGACTCCGGTGTGGGGGCTTAAGTTCGAAAAGATATTAAGCCACTAAACCGAAGAGGTGGGGGGAGGTTAAGTTACAACCGGCTTCGGCCGGCTGATGAGTAACGAACTAGTGCAAGCCGTGCCGAAGGATGCAAGGTCGGGGGTCAAACCAACGAGGTACAATCTCTCTCAGGCGCCTCGGCTCGGGCCTGTTTTACTTAGCCTTGCCCAGGCATAGCGGCTCTGCCTGGGTCGACCTTTTCTTTCCAGCCTTACTCGGAGAACCAAATTTAAAATTTAAAATTTAAAATGGAAAAAACAAAAAAACAAACAAAAAACAAGTGGGAAAGTGCAAAAGTGCATATGCGAAAGCTTTAGTCTATCTACGATTGCAAAATACCCGACCATACCAAAAAGAAAACTGCCACGCCTCCAGAAAGTGGGCGGGACATAAAAATATAACTGTTGAATGTTTTATAATAGGTGGTTGCATACATTTCGGCCTAAAACTCCATTTTTTAACTAAAAACCAGTGAGTAAGTGCTACAGTGTGTACGCAGAAGTTACAGTCCGTAAAACGGACCGTTGAATACCCCATCCTATCCCACATTGTTAAATGCTGATGACATAGTTATTTTTTGACATTTTATAAGTAGCGCAAACTTCGAAAAGGGGCGTGGTCCAACCGCCCCTAATTAGAAACCACAGATATTTCCAAGTAACACTTAAATGTACGTAAAAATGCAATTTTTTTTGGTTCAATTCAATATTTTTGAAAAATCGACCCCTAAAAAGGGGCTTATAAACTTTATATGAACGAAATCTGGACTGAAGTTTCGTTTACCTAGCCTGTTCCTTTTTTGTTTCATGCTTTCCTGTATTAGGCTCAAGGCCAGTCGAAATTAAGTTTTTCTGGAAAATTTTATGTTTTTCTTCAATTCTGCCTCCAAATGTGGGCAGGGCCCAAAGTCTTGTATAAACAAAATGTGGAACTAAGCGTTTTGTACATAAAATATTGAGTAAATTTTTTTCAATTTCGAGCAAAAATATTGAGTAAACTGCATTTGAAAATTTACCCTTAAAATAGATGCCACGCCCACTAGAGGAGGTTTACCAATTAAATTTGTAATATTTGTGTCTAACATTAAATATGGGATGCTAAATGTCAAATTTCAGCCTTTTCGAACGTCTTACAGTTTTGAAAACTCTTGAGGTAGTTGCACATTTAGACCGATTGAGGGCTTGTCTTTGAGCGGGTTTCAAAAATTTTTACACTTGTACTGCTTCGCATGACGTGGATCTTACGTACGAAGTCTTAGCACCCTAGCTCAAAATTTAAGGCCTAAAAACATGTGACATACAGACGGACGGACGCACGGACGGACGGACAGGGCTCATTCGATTCAGAATGAGCCATTCAGGCCATTTCACGCTTCAAGGTGTATCTTCAATTCAGGGTATGTGGTTTTCAAAGAAATCTCAGAAAACCGATTGGGTAAAATACGTGGAGGTGGCACATATAGGCACCTGTATACCAAAGCGGTCATCTTGGATGGCTTACTTACCTTGGTTTTCGAGAAGGGGTGTCCGATCGATTGTACTCATAGAAGTGCCCAACCAAAGTGGTGAAATTTTTTTTTTTTTTTTTTTTTTTTTTTTTTTTTTTTTTTTCCCGTGGGTAGGTAAAAACCTTCATAGGCACTATGAGAATCGAACGCGCGTGCTCATAGTAGTGTGAGATTCTTACTCACTAAAAAACCTCCCAATCTTTGTAAGACTACGACTAAGTTTCCTTAACAAGTAGTTCATGCTTCTGTATAGTAATCGCGTTTGGCAGGCTACCTTCCAACGAAAGCACCTGCAATACCGTCATTATGTGCGGTTTCCTCTTACGACGCTAGATCCAACGGTCTTGTTCGTTGTAGTCGGCGTGCAAGATTTGTCTGATCCAGAGTTCGGATTATTTTGTGGTTGCAATGGCCGTGAAGGCGAGTGTGAAGTTTGCGAGCAAAGTTTCTTACTTCGTCGGTCACGGTTGCGATGCCTAGATCTCGATGTAAATCGCTATTTCTTATATACCATGGAGCATTTACGATTGCTCTTAGTGTCTTATTCTGAAAAGTTTCTAAAATAGATATGTTGCTTGGTTTGGTACAACCCCAAAGTTGTATACCGTACGTCCAAGATGGTTTTAGCACTTGCTTATACAATAGAAGTTTGTTATATACGCTTAGTTTCGAATAACGTCCGATAAGCCAATTCAGTTCTCGTAGCTTGATTTCAAGTTCATCGCGTTTCTTTTTAACGTGTGGCTTCCACTTAAGTTTTGCGTCTAGGGTCATGCCTAAATATTTCGCCTCGTTTGCGTACGGAATTTGCACCGAGTTTATAAATAGAGGTAAGTTGATTACCCTCTTGTAAGTAAAATTTACATGCGTTGATTTTGTCTCATTTAGGAGGATTCGCCAGGCCTTTGTCCATTCGCATATTTTATTCAAAGCGCGTTGGAGTTTTCCCGTTGATTGTTCGACTGTCTTATCCGTAGCGAGGATAGCCGTGTCGTCAGCGAACGTGGCTATAGTCGTTGTCTCTACTTGAGGTACATCTCTTGTAAAAAGTAAAAACAGTGTTGGACCGAGGACGCTACCTTGTGGAACGCCGGCTTGTATTTCTTTGAATTCTGAGTATTCGCTCCCGTATCTCACTCGAAATAGTCTGTTGTCAAGATAAGACTCTAAGAGTTCATACATTTTTTCCGGCAAAACTTTCCGTAGCTTATATTTTAGGCCTTCGTGCCAAACTTTATCAAAGGCTTGGGATACGTCAAGAAAAGCGGTAGAACATATCATTTTCGCTTCTAAGGCTTTCTCAATTTCATTAGTTATTCGATAGACCTGGTCAAGTGTTGAATGTTTGACCCTAAAGCCGAATTGGTGATCCGGAATCAATCGTCTTTCTTCAATTATTGGTTGCAGTCGTTTGAGCACAAGTTTCTCGAAGACTTTAGATATAATCGGCAGAAGCGAAATCGGTCTATATGATTTTTTGTCGTTCGGGCATTTCCCTGGTTTCGGAACCATTATTACCTCTGCGACTTTCCATTGCCGTGGAACGTATGAAATTCTCATTGATGCGTTTATGATGTAGAGAAGCTTGACTAACGCTCTTTTCGGTAGCTCCTTCAAAATTTCCCCAGTAATTAGGTCATAGCCTGGAGCTTTGTTATTTTTCAAATTTCGGATTGTTTGACGAAGTTCAGACAGTGTCACGGTTTTCATTCGATAATTGTCTAATTCCGCATTGCGATACAGATCGTCAACGAACGGCTCCCCGTCAAACGGTTTGAATGTTTCTTCTAGATGTTCTGCAAATACATCTGCTTTCTCTTTGTCGCCTTTTACCCATTCACCGTTATCTTTTCTTATTGGCGCCGAGTGTACTATGGGCTTTTTAATGGACTTCACGGCTTTCCAAATTGAATAGTTTGACCCTCTATCGGCAGTCAAGTTTTCGAGGTAGTTGGTAGTCTCGCGACTTTTAAAATCTTGAAGTAAGTGCTTTAATTTGTTAGATAGCCCATTCAGAATGGTTTTATCAGGAGGAGCTCGAGACAAATGCCACCTCTTTCGAGCCTTTCTCTTTTCGCGTATGAGCTCTTCAATTTCGCGCGGGTAAATTGATCCGCTTTTCCTTACTCCAGTCTTCCGGAAAGAAGTATTGTTCCAAGCAGCGTCTTGGATAGTTCTAACGAGTTTATCGACTTCGTCTTCTATTTCTAAAGGGGTTGTAAGTGGTACATGTAGAGATACATTTTCTTTACAGTATTTCCTAAAGCCATCCCAGTCGGTGTTGTTATTCGTTAGCCTAGGCGCTCTCTCATTTTTTGCTAGACTTCCGCCGATTTTCAAAACGACTGCCGAGTGATCCGAACAGAGATCATAGCCTTCTTCTACATTTGTGAGGTGGCGGGGAACCCCTTTTGCGATAAAGAAGTCGACAAGGTCAGGTACTTTGTTTCTGTCGGTTGGCCAGTACGTTGGCTTTCCCGTCGAAAGGAAAACCACGCCACGTTTCATGCTAGCTTTGAAGAGTACTCTACCTCTTGTTGAATTGCACCGTGATCCCCAAAAGGTGTTTTTCGCATTAAAGTCCCCGCCGATGATAAAATTCGACCCAAGTAAGTCAAAGAGGGGAGTAAGATCGTCGTCCGCTAGCCTATACTGTGGAGGAAAATAACTCGAGGCAATATTATAATCTAGGTGACCTATTTTTACCGATACTGAAGTTATTTGCATAGAGTCAAGCTCAATTTCTTCGTTTTTGTAATGCTTAATGCAGTCTTTGATGTAGAGAGAGGATCCGCCTCTCGAATTTTCTGATGGATGATGCGCGTGGTAGTCGATGTAACCTCTAATTTTGGGTCCGGATCCCTTCTTAAAGTGTGTTTCCGAAATCAGGCATAGGTCAATATTTTTTTCCCGTAGAAATACTTCTAGTTCGTCGATTTTCTTTAAAAGACCATTTGCATTCCATGTAAGTATGTTAATGAGCTTTATATTCATGATTTGTTATTCGTTTTGCGAGGTTTAAACTCTAGCTCGCTCAGTTTGTCAAATATTACTTGATTAACTTTAGTTTGTTGCTCAAGCTTTTCCAATATCATAAATAATATTTGAGATACCGAATCTGTTGTGGTAGGTTCTGGAGGTTTGCTTTTGTGTGACGCGACTTCAGCGTACGATCTTGGGCCGATGAGTGATGATTTTCCCTTTGTACTTGGACCGGCGACGTTTTCTTGCGGAGTTTGTATATTTTTTCTCGTCAACCTCGTATTTCTGACCGATTTGGGAGTTTTCGGCTTGTCAGCTCTAGAACGTTTTGGGGTTGTGGCCCTATCTACAATATGTTGCTTAGCAGTTTCGTGACGTTTTTGTAGCTCTATTGCGATTTCGCAACCTCGGTAGCTCGCCGGGTGACTTCCATTACAATTGGCGCAAGTCGCTGGGGCCTGACTGCTTACGTTGCAATCTTTTGAAAGATGTCCACCGGCGCATTTGACACATCGCGGTTCTTTTTGGCAGTACGCTTGAGTATGTCGGAAGCCTTGGCATCGCTTACATTGAGGTACTAGTCTATTGCCCTTTCGCTTGGGCTCAATTTTTACCCTGATATTTAGGATTGTTTTTATTTTATATATTTCGTTTATGTTTTCAATCCTATCGAACGTCAGCATGAAAATAGGAAGACCGCGCTTGACCACGGTGTCTTTTTCTCCTTCCGTACGTTGTTTTTCTTTCTTAAGTATGTTCACGGCATCAAGAATTTTAAAGCCTTGGGCTTGAACATCTTCAACAATTTCTTCCTTCGTGCAGGTTGGGTGAAGTCCCCTAGCGAAAACCCGAAGCGGCTTCTCGAATTTGTTTTCGTAAGTATACCATTGTACATTCTCGGTATTTAATTTTTGCGAAAGTGCGCGATAGGCATCAGAGTCATCGACATTGACTTTCCATACATTATTCCGAAGAGAAATTAAATTATACTTCGTCCCCAGAGTATTTTTTAAGATATTTCGCAGCTTTCCGTAGTCTGCGACCCCAACGACATTTATTGCAGGCGGTCGGCGAATTTTTTCTTCAATTTTCGCTGTCGCTTTTTTTGACACGGTTGGTGTTTCATCGTGTTTATATACGGCCTCAACTACTGGCGAAGACCCAATTTTTCGTTTTTTGGTAGATCTTTTCTTGAGAGCCGGATTAGTTTCACGTGCAAGCTCTTCTTCGTCTGTCACGTATTCGCTTTGACGCTTCGGCGTGTCCTCACGTTTTGTAGTATCACGGGGATTCCTAAGAGCCTCGTTTTCTTTTCGTAACGAATCTACTTCATTTTTGAGCTCATGGTAGAGACGTTCCATATCTTTAAGCTTAGCGCGGAGTTCGTTGTTTTCCGCTTCAAAGCATTTAGTTTTCGCTGAGTCCCGATTAACCGGCGGACTTCCTTTCCCGGAGATGATCGATCTAGGTGGTGGTGATCGAGGTACCCTTGGTTTCTTCATAAAGGGATTTGAAAGCAATAAATGGCTCTCCCCAGAATCCGTAGAGCCTACCTCCGAAGAGGGTGGATTTGCCAGTGATGCTGGATTACCACCTGGGGTATTACTTCCGTTCGTTTTGTCCATTGCATGGTTTGTATGCGCTACGCGCTCGGCATACGGAGGGTGGATTTTAGTCGCCTCTTACGACAGGCATGCCTTACCTCGGGTATATTCTAACCCCTACCCGAAGGGGGCTCCCTATCCCTATCCCTATCCCTATTTCCCTAGTGGTGAAATAGGGATATAGATTTAAAGAGGAAGGAGGTTAGAAAACTTTACAATAGGGCCAAGCTTTTTAAAACTGATAGCACATGGAACAAGTACAACGAGTGCAAAAAGCAGTTAAAGTACTTACTTTAACTAACGGCTTCATTGCAAACCTACTGCGACTCTATAGCAGTAACCAGACGTGACCTAGAGTCTACGCAAAATGCTCTCAAAAGAAGCTTGCACTCCCAGCTACCTTAGGAAAAATGATGGAACGTGGGCTGTGAGTAGCCAGGACGTTATGGAAACTTTGGTGGAAACTCACTTTTCCAGGTCCACATTAGCGGATGGTATGCCTCGGCAATCTGAGGGAACAAGCATCTTACTCTCCGAAAAGGAGATAGATTTTCTTATCTCCGGGACCGGATGGCATTCTCCCGCTCATGCTGCAGAGAGCACCGGAGTTGGCAACCCAAAATATGATGGGAATTCTTAGAAAGTCTAAGAATATGGTGTATTCCTCCTGATTGGAGGGAAGTAAGAGTGATTTGTATACCTAAAGCAGGCAAACAGGGACATATGTCAGCAAAGGACTTTAGCCCGACAAGTCTCTCGTATTTTATGTTTTAAACTCTGGAACGGCTACTTGAACTTCACATTAGGGCTAGATGCGGCAATGGCTTTCTAATAGCTTCGCTGCATGCATGCATGTAATTCTATTTGCAAGAATTACAACATGCTTGCAAATAGAAATATTAATTGCTCAATTGGAAAAAAGCTCAATTAGAATGTCTGTAACCAGGGATTCTTTTATATAACAAGTACACTTTGAAATTCACTGCCTGATTACATATTTCCTAACTGCAAACTTTTAAAAATAAAGTTAATAAGTATCTTCATACATCTCGGGGCACTGCTTCAGTGTTATAGGTTCGCCTTTCCTGAGAGAAGACATTAAAAAAAGGAGAACACCTCAGGGTGGGGTATTATCTCCACTCCAGGGTGGGTTCTGGTTATCAAAAACATTCTGAAGAAATTAAGTGCTATGGGTCTCAGCGCCACGGCTTACGCAGATGACGTGGTGGTAATGGTGCATGGAAAGTACTTAAACATCTTAAGTGAAATCATGGAATAGGGTGCTCTGGGGGCAATCAGCATCTGGACCCAAAGCTGTGGTTTCAGCATCAACCCTTTGAAAATGGAACTGGTTTATTTTACCAGGTAGTACAAGATACCGCAACTCAAAGTCCCCAAGTTACATTGAGTGGAATTATACCTGTCGCATTGTGCGAAGTATCTGAGTGTAATCCTGGACCAAAAACTGAATTGGAATCTTAATGTGGCGGAAAGAATAAAGAAGGCATATAATGGTCTTTTTATCTGCAAGACAACGGTAGGGAAAACTTGGGGCTTAAAACCCGCCATGGTCTTCTGGTTGTATACTGTATGCAGAAGGGTTGGCTTTGTAGGACCAAAAACAAGACTCCTTTGACCTGATCGCCTCTTTGCAGCCTAAGTCATACCACGAACTTACCTTCGGTTTGAGACCTTAAACCCTGTAAGGGATAAAAGATCTCATTCTTAGGAGAATAATATTTGTAATCATATCGGCAGCGGCATGTACATTCTTGTCGATGACGCATAATGACCAATTAAAACTCTCGGAAAAGCTATTAAGACCATCTTAATTGGCCTTCTCATACCACCATACAGTTCTTTTGGGGGTTATTTCTTTATTGAGATGACGACCTTATAAAAAATTTGTCGATATGACACAATGGTCAGACGAGCCTAGAGAGGATCAAACTTCGACGGTGTATTTGTTGGGATGGGAGGTTAAAAACAAGTCCAGTGTGTTGGCGGTGTAATCGTTAATGTCAGGCACCCGTGTGGGCTCATCTACAAGTTGGGTCAGTTGATTTGGCTGATGAGTTTGTGCTGTGTCGCCCTTAGTACATCGCTGTACTTAGGGGGGCAGAGCTTTTGCAGATGATATCGATATCGGGCAGAGATATCGCCATTTACATCGATAGCCAGGCTACGCTCAAGGCAATGGAATCGATCAACATCAATTCTGACATAGTCAACGGTTGTGTCTGTCTGGGTGCCAGGACACTGTGGTATAGAGGGAAACGAACAAGCTGATGAGCTTGCAAGATGAGGAGGGCTCCTTGGAAACAGTGTGGTTTCTAGCATCAAACCACCCCACTGCGTAGTTAGGGGAACTAGTAATAGGGAAATTAAAACGAAGGACACAGGGTATCTAGGACTCTCTAGCCACGACTAGACGGAAAAGGATCGAAGGCTCTATTAAAACTGAGCAGGGACAAGCTTATGGCTCTAGCGGGAACTCTGACAGGTCGCTGTCGCCTGCGGAAACACGCAAGAAGGTTTGGGCTTTCTGACACGGATATTCGTCGCTTCTGTTGAGATTTGCAGGTGGCTGAGGATATAACACACATACTGTGTGAATGCGAGGCAATCTTGCGTGTGCGCAGGAAATTTTTATGGGGAATATTTCTTCGAAAGTATAACGAAGGTAGACAGCAGAAATTTGTGCCGTCTGGGCTATTACAGGGAAATTGGCTGGTTCATCATTGAGAATGTTAAGGTTGCTTTGACTTTTTAATTGTTAAGCTCGACTGTTTCCCTAGGGATGGCGATTGATATATGTACATAGATAGTTTAGTACATATATCAATGTACATACATAGCTCTAAGTCCCCGCCGTTGATATATGTATGACAGACAGGGGAGTAAGATAGTATAAAGTAACTCCAGGCGATGTTGTAATCCAGTTGCCTCCATTCCACGGAGACTGACTTTTGCATGAAGTCAAGTTCTATTTCTGCATTTTTGGAGTGCTTATAATGCAGTCTTTGATGTAGAGAGAGGATCCGCCTCTTAATTTTTTTGAAGGTTGATGCGCGTCGATAGTCGATATAACGTGATAGTCGATATAACGATATAACGTGATAGCCGATATAACGTTTTATTTACGATCCCGAACCGTTTTACTTACGATCCCGAATCGTTTTTAAAGTGGGTTTCCGACATCTTGCATATGTCAATATTACTCTTCCATAGAAATACCTCAGTTCCATGTAACTAGTGTGATAAACTTTACCATATTCAGCGGGCTCAGTTTGTTAGCGGTTGATTAACCTTCGTTTGATGCCCAAGCTTTTCGAAAATCACTAGCCAAATTTAAGGGACCGAATCTGATGCCGCAGATTTGAGCGTAAGATCTTGGACCAACAAGTATCGGTTTTCCCGTTAAACTTTGACCGGCAACATTATCTTGTGCTTTTTAAATTTTCTTATCAATACCGTACCATTGGGCGACTAAGCAAAAGTCCGTAACAGGACCGTTGAATACCCGATTCTATCCCACATTGTAGATTGCTGAGCCGTGTTTACAATATCGCTTGCTTTCGTTAGCCTATTTGAGACCGACAGTGTGGTGTTTATTATGGGATGCCAAGTTTTCGAGAGAGTAAAACTGTCGCCCCTATTTTTTTGTTTTGGTAATTTATTATTATAAATTTACTAAATTTATAAATGTTTGTCTTGATTTATTTAAAAAGCTCCCGAACTAAGCAAGAGATATAATCCCTCGAGAGAGCAAGAGCTTAAGTCTCATCAAAATTGATCCAATGGTGTTCGTTTGGATTTTCCGGGATGTGCTCGCATGTTGCCGATTTATTCTGCTGGCGTTTGCTGACGGCACTGCTATGCTCCTTCAATCAAGTAGCGATGCTTCATCTTTTCTGCTCAATATAAGACGCCACGCAGCTACAAGAAGTGAGAAACGATCTTTGGGTGACTAGAGCTAGTTTGTCACTTTTTTTGTAGGTAAAAAGAGTGATCCCCGCACTGCTTTGGAATTTTGCCCACTCGGTTGGCAACACCTGTCATATATGGCAAAAAGAATGCAGAAGCTGTCATAGACATATCTCAACCAGTACTTTGGCTTTTCGTTGCAGCTGTTCAATATGTATATGAAGTTTGGAAAAATTACATACAACAAAAAATTTAGGTTTGCAAATTTGCTTCCGAGATGCTAGCCGAGATGCGAGCGCGTCACCCCCCTGGTAGGCCAAGAAACAGGTAGTGGGATCAGGTAAAGAACCTCTCTGAGTCCCGCCTGGGGATTGCGCCGGAGTATCTTGAGTTGGTGGCGGAGGATCGAGAAAGATGGAAGGACCATTTAGCCACCCTCGCTCCGCGACCCATTTAAAGGATAAGCGGCTTTCGAAAATGATGATGATGATGAATTTGCTTCCTTTTTATACCCAATCCCATAGGATAGTAGGTATATTAAGTTTGGTTCATTGTGTGTAACATAGAGAAATAATCACCGTAGACCCCCAAGACCGTAATGGCATATGATCGAGTAAGTCGAACTAGCCATGTCCGTCCTTCTGTATTTTGTAAGGCGAATTAGACATGTCCGTCCTTCCGTCGCTGTGTCGGTAGTTCTTAGGCCCTACATATTGAGCAAGGGACTTTAAACTTAATATCTGTTCTTTCTAGGTCCCGAAGCAGTACAAGTGTTAACATTTTTGAAACCCGCCTACTGACATGCCCACTTTGCCCAAATTTGTGAAGGGATGCTGAAATTTTATACGTTGCACATTTTTGACATTTTATACGTAGTACAAGCTTTGAGAATGTATGTAATATGTATGTAATATGAAATATTACGTACTATGTAATATGTATGTTATATGAAATGCATGTAAATATGCGTTTTTTTGGTTCAAATTCAATATTTTTGAAAAATCGACCTCAAAAAGATGGAGGACAGGCTAAGAATTACATGAACGAAGTCTGGAGTGAAATATCATTTACCCTACCAGCTAATTTTTTTGTTTCATGCTTTCCTGTACCTATTAGGCTTAAGGCCAGTCTGGAGTGAAATCTCATGTACCCTACCAGCTAATTTTTTTGTTTCGTAGCGGAATTAAGTTTTCGTGGGAAATTTTAGGTTTTTCTTCGGTTCTAAATAAAATTCAAAATGAAGAACTAAATTTTTACTACATAAAATATACAGCAAAATTTTTTCAATTTGGAACAAAAAAATCTAGTAAAATGCATTTGAAAGTTTACCCTTAAAATATATGCCACCCTCACTAGAGGACGTTTACCAATTAAATTTTTCTTTTTGCGTCTTACATTCATTAGGAGATGCTAAATGCCAGAGACCTTCGATCCAGGTGGGGTTGATCGAGGTACCCTTGGTTCTATCAAGAAAGGATTTGAAAGCAATAAATGGCTTTCCTCCGGATCCCTATAGAGCCTACCTCCCAAGAGAATGGATTAATTTGAAAGTGAAACTGGATTGCCACCTCGAGTAATACTTCCGTTTTTTTTCTTCATAGCATCTTTGGCATGCGGATGGTGGCTTTGGCTTACGTCAGGTAAGTATATTCTAACCTCTACCACAAGGAGGTCAGTATAATTATTTAACAAGTGAGTAAGTGCAAGAGTTTGTCTGTGACAAGCTTCTACATACCCTACCCTGTATACCATGTAACATCAAATCTTAAAGTTTATTGGACCAAATTCATATATAACTTGTATAGGCCACGCCCTCAAAAGTAGGCATGGGCTTAAAATTCAAACCAATTAATTGTAATTTTGTCAAAATCATGAGAAAATACGGTAAAAGCGAAAATTATTTCAGAAAAAAATAGTTTTTTCCTAAAAACGCTCCTTAAAAGTGAGCGGAGCTAAAAACTTTGTAAAGGATCCACAATCTAACGTTTTTTTTTCAACTAGTGCTTATTTCGTGAATGGTAACACCTAGCTCATTTCTGACTTGACACATAATTAGTTTTATCCTTCCGCTGAACGAATATGGTTGTGTATACGCTTGAACAACGCTGGGAAATATTGCGACATTACTTTGATAATCATGGTAATGTTGCGGAATGTGTGCGAAAATTGCGTACGGATTTTGGAAGAAGAGAAGCACCGTCAGCTCCGTATGTTCGTTATCTTGTGAAAAAAGTAAAAGAAACTGGCTTCCTAATCGATAAACCAGAGCGTGAAAAGCCAAGAACAGTGCGTACACCCGCGAAAATTGCTGGTGTGGCAGAAAGTGTGCGTGAAGCGCCATCAACATCAATTCACCGTCGCTTTCAACAATTGCACCTTTCGGAGACATCATTGAGACGAATTTTGCATAAAAACCTAAGTATGACGCCATACAAAGTCCAATTGGTTCAGGAGTTGAAGCCAACTGACCATCCAATGCGTTTTCGCTTCCCTAAGTGGGCCTGCGATCGACTTAGAGAAGATGCCCATTTTGCCAAAAAAAAAATCATCTTTTCAGATGAAGCTCATTTTGATCTTGGAGGGTATGTAAACAAGCAAAATTTTCGCATTTGGGGCACAGAAAACCCGCACACATACATTGAAAAGCCGATACACCCAAAACGAGTCACTTTTTGGTGCGGATTTTGGTCCAGAGGCATAATTCGGCCATTTTTCTTCGAAAAGAGCAAGGAGTCGCCGTTACAGTCAATGGCGATCGTTATCGGGCCATGTTGAACGAATTTTTGTTCACAACAATTGAAAAGGACGATATTGGCAACATTTCATTTTAACAAGACGGCGCAACGTACCACACAGCCAAAGCTACACTCGATTTTTTGCGCCCTGTTTTTGAAGATCGCATTATCAGCCGCAGAGCAGCTGCGATTTGACACCGTTGGACTATTATTTGTGGGGTGCCGAAAAAAATAAGTGTTACGCCGACAAGCCAGAGACAATTGACGCTTTAAAGGACAATATTCGTGAAGCCATTGGTGAAATACAGCTGCACACTCTTAAAAATTGGATCGATCGTGTAGGCTACTGCATGGCCAGCCGAGGCAGCCATTTGAATGAAATTATTTTCCATTATTAACCACAAGGAGTGTACCTTCAAATAAAAAAAGAAATTTGAGAAAATATTCATAAGTTTTTTTTATAGCATTTAAAAAAAAAAGTTATTTGTTATTACTTCACTGAGAGAACGTATGGGTATTTTTCCGTCTTTTTTACGTATTCAGCACTTATCTATATAGTTGATTTCGGGACAACAATACCTTCGGGTTGCAAAACCTATAACATAAATTGCGCCTACAACAATATTGTACAGTTATTCCACAAATACATTATATGAGTTAATCCTATCCAATTTCGAAAATATGGGTTACGAATTTTCGAAATTCCGAATTGTGGAGTTGGGGCCCATCAGTAATGGGCTTATGACCAAATTTTATTTGGAAAATAGTTAATTTGTATGGGGAATTGCCTAGAAATTGTAGAATTAATTACAATGTTTTGCAGAACTTATTATTTGTATGGGAGATCGTCTTCAAAAGTATGGGGCTATGTCCTATCCTAATTGAAAAATTTCCCATCTGCAAGGTATATTCTCTATAAGGTAAAGGGGTAGTACAATACTATTTAGCGAGCTGATTTCTGTTATAGGTGATTACCTTCAAAATTATAGGGCTATTTGCTATCTTATT
Source organism: Neoascia interrupta (assembly GCA_947623515.1). Lineage (NCBI taxonomy): Eukaryota > Metazoa > Arthropoda > Insecta > Diptera > Syrphidae > Neoascia > Neoascia interrupta. The sequence goes on along the minus strand of OX392463.1, from coordinate 108,927,662 downwards.
CGGAAAATTTCTTATCTATGAGGCATATTCCCTAAAATGTATAGGGCTACTTCCAATCTCATTTGGCAAGCTGCTTTCTCTAATGGGTGATTAGTTTCAAAAGTATGGGGCTATTTCCAATCTTATATGGAAAATTATCTCAATTGTGAGGTATATTCCCAAAAAAGAATAGGGCTACTTCCAATCTTATTTGGCGAGCTGCTTTCTGTTATGGGTAGTTACCTTTAAAAGTATAGGGCTATTTCCAATCTTATTTGGAAAATTTCTCATCCGGGAGGTATATTCCCTAAAAAGAATAGGGCTACTTCCAATCTTATTTGGCGAGCTGCTTTCTTTTATGGGTAGTTACCTTCAAAAGTATAGGTATACTTACAATCTTCTTCTGGAGCGGTGCCTATTTTTATGGGTGAATACCTTACCAAGAAATGTGATATTCCAAATCTTTTACTGTAGAGCTGTTTGAAAAATTACCCATAAAGTACAGGGGAACGCTCCATCCTGTACTTTATAGAATATCCTCCAATTACCAATCCTCTTCTCTTCGGAAAGCTGAAAAGTATTTACTAAAATTTCTAAGTAACCAAGAAAAAGATAAAATAATTCATTATTCAACATATGTAACAGCACTTTATTTAAAACTTAAGTATTAACATTTTCATATATGTTTCTTAATATATTAAGAAAGTGGGTGCAAAAAGTGGGTGCCGTGGCGCAGTGGTTAGTGTGTGTGCCTCTGACGCCGGAGGTCTGGGTTCGAATCCTGCCTCTGCCACCTGAAAAAAAAGACTTGTTCTTTTTCACGGCTCCCACCTCGGCGAGGGTCTGACAAACCCACCGAGAGCAACATTTGTCTTGAAAAACTTCTCAAAGTGCCGTTCGGATTCGGCCAAAAGTTGTAGGTCCCCTTGTATGTGAAAAAAATATAGCACACACAGCATACATGGTTGAGAAGTTGCGCCACTCTATTTATTATATATTTATTAAATTTAAAACATACATTAATCACATCGATTTTATGTGGAGGGAAAAAATAATGGTTTTTTTACTCTTTTTTTTAAAAAGATCATAAAATATTTTACTTTTAAATCAATTTGAATATACCTATTATTAATGTTTGAATTTTATAAAGTGTTTTTATATTTATTTGATTTCAATTTTATTTTTAATAGAATTTAAACAGAATGCAATCTTTTCTCAAATGAGCAAAATACTAGAAAACAAAAACTTTCAAAAATACCAAAAATTCAGTATCCAGCAATATAAAAGTTTGATTTAACTTTGTTCAATATGTGTAACGAGCACAAGTTAAGATTGATTTCGATTAAATCTTGAGTATTTGTTTTATCGACTACATAAGCATGCATATGGCTATCAAAATAGATTGTTTTCAATAGTTCACATACACACAAAACTTTTTTGTCTGAACAGACTCCGACTACTTCAATCACAGCAAATAATGGCATATCATCCTCATAGTCGTACGTACTACCATTCCACTTTTAATTCTTATATTAAATATTTCAGCCCAATGAACAAATTTGATATCATTTTTTACATATTTAAACTGTCCTAGTATATTATTTGTAAAACTATTTGGACAAGAGGTAAGTTCTTTTCCCTTTGCTTTTTTTTTTGCAGTCATTTTCAGTGTTCTTTTGAAACACTCCTAATTGTATGCGTTCTGTAATTGTGTGACATATATTTTTGCTTGATCTAGTAGAATTGGCAATTTCTTTTAACTCCTTGTGTTTTGCTTCATGTCTCAAAGAAGTATAATGAGTAAGAAAATGATGTTTTGGTTTAAGTGGAGTTTGGAAATATTGAAGATACAAAGTATGGTGCAAATCTATTAATTGTTCAAGGTGAAGTATAACTCTTTCAGAATTTTTTTCTTAAAAAAAGATGTCAATAACTTCCCTTAAAGTGAGGAATATCTTCCAGAACTCATCATCTTCGGGAACTAAATCACCTATAATTAACCCTAAGTACTTGATAAGCCATATTAATTCAGATGCCGAGTATCTTAACTTATAAACTTTTAAATGTTCAATTGCAATTTCTTGTGGTCTATTTACATTAAGCGATTCTCCAAAGTAAAAACCTGTTATTCTATTATTTAATGTGTTGATAGAGAATAATTTTTTTTATGAAGGCAAACAAAATAACGGGTGATTTTTTAAGAGGTTGAGAACTTCTTTTAAAAAAAAAACACAAAAAATTCGAAAAAATTAATGAAATATTTATTTGAATCGATAGTTTGAACCTTGCAATTTAATGTTTAAAGATAATTTCATGCAAATGTTGACCGCAGCTGCGTCGCAGGTAGCCCATCCGCTGAGTCCAATTTTGGCATACTCTTTCACACATATCGGCCGGTATCTCACGAATGAATGCATGGATGTTGGCTTCCAGTGCGTCAATCGAAGCGGGCTTGTCCCTATAGACATTAGCCTTGACATACCCCCACAAAAAATAATCTAATGGTGTCAAATCGCACGATCTAGGCGGCCAATTGACCAAATTTGGTCACAATCTTCCGAATAGACTGCTCAGAAGGTCGAGAATGCCGACCATAAAATGGAAGCAGCGCGCGATGAACATTTCGAACCGAGCACGAATTTTGATAGTAAAATTCAATAATTTGCAAGCGTTGTTCATTTGTAAGACGATCCATGGTTAAATTGCAAACCAAACTGAAGCTGTTTGACAGTGACACAAGGTACTAAACACACGTCAGCTGTCAAAACCAGTATTGCCAAAACCAAACCAGCTAAAAAATCACCCGTTATAAGCCACTTCATAATTGCAAATACCTTCATAAAGGTCATGGAGTAAGTCAACGCTAAATTCAAAGCCACATGAAAGTTTTCTAGTTCATTGAAGATACAAGAAGAAACTATTCCAGTTTTGGTTACATCAGCAAGAAGAAGGTCCATTTCATAGTAAAATGGATTTCGAAGCAATAATTTATTTTCCTTTGTATCTGTCTGTGTTTGTTTTCTATGCATTTTACACATTCTGCAAAAATAATTTGCTGAGAAACTTTCTGTGAAACCAAGCATAGAGTTAAGGCCTAGATTATCCCCTATGCAAGATGCCAAAAGAAATATAAAAGATTTGCCATTTATGCAAATAGGGTTCTCCAAATCTTTCAACTCGTCAAGAAGGGGCTGAAAAATTGAATTCCGACAAATCTTTTTATCTATAGTATTAAATAGTGATGTAAAACAAATATTGTCAAGCTTTGACCGATATTCAGGAGAAATGAAAGGAAAAGATACATATACAGCGCCAAGTTTTTGATATCCTGTTCTAGAACCTAATGGGTTATTGACTTCAAAATCGTCATAGTATACAAGCAAGGGCAAAACAATGGTTTCGGAATTATAGTTTAAGCATTCGTCTTCCCAAAAGGATGTCTGAATTATGTTACTGACGGTACCCGTTTCACTTTTCAAAAAATTTATGTAATCTATGACGTGAGTGAAAACACTCTCATTGTGAAAGAATGACATCAGACTTGCTTTTAAGGAAATAAATTTTTGTTTTAAATAAACATTTTCTAATGTCATGCCGCGATTCCGAGAGCAATAGTCTACACGATTACCCAGAATAGCTGAAGTAGTCGGACTATATAAAAAATTCTGTGATAGAATTTTAAGCCTTTTATGATCGGTCGAAATTTCAGAAAAAGGATTTTCCACAATATCGACCATCATTTGGAACTCATCTAAAAAATCTTTAGTAAGTATTTTCTTGTATGCCATTTTAAAAAATGAAATCATGAAATCACTCTTAAAGTATTCAGCAAATGTATCTAATATATACTGAATTTCTTTTTTGCAAAAACTACTCTTTTTATATAGTTTTGAAATCAAGTCCAAATTTGCTTTTTTTTAAGTATTTCAATAGGATCATCACTATGTTCGTACGTTTGCATGTTGGGAGTGCAAGCTTCGTGTTCCAATTCAACTTGAGGTATACCCAAATCAGGTAGATTATTTTTTTTAAAGTTAGGTTTTTTGAATTGCTTTAGCATATACTTTTTAAAACTTTTAAGCAAATCAAACTTTCGCTCAGGTTTGCACTCCCTGCATGCAAACTTGTCCAAATACTTATGATATATTTTTATATCCACAATGGGCGTTTTACAAACGAAGCAATTCATTTTAAATGTAAAATCAAAGTGCTTACGGTAGTGAAATTTTTGTCGAAAATTGTTTCTATTTCGTTTACCGCCTTCTGGACCAGCATCCAGATATGCTCAGATGCTTGCGGAATTTTGGCTTGCAGGGCGAAAAAGGACTTGAAGCTGCTGTCAATGGCGTCAAGGTTACACTTAAAAAGTGTGCTGACGATTGCCAGATAGCTCTCAGTAGCCGTTGCGAGATCCTTCCCAACGAAGATAAGCGTTGGCTGCAGTGTTTCTTTCTCAGCCCGAAGATTTTCCCTCAATTGCACAAGCTTTTCTGATATTAGGCACGAATTCTAAAATTAAAAGAACAAAAAATATTGAAGATGTAAAAATAAAATTGGCAATTAATGATAAATAAGCGAATCGAATCTTTAACAAATAAAACATAAATGTTCTTAAAAAAAACGTTATTCACCTCAACGATTGTTATAAATGCGTCTGATGTTTCAAGCTTGCTGCGCCGTGAAATGCAGCTATGTTTCCTCTTACGCACTGGAGTCGAAAGCAGATGTGGAAGTAGATGGAATCCAACGAATGGACTTTTGTTTTCAAGAATCGCTCTAATTTCTTTTTGATTTTTCTTTTCTGCGATCTTAATAAGTTTCTCGTTCACTTCCGGCCATTTTTTGAATAACTTGTCTGCACATGTCGGGTAAAAGTGATTAAAGTCCAGTTTCAATAACTCGTATCCATCGACGCAGCGCAATATCGGAAAACGATTCAGATAGTCGGTGATGGTGAAGTTCGTGTCCCTTTTAAATATTTCCGCTCGTGCGTCAACAGTTGTAGTCCAAAATTCATTAATTTTTTCTCGAGGTTCCAAATACCTTTCCAGAAACTTAATTTTTTTTTGATATCTCCTCTGTATCAAGGGAAATCGCTTCATCGTCATTTTTCCTAACATCCGTTTCATTTCTTTTTGCACGTCGCAAATTTTTTTTGAAGGTTTGTAATTTCTCCCAAAGTTTGCCGCAAGCCTTTTTTTCGTTTCTTTGCAGTATGGTATATAATATATTTGTGTGCTCTCTTTGGAAATAAAACTAGTATTTCATTTACCAAGTTCAAAAAACGTTCTGTGGATATTTTAAAGTCTATTTCATCTTTATATTTTCCAAATTCAAACTCTTTTGAAATGATTATGTTCACCAATTTATTACGATGAAACTCATCTAGAGTACCATTTTTTGAATAAAATGTGATAATGGACTTGCCTTCACCTACATTTAAGAAACCACAAACAGTTCCTTTCTTTGAAACAACGTCATGGTCTGGAAATTGCATGTAATAAGCAGTTGATGTTGTGGACAGATCGCGGTGGCTTGAGTTTGTAATATTTGTCAATGGCTGTTAAATGAAATAAAATGTTTAAATTGCTTTGCTTGCAACCATTGTTAACGTTCTCACTTGAAGTGTTATGTCTGCAGAAGTGTCTAAGTCCAAATCGTTATCCAAAATAAGGTCTTCTAGTATAGAATTTGAGGTATTGGACGTCAACGACAAATAATTGGAACGGTTTTCTACGGGTGTTACATCTGAAGCATACAATGTAGCACTTCAACTCGAACTATTGCTAGGCTGCAATTAAATTTATGTTGAAGAAACAATTACTACAGTGCGCTTACGAAGAACTATTTAATATCCTAGTGTGGAAGTTGTTAGGTGGATTTAAATAAAATAAACATAAAATTTAAATAAAATAAAAAATTATTTGAGAAAAATATGAGATTTTTCCAAGAAAAAAGTATCTTGGTTTCGACAAATAGTACCTATTTTCTTCTATATTTTTGTATTTTTTATTAAATTTTTCTTTCATGCAACATATCATGCTCTGAAAATGATTCATCGTTTTTAAATGTGACCATGCATAGAGAAAAATTGTTCAGCATTATAACGAAAAATTGAAATAAAATTCTTAACAAACGAAGTTTGTTATACTCTGCTGAAAACTTTTTCCAGAATTTTATTCTTGGTCCAACTTTTTTAATAATTTCACAAATATTGTCATACTCTAATTGAACAAAAGCCTCGTCGTCGATATCTTCATCTATTATAAAGAACCCAAAAATCAAAAACAAAACAGAAATTAGTTTGTGCTTAGAACGAAAATCAAAATTTTGTTAAAAAAATCCTACTTTCGAAATTCTGCTTTTCAAAATTCTGAAAATGCAACTACATACTTTTACTTTAGAAAATTGAAAACTTTGCTTAAAAAGCAGAAAAAGGAGAATTTAATTGCTTGAGTCAGAATTTTGAAAAGCTAAATGTTGGTAATAGAAAAAACAGAATTATGACCCGCTTCATAATAAAAATATAGAAATATATGGCATAACTAACACCTTGTTTATCCGTCAAAAAAAGCTCATTGATTTATATTCGCTCTAACATATTTCAATCGGTTTGGAAGTAAATTTTGTTTTCAAACCTAAGTAATATGTTACCATTCAAAGTCAGTTTAAATCGCGTGAATTCAAGCTTAAAACGAATTTCCCGACTAAGCGATTAATCGGCCAAAAAAAATTTTTTTCGCAAAACCAAAATTACCTATGTATTTGACCAAATCAAAATTAAGTAGGTGAAGCATATTTTGAAGTAAAGATTAAATAATTAAAGATCACCTTCAAACAAAGTTATCAAGTTTTCGAGGTTCCATTGCTTTATTTTTTCCTTCCAGTCACCCATATTTTGGCCTAAAAAGAAAAGGTTTGTTGTCATTTGTATAGCAATATGCTAAAACCAAAAAGGGAAAGTGCCTTGAAGCTGGTTTTTAGTCCTTAAGTATAGGCGCATGCAAGATTTAGGTTCAACTCTAATGTGTCAAATCAATGTGTATCAGATAATTTTCCCTCACGGATCGGTAGATTCTCCAATTGAATGAGTGACATCCAAGGCGAATTGAATGATGCTCTACTTGAATGAGTGTCGAAGCAACGTGTATCAGAGATCTACCCATACGGATGGGTAGATTCTCAACTTCCATGAGTGACATCCAACGCGTATTGAATTCACCACCCATAAGGATGTATAGATGCTCTACTTGAACGAGTGTCGAAGCAACGTGTATCAGAGATCTACCCATACGCGCGTTGGAATAACACATCGAAATATTTTTTTAAATAACTTTTTGAATCAAACACTAGAGCACAACAGGGCACACAATTGGAGAAAATATTATTTCCAAAAAAAAATATCTTTCTACACCCATACGGATGATTTGGTTAAACATGCTTAACTTGTAGATAGCGTGGTTTGCAACTTCCAACGTGTATCAGATATCTACCCATACGGATGGGTAGATTCGCAACTTGAGTGAGTAACATCCAACGCGTATTGGATGTATACCCATACCGATTGGTATTTGAAATAATGCGCATTGGAATTGCGCATTGAATAATTTATTTTAATTGCCCTTTTAAAACGTTTTAGAGCACTAAAAACTCCAGAAAAACAGGGCACCTAAATTAATTAATAGCTTAAATTATCTAAACACCTGCGTATCAAGGATATCCTTTTACTTTGTATGTTCAGCCTTTTTTTTGCTTGGGTTTTTTTCACTTTACTTTGTTTGTTCAGCTATTTTTTTTTGCTTGGGTTTTTTTTTCACTTTACTTTGTATGTTCAGCTATTTTTTTTGCTTGGATTTTTTTCACTTTACTTTGTATGTTCAGCTATTTTTTTGCTTGGGTTTTTTCAATTTACTTTGTATGTTCAGCTATTTTTTTTGCTTGGATTTTTTTTACCTTAAATGTATGTAGGTATTCACAATATTTTATTATAACCGTACTAAGAATTTATTTAAACAAAAGCGAATACGAGAACGAAAAGGGGAGCGAATTTGTGCATCTGGCGATGGCGAACTCACGTAATACAATGACGAAGATTTTTCACCACACGCTGTTTCTCCCTAAGAGTGGTGGAGAAATCTAAACGTATAGATCTTATGCCTATGAGTATGGGTAGTCCGCTATGACTATGTATCTTTGATCCCATATGTATTGGTGGAATTCCTACGGGGAAGGAATTGCCCATGAAGAGAAAATGTTTGCGCCTCTATTATGGATGTGCGAACAGTTCTTATGGGCCCTATACCCATATCTATATGGGAATGGGCTCCAGATGCATGGCGTACGATCCACTGTATATAGGTAATACTCCTAGTGATTATGGGTGTGCGAACAATTTTCATGGGATTCATGGGAGATATATCCATATCTATATGGGAATGCGCTCTAGTTGCTTGGCGAGCGATCCACTGCGTATATGAAATACTGCTATGGTGTATTGATGTATGTATGTAGAACTCATTGCGCGTAAAGAGAAAAATTATGATCCTATATTATCTGCGTGCAAACAATTCTTTTGTGAGTTATATCTATATAAATTGGGAATAGGCTCTTGTTGTATGGCTTCTGATTCACTGTATATAAGAAAGAGAAGAACTATATTCGGCGTGCGAACAACTCTTATGGGAATTATGCCCATGTATATTAGAATTCCGTTTGATAGTGATTTGATGCGGATTTTAATGTGACGTCATTTAAATGAAAAAGATAAACTAAAAGAAAATTATATCTCCCTGTTAGCAAAGAGGGTAAGAATAAGAATAATTTGTACTCTTACGAAAAAAAGTTATTTTTATCTTTTTTGTAGGAAATTTTCTGAGCTATATTTTCATTAGTAAAGTTTTACTGTAAAATTTACCTAGCCGTGATACTGAAGAAAAACTGAATTCTGTTACCTTTAAGTAGCGATAAAATTTTATTCAAAAATGTTGTATGACGCATTCACACATTTGGATGGATGGGATGGGGCAAAAACGGATGGGATATCCAACTATTTGCTTGGGTGGAGTGTATTGAAACACCGACTATAATATTTTGGGATTCGATCAATAAGTATAGTGTATTGGAATACCAACTATAATAGTCTGTGTTTAATCAATGAGGATAGCAAAGTTGATTTTCTGCATCACGTTTGGATGACTCATCGCAAAAATTTAAGCATATCCTATATCAAATAGTATAAGTGCAATATGGTGTGTAACATTTTCCATGAGGGGAGTTATATATCCGTAGCATACTGGATTTGTTCACATAAAACGTTTTCCTATACAGTATATGAGTTATTCCAATACACTTTTCTCTCAGTGTTTATAAAGGTAACTTAGAAAATAGTAATATCTTTAATATTTGTCATATATTTTTTTCGATTTGGAGAGAATTTTTCGACAAATCGGGTTTTCAAAGATCTCACATGTTAAAAGTGGGCACGGTCGATATTGTGGGCGGGCCAATTTAAGTCATGTTAAAGGTCTTGGGCCAGTATTGCTCAGTACCAGCTCCTGTGCCTTGTCTATCTTGACCAAAAAGCATTTTGAAAGAAAATGTGAAATAGAGGTTGTCTCACATTGAAGCCAGTAATGGGCGTGGTCGTTAACGAATTAAGACAATTTTCACACCTTATGCAACAAAAGAACCAAGCCGTGTACCAATTTGATTTTGAAGACCTTCAACCTTTACCTATACAGACGGACGGACGGACAAGGCTTAATCAATTCACCTGTCAGGCTCGATCATACATATTTCTAAAAGGTCTTTAGGGTCTACGATGATTATTTCACTGTTACAAACTATGCATAAAAAATAATATACCTATACCCACGATCGGCTATAAAAAGATTTCAATTAAAGATCGAAAAAAATTAGTTGTGCAATCATAACGTGATCGCCTCCCATTTTTTACCCCTTCCCATAGGATAGGAGTTATGTTTAGTTTGTCACCTAGTTTGTAACACGGTGAAATAATAATGGTAGGCCCGCAACACCTTCAGGGCATATGATCGAGACCGAGTTCTGAATCGAATCGACTAAGCCATGTCCGTCCGTCCTTCCGTCTCTATGTCACATGTTTTTAGGCCTTAAATTTTGAGCTACAGTGCTGAAATTTCGTACGTAGTGTCCACTTCACGAAGCAGTACAAGTGTAAACATTTTTGAAATTCGCCAAAAGACACGCCCAAAATCGGTCTAAATGTGCAACTACCTCCGGAGCTTTCAAAACTGTAAGACGCTCTAAAAGGCTGAAATTTGACATTTAGTATCTCCTAATGAATGTAAGACACAAAAAAGAAAAATTTAATTGGTAAACCTCCTCCAGTGGGCGTGATATATATTAAAGGAAATTTTTCAAATGCAGTTTACTTAATATTTTTGCTCCAAATCGAAGAAATGTTGCTTAATATTTTATGTAGAAAACGCATAGTTACACGTTATTTCGAGTGGCCTTGCCTAATTTGGAAAAACATGAGACAAAAAATTAGCAGGTTAGGTAAACGAGACTTCATTCCAGATATCGTTCATACAAACAAAGCCACACCTCATATATGTAAAAAATTGCATTTTTACATATATCTAACGTAGCTTGAAAAAATCTGTGTTATAACTGATAGTTTGTAATAAGGGGCGGTTGGACAATGCCCCTTTTCAATGTTTGCACAACCATGCATGTTTAAAACCGTCTGTCAGCCATTGAGACGAGACCAAAATATCTGGCGATAGAAAAATGTTATTCATAATTACGTCAATAAGTTACAAAAAAAAACGTTTGCCTTACCGAAATGACGTGACCGCATAGGTTTTTTGACGTTTTTGGATCTTTGCCTGGCTCAAACGCACCAATAGACCACTAGTAAGAGTTGCACAAAAAAGGATCAATTTCCTGTGCCGAAATAATAAGTGTCAAAAGCGTTTACCAGCCCGCCGACTAAGACCACGCCCACATCGAGGCGTTTTTTGCTTTTCTTTAAATGTCAATCACACAACTTTTAAGCAAAGATACAGCACAGCAAATTTCAGCAGCCTGCAACAATTCTTATAAAATTTTTATACCCCATCCCGTAGGATAGGAGGTATATTAAGTTTGATTCATAATTTGTAACATAGAGAAATAATCATCGTAGGCCTATGATTGAGACCAGTTTTTAGTCGAATGAGACATATCTGTCGCTCCGTCTGTCTGTCGGTAGATTTTAGGCCTTAAAGTTTAAGCAAGGAACTTGAAACCTCATATCAGCAGTCAAGCAGTCAAGAAGTACAAGTGTAAAATTTTTTAAATCCGCCCACTTTACTTATTAGCATGAAAAATCAAAATTGTGGTAGGACACTGCAATTTTGAATGCAGTATCTTTGCGTGAGTGTGCTGTTATTGGCATTTCTCAAAAAACGCAGCCGTTTTGGGCGTGGTCGCATTTAACTTGCCATTTTTCAAACCGTATTTGTATGCATTATATTTGCTTGCAATCGACAAATTGCTTTACATGCTAACATGTATGTGTATTACTAGAAAATTTTTACCACGCCCACTCTTGGGGGCGTACTTTTGAACAAAACCTAATTTTTGGTAAAAAAAAATGCACTTAACATAATAAAAGCTATTTTTTCTTATTAAAAGATGCCAAATATATCCCATGAAAACACAACGCATATACAGAGCCAATCATCGGTTCACATGATAAAGGGCAGGTTTGCCCAAAGCAAAACCTTTGGTAAGAATTGTGCTAATATTGTCGACGAATAAGAAAATCACGATGTAAACAATCATCTTGTTCATGAGCTCTTTGTTTCCAGTGGTAGGGAAGCTTTAAGGGCACGTGAGTTTTGATTTGAATCACACCAAACAAAAAAAAAATGGCTAAGTGCAAGAACTCGTCTTCAACGAGCTTCTAAATACCATACCCTATTTACTTATTTACAGAAAATTTTATAGTCTTTTGGCCTGAAATTTGTTAGTCAATGAATATTGTTAATCAATTATATTAATAAAAATTAAATTAAGTAAAAATAAAAACCTTTAATCTTATTTCGTGAGAGCCATGAGGAAATGTATACAAGCGGAGACTTAAGCAAAAATAAAAAAGTTTTATCTAAAAACGCCCCTATAAGCTGTCCCTATAAACGCCCCTAAAAGTCTTTTGATGTAAAATGTGAATTTGAAGTTGTCTTACATTCGAGTCCATTCTCGGTGGGGTCACTGACGAATTTCTGGAAATTTCATACTTTCTCTGTACAAAATGATAAACCATGTACGCTCCGAGTTTCATCTTTCTATCACAATTTTAAAGGTCTAAAAACATGACATATAAGTACGCACAGACGGACATGGCTTAATCTATAGGGCTTTATAGTTTTTGACAGATGACAGTTGCGAGGAAGAAAAAAAAAGTTCTGTAGTCTATGACAAAACGTTCTTATCTGCTGCAATATAATAACAAGTTTTTGATTGTTGATCATTTTGCAATAATGAAATCCTAATGTTAATTGGAGGAATAATACCAATTTTTTGAATGATAATTATTTGCGCAGACATATAACACTTTCGGTGTTCGGATTCTTAATACCAGACACATCGTTCGAATGCAGAGTGCTCTTTTCTTTGTGGCAAAAGTAAGTGAAAACAATTTGTGATGCAACACAACTATGTGTTAATTTCGGCTTTTAATGTCCAGGTCCTAAATGCGTAGCACATTAATCTACCTGTACGCTGGTTCTTGGGAAAACTGCACACAAGTGAGCAGCCCCGGATCTACGATTTTTCCGAACAGGGCAAAGACTTGATTTTGGCGCCTTTCTTTCACAACATTTAAGTAAAATAATAATAAAAGGAAAAACAATTGTTAGATGTTAGTATGTTACTTGGTTTTGTAACTGCTTTTACAATTTTGTAATATTTTGCAACCGGGAGTACAAAAACATTTAAACTCATCAATCACCTACCTCTTTAATCTATATTCTATCAATAATATAGAATTAACATAAGAATACACAACCTGTATAGAAAACGCTCAGCCAAGACAATACACAGTCCTTTAATCGTCCAAGGCAAAGCTGGCATTTACTTTTCAATCTTGAAAGTAAATGAGGATAAGAAACTACCACCTATGAGGACATAAAGAAAGATCCATCCGTCACTTAGGACAAAACGTCACTGTTGGTACCAACAACTTTGAGGTGGTTAAGGAGTACACCTAGCTTGGAGTTAAACTGATAAATCCTGGAAATCTATGCTATTTCGGCATGGCAAAATAAATGGGTTCAAGGCTCCTCTCATAAAAGACAAAGTGCACGCTTTATTCAACCCTTATTATGCACAAAGTGCACACTTTATTCAACCCTTATTAGGCGGTATTTCTGCTTTATACCGCCTAGTTCTGATAGTTCTGACGATAGGCAGAGAATTAGAAATTATGCCCGGCCAATTTATGGTCCTTTGTACGAGGAGAGCGAATGGATGAGAGGAGAAGACACAACCGCGATTTATCTTTGCGCTGACCCAAGATGTGAATGAAGTTAGTTCAAAAACCAAAACACGAAGACTATATTGGCTTGGTCACATCGAGCGGATGGACAAAAACGCTCTTGCCAAGAGGGTGTGAATCTAAGCCCCCAGGTTCAAGACAACCACGAATACCGAACCTCCGTTTTTAAAGACAATTTCACCACATTTTGTGATAATCAATCTGTTTATTGCAATGTCTCCTGGGTACAAATCCACGATTTATATTCTTTATAAAATCCTCTACAAATCACGCGATTTACCATACGAATTTAAATCCTCTCGGCAAGCCATTAAAAATAAATCCTCTCATGAATCCAACTCACACTATTCGCAAGCCTATTTTCTGCATCTTTATAACAGTTTTAGAATCAAAAAAGGAAACTGAACGTAGAGTCGTTTGTGGTAGGTGTGCGCATTGGGTAAGTGTGCGCATTCTCGAAATGTGTGCAGAAATTAAGATTTTTAATGATGCACAAATATGCAGGCACCTGTTTCTTATAGAGGTCAATTGCATTTTGGCGGTTGCCGTTTATGTTGCTTCAATAAATGACAAATGAAAAACTTAGTATGTTTTACTAAAAATTTTCATCTTTTACAAAACGTGACAGTTATCTGTGACTGTGTTTTAGCGCAGTGAGCTTAGCATTTTTACAGAATATAAGATATAAGCCTCATATTGGCTTAACGATTTTACTGCTTTTTAAACCCATTTGTTTAAATTTAAGCGAAAACAATAGAAAAGTGCATTTTGGGCAAGTGTGCGCAGACGCGTGTGGACAAGTGTGCGCGTGTGCATACCTGCTTCAAATCAGTTTTCGTAGTGAATTTTAGTATGAAAAATTGTAAATGAAAATGTTTTTTTGATAATTATTTACCATTAATATTATAATTTTGCTATATTTAGCTGAAAGTCTATCAATAGACACTTTTTTATTGTTTTTTTTTACATTTTTTTTAATTTTGAATATTTTTTAATGAATTTAGCTTTCTTTTATTTTTTTAATGTTGATATATCATTTCCAGTAATCGTTTACATTTTCTGATGAATTTAATTAAAAACAAAAAATTGTAAAACATTTCATTTTAATCGAACAAAATGTAGGGAAAAAACTTGCGCATACTTAACCCACTTGATTTGGTTTTTTGCATTCATGCTCCGGAATAAGAAGACAAAATATGTAGTTTCAAAATACAATATACTACTTTTATGTTTATGCAAAATTCCGTTTGGAATCCTTCTCGAAAGTTAAAAGTGCGCACACTCACCACAATGACTCTACGCTTTCTATTATGATTTTTACAGCGAAAATCGTTTTTCGCTCCTGGTAAATGACATCGCCATTTTTTTTGAGAGCCAAAATGACAGAAACAGAGTGTTTGTTTCAAACTTACTCCGATATTTGTCCTCTGGAGCCACTTTTGAATTTATTTTTAATCATCTCCAACTCATTCTTTTTTGTTTGTCGGTGGAGACATATTATAAACCATATAATCATTCTGCGTGGTATGATTACAAGAAAATAATTGCATATTTTAGGCTTTCTTGTGATTTTTCCTATATTTGCATGAAGAAATTCTTCCTTAGTTAGTGCAATGAAGTCAATGAATTTGAAAGTTTAAAAACTGTCAACCAGTTGATTTTGATAGTTATTAAAGTGAAGCTCAAACGTTAAAAGACATTGTTATGATCACAGTTTGCGCCGACATATTTTTTTGATTTGTGACATCACTTATTACAAATCGCCTTGGCCGAATCCATCCCTGAGGCCCTGACCCTGACCTCGTAAAATTCACATCGAAGAATCCCCTCGACTATATGGTCGGTTTTTGAACATACAACCGCAGGGAACTGTCGCTATTGACTCCCCGCGTTGCATGGTTTCAGTTTTTTTTTTAAGACTGGACAATGTTATCGACTACGTTCTTCCATATTACCATTTAAGTGTAAAAATTATTAGAAATATGGTTAAGGAGTACGTATAGGTACAAAGAACCTTAGTGAGATTTCAAGACAAAATCCATCTGGTTTTCTCCCTAAATCTGTACGTAAAGCTAACATACGCTTTGTCTCAATCGGAAATGGATCTTGGCCTTTAAGCAAATATACTTCATGGTCTTGAGGGTCTATCGCGATTCATTTTATGTCTAGTCTATGCTACTGTTTTAGTAGTATCTAAGCTTAATGTACTATTAGAGAATAGGCTATGAGAAAAACTAGCAAAAAAGTGCATCAGTGTATTATATTATTTATTTAATATTATAATACAGGGTGTTTCCAAATTCGATGCAAATTTTTTGACACAAGATTCTTGGGTATATTTGAAGAAAAAAATTGTTCTACAGTATGGGCCTATCTCAAATTTTGATACCACTTATTGGGAATTTAAGAAAACACCTACTTTGAGGTACCTTGACCCATACTAACACAAATATCTCCGCTAACACTTACAACAGGTACTTCATTTAGGACTTAAATTTTAGAAGAAATAGTACTCCTTTTAACTGCATTAAAATAAAATTAATGACTTTTTTAACTTTCGAGATATTTGCTTTTAAGTCGGATCCTTTTTCCCTGCCCATGACATTTTTTTGACTTTCAAGACACATTTCTGCGAAAAATGCGTAATAAACATATCGGTAATTTTTTTTTTCTAGTGCACCTAACAATACTTAATAAAAATTGCAAAGACAACTTACCCGAAAAACTCACAGATTTTATGATACTTGGGAAATTCCATAGCAGGTAAAATTATGAAAAACTCTTTTCACGAAGCCGCGACAGGTATAAGGTGGAAATATGATTTGTTACCTACTTTTTTAACCGCAATTGACAACAAGAACGATTTTTTGACTATGTATTAATAATTTACGTAGGTTTTAGAGCATGCATTTTTTTAGACTAACTGATAAAAAGGTAATTTCCCTATCATTTTTCTGTTAAATCCCAAAAAGGATTAAGTTTGAGGTTGGTCGCCTAGTTGGAAAATTTACCTAATGTAGATTGTATAAAAGGTTAGAAAACAAAATTAAATCCATCAAAGTCATTTTTGAAGCCGAGGTGACACAACAGTTGTTAAGAAACCCTACTTGAAATGGCATCTTTTACAAACGAAGAATACGCCGATATTATCTACGTTTATGGGATGTGCAACGGAAGTTCTATTAGAGCACAACAAAGATACCATCAGCTTTATCCTAACCGAAGAGTACATAATCCCCGCGTATTTACAAATTCGTTTCGAAGACTTCGGGAAACGGGATCTGTTTCAACAAGACGACCTAACGCAGGAGCTTCACCAGGAAGAATTGCAGTTGATGAAAGAATACTGGAAGCGGTTGCAAATGATCCATCAATCAGCATCAGGCGCTTCTCCTTGCGATTTAATGTTTCAACTCATAAAATTGTTCGTCTCCTGCATACGGAAAACTTGTATCCATACCACCATACACCTGTGCAGGAACTGCTTCAGAGTGATTTGGAGCCGAGACTTGAGTTTTGCAACTGGTTGTTAGAGCGGAACTTGGATGACAACGGTTTTATAAGCAGAATCCTATGGACGGACGAATCTCAATTTACTAGAGATGGGATTACAAATTTTCACAATCTACACACATGGGCTGCGGAAAACCCACACACAAGGAGAGAGTCATCATTTCAACACAGATTTAGCGTCAATTTGTGGGCAGGTGTTATTGGAAACAACTTAATCGGTCCCTTCAATTTGCCTCTAACACTGATTGTAAACTAACATTTGATTGTAAAGTTAACTTAATGAAATAAAAAAAAAAACATAAACCAAACACAAGCATTTTTATTCAGAATAATAGGAATTGAACACTATGAATCGAGTTTTTCATAATTTTACCTGCTATGGAATTTCCCAAGTATCATAAAATCTGTGGGTTTTTCGGGTAAGTTGTCTTAGCAATTTTTATTAAGTATTGTTAGGTGCACTAGAAAAAAAAATTACCGATATGTTTATTACGCATTTTTCGCAGAAATGTGTCTTGAAAGTCAAAAAAATGTCATGGGCAGGGAAAAAGGATCCGACTTAAAAGCAAATATCTCGAAAGTTAAAAAAGTCATCAATTTTATTTTAATGCAGTTAAAAGGAGTACTATTTCTTCTAAAATTTAAGTCCTAAATGAAGTACCTGTTGTAAGTGTTAGCGGAGATATTTGTGTTAGTATGGGTCAAGGTACCTCAAAGTAGGTGTTTTCTTAAATTCCCAATAAGTGGTATCAAAATTTGAGATAGGCCCATACTGTAGAACAATTTTTTTCTTCAAATATACCCAAGAATCTTGTGTCAAAAAATTTGCATCGAATTTGGAAACACCCTGTATAATACACTGATATATATAAATATTAATTTTTTTTATCTTCTAGTCACGGGGTTTGTTTAAGGCACATGCATTTGGCGCCCCTGTAGACTGCCGCCCGGGGCACGGGCCCGGTTTGCCCCCTGCCCCCCCCCCCCATAGCTCCGAAGCTGCAAGTGACTGCAGTATTTGCACTGGAATCTGCCCTTATGTCCTGCGCTCCTCAGAAACAGTTCTAACCACTTAATTGTGCGTATTCTCTGCAGGTTGCTTCTTTACGAAATTTTAAAGAGCCCCGGCGCCCCGGTTTAGCGCAACGAGCAACAAAACATTTTTGATGGATTTATTTAATATAATTTCCTTAAAACTAAGGTTTTCTGCTTGAGCCCCAATGAATTTTGCACGACTAAAAAGGTGAACACGAAATTAAGGTAAACACTAAAATGGCGGACAATTATTTGACAGATTCGCCCGGTGCCCTATCCACCTGTCGGTCACGACCATTTCCCAAATGGTTCTAACTCTAAGTGGCCTTACAGTCTTGATTTCACTTTGTTCCAAAATATGCATTAAAAGGAATATACCCTTGGTAGCACATAAAAAAATCCGAAATAGAACAAAGATAAAATCATGATATGAAACTACCATATACCATTGTCATCACTTATCATGTCTTATGCATTCAGAGGATGTATCCTGAAGGCAGACATCATTGACTTTGTTTGATCTGCTACTGTTGGTTTTTGCTTGTCGTTTGCATATAGAGGGTTATGTTCACGTAGAAAACGAATTTGATTTCGGGGTTTTTGTAATTTAAAAGAGTATATATATATTTACCTTAACAAGGTCAGGTTTAATATAGCCTTGAGGTAAGGTACCGCTTTCGTAAGAGCCGACTAAAATCCCCGAAATAAGTTGTGTACTTCAGGCCATTAGCGATGATGTCAGGAGTATTTAAAGGAAACCAAAAGTATCGTGCAGTACACTCAAAGCGAAATGAAAGGGGGTAGCGTTGATTTTCAAAAGTCGGCAGTTGAAGGAAGCTAAAAAAAATCGGGTATCTCACAAATACCTAACTATAGCAAGTATCATAAATTGGCTTGTACCTACATACACATCGTTTTGAAATTAAAAGTGAGTTTGGTTATGGCTATTCAATATATGTATAGGTACTTATAGGTTTTCAAAGGTCGGAAAATGCCGATTACTTCATAGCAATTAAAAAACCAGTGAGTAATTAATAGCATTAATGCACATGCTTAGGTATGCTTAGTAACAGCTTCGGCTCGTCTGTACCGAATCGCACTATACGCTATACCCTATATCTATTCACCTTTCCATTCCTATTCAGCAAAGGGAATTGCTATCCTGTTCCTGTTGCAGTAAAAAAATATATTTTTATACCCTACCGAGGATATATTTATTTTAATGCATAGTTTGTTACACAGTGAAATAATCATTGTAGACCCATAAAACCTTTTAGAGATATGATCGAGTACGGCAGGCGAATCGGCAGGCAGTCCATCCGTCTGTATGTGTGAAGGTTTTAGGTCTCCAAAATCAAGCTATAGATCTGAAACTTGGTACAGACAAAGTGTGAAATTTGGCTTAATCCGTCAACGGCCACGCCCACTACTGGCTTCAATGTGTGACAACCTCTATTTCACATTTTCTTTCAAAATGCCTTTTGGTCAAGTTAGAAAAGTCGCCGGAACTTAGACTTTGGTACTGGGCAATATTGGCCCAGGACCTTTAACTAGCCAAAAATTGGACTGCCTACAATATCGACCATGCCCACTTTTAACATGTTAGATCTTTAAAAAACCGATTTCTCCGAAAGTTGACTCCAAATCGAAAAAAAAATCTATGACAAATATGAAAGAGAGATTAGTTAATATATTTACGCAAAGTTTGGTCCATACAAAGTTTTGAGATCCGCCCACTTTTAGGAGGCGTTTTTAGGAAAAGACTGTTTTTTCCGAAATAACTTTCGGTTTTAACGCATTTTGTCATGAATCTAACGAAAAACCAATAAATTGATTTTCATTTTTAGGCCAAACCCACTTTTGGGGGCTTGGCCTATACAAATTATATATGAATTTGGGACCAAAAATTTTAAGATTTGGTGTTACACGGTATATAGGGTCGGGTATATAGAAGTTTGTCACAGACGAACTCTTGCACTTACTCACTTGTTTTAATTTCACCTTTCACCTTTCCTTTCCTATTCAGCAAAGGAAATTGCTATCCTGTTCCCCTTGCCGTTAGAAAAATATATTTTTTTAATGAGTTTAATACAAGAGGCGTTGCATGACCAGCCCCCTATAGCTTTATCCGTGTTTTCCTGATAAATTAGGGTTTTTTTTTAGCTTGGCCTCCTAACGTGGGCATTGCCTCAAACCTCATTTTGAACAAAATGTAGAATGTAAAAGTGTAATACATAATTTATTTAGTAAAACCTTTTCGGTTTGGAATACAAATATTGAATTAAATGGGTTTGAATAACATATTTTTAAATTAATATCACGCCCATTATAGGAGATCTAGAAACTGCAACTGTGAAATTTTAGCCTTTTACGACGTATTACAGATTTGAAAGCACCACGTATTGGACATTTCAACCGATTTTGGGAGTTCTCAATCATTATAATTTCTCTATGTTACATTTTCGCCTGTATCAAACTTAATATACTTCAAAATTAATATACATATTCTTATGAAACTCCTACAGTCCGGGCCGGACAACCGTTTCCAGTTTCGTACGTGAAGTTGGCTGAAGTCCCCTCCGCACTTGCGTGCGCCACCTGAGTCTTGGTGTCTTCTTCTTCGAAGTCTTTCCGGGCTAGTGCGTTGGCGTCCATCCGCGCTAGATGACCTAGCCATCGTAGGCGTTGTATATTTACTCCTCTGGCTAGGTCAGCGTCGTTGTACAGTTCGATGTTGTGTCTCCTGCTCCACTCTCCGCCTATGTAGACGGGTAGATAAAATGTGCGAAGAATCATCTTCTCGAAGCAGCCTAAAGTGCTGTCATCTACATTTCACAGGGCTCATGCTTGTGCAACCAAGCAGGACTGGGATGATGAGCGCCTTATAAATAGACCCATTTGTTGCTCGAGAGAGGGCTTTGCAGTTGCCTTCTTAGCCCAAAGAAACAGCTATTGGAAAAAGCTAGGGGTATTAAAACACAATTGGATTTTTACGAAAAGCAGGATTTTGAAAAATCAGAACTTAAAAAATGGAAATTCTGTAATACCGAATCTATTCGGAATTATGATCTCAATTCGTCTAATTCTACTCATAAATCGCTCTCGATTATATGTATTCCCTTAAGATCTTGATTACTTTTAGTAGGTGACTTTTTCTCTTTGTTAAAAAGTAAAATGTTAACTTAATATTTTTATGCTCCATCCCATAGTATAGGAGGTATATTAAGTTTGATTCATAGTTTGTAACATATAGTAACCCATTATTTATTCACCGTAGACCCCCAAGACCTTAAGAGCATCTGATCGAGACCGAATTGTTAGTCTAATGAGCCATGTCCGTCTCAGTAGATTTAGGCCTTAAATTTTGAGCTAGGAACTTGGAACTTAATATCTGTTCTTTCTGGGTCCCGAAGCAGTACAAGTGTAAAATTTTTTGAAATCCGTTCACTGACACGCACTTTACTTATTAGCATGAAAAGTTGTCGTAGGAAGCTGAAATTTGGTACGCGTTATCCTTGCTTAAGTGTATTGTGATTGGCACTTCAAAAAAAGATAAAAACCAATCCCATGTGGGCGTGGTCATATTTATTTTGCACTCTATTAACGGTTTTTAATCCATATATTTTCTTTAAATCCAAGAAACTTGCACAATAAAATGTTCAGATCACATACTCCAAAAAGTCTCCGAACACCTCATCATCATCATCATCATTTTCGGATGCCGCTTATCTTTTTAAAGGGTCGGTCCTTTACATGGTTCTTCCATCTTTCTCGATCCTCCGCCACCAACTTAAGAGACTCCGGCGCAATTCCCAGGCAGGACTCAGATAGGTTCTTTACCTGATCCCATCACCTGTTCCTTAGCCTACCAGGGAGCGACGCGCTCGCATCTCGGCTAGCATGACCTGTCTAGGAAGTCTGTCAAGGGGCATGCGAACAACGTGTCCAAACCATCGAAGAATCGATCGCTCCACTCGGAGAAGTAGCTGCTCAACATTAAGATTCCCACGAATACTGACATTTCTCACTCTATCCCTTAGAGTAACACCAGAAACGCACCTCAGGAATCTCATTTCGGCAGCTTGTACCGCGATCTAATTCTTTCGGTCATTACCCAAATTTCATGACCATAGATGAGGGTCGGAACGAATACTGAATTAAACACTGAGATCTTTGCTTTCACTCCAAGCTCAGCTTTCCTGATGACTGGCCGGCGCAGTTCCTTCACTTTTGCTCCAGTTTGGCCAATTCTACAGGACAACTCAGTATCACTCCTCACATCTTTCGTGAAAAAAACCCCGAGATACTTAAACCTCTCCACCTGTTTTAATGGATATCCATTTATGTGTAGGGTACATTGCACAGGAATTCGGGAAACAACCATCACTTCCCATTTGTTCACGTTTACTTTCATCCCAGCATCACCACAGACGACTGCAAACCTATCCAGTGCTCGTTGAAGTTCCTCTTTGGATGATGCAAGGATGGGCCAATCATCTGCGAAAAGCATGCCCATCCTTATGCTCATCCTTATGCCAGCCAATTCGAACCATTGCTCGCCAAGACTGCGCTTCACCATCCAGTCCATATATGCTATGAAAAGGAGCGCCGACAGAACACAGCCCTGGCGAAGTCCAACGCGCACATCAAAAGGACGGGATCTGACGCCATTTATCCGTACACAGCTTCTGCAGTTTCCATACAACGACTGGATGGCTTTCAGAAGAGGCCCACCCAGCGCATAGTCCTGCAAAACTCTCCACAGTGTATCCCGAGGGACACGGTCATACGCCTTTTTCAGATCTACAAAACACGCGTAGACCGGTTTGGCATATTCCCAGGCCTTCTCAAGAATAACCTTCAGAGTAAAAAGCTGGTCGGTTGTGCCTCTGCCAGGCCGAAAGCCGCACTGTTCTTCCCGTTACAAAGGCTCGATTACAGCTCTGGAACGCGTTTCCAACACCTTCGCGAATACTTTTCCAGGAAGACTCAAGAGAGATATGCCCCTATAGCTGGCGCAATCTCTCCTGTTCCCTTTTTTGAAAATGAGCACTATAACTCCCGTTTGCCAATCGCTAGGTGCCTTCCCGCTATCCCAGGCCACCTTAATGACACTTGTTAGCCATTTAACACCCTCTTCACCCATTGCCTTGAGCATTTCTGGCCAGATTTCATCAACTCCAGCAGATTTGCCAACTTTCAGCGATTTAATCGCCTTAGTGACTTCGTCTACTGTGGGACTATTCTCCGCCCTTATCTCGTCAGCAGTGGGAATGCCATCTTCAGTGCCCTGTTGGGGGTTAAGCAACTCCGAAAAGTGCTCTCTCCATCTGCGCAAGACATCGCTCTCATTTAAAGAAGTGAACCGTCCTTAGATTTAACACCTTGAGTGATATTTAACTTCCTTCCTCTGAGCCGGCAAATGGTCTGCCAAAATATCTTTTTTGCAGATCTGGAATCGTGCTCCAACTTCTCGCCGAACTTTTTCCATGACTGTTCCTTGGCTGTTCTGACTGCCAGATCGGAAGTCCTTCACGCCCCATTGTACCGGGCTCGAAAAGTTGAGTTTCTACATTGGATCCACGCATTGAACTCCATGCGTTTTAAACCAAACAGTTCTTTTCTCACCACCAGCCGCTACTCCAAGCCGCTTTACTCCACAAACATTTTCTGCAGAGGCAATGACTGCCGATAAAAATAGCTGCCATTCCTCCTCTACATTCAAAAGGCCAGTTGGAATTTGTTCAAACTTCTCCGAAACATGATGTGCAAAGCGCTCTCTGAAACCAGCGTCAGCATCCTGCAACCTTCCCTACCGTATGCGGGTCACCAGTCTTGGCTTTTCCCGGGTGACAAAGGAATACTGTCACTGAAGAACAATTAACACAGCACTTAGTGGTGATCTGTTGACAACTCAGCTCCCCTGAAAACTCGAACATCACAAATCATTCTCTGAACACACTATGGTACAAGAAAGAAATCAATCAGTGACTTCTGATTAAAACTGTGCTTGTACCATGTGTATTTGTGAATTTCTCTGTGTGGGGAAAAGGTGTTCATGATGGACAAGCCATATGCACAGCAAAAGTCCAACAACTTCGCTCCGTTCCTGTTTTGATCCGGGTCACCGTGCCTCCCGATCACACTCCTCCAAGTACTATCGTCCGTACCCACATGTGCATTGAAGTCACCCATCAGGGGAAAGAAGTCCATTTCTGCCACTCTGTCCAGAGCAGCATCAACTTCGTTCAAAAAGGACTCATACTCTGACTCTCGATTTGGTGTATAAACCTGAACCAGAGCCAGAGTCGATCGTTCAAGCTTAAGCTTTAAGATCAGAATCCTTCCCCCTAACGGAATGACATCGAATACATTTTCTGACAACCGGAAGCTTGTGAGTATCCCCACACCCGCCCGTGCAGTCATGTGACGCCAGACCAGAAGAGCTTCCACCCATCATAGAGGTCTTAGGTTCCAGAACCCTTCCACTTAGTTGAGGAGATGCCAGTTGCATCGAGCTGATACTTTTTGGCCCCCTCAACCAGTTCAAGTTCCTTCCTCGTTCATTCGGGTTCATTTTTTTAACTTTTCAACTTTACTGCCAAGGGTGCCCCCAAAAGGCGTTTATACTCCTGGACAGCATCACTTATGCCTGAAGATTACTTCCTCCAGTGGATTTTAGTCGGCTCTTACGACAGGCATACCTCATGGCTATTCTTAAAGCCGACCGTGCAGGGTTAAATCCGTACACCTCATTACTTTTTTCTGAATTTTAATACTTTTTTTAATTTGAAAGAAAAAAAAAACTAGAAGCAACTAGAAACTAAGAACAAAAACGAAATTAAATGTTAATTTTAAGGGAAAAACAAATAAAATTTTATTGCAAAATAAAAAAATAATAAACATTTCACTCAGCATTAAGGAAAAACATCACCAAAAAGTCTCCGTACACTTAATTTATTTGCTTATTTTCTTAAAAAAAAACAACTAGAAATCAAAAAAAAATTAAATAAAAACTTAATCTCGTTAATTATGTTAGTCTCGTGTGTTTCCTAAGACCTCCTACAATAACTGTTCAATCGAATAGGCTAGCTTTAAAAACTTATCTGAAGACATCGTAATTCATTGAAGTCCATTCTTTGGGACATTGTACAACAAAGTTATTTTTTGAATTTGTTTTGTGTAATGAATTCTAAAATGAATAAATAAGGATAAAATCTGGGGAATGAGAGTGATGTTTAGCTTGTTTTTTGAAATGGTAAACCAACCTTTCTTCCACTAGCAACGTTATCTGCTTGGGGTCATTATATCGTATTGAAGTACAAAATTGTTCCCTAGACCCAGTGTTTGACTACTTTAAGTCAGGTTTTTCTTGAGTACGTTCAAGAACCAATAGTTTCTCATCGTCAATCTATGAACACAAGTTACTCCAACCCCAAAAGAGCCCATACTTCCCCAAACTTAAAGATTACCCCACCATGCCTAACAACAGATGTTACATTTTTCGGATTCAAAGCAGTGTTTAGTTTTCCCCACTTTATGCGAACATCTAAGCCAAAGATGTTAGATTTACTATCGTCAATTAATAAAATCCCCGAATAAATTCGGCTTCCGGCATCAAGTGCTGCTTTCCCCAAATATTCAAAGACATTCTTTTCCCTCGCTTGTATAAAAGCTTTCCGTGCAAATGGCTTGATCCGGTTCACTCAGCTATTATGCCGACTTATTTTTAACGCATTTCTTATCTCTTTAAAACTTATAACCAGGGATAGGATTTTGTTGACCTAAAAAATGGAAAAAAGGCAAAATAAAAGTTCTAAATAGGCAGAAAAAGGCATTTATATAAACAAACTTGTTTATTTTAACTTTAACCTTCCCCCTTCGGGTAGGGGTTAGAATATACCCGAGGTAAGGCATGCCTGTCGTAAGAGGCGACTAAAATCCACCCTCCGTATGCCGAGCGCGTAGCGCATACAAACCATGCAATGGACAAAACGAACGGAAGTAATACCCCAGGTGGTAATCCAGCATCACTGGCAAATCCACCCTCTTCGGAGGCAGGCTCTACGGATTCTGGGGAGAGCCATTTATTGCTTTCAAATCCCTTTATGAAGAAACCAAGGGTACCTCGATCACCACCACCTAGATCGATCATCTCCGGGAAAGGAAGTCCGCCGGTTAATCGGGACTCAGCGAAAACTAAATGCTTTGAAGCGGAAAACAACGAACTCCGCGCTAAGCTTAAAGATATGGAACGTCTCTACCATGAGCTCAAAAATGAAGTAGATTCGTTACGAAAAGAAAACGAGGCTCTTAGGAATCCCCGTGATACTACAAAATGTGAGGACACGCCGGAGCGTCAAAGCGAATACGTGACAGACGAAGAAGAGCTTGCACGTGAAACTAATCCGGCTCTCAAGAAAAGATCTACCAAAAAACGAAAAATTGGGTCTTCGCCAGTAGTTGAGGCCGTATATAAACACGACGAAACACCAACCGTGTCAAAAAAAGCGACAGCGAAAATTGAAGAAAAAATTCGCCGACCGCCTGCAATAAATGTCGTTGGGGTCGCAGACTACGGAAAGCTGCGAAATATCTTACAAAATACTCTGGGGACAAAGTATAATTTAATTTCTCTTCGAAATAATGTATGGAAAATCAATGTCGATGACTCTGAAGCCTATCGCGCACTTTCGCAAAAATTAAATACCGAGAATGTACAATGGTATACTTACGAAAACAAATTCGAGAAGCCGCTTCGGGTTTTCGCTAGGGGACTTCACCCAACCTGCACGAAGGAAGAAATTGTTGAAGATGTTCAAGCCCAAGGCTTTAAAATTCTTGATGCCGTGAACATACTTAAGAAAGAAAAACAACGTACGGAAGGAGAAAAAGACACCGTGGTCAAGCGCGGTCTTCCTATTTTCATGCTGACGTTCGATAAGATTGAAAACATAAACGAAATATATAAAATAAAAACAATCCTAAATATCAGGGTAAAAATTGAGCCCAAGCGAAAGGGCAATAGACTAGTACCTCAATGTAAGCGATGCCAAGGCTTCCGACATACTCAAGCGTACTGCCAAAAAGAACCGCGATGTGTCAAATGCGCCGGTGGACATCTTTCAAAAGATTGCAACGTAAGCAGTCAGGCCCCAGCGACTTGCGCCAATTGTAATGGAAGTCACCCGGCGAGCTACCGAGGTTGCGAAATCGCAATAGAGCTACAAAAACGTCACGAAACTGTTAAGCAACATATTGTAGATAGGGCCACAACCCCAAAACGTTCTAGAGCTGACAAGCCGAAAACTGCCAAATCGGTCAGAAATACGAGATTGACGAGGAAAAATATACAAACTCCGCAAGAAAACGTCGCCGGTCCAAGTACAAAGGGAAAATCATCACTCATCGGCCCAAGATCGTACGCTGAAGTCGCGTCACACAAAAGCAAACCTCCAGAACCTACCACAACAGATTCGGTATCTCAAATATTATTTATGATATTGGAAAAGCTTGAGCAACAAACTAAAGTTAATCAAGTAATATTTGACAAACTGAGCGAGCTAGAGTTTAAACCTCGCAAAACCAATAACAAATCATGAATATGAAGCTCATTAACATACTAACGTGGAATGCAAATGGTCTTTTAAAGAAAATCGACGAACTAGAAGTATTTCTACGGGAAAAAAATATTGACCTATGCCTGATTTCAGAAACACACTTTAAGAAGGGATCCGGACCCAAAATTAGAGGTTACATCGACTACCACGCGCATCATCCATCAGAAAATTCGAGAGGCGGATCCTCTCTCTACATCAAAGACTGCATTAAGCATTACAAAAACGAAGAAATTGAGCTTGACTCTATGCAAATAACTTCAGTATCGGTAAAAAATAGGTCACCTAGATTATAATATTGCCTCGAGTTATTTTCCTCCACAGTATAGGCTAGCGGACGACGATCTTACTCCCCTCTTTGACTTACTTGGGTCGAATTTTATCATCGGCGGGGACTTTAATGCGAAAAACACCTTTTGGGGATCACGGTGCAATTCAACAAGAGGTAGAGTACTCTTCAAAGCTAGCATGAAACGTGGCGTGGTTTTCCTTTCGACGGGAAAGCCAACGTATTGGCCAACCGACAGAAACAAAGTTCCTGACCTTGTCGACTTCTTTATCGCGAAAGGGGTTCCCCGCCACCTCACAAATGTAGAAGAAGGCTATGATCTCTGTTCGGATCACTCGGCAGTCGTTTTGAAAATCGGCGGAAGTCTAGCAAAAAATGAGAGAGCGCCTAGGCTAACGAATAACAACACCGACTGGGATGGCTTTAGGAAATACTGTAAAGAAAATGTATCTCTACATGTACCACTTACAACCCCTTTAGAAATAGAAGACAAAGTCGATAAACTCGTTAGAACTATCCAAGACGCTGCTTGGAACAATACTTCTTTCCGGAAGACTGGAGTAAGGAAAAGCGGATCAATTTACCCGCGCGAAATTGAAGAGCTCATACGCGAAAAGAGAAAGGCTCGAAAGAGGTGGCATTTGTCTCGAGCTCCTCCTGATAAAACCATTCTGAATGGGCTATCTAACAAATTAAAGCACTTACTTCAAGATTTTAAAAGTCGCGAGACTACCAACTACCTCGAAAACTTGACTGCCGATAGAGGGTCAAACTATTCACTTTGGAAAGCCGTGAAGTCCATTAAAAAGCCCATAGTACACTCGGCGCCAATAAGAAAAGATAACGGTGAATGGGTAAAAGGCGACAAAGAGAAAGCAGATGTATTTGCAGAACATCTAGAAGAAACATTCAAACCGTTTGACGGGGAGCCGTTGGTTGACGATCTGTATCGCAATGCGGAATTAGACAATTATCGAATGAAAACCGTGACACTGTCTGAACTTCGTCAAACAATCCGAAATTTGAAGAATAACAAAGCTCCAGGCTATGACCTAATTACTGGGGAAATTTTGAAGGAGCTACCGAAAAGAGCGTTAGTCAAGCTTCTCTACATCATAAACGCATCAATGAGAATTTCATACGTTCCACGGCAATGGAAAATCGCAGAGGTAATAATGGTTCCGAAACCAGGGAAATGCCCGAACGACAAAAAATCATATAGACCGATTTCGCTTCTGCCGATTATATCTAAAGTCTTCGAGAAACTTGAGCTCAAACGACTGCAACCAATAATTGAAGAAAGACGATTGATTCCGGATCACCAATTCGGCTTTAGGGTCAAACATTCAACACTTGACCAGGTCTATCGAATAACTAATGAAATTGAGAAAGCCTTAGAAGCGAAAATGATATGTTCTACCGCTTTTCTTGACGTATCCCAAGCCTTTGATAAAGTTTGGCACGAAGGCCTAAAATATAAGCTACGGAAAGTTTTGCCGGAAAAAATGTATGAACTCTTAGAGTCTTATCTTGACAACAGACTATTTCGAGTGAAATACGGGAGCGAATACTCAGAATTCAAAGAAATACAAGCCGGCGTTCCACAAGGTAGCGTCCTCGGTCCAACACTGTTTTTACTTTTTACAAGAGATGTACCTCAAGTAGAGACAACGACTATAGCCACGTTCGCTGACGACACGGCTATCCTCGCTACGGATAAGACAGTCGAACTATCAACGGGAAAACTCCAACGCGCTTTGAATAAAATATGCGAATGGACAAAGGCC
This sequence comes from Neoascia interrupta, assembly GCA_947623515.1. Taxonomy (NCBI): domain Eukaryota; kingdom Metazoa; phylum Arthropoda; class Insecta; order Diptera; family Syrphidae; genus Neoascia; species Neoascia interrupta. The sequence continues at coordinate 108,897,917 of OX392463.1, read as the reverse complement.
TGGCGAATCCTCCTAAATGAGACAAAATCAACGCATGTAAATTTTACTTACAAGAGGGTAATCAACTTACCTCTATTTATAATCTCGGTACAAATTCCGTACGCAAACGAGGCGAAATATTTAGGCATGACCCTAGACGCAAAACTTAAGTGGAAGCCACACGTTAAAAAGAAACGCGATGAACTTGAAATCAAGCTACGAGAACTGAATTGGCTTATCGGACGTTATTCGAAACTAAGCGTATATAACAAACTGCTATTGTATAACCAAGTGCTAAAACCATCTTGGACGTACGGTATACAACTTTGGGGTTGTACCAAACCAAGCAACATATCTATTTTAGAAACTTTTCAGAATAAGACACTAAGAGCAATCGTAAATGCTCCATGGTATATAAGAAATAGCGATTTACATCGAGATCTAGGCATCGCAACCGTGACCGACGAAGTAAGAAACTTTGCTCGCAAACTTCACACTCGCCTTCACGGCCATTGCAACCACGAAATAATCCGAACTCTGGATCAGACAAATCTTGCACGCCGACTACAACGAACAAGACCGTTGGATCCAGCGTCGTAAGAGGAAACCGCACATAATGACGGTATTGCAGGTGCTTTCGTTGGAAGGTAGCCTGCCAAACGCGATTACTATACAGAAGCATGAACTACTTGTTAAGGAAACTTAGTCGTAGTCTTACAAAGATTGGGAGGTTTTTTAGTGAGTAAGAATCTCACACTACTATGAGCACGCGCGCTCGATTCTCATAGTGCCTATGAAGGTTTTTACCTACCCACGGAAAAAAAAAAAAAAAAAATTTTAACTTTTTACATTAAACTGTAGCAACACTGAACTACGATGAGATTTTTAAAGTTCCCAGGAAACAACCGCCTGCGATTGTCTCTTAAAAACGCCTTAAAAGCGCTTAAGAACTGCATCTACCGATGCGAGTAAAGTCAAATGAAAACTTGAAGCCTACTTCAATATTTTCAGGGAGCTCATGGATTGCGTCACCTTTAATTACACAACAAATCAAATGATTTATTATCTCCAGTCCCAGCACTCCAGTCTTGTGCAATTTGCTGTTGCCTGATCGCTTTTGTTTTGATCGTGCTTCCTTAATGTCAAAAAAACATATGCAACGGTTAGGTTCACGTAGTTCAGTTTCCTGAGTTTCCAGTTTATCGGAGACAAGACATAAACTCAGCAACGCATTACTGCGCGTGTAGGTCAAGACTAAGATTTTTTTTAGCTTCAGAGCAGATACATCAATTTTGCAGAACTTATTCTTTTGTGGGCACACAAATAAGTTACATACATCGATCTATTTCCATTGATTCGAAATTTTTGTGTTGAGCTTAAAAGTCAGGGGTGTAAATAAGCTTAAAAAAAGGGTGTTGATACAAAGTATTTTGTGTGCCTTTATATTTATAGACGTTGAACCTTTTGTTTCTACTCTAATTGATTTTTTCTGATTTCCACAAAAACAAAATAAAATAAGTATAAAATAAGGGGAAATATTTTAGAGAGACAAAAAAGGCAAAAAGAGGCAATAACGGAAGAAAAGGCAAAAAAGGCAAAAGAAAATACATATACAGCGCTGGTGTCGAAGCATCGACCCTGTCAAAGGCGGATGAAAACACTTTAGGCTGCGTTGAGAGGAAAATTCTTCGGACGATATACGGTTCCATCTGCATAGACGGAGAGTGGCGGAGGAGATATAACATCGAACTGTGCGGGCTGTACAGCGATACCGACCTAGCCAAAAGAGTCAAAACACAACGTCTACGATGGCTGGGTCATCTAGAGCGGATGGACACTAACGCCCCGGCCCGGAAAATCTTCGAATCCACACCGCATGGACGGCGCGGTAGAGGAGCAGCGAGGCTCAGGTGGCGCACGCAAGTGGAAAGGGACCTCAGCCAACTTTGCGTGCGAAACTGAAGACGGCTAGCTAGAGATAGAGCTGGCTGGCGAAGCTTGTTGGCTGAGGCCCAGGTCCACCCCGGACTGTAGCGCAACCTTAAGTAAGTAAGTAAGTAAAATACATATATTTGGCACCTACACAACTTCAAACGGATTTGTTTAAAATCTATAGTGCCAAACGATCGCGCAAAAAAGAGGCTAAGTCACTAAAATCCTATCCCTGCTTATAACTATTCCATTTGCGAATATTCCACCTATCACTTAACCAGCAATAACGGGACCACCTACCTTATGATCTATGGTGAATCTTCATATTTCATATCGTTTTTTAGATCAGACACTGTCATCGCTCATTTCACACATGTTAATGCACAGAAGTCAGAAAGATATACCGTTATTATTTTTTTTTGGGAGTCCTAGCGGCAGGAGGTTGCAAGTTGGCTATTTCACAATAGTTTAACTAGTGGCCAGGGAAATAAGCTTACCCTGGCTTTCTATTCCTTTTTTCTTTTGGAAAAACTAATAAAATTGTTAATAATTGCGTCTACCAAAAACCTACAAAATTCCTCGTCCCTGCACTTACATTTCCAATTTAAACAAAAAAATAGCATCTTTACGGAGACTTTTTTGACTCTCTTTTACGATCTTAGCAAGATTGTTAATATAACGGTGCTCATTATGCACACAAATTCCTGAAATTCGGTAAAAAGACAAAAAAAAAACATACATTTGCTCTTTCTGTGTTCCATATTAAGCTTTAAACATTGAACGGTAAATATTTTTTACAATAATATAGAAATGAATCTGCTGTACGGAGACTTTTTGGACTATGTATTTGTGTGAAAGCTAAAAAGGATTTAGATAAGGCGACGCGCTGTCATGTGACTTCTTTAACATCATACTTGAGAGAATTGTGCAGAAATCTCGCGCCAACACCAGAGGCACAATCTTTTTTTTTTATATATGCACTATCAGATCTGTGATGTAGGGTGCTTAAAGCAAGCAGCAACTACAAGCAGAAAATTGCCAAGCAAATCTTTCAAAAGTCCGTTCAACTACTCGCATACGCAGACGACATTGACATAATCGGTAGAACAAAGCGTGATGTCAGTGAAGCCTTCGTGAGTATTGGGACGGAAGCGACGAATATGGGCTTAGCAGTCAATGAGGGCAAAACCAAGTATATGCTGTCATCAAGAAAAGACACCCAACACCGACGTCTTGGACAAAACATCACCATCGACAGCTATAACTTTGAGGTAGTTAGGGACTTTGTCTACCTGGGTTCCGCTATCAATTCAGACAATGACACCAGCGCTGCAATTAAACGAAGGATAACTCATGTTAATCGCTGTTTCTTTGGGCTAAGAAGGTAATTGAGTAGTAAAGCCCTCTCTCGAGCAACTAAAGTGTCCATGTATAAGACCCTCATCATCCCAGTCCTGCTTTACGGTGCAGAAGCGTGGACCCTGTCAAAGGCGGATGAAAACACTTTAGGCTGCTTCGAGAGGAAAATTCTTCGGACGATTTACGGTCCCGTCTGCATAGACGGAGAGTGGAGGAGGAGATATAACATCGAACTGTACGGGCTGTACAGCGATACCGACCTAGCCAAAAGAGTCAAAACACAACGTCTACGATGGCTGGGTCATCTAGAGCGGATGGACACTAACGCCCCGGCCCGGAAAATCTTCGAATCCACACCGCAGGGACGGCGCGGTAGAGGAGCACCGAGACTCAGGTGGCGCACGCAAGTGGAAGGGGACCTCAGCCAACTTCGCGTGCGAAACTGGAGACGGTTAGCTAGAGACAGAGCTGGCTGGCGAAGCTTGTTGGCTGAGGCCCAGGTCCACCCCGGACTGTAGCGCCACCTTACTGAAATGAATAAATTTATGCTACGCCCACTTTTGGGGGCGTTTCTAAGCACAAACTAATTTTTTAATATGAAAATGCAATCAACACGTGTATACCACTTCTGATAAAAAAATATAAACAAGAAAACGATGTTACTGAAAATGTTTGATGCCACGCCCCCTTTTTAGGGAGAAGATTCTTAACTAAGAAATTCTAAATACAATGAAAGTTAATTGAGACTGAAATCTAACAACCAAGATTATGATATATGGAGTGGTTCCTATATGAGAAGACATGGCAAGAGAAACCGATTTCATTATAAGTCTGCGCATATTGCTCCTCTGGTAAGAATTATCCTCAAAGATGGGAATATGCAGGTGCAACGGGAATCGGTGTAAATGCTAGCAGGGGGAGGCGGGGATTCTTAGGCACGAAGCTGATGCAGGGTGATGGTCTTCGGTGAAAGTCCATACTTCAGGTGAAATCACGTTAGAATTGACCGTGGGGGGAAGGGGAAGATATATGCGTTACCGAAACGGCATGAACCCGTACCAGGAGGAGCATGTGCTGGTGATCCCGTAATGGTGGAATGGTGAATCCAACCGAAGCGGTCTAAGCCCTTCGGTTCCAGTCCTGTAGGGGAGGTCCCAGTCCTGTAGGGGATATTCACTGTGAGTATTCTTTTTTTTCGTTCCCGGGTGGTATGAGGGACAGATTATGCATTCACCTGATAGGTGTTTAACCTAATTAAACCGATAATAGGCTTATTATCCTCTTATCGTCGAGCCTAGCTAGATCTATTGATCCTTTATCTATCTATTGTTCCTAGAGTGAGAGTAAGCCTAAGGATTGGAGAGTGCAGGTAACCGATTTCAGTTAAGACCCTTGCAGGAAGAGAATTATTAATTAAGACGCTGATTTAGGGTAACCGGTTCGGTGTAAGCCCGTACCTCAGGCGACTCAAGTCAGAATGAATCTGGGGTGGGGGAAAAGGAGAGGAAGGGGTAACCGAACCTGAACCCGTGCCGAGGGGGGAATATATACCGGTGTTCCTAAAAGAGCGGAGAGTTGAAGCGGGATAAGCCCTTACAAGACCGGTCCATGGATGCTTGTACCAATTAGTCCATTAACTAATTTGACCCTAAGATAAAAGTTATTATCCTCTTTAAATCGAGTCGTGCTACATCATTTGGATCATAGAAACAGTATTCACCTAAAGCTTTCCTTTTCAAGGTCAAAACGGCGAGTCAGTTACACAGAAGATAAAACATGATCTCTTTCTCCTCCTCGTCTCTGCAACTTCCGCAGAAATTGTTGAATGAAGCACCCAGTCTTCTGGCCTCAACCATAAAGTGGCCTATGGAGAGCCCGAATTATCTTTCTATGATTTAGCCTATTAAAGGAGGTGTGTCTCTTTGTTTTCCTACGCTCAAGCACTGGCCAGATTTGTTTGGAAGAGAGACATGTGTCCACCTATTGTTTGCCATTGTGATGGCTTCGATATCTAGGTGAACCTTTATCGAAATTGTGGGTGCTACCGGTTCCGTTACATGAGTATGTAGGGAAGGTATAACATTTTATTTTATTTAAACAAACGAAAACCGTTAAATTACAAAAACAATATTTCTGTAGAGGCTGGCGTTGCGACCTGGAGGCTGAATGCTCTGAAATTAAAACAAAAGAAAACAACACATGAATTGCTGTCGTCAGCAAAAGAGACATACCTATGGAAGACAACCATAAGGAAAAAGCAGAGCACAAATTATATTGGCAGCAAACCACTACACAATAAAATGTTTAGCCACAACAATAAGGAGATAGGTCTTATCTACCAAGTCAAGTCAGTGGAATTAATTTATATTGGCCTGTCAGCCTTTAACAACTTTTACCTCAGCGTATCATACTCTGACAGCTTACACCTCTTAATTTACCTTAGCGTGTCAGAGTATGACCACCTACAAATATTCAATAACAGCCATCATCACAGCTCTGTGTATTGTGACCGCCCAGAAAACATCCCTCGACCTGCCACTGATCTGGAATAGGGAACACTACCCATGAAGACTCCACTCTTCAGGGTCCAATCCAATCATGGTAGGCGGGACTATCATCGCCATACCGCTTTATAGAGTGCGAGAACATTCTCCACACCCGTCTCGCATCAGGCCAACGGGTAACACCATCGCCGAACCTGGATCTTAAGCAGAGTGAGTGAGCCAAAATTCATATACTCCATTCTAAACTCCACTCCAACCAGCACACGCGGGATGTACATCGCAATGCCCGGGCTTATGATGAATCCACTCTACCAAGCGGGACTACCAACGCAAGGCCTGAGTTCACCAATATTGAGCAAGTGCAATGCCCTACGCTCACTCCAATAAGGAAGCCAACATGAACAAATCTCATACCACATATTCCGGAGATATTGGAGATAACTTTCCATACCTGAAGGGAAACGCACAAGACTACATAAGCCATGGGACTCAACTGCGAAGCAACAATGTGCTTGCTAAACACACGTAGAACAAAAGTTCCAAGCTTTCCTGACATTATGGGTGAGAGACCTATCCGTCTCCACCACGCCACACACACACGAACCTGATGACATCGGCATCAGCAAAACAAAATGAGCCTCTTGCTCTTTAAAGTGACTCTGCAGTCCACAACACTGACTTGGCTTGGCAAACCAACCACCAAATATAACGCATGCGCAGTATAACTAGTTCCACATTGAACATAGCTTCCACATAAATGTGCGCTGCGCTCTGCTCCAGCACAGTAGCTACACACGCAGGTACCGAAAACACAGTACAAGTACACTGCACACTAAAAAGAGAGTTCTGGAGGAGAACACGACCCCTTTCACTCTACACATGCACCAAAGCCACACCACAACGGTACGTAAATAAGCAAAATTGCCGCATTTGGAGTGAAGATCAGCCAGAAGCATTGCAACAGCTACCAATGCATCCCGAAAAAGCCACTGTTTGGTACGGTTTATGGGCCGGCGGCATTATTGGGCCATATTTCTTCAAAGATGATGCGAATCGCAGCGTTACTGTCAATGGTGAACGCTACCGAGCGATGATAACAAATTTTTTTTTGCCCGAAATGGAAGTTCTTGACTTGCATGATATGTGGTTTCAACAAGACGGTGCCACATGCCACACAGCACGCGAAACAATGGCGCAATTGCGAGGCGAGTTTGGTGAGCAGTTAATTTCACGTTTCGGGCCGGTCAATTGGCCGCCTAGATCGTGCGATTTGACACCATTAGATTATTTTTTGTGGGGGTATGTCAAGGCTAATGTCTATAGGGACAAGCCCGCTTCGATTGACGCACTGGAAGCCAACATCCATGCATTCATTTGTGAGATACCGGCCGATATGTGTGAAAGAGTATGCCAAAATTGGACTCAGCGGATGGGCTACCTGAGACGCAGTCGCGGTCAACATTTGAATGGAATTATCTATAAACATTAAATTGCAAGGTTCAAACTATCGATTCAAATAAATATTTCATTAATTTTTTCGAATTTTTTGTGTTTTTTTTTTAAAAAAAGTTCGTCAACTGCCATTCCAATTCCAATTAATAGCTTTCAAGTAGTATTAGCATTGGCAACTTTTTTAGCTAGTTCGTCGGCTCTGTAGTTCCTTGGAATATTCCTGTGGCCTGGAACCCCACAGGAACCCAGCATGAAAGATAGGTAGATTTGTTTTACAGCTCTTTAACTTAACCATTCTGATAAATCAAACTTTCATACACCTCGGTCGGTTTCGGAGCGATGCACGAGCACGCCAATTAAAAAACAATTTATTTTTAACATTGAAGAAAATTGTATCTTATAAAACTCCCATTCCCTGCAAGGCATCCTCAGCAGCTTGGCCCATCATGTACTCATTCGATCCTTCTGGCTCTAACTTCAATATGTCACGGCTATCCTTAAGCAATTTTGCCACCTCCTTGAGATTTCGTTGAAAGTCGTTACGGGTAATCAAATTCCTTTCAAAAAGCCGCGTGGATAGTATCATTATCGGTGCATGCAGTTCGTACATGATTAGTCCTGAAAATTTAGAAACTAAATATAATTACCATTGAATAGGTACTACTCAGCCTACCCCGAAGACGCGTCAAACCAGGTTCGAGAATATCAATCAATTTAAGGAAATCTCGGCAGTATTGCTCTTTTCGTTTTATGTCCTCTAAGGACATTTCATTAATAAGGTATCCTTCGGTGCGACCATAAACTTGACACAATGAGTACTTCGCTGACAGAAAGAGGTAATGGTTTGGGCGAAAAATTTTCTGATACCTATAAATAAATACACGAGTGAATATTATGTTCATATAATTCAGCTTTTGTTAATATCAGCCGTTTTTTATGTACCTCTTTAGAAAGCTCTCGAGACCTGGAATGTTATGAGGATCAATTGATTCCAATTCATCATTGATTTTGTCCAAAAGCTTCTCCACCGACCTCGCAGATACATTGTAACAGCATTTATCACATCTTAAATGGTGAAATTTTAATATATATGTACTGTACATACCTATTTGATTTTAAAAACGAACGAAATTCTTACTTCCATACTGCATCCTGGTCAAGGGGCTTGCTCGATCTTACAGATCCGCTGGTACACATCGAACACACCAGCGCACTGCAGTCTGTTTTAAGCTCTGTTGCATCGGAACATCTCTTACATTCACACCAAAACAATTTACCAGCATGCATAAAGTCCCTTCTCTTCAATGTTCCCTGGAAAGGATTAATAGTTTAGTTTATCAGTATACGCGAAGGTGGCTAGAGTCACGCTTACCTGCAAGGTATAGGCGTAACTTAATGTGATAGCATCATTTCTCTTTATTTCTCTTGAAGTACGCAGCATTATTGAAAATGTTTTCGGGTGATCTGTATGAGATGTGTTTGGAACGCAGTCATGTGAAAGAAGAAAGGCACTAGGGTACATTGCTCTGGCCTTTGCTGAGTTTTGACCAATCTCAAAGCAATTTACATCGATGATACCGCACACTTCATGAATATCCTCCTCAGAAAGTTCTTCAACTAACCATTCCTTCCGAATTTTATCGACAATTGTCTTTTGGTAATGGTCCCACAAGTTTTTATTTAGTCGTCTCAGTTTTACATGTGATTCCATAGACCTGATAATGCTATAGCTATCTGGACGGTGGATTTTCATAAGGAGAATCCTCAGCGGAAGTATAAGCTCATAATGTTTTTTTATGGTGTCCAAACTGGATTTAGATATCAGTTGGACATGTGAGTTTTTCGATTTCAGAATTTCACATTCGTAAGACATATGGCCATTTATGTGGTTAATCCCAAGGCAATTGGTGGAACACATAGGCCACTTACATTCAGGACACCTAGAAACGGCACATATAAATTTCTTAACTATATACGCATTTTTTATGAGAATTTACCGATATTGGGACGGTGTAAGTTTCACTGGCAGGTAACATCCTAAACAGACGGGCTCACTATTGGCAGTAGGGCCGATAGCCAACGGCGCTTCTTCAATTAGTGGCTCACCTGGACGAAGGTCTCTGTTAGCTACCAAGTAGCGACCTAAAATATTCGACGTCTCTATCTTGTAAGGTAAATTATTCGAACCATCAGACGAAGCTTGATAATTAGTAGAAGCAGAATTGTTCTGCTTATGATGCTTGTTTTTGTTTCTCTGAAAAATATTAAGGACAAATCGGTTTTGAGAGGCAATATGATAAGTGGCCGAAACATACAATTTGATAAAAAAAATTTAGTTAAGAAGGGGTCTTGGTGTAGCGGTAAGGTGCGCGCGTGTAGGTAGTATGTGCATAAACATTTGGTATCGCGTGTTTATACCCCATCCCATTGGATAGGATTAAGTTTGATTCATAGTTTGTAACATAGAGAAATAATCACCGTCGACCCGCAGCCGCAAGACCCGCATAATGTTTGCTAGTAATTGATAACCTCTTGCTTAATATGCTAACATATATCTGTATACAATCAATCAACTAACTAGAAAAATTTCAGCATTTCACTTGACTAAAAACTTAATTTTTATTAAAAATTCACGTAACACATGAAAACCCCATCTTGACAATATATTTGAAGAAAAACTACAAAGCTCTTGAAAAGGGTTCGGTGCCACGCTCCTTTTTTAACGGAAAGAGATGATCATATTTGACATTTGGCGATATGGAGCTTGATAGGGGTTAATTGGGATGGGGTATCCCACTATTGGCCTATGCAGATTTTAATCCACCCACTAGTTTTTATCCGCTTACATACACGTGCAAAATCGTAAAAGTAAACTTCCTCCGCAATACTTTCAAAACTGTAATAGCTGGGCCACATTTAGTACCTATGTCTGTGTCTCGCAGTTCAGCATACGGAAACACGTTTGTGTCTCTGATTTGAGGTTTAAAATGAGGCGAGCCACAGACAAAGGCACAGACACACATTGTGCCCGGCTTTACAGACGTCGCAGGAGGCTGAAATTTTACAGTTGCATCTTTCGAAGATTGTAAGATACGCAAAAGAAAACTTAAATCGCTTAACCCGCTTTTGTGGGCGTGACACCGATTTAAGTGGTTATTTTTCAAATGTATTTTATTTGAAAAATATGCACCAGAAAATTATAAGATTTTTCTCAATTCAGGAAGTACCAGTTGTTGTTTCCAATGATTGCAAAGATGATTTGGAGTTCGTCTTGGGTTTTGGTACTATTTCGTTAGTGATTTTTTAAAGTTTTTTGCGAATATGAAAATAAAAAGGAAACAAGCCGATAATTATACGAGAAAACTTATTATTGTTTATTTTGCCTAAAAAGCCGTTACGGGAAATCCAATGTGCAGAAAATTATTAATTAATAGCTTTTCTCGAAAAAAGTTCTAAATAAAAAAAGCCAAAAGGAGCACGACGCGTGATTTATGTGCGAAAAATCAAAGCAAATCCCCAAACCAGTGTTCCAAAGTTGGCGTCACCGGATGAATCGTATTGACTCAGTGATCAATCTCACCACAAACCATTCATCGCGCGGCACCGAAAATGAGTTGCATGAGTTTCTCGCAAAAGACCATAGACATCAGTGGTAAATCAACGGTAGCGCTTGAAGTTTTGCTAAATAGCACATAAATTTGCCAACAAAGTTTTTGTTAAGGGTTAGTGTCTATGGAACACATAAAAATTTACATATTTGGCTCCAATGGAAGACAAATTGTTTAAGGGAAGCCGAACACAGAGCTAAAAAAAATAATAGGTATCGGTGTTTGACAGTAAAACATGGAGGAGGTTGCGCCACTTTGTGGGGTTCTATGGCCGCCAGAAAGTCGAAAGTGGTACTGGAAATTTGAAATTCATCGAAAACAGAAAGGACGCAAATATATTTCCCGTTATTCAAAAAAGCAAATTGCATAAATTTATGCGGAAATTAGTTGTCAATTGAATTAGTTGTCAAAGTTCTACCTTTAACAAGACAACAACTCGAAGTAGAATCCATATATTGTATCTACGTAAATGGTTACTCTACAACCTTAGAAACCAGCTAAAAACCCCACCACAATCACCGGAACTTAATCGAATTTATTGGCAGTGTACGCAAAATTTTGTGTCATGAAATCAAGCACTTTTTTGTTTTTTCTTTGTTCAAAGTACTAAGTTAAAATATATTTTTATTTAAAAAAACTGTTTCTCTGTTTTCAAAAGATAAAAAAATGCTTTAACTCTTTAGTGCACGCTCAATTTTGAGAGTAAATGTATGTACGACCATTTTTTTAAATTTTGGCCTTTTGATTGACCACTCTCACTTATAAAGGGATTTTAGCTTAAAATTACTGTTTTATTAAATATATCTATGTTAGAAAATTCCCAGGCTTGCAAACAACAGGAATCGTCCTTTGATTATCGCACTGCTGACAACATCACAATGAAAATAAAACAAATTTAAACACTTTCAGAATATAGTGGGCAATAGGAATAGCTACTCCTACTAGATACAATATACAGTGAGAGATCGATCAATTCAAACATGTAAGTAGTAAAAAGGCAGTTCTCACACGTATCTATTAATGATTTTTTCTCACACGGTCATTCTGACAAGCAACGTGCTCTCGCGTTGACCCAGCAAAACTGTTTCTTGAAGTACAACACGTCTACTCAGATATTATTTCAATGCAACGAATATATGCGAATCTATAGCCGCACATAATTGAACAAAATTTTAAACCATCCTTATACCCAACTTATTTCATTTTCTTTAGAGTTTCCAATACCATACCATAATCATCATAATAAAAAATGCAAAGCGTAAAGGCTTTAAATATACCATGTTTCAATAATATGAAGCGCAAGGGCTTTCAATGTTATAAGTCATTTCCGAATGCAAAGCGTTAAGGGGCTTTCAACAATCAACATCTCAATAATTGAAAGCGTAGAGGCTTTTAATATTATACATAATTTCCGAATGCAAAGCGTTAAGGGCTTTCAACAATCAACATCTCAATAATATAACGCGTTGAAGCTTTCAATATTATAAACAATTTCCAAATGCAAAGCGTTAAAGGCTTTCAACATACAAAGTCTCAATAACATAAAGCATAAGAGGTTTCAATATTGTATATTAAAACTTCCAGCAGTGATAATTGAACAACATAGACTGTGAATCAGCAATACCAGAAATCACCACCTCAATTTTATTCGCTTCACTCCAATTTATCTCCAGCTTATCGATTATCACGAGCTTGTTGGTAGAATATTTCAAATATGAAGCTGCTTGTTCGCTTGTGTAATCCACCATGTCACGAAAAAGATCGTGAAAACGTTTGGTTGCTGCAAATTGCGTCGTCAAACTTTCTTTGAGATCCTCCCACATTCGGCATAATGGATATGAGCGAGAAACCCACTTCTTAGCACGCACCTGCAAATGCATGAACGCTGCATTTTTTACTTCGTAGTCTGTCCATAAATTCTGTGTGCGATGATATTCGATTTCCTCACATCATTGAGCTGCTGTAAACTGAGATTCATCCGGGTCGAAAGCTGGCACATAAATCTCATTCGATTTCATTCTCTTCGTTAGAAAGTTTGAAGACGATTATTAATTTAACCCCACGGCTGCTGTAAGGAAATTCCCATGCTCGTTTTCTGCTGCCATTTTGTTTTATTTGCTCTCAGCTTGCGAGCTCTCTTAGGCACCGGCGAACAAACTCGAACTGATTCCTTTTCAAATCAAACAACAGGAATCGTCCTTTGATATTCGCGTTGCTGACAACATGACAATTCTGACAGTTATTACTCTGCACTATAGTTTGAGTTCCTACGCCTTGTCTAACTCGACCAAAAGGTATTTTGCTGTAAAATGTTAACTCGAAGTTGTTGACATCCCAGTCAATTGTAGGCGTGGTCTGTGAGCGAATCTTATAAATTTGCATACCTTGTCTGTACAAAATGCGAACAAAGCTAGACTCTATCAGCTTTCCAGCTTTCTACTCTTCAGTTGTTTTAAGACCTCAAAACTTCAAACCCACAGACAGACGGATGGACAGAAATGGTTACATCAATTCAGCTGTCGGTATCGATCAAATCTCTAAAAGGTCTAAGGGGTCTAAGGTAAGAGCTCATAAGCAACTACTTTGGGCAATGTGTATACTAATTTCTCAAAGTGTCCGAAGACAACAATTACATCAGTAATTTACAATGTGGGATAGAGGATAGAGTATGCAACGTTTACCGGCTGTAACTTTTGCCTGCATATACTGTAGCTCTTACTTAGGCTTTGGTTAAACGTTACCCCCTTTGTAAATTTCCGTGTATAAATCTATACTTATTATCTCGCTGAACAAATTTATGATTTTCTTAGTTATTTTCAATACTTGGCGTCCCCCCAAATACCACATTTTTGATGCAATATATACTTATAGATATTCATTTCTGTAGTGTGAACACAATAAAGTTTAACTTTGCACAACATTATTCGAAATATGTACATTAGAAAATACACATACATACATACATTAATACGAATGCCTTATTAAAGGTACCTAGGTATAAATTAAAAATGGATCGCCCACGCTTTGAATGCACATTGTTATTGAAATTTTCGCTCGGGAAAACAATGTGAATGTGAAATATGTTTAAAAAATTGGGCTCTTAAAACAATTAAGCTAAGAACACAACGTCCAGGTGGACTCTATATAGAGGGCTCAGCAATTATTTTTATTTCAACAGTATTCATTCGTTACCATCTTACCTATAGCCACAATCTGTGGATTTGTAAACAAAAATATGATAAAAAAGGCACCCTATGGTCTTTCATTAGATAATTCGTTTCTATTGGCTCTATTTGGAAATGTTTATATTCTAAATCACCACAAATTACTTTATTTCTTGCTGTATATGGCATCTCAACAGTTAAAATTTCGCGCTTTCACAAACAAATTGACAAACAAGGAACAAAATAAACAATAACACAATTATGTTTTAATAACAATGTTTTAGATCAAGTTTTTTACTGTTCACAAATTCTAGCTAAGATTACTTCCTCTGTCGAGCGTTTTATGCATAAGACTGCCTGCTGCTTTAGCCGTCACTATTCAGATTTTTGTACCTAATATTCTTTTATATACCTATATATCATGTGGATACAATAGCATATTTAGTTAGATATATGCTACATACAACGTGCATACGAAAAAGTGTTTTGCCTTTTTCTTGCTTTTCTATTTTTAAAGGAAATATGTCAAAAGAAAGCAAAAGTAAAATAATAATTCTTTGGGGCATGTTTTTTTAAATTTACGCTCAGAGCTTCTTTGGCTCTCTCATGCTCTCTCAGTGCATATATATAAACATATTAGACTAGCAGAGCAAAAACGAAAGAAATACTTTTTTGCACTGAAGAAACTCAATAACGGTATACCGTACTACAAGCTTCCATGGCGGAAGAACAAAAAAATTTGGTAATATGTAGGTGTGTATGTGTATAATTCAGACTAGCTGAGAGGATAGCCAACGCAGCAAAAAATTATCTAAAGCTGGAATCGCAATGCTGCGTGCGTACATTAATGTGCGTTGCCGCATCCGCATGCTTTTCCGAAACTTTGCAATACCTTACGTTAAAGTAGGTACCTACGCATACGCACGTAGCAAATTTGCAAAACGAAGCTGTCGCGAGGTTTAACATCGAAAAAAATCATACTCTCTACTCAAACCTCTCTAGGGGGAAAGCGGGAGACTTGAACGTATGGGAAACTTGAACCACTCTCAATATTGCACAAATCCTGCAAGTAAAAAGGCAAGCAAAAACACCTCTAATCTGGGAGCAAAAAAAAAATGGAAATCGACAGGTAAGTTTAGGTGTAGGACAGTATAAAGTGCTTTTGTTGTGCAAAGATTTCGTTTTTTTTTTCGTAAAACTTTTGTTTA